>FR989954.1:4555769-5755769 GCA_905404175.1 Anthocharis cardamines
TTTTTTGCTCGACTCCAAACATTATGCCGAGCATTTTTTGCTCGACTCCGAACATTTTGCCGAGCATTTTTTGCTCGACTCCGAACATATTTTGCTCGACTCCGAACATTTTGCCGAGCATTTATTGCTCGACTCCGAACATATTTTGCTCGACTCCGAACATTTTGACGAGCATTTTTTGCTCGACTCCGAACATTTTTTGCTCGACACCGAACATTTTGCCGAGCATTTTTTGCTCGACTCCGAACATTTTGCCGAGCGTTTTTTGCTCGACACCGAACATTTTCCCGAGCATTTTTTGCTCGACTCCGAACATTTTCCCGAGCATTTTTTGCTCGACTCCGAACATTTTTTGCTCGACTCCAAACATTTTGCCGAGCATTTTTTGCTCGACTCCGAATATTTTGCCGAGCATTTTTTGCTCGACTCCGAACATATTTTGCTCGACTCCGAACATTTTGCCGAGCATTTATTGCTCGACTCCGAACATATTTTGCTCGACTCCGAACATTTTGCCGAGCATTTTTTGCTCGACTCCGAACATATTTTGCTCGACTCCGAACATTTTGCCGAGCATTTTTTGCTTGACTCCAAACATTTTGCCGAGCATTTTTTGCTCGACTCCGAACATATTTTGCTCGACTCCGAACATTTTTTGCTCGACACCGAACATTTTGCCGAACATTTTTTGCTCGACACCGAACATTTTGCCGAGCATTTTTTGCTCGACTCCGAACATATTTTGCTCGACTCCGAACATTTTTTGCTCGACACCGAACATTTTTTGCTCGACACCGAACATTTTGCCGAGCATTTTTTGCTCAACTCCGAACATTTTGCCGAGCATTTTTTGCTCGACACCGAACATTTTCCCGAGCATTTTTTGCTCGACTCCGAACATATTTTGCTCGACACCGAACATTTTGCCGAGCATTTTTTGCTTGACTCCGAACATATTTTGCTCGACTCCGAACATTTTTTGCTCGACACCGAACATTTTTTTGCTCGACACCGAACATTTTGCCGAGCATTTTTTGCTCGACTCCAAACATTTTTGCCGAGCATTTTTTGCTCGACTCCGAATATTTTGCCGAGCATTTTTTGCTCGACTCCGAACATATTTTGCTCGACTCCGAACATTTTGCCGAGCATTTTTTGCTTGACTCCGAACATATTTTGCTCGACTCCGAACATTTTTTGCTCGACACCGAACATTTTTTGCTCGACACCGAACATTTTGCCGAGCATTTTTTGCTCGACTCCAAACATTTTGCCGAGCATTTTTTGCTCGACTCCGAATATTTTGCCGAGCATTTTTTGCTCGACTCCGAACATATTTTGCTCGACTCCGAACATTTTGCCGAGCATTTATTGCTCGACTCCGAACATATTTTGCTCGACTCCGAACATTTTGCCGAGCATTTTTTGCTCGACTCCGAACATATTTTGCTCGACTCCGAACATTTTGCCGAGCATTTTTTGCTTGACTCCAAACATTTTGCCGAGCATTTTTTTGCTCGACTCCGAACATATTTTGCTCGACTCCGAACATTTTTTGCTCGACACCGAACATTTTGCCGAACATTTTTTGCTCGACACCGAACATTTTGCCGAGCATTTTTTGCTCGACTCCGAACATATTTTGCTCGACTCCGAACATATTTTGCTCGACTCCGAACATTTTTTGCTCGACACCGAACATTTTTTTGCTCGATACCGAACATTTTGCCGAGCATTTTTTGCTCGACTCCGAACATATTTTGCTCGACTCCAAACATTTTCCCGAGCATTTTTTGCTCGACTCCGAACATTTTTAGCTCGACACCGAACATTTTTTGCTCGACACCGAACATTTTCCCGAGCATTTTTTGCTCGACTCCGAACATATTTTGCTCGACTCCGAACATTTTGCCGAGCATTTTTTGCTCGACTCCGAACATTTTGCCGAGCATTTTTTGCTCGACACCGAACATTTTCCCGAGCATTTTTTGCTCGACTCCGAACATATTTTGCTCGACACCGAACATTTTGCCGAGCATTTTTTGCTTGACTCCGAACATATTTTGCTCGACTCCGAACATTTTTTGCTCGACACCGAACATTTTTTGCTCGACACCGAACATTTTTTGCTCGACACCGAACATTTTGCCGAGCATTTTTTGCTCGACTCCGAACATATTTTGCTCGACTCCGAACATTTTGCCGAGCATTTATTGCTCGACTCCGAACATATTTTGCTCGACTCCGAACATTTTGCCGAGCATTTTTTGCTCGACTCCGAACATATTTTGCTCGACTCCGAACATTTTGCCGAGCATTTTTTGCTTGACTCCAAACATTTTGCCGAGCATTTTTTGCTCGACTCCGAACATATTTTGCTCGACCTCCGAACATTTTTTGCCTCGACACCGAACATTTTGCCGAACATTTTTTGCTCGACACCGAACATTTTGCCGAGCATTTTTTGCTCGACTCCGAACATATTTTGCTCGACTCCGAACATTTTTTGCTCGACACCGAACATTTTTTGCTCGACACCGAACATTTTGCCGAGCATTTTTTGCTCAACTCCGAACATATTTTGCTCGACTCCGAACATTTTTTGCTCGACACCGAACATTTTTTGCTCGATACCGAACATTTTGCCGAGCATTTTTTGCTCGACTCCGAACATATTTTGCTCGACTCCAAACATTTTCCCGAGCATTTTTTGCTCGACTCCGAACATTTTTAGCTCGACACCGAACATTTTTTGCTCGACACCGAACATTTTCCCGAGCATTTTTTTGCTCGACTCCGAACATATTTTGCTCGACTCCGAACATTTTGCCGAGCATTTTTTGCTCGACTCCGAACATTTTGCCGAGCATTTTTTGCTCGACACCGAACATTTTCCCGAGCATTTTTTGCTCGACTCCGAACATATTTTGCTCGACACCGAACATTTTGCCGAGCATTTTTTGCTTGACTCCGAACATATTTTGCTCGACTCCGAACATTTTTTGCTCGACACCGAACATTTTTTGCTCGACACCGAACATTTTGCCGAGCATTTTTTGCTCGACTCCGAACATATTTTGCTCGACTCCGAACATTTTTTGCTCGACACCGAACATTTTGACGAGCATTTTTTGCTCGACTCCGAACATATTTTGCTCGACTCCGAACTTTTTGCCAAGCATTTTTTGCTCGACTCCAAACATTTTGCCGAGCATTTTTTGCTCGTCTCCGAACATATTTTGCTCGACTCCGAACATTTTTTGCTCGACACCGAACATTTTTTGCTCGACACCGAACATTTTGCCGAGCATTTTTTGCTCGACTCCGAACATATTTTGCTCGACTCCGAACATTTTCCCGAGCATTTTTTGCTCGACTCCGAACATTTTTAGCTCGACACCGAACATTTTTTGCTCGACACCGAAAATTTTGCCGAGCATTTTTTGCTCGACTCCGAACATATTTTGCTTGACTCCGAACATTTTCCCGAGCATTTTTTGCTCGACTCCGAACATTTTGCCGAGCATTTTTTGCTCGACACCGAACATTTTGCCGAGCATTTTTTGCTCGACACTGAACATTTTGCCGAGCATTTTTTGCTCGACACCGAACATTTTCCCGAGCATTTTTTTGCTCGACTCCGAACATATTTTGCTCGACTCCGAACATTTTGCCGAGAATTTTTTGCTCGACTCCGAACATATTTTGCTTGACTCCGAACATTTTCCCGAGCATTTTTTGCTCGACTCCGAACATTTTGCCGAGCATTTTTTGCTCGACTCCAAACATTTTGCCGAGCATTTTTTGCTTGACTCCAAACATTTTGCCGAGCATTTTTTGCTCGACTCCGAACATATTTTGCTCGACTCCGAACATTTTTTGCTCGACACCGAACATTTTGCCGAACATTTTTTGCTCGACACCGAACATTTTGCCGAGCATTTTTTGCTCGACTCCGAACATATTTTGCTCGACTCCGAACATTTTTTGCTCGACACCGAACATTTTTTGCTCGACACCGAACATTTTGCCGAGCATTTTTTGCTCAACTCCGAACATATTTTGCTCGACTCCGAACATTTTTTGCTCGACACCGAACATTTTTTGCTCGACACCGAACATTTTGCCGAGCATTTTTTGCTCGACTCCGAACATATTTTGCTCGACTCCGAACATTTTTTGCTCGACACCGAACATTTTTAGCTCGACACCGAACATTTTTTGCTCGACACCGAAAATTTTGCCGAGCATTTTTTTGCTCGACTCCGAACATATTTTGCTTGACTCCGAACATTTTCCCGAGCATTTTTTGCTCGACTCCGAACATTTTGCCGAGCATTTTTTGCTCGACACCGAACATTTTGCCGAGCATTTTTTGCTCGACACTGAACATTTTGCCGAGCATTTTTTGCTCGACACCGAACATTTTCCCGAGCATTTTTTGCTCGACTCCGAACATATTTTGCTCGACTCCGAACATTTTGCCGAGAATTTTTTGCTCGACTCCGAACATATTTTGCTTGACTCCGAACATTTTCCCGAGCATTTTTTGCTCGACTCCGAACATTTTGCCGAGCATTTTTTGCTCGACTCCAAACATTTTGCCGAGCATTTTTTGCTTGACTCCAAACATTTTGCCGAGCATTTTTTGCTCGACTCCGAACATATTTTGCTCGACTCCGAACATTTTTTGCTCGACACCGAACATTTTGCCGAACATTTTTTGCTCGACACCGAACATTTTGCCGAGCATTTTTTGCTCGACTCCGAACATATTTTGCTCGACTCCGAACATTTTTTGCTCGACACCGAACATTTTTTGCTCGACACCGAACATTTTGCCGAGCATATTTTGCTCAACTCCGAACATATTTTGCTCGACTCCGAACATTTTTTGCTCGACACCGAACATTTTTTGCTCGACACCGAACATTTTGCCGAGCATTTTTTGCTCGACTCCGAACATATTTTGCTCGACTCCGAACATTTTTTGCTCGACACCGAACATTTTTTGCTCGACACCGAACATTTTGCCGAGCATTTTTTGCTCGACTCCGAACATATTTTGCTCGACTCCGAACATTTTCCCGAGCATTTTTTGCTCGACTCCGAACATATTTTGCTCGACTCCGAACATATTTTGCTCGACTCCGAACATTTTTTGCTCGACACCGAACATTTTGCCGAGCATTTTTTGCTCGACTCCAAACATTATGCCGAGCATTTTTTGCTCGACTCCGAACATTTTGCCGAGCATTTTTTGCTCGACTCCGAACATATTTTGCTCGACTCCGAACATTTTGCCGAGCATTTATTGCTCGACTCCGAACATATTTTGCTCGACTCCGAACATTTTGACGAGCATTTTTTGCTCGACTCCGAACATTTTTTGCTCGACACCGAACATTTTGCCGAGCATTTTTTGCTCGACACCGAACATTTTCCCGAGCATTTTTTGCTCGACTCCGAACATATTTTTGCTCGACTCCGAACATATTTTGCTCGACTCCGAACATTTTTTGCTCGACTCCGAACATTTTGCCGAGCATTTTTTGCTCGACTCCAAACATTATGCCGAGCATTTTTTGCTCGACTCCGAACATTTTGCCGAGCATTTTTTGCTCGACTCCGAACATATTTTGCTCGACTCCGAACATTTTGCCGAGCATTTATTGCTCGACTCCGAACATATTTTGCTCGACTCCGAACATTTTGACGAGCATTTTTTGCTCGACTCCGAACATATTTTGCTCGACTCCGAACATTTTCCCGAGCATTTTTTGCTCGACTCCGAACATATTTTGCTCGACTCCGAACATTTTTTGCTCGACACCGAACATTTTCCCGAGCATTTTTTGCTCGACTCCGAACATTTTTTGCTCGACTCCGAACATATTTTGCTCGACTCCGAACATTTTCCCGACCATTTTTTGCTCGACTCCGAACATTTTGCCGAGCATTTTTTGCTCGACTCCGAACATTTTTTGCTCGACACCGAACATTTTGCCGAGCATTTTTTGCTCGACTCCGAACATATTTTGCTCGACTCCGAACATATTTTGCTCGACTCCGAACATTTTCCCGAGCATTTTTTGCTCGACTCCGAACATTTTTCCGAGCATTTTTTGCTCGACTCCGAACATTTTCCCGAGCATTTTTTGCTCGACTCCGAACATTTTGCCGAGCGTTTTTTGCTCGACACCGAACATTTTCCCGAGCATTTTTTGCTCGACTCCGAACATTTTCCCGAGCATTTTTTGCTCGACTCCGAACATTTTGCCGAGCATTTTTTGCTCGACTCCGAACATTTTTTGCTCGACTCCAAACATTTTGCCGAGCATTTTTTGCTCGACTCCGAATATTTTGCCGAGCATTTTTTGCTCGACTCCGAACATATTTTGCTCGACTCCGAACATTTTGCCGAGCATTTATTGCTCGACTCCGAACATATTTTGCTCGACTCCGAACATTTTGCCGAGCATTTTTTGCTCGACTCCGAACATATTTTGCTCGACTCCGAACATTTTGCCGAGCATTTTTTGCTTGACTCCAAACATTTTGCCGAGCATTTTTTGCTCGACTCCGAATATTTTGCCGAGCATTTTTTGCTCGACTCCGAACATATTTTGCTCGACTCCGAACATTTTGCCGAGCATTTATTGCTCGACTCCGAACATATTTTGCTCGACTCCGAACATTTTGCCGAGCATTTTTTGCTCGACTCCGAACATATTTTGCTCGACTCCGAACATTTTGCCGAGCATTTTTTGCTTGACTCCAAACATTTTGCCGAGCATTTTTTGCTCGACTCCGAACATATTTTGCTCGACTCCGAACATTTTTTGCTCGACACCGAACATTTTGCCGAACATTTTTTGCTCGACACCGAACATTTTGCCGAGCATTTTTTGCTCGACTCCGAACATATTTTGCTCGACTCCGAACATTTTTTGCTCGACACCGAACATTTTTTGCTCGACACCGAACATTTTGCCGAGCATTTTTTGCTCAACTCCGAACATATTTTGCTCGACTCCGAACATTTTTTGCTCGACACCGAACATTTTTTGCTCGATACCGAACATTTTGCCGAGCATTTTTTGCTCGACTCCGAACATATTTTGCTCGACTCCAAACATTTTCCCGAGCATTTTTTGCTCGACTCCGAACATTTTTAGCTCGACACCGAACATTTTTTCCTCGACACCGAACATTTTCCCGAGCATTTTTTGCTCGACTCCGAACATATTTTGCTCGACTCCGAACATTTTGCCGAGCATTTTTTGCTCGACTCCGAACATTTTGCCGAGCAAATTTTGCTCGACACCGAACATTTTCCCGAGCATTTTTTGCTCGACTCCGAACATATTTTGCTCGACACCGAACATTTTGCCGAGCATTTTTTGCTTGACTCCGAACATATTTTGCTCGACTCCGAACATTTTTTGCTCGACACCGAACATTTTTTGCTCGACACCGAACATTTTGCCGAGCATTTTTTGCTCGACTCCGAACATATTTTGCTCGACTCCGAACATTTTTTGCTCGACACCGAACATTTTTTGCTCGACACCGAACATTTTGCCGAGCATTTTTTGCTCGACTCCGAACATATTTTGCTCGACTCCGAACATTTTCCCGAGCATTTTTTGCTCGACTCCGAACATTTTTAGCTCGACACCGAACATTTTCCCGAGCATTTTTTGCTCGACTCCGAACATATTTTGCTCGACACCGAACATTTTGCCGAGCATTTTTTGCTTGACTCCGAACATATTTTGCTCGACTCCGAACATTTTTTGCTCGACACCGAACATTTTTTGCTCGACACCGAACATTTTGCCGAGCATTTTTTGCTCGACTCCAAACATTTTGCCGAGCATTTTTTGCTCGACTCCGAATATTTTGCCGAGCATTTTTTGCTCGACTCCGAACATATTTTGCTCGACTCCGAACATTTTGCCGAGCATTTATTGCTCGACTCCGAACATATTTTGCTCGACTCCGAACATTTTGCCGAGCATTTTTTGCTCGACTCCGAACATATTTTGCTCGACTCCGAACATTTTGCCGAGCATTTTTTGCTTGACTCCAAACATTTTGCCGAGCATTTTTTGCTCGACTCCGAACATATTTTGCTCGACTCCGAACATTTTTTGCTCGACACCGAACATTTTGCCGAACATTTTTTGCTCGACACCGAACATTTTGCCGAGCATTTTTTGCTCGACTCCGAACATATTTTGCTCGACTCCGAACATTTTTTGCTCGACACCGAACATTTTTTGCTCGACACCGAACATTTTGCCGAGCATTTTTTGCTCAACTCCGAACATATTTTGCTCGACTCCGAACATTTTTTGCTCGACACCGAACATTTTTTGCTCGATACCGAACATTTTGCCGAGCATTTTTTGCTCGACTCCGAACATATTTTGCTCGACTCCAAACATTTTCCCGAGCATTTTTTGCTCGACTCCGAACATTTTTAGCTCGACACCGAACATTTTTTGCTCGACACCGAACATTTTCCCGAGCATTTTTTGCTCGACTCCGAACATATTTTGCTCGACTCCGAACATTTTCCCGAGCATTTTTTGCTCGACTCCGAACATTTTGCCGAGCATTTTTTGCTCGACACCGAACATTTTCCCGAGCATTTTTTGCTCGACTCTGAACATATTTTGCTCGACACCGAACATTTTGCCGAGCATTTTTTGCTTGACTCCGAACATATTTTGCTCGACTCCGAACATTTTTTGCTCGACACCGAACATTTTTTGCTCGACACCGAACATTTTGCCGAGCATTTTTTGCTCGACTCCGAACATATTTTGCTCGACTCCGAACATTTTTTGCTCGACACCGAACATTTTTTGCTCGACACCGAACATTTTGCCGAGCATTTTTTGCTCGACTCCGAACATATTTTGCTCGACTCCGAACATTTTCCCGAGCATTTTTTGCTCGACTCCGAACATTTTTAGCTCGACACCGAACATTTTTTGCTCGACACCGAACATTTTCCCGAGCATTTTTTGCTCGACTCCGAACATATTTTGCTCGACTCCGAACATTTTGCCGAGCATTTTTTGCTCGACTCCGAACATTTTGCCGAGCATTTTTTGCTCGACACCGAACATTTTCCCGAGCATTTTTTGCTCGACTCCGAACATTTTCCCGAGCATTTTTTGCTCGACTCCGAACATATTTTGCTCGACACCGAACATTTTGCCGAGCATTTTTTGCTTGACTCCGAACATATTTTGCTCGACTCCGAACATTTTTTGCTCGACACCGAACATTTTTTGCTCGACACCGAACATTTTGCCGAGCATTTTTTGCTCGACTCCAAACATTTTGCCGAGCATTTTTTGCTCGACTCCGAATATTTTGCCGAGCATTTTTTGCTCGACTCCGAACATATTTTGCTCGACTCCGAACATTTTGCCGAGCATTTATTGCTCGACTCCGAACATATTTTGCTCGACTCCGAACATTTTGCCGAGCATTTTTTGCTCGACTCCGAACATATTTTGCTCGACTCCGAACATTTTGCCGAGCATTTTTTGCTTGACTCCAAACATTTTGCCGAGCATTTTTTGCTCGACTCCGAACATATTTTGCTCGACTCCGAACATTTTTTGCTCGACACCGAACATTTTGCCGAACATTTTTTGCTCGACACCGAACATTTTGCCGAGCATTTTTTGCTCGACTCCGAACATATTTTGCTCGACTCCGAACATTTTTTGCTCGACACCGAACATTTTTTGCTCGACACCGAACATTTTGCCGAGCATTTTTTGCTCAACTCCGAACATATTTTGCTCGACTCCGAACATTTTTTGCTCGACACCGAACATTTTTTGCTCGATACCGAACATTTTGCCGAGCATTTTTTGCTCGACTCCGAACATATTTTGCTCGACTCCAAACATTTTCCCGAGCATTTTTTGCTCGACTCCGAACATTTTTAGCTCGACACCGAGCATTTTTTGCTCGACACCGAACATTTTCCCGAGCATTTTTTGCTCGACTCCGAACATATTTTGCTCGACTCCGAACATTTTGCCGAGAATTTTTTGCTCGACTCCTAACATATTTTGCTTGACTCCGAACATTTTCCCGAGCATTTTTTGCTCGACTCCGAACATTTTGCCGAGCATTTTTTGCTCGACACCGAACATTTTGCCGAGCATTTTTTGCTCGACACTGAACATTTTGCCGAGCATTTTTTGCTCGACACCGAACATTTTCCCGAGCATTTTTTGCTCGACTCCGAACATATTTTGCTCGACTCCGAACATTTTGCCGAGAATTTTTTGCTCGACTCCGAACATATTTTGCTTGACTCCGAACATTTTCCCGAGCATTTTTTGCTCGACTCCGAACATTTTGCCGAGCATTTTTTGCTCGACTCCAAACATTTTGCCGAGCATTTTTTGCTTGACTCCAAACATTTTGCCGAGCATTTTTTGCTCGACTCCGAACATATTTTGCTCGACTCCGAACATTTTTTGCTCGACACCGAACATTTTGCCGAACATTTTTTGCTCGACACCGAACATTTTGCCGAGCATTTTTTGCTCGACTCCGAACATATTTTGCTCGACTCCGAACATTTTTTGCTCGACACCGAACATTTTTTGCTCGACACCGAACATTTTGCCGAGCATATTTTGCTCAACGCCGAACATATTTTGCTCGACTCCGAACATTTTTTGCTCGACACCGAACATTTTTTGCTCGACACCGAACATTTTGCCGAGCATTTTTTGCTCGACTCCGAACATATTTTGCTCGACTCCGAACATTTTTTGCTCGACACCGAACATTTTTTGCTCGACACCGAACATTTTGCCGAGCATTTTTTGCTCGACTCCGAACATATTTTGCTCGGCTCCGAACATTTTCCCGAGCATTTTTTGCTCGACTCCGAACATATTTTGCTCGACTCCGAACATATTTTGCTCGACTCCGAACATTTTTTGCTCGACACCGAACATTTTGCCGAGCATTTTTTGCTCGACTCCAAACATTATGCCGAGCATTTTTTGCTCGACTCCGAACATTTTGCCGAGCATTTTTTGCTCGACTCCGAACATATTTTGCTCGACTCCGAACATTTTGCCGAGCATTTATTGCTCGACTCCGAACATATTTTGCTCGACTCCGAACATTTTGACGAGCATTTTTTGCTCGACTCCGAACATTTTTTGCTCGACACCGAACATTTTGCCGAGCATTTTTTGCTCGACACCGAACATTTTCCCGAGCATTTTTTGCTCGACTCCGAACATATTTTGCTCGACTCCGAACATATTTTGCTCGACTCCGAACATTTTTTGCTCGACACCGAACATTTTGCCGAGCATTTTTTGCTCGACTCCAAACATTATGCCGAGCATTTTTTGCTCGACTCCGAACATTTTGCCGAGCATTTTTTGCTCGACTCCGAACATATTTTGCTCGACTCCGAACATTTTGCCGAGCATTTATTGCTCGACTCCGAACATATTTTGCTCGACTCCGAACATTTTGACGAGCATTTTTTGCTCGACTCCGAACATATTTTGCTCGACTCCGAACATTTTGACGAGCATTTTTTGCTCGACTCCGAACATATTTTGCTCGACTCCGAACTTTTTGCCAAGCATTTTTTGCTCGACTCCAAACATTTTGCCGAGCATTTTTTGCTCGTCTCCGAACATATTTTGCTCGACTCCGAACATTTTCCCGAGCATTTTTTGCTCGACACCGAACATTTTGCCGAGCATTTTTTGCTCGACTCCGAACATATTTTGCTCGACTCCGAACATTTTCCCGAGCATTTTTTGCTCGACTCCGAACATTTTTAGCTCGACACCGAACATTTTTTGCTCGACACCGAACATTTTTTGCTCGACACCGAACATTTTGCCGAGCATTTTTTGCTCGACTCCGAACATATTTTGCTCGACTCCGAACATTTTCCCGAGCATTTTTTGCTCGACTCCGAACATTTTTAGCTCGACACCGAACATTTTTTGCTCGACACAGAAAATTTTGCCGAGCATTTTTTGCTCGACTCCGAACATATTTTGCTTGACTCCGAACATTTTCCCGAGCATTTTTTGCTCGACTCCGAACATTTTGCCGAGCATTTTTTGCTCGACTCCGAACATATTTTGCTTGACTCCGAACATTTTCCCGAGCATTTTTTGCTCGACTCCGAACATTTTTAGCTCGACACCGAACATTTTTTGCTCGACACCGAAAATTTTGCCGAGCATTTTTTGCTCGACTCCGAACATATTTTGCTTGACTCCGAACATTTTCCCGAGCATTTTTTGCTCGACTCCGAACATTTTGCCGAGCATTTTTTGCTCGACACCGAACATTTTGCCGAGCATTTTTTGCTCGACACAACATTTTGCCGAGCATTTTTTGCTCGACACCGAACATTTTCCCGAGCATTTTTTGCTCGACTCCGAACATATTTTGCTCGACTCCGAACATTTTGCCGAGAATTTTATGCTCGACTCCGAACATTTTTTGCTCGACTCCGAACATTTTGCCGAGCATTTTTTGCTCGACACCGAATATTTTGCCGAGCATTTTTTGCTCGACTCCGAACATTTTGCCGAGCATTTTTTGCTCGACTCCGAACATATTTTGCTTGACTCCGAACATTTTCCCGAGCATTTTTTGCTCGACTCCGAACATTTTTAGCTCGACACCGAACATTTTTTGCTCGACACCGAAAATTTTGCCGAGCATTTTTTGCTCGACTCCGAACATATTTTGCTTGACTCCGAACATTTTCCCGAGCATTTTTTGCTCGACTCCGAACATTTTGCCGAGCATTTTTTGCTCGACACCGAACATTTTGCCGAGCATTTTTTGCTCGACACAACATTTTGCCGAGCATTTTTTGCTCGACACCGAACATTTTCCCGAGCATTTTTTGCTCGACTCCGAACATATTTTGCTCGACTCCGAACATTTTGCCGAGAATTTTATGCTCGACTCCGAACATATTTTGCTTGACTCCGAACATTTTCCCGAGCATTTTTTGCTCGACTCCGAACATTTTCCCGAGCATTTTTTGCTCGACTCCGAACATTTTCCCGAGCATTTTTTGCTCGACTCCGAACATTTTGCCGAGCATTTTTTGCTCGACACCGAATATTTTGCCGAGCATTTTTTGCTCGACTCCGAACATTTTCCCGAGCATTTTTTGCTCGACTCCGAACATTTTGCCGAGCATTTTTTGCTCGACACCGAACATTTTGCCGAGCATTTTTTGCTCTACTCCGAACATATTTTGCTCGACTCCGAACATTTTGCCGAGCATTTTTTGCTCGACACCGAACATTTTCCCGAGCATTTTTTGCTCGACTCCGAACATATTTTGCTCGACTCCGAACATTTTTTGCTCGACACCGAACATTTTGCCGAGCATTTTTTGCTCGACTCCGAACATTTTGCCGAGCATTTTTTGCTCGACTCCGAACATTTTGCCGAGCATTTTTTGCTCGACTCCGAACATATTTTGCTCGACTCCGAACATTTTGCCGAGCATTTTTTGCTCGACACCGAACATTTTCCCGAGCATTTTTTGCTCGACTCCGAACATATTTTGCTCGACTCCGAACATTTTTTGCTCGACACCGAACATTTTGCCGAGCATTTTTTGCTCGACTCCGAACATTTTGCCGAGCATTTTTTGCTCGACTCCGAACATTTTGCCGAGCATTTTTTGCTCGACTCCGAACATATTTTGCTCGACTCCGAACATTTTGCCGAGCATTTATTGCTCGACTCCGAACATATTTTGCTCGACTCCGAACATTTTGCCGAGCATTTTTTGCTCGACTCCGAACATATTTTGCTCGACTCCGAACATTTTGCCGAGCATTTTTTGCTCGAAAGTGGCAGAGGGCAGAGTGCGAGATACGTCTCGCTAGCGGCACGGACCCGAACGGAACTACCAAAAGTGAAAGGCGAGCCGCTACCACTCGGCAACGGCCCCCTCCCCGCGCCCCGCGCACGATGACGTATCTCGCATACTCCCTTTACAAATTATACATATTATTTATTATATTTAATATTTTAATATTGTGTCGCCAACAGTACCTTTTATTATTGATAGTTAAGGTACCTTCTCTATAAACCTTCATGGGAAGATTTTTTGATTTTTTTTCCCCTAAGCTGATTCTACTTTAATTCATTAATAGAGAAGTATGTACCATTGTACCTATATTGTGTGAGTTCTAGATTTATGAAGGATCAACAATGTGTATCACGGACGTGGAAGTTTTGTTATTTTTAATAAAATAGACACTCAACTAGTACATTTTAACGAATACTTTTGTTTTAAATTTGGGTTAATCTAATAAGCTTAAAGTTTAGATTAATTGAAGGTTGATTAAGTCCCTTACTCTATCAGGATCTCGGCGAGCCTAAGTTATAACTGATATACATATAACAACAGATAATCCTGCCTACCTGCGCTACATTATTTGTGTTTATTGTTTAAATGTAATTTTTTTCCAATCTAAAATTTACGAGTAGATGTGTAATACCTAACATATTCTGTAATTCTGTTTTAACATTTAATTTTTTATGTTTTAACGACATTTGAAACATGTAGCGCATGGCTTGGTACTCCAAGCCATATAGCGCTCTATAATTTAACTACAAATAAAGTATATGCTTCCATTTGAAATCTTAAAATACTTACATTACAAACGAGTATCCTGATAAAATATTTAATGTTGAAATTAAATTTCATTAAAAGAAAATTTTCAACATCAATAAGTGGCACATAATTGAAAAAATGTAAGTGACAAGTGGTTTTATGCGAAATAATACAATTTTTGCAGAAAGGCAGGACGCCTTAGAGGCAAAGCAGAATGAGTTTTCAATTCAGCTAACGAATAAAGTTTTGGTAAGCTCAATCAAACTGTCAGCTTCGAAACTTATTAGCAATACAAGCCCAATTTCGTTCGAAGTTTAAATTATATCGAAGATTGTCTTGCTTGATAGAATGAACGTTATGCCTTATACTCCATCTTTCATATATACGTACTATTGATATATTATGAAGATTATTATAAAGATTAAGGTTAAAAACGTAAAACGTAAACAAAAAATATATCACATGTAATATTTAACACGTAAGAAAAGTTGGTATTGTAGAAAGACCTTAGCCTATCTCTAAGCGAATAAAAAATAATGAGGCAGACTATCTTATCATTTAGACGATTTAAGTATCGAATATTTTTTTAATTTCGTAGAAAGAAGAAGAAGCCATTCAACATTTTCTTAATTTCTATATTATGGTGAATTTTGATTTATTTTCTTAATTAAATTTTTTTTTCTTTGTTGGGTAAATTGAAATAATATTTGAAATGTCAGTAAAACATGCTGCAAATAATACCAAAATACCTCACTATTTAATCGCGACGAACAAAGACCTTTTTAGTTTATATCAATTTTGTCGTTATTTATAAAAATTAGATTTTATTACCTGTCAATACACTTTTATCAATATGAAGCAATAACAATACAAACAATTTTGATTCAAACAATAACAAACATTGTAATTAAAATTACTTTGAAAATTTATTTATTACGATTACGAAATAATAAATATAATAATTGATGTTATGGAATAAAAAAATCTTAAATATTTCATATTATGCGCCGAGTTTCTATGTTTGAATATTGCTGTAAGTAAAATGGTAAAGGGTCGTAATAAGCTGACGTTGTTAAGAGGGTCGGATTTTTGGTCCTAAACAAATGGGCGGGAAATGCCTCTGTCAAGTGAACAGGTTGTTTTCGAAACAATTAATCGTTCTCCGTGCCTACCTTTCGTTTTACCTTTTAACGGATAATATTTTCACTAAAAATGTTTTTTTTTTTTTTAAAAAACAAAAAATATGTATATGTTAGATACGCTATTATAAAAGCATAGCGATAAACCGTTGATGACAAAAATTGTCGTCTAACCGTCAGCTGTCGCAGCTGTTTTGCAGTTTTTGCTGAGCTGAGCTATCAAAGTCTGCCCACTACACCGTATCATACATTTCGGAGAATTTGAGATAGATTCTTGAATGTGAATAATAATAATCCAATCTTCTTGTCTTGTAATCAATATTTATTCCCATCGTCCAGTTTTCACAATAATAAGTAATTCAGACGTGATCCATAACACAACTTGGAATAGTTGACGGACTGAGCGCCACGAATAGACTGTCCTCAAAGGCACAGAACACGGAGTTATATAGTGCCGGCGACCGGTCTGCCCCCTCCTCGCCTGATTTACGTAGTGGTGGTTTGATGACATCATCGTTCACAACCGTAACAGTGACAATGACATTATTTCACTGTTACTCGCGCCGACACGGCCATCCTGCATACAGGTCGCCTCTGACCTAAAAACAAAATAACAAACAGTACATCTGTTCACATCTACATCATTCAAGTAACGGAACTAATCTTTCCACTCAAGTAAGGAGGCCCCTGTCCTCAACTTACACACATTTACTCAAGTAGGGAGGCCCCTGTCCTCAACTTACACACATTCACTCAAGTAAGGAGGCCCCTGTCCTCAACTTACACACAACAACACACGTAAGGAGGCCCCTGTCCTCAACTTACAACAACTCACGTAAGGAGGCCCCTGTCCTCAACTTACACACAACAACTCACGTAAGGAGGCCTCTGCCCTCAACTTACACACAACAACTCACGTAAGGAGGCCTCTGCCCTCAACTTACACACAACAACTCACGTAAGGAGGCCCCTGTCCTCAACTTACACACAACACACGTAAGGAGGCCCCTGTCCTCAACTTACGGTTAGTCAAGAACAAGTAATATTGTCTTTCATTAATGCGAGCATCATACATCCAAATAAAACAACCTCCACCGAACTATTATCTGTCAAACACCTGTCTGATTTGAATTATCAGAAAGTTGCCATTGCAATTATAATCCGGTAAAAGTCATCACACTTGAAAGTACAAGTGCTTGCGACACAAAACGATACACGAAATAAATGAATTATGATACGTACGCTAACTATGTTATCTTCTGATACACACAGCGCCGACATGATGTCTCATATAAGCAACCATATGCCGCTCGGCCGTCCTGTCATTAGAAGAGCTCTTGCTTCACCAGCATATTGTCTTGCTTCTTACGTATTAAGTTTCCACTGGCATCGACTACATTCAAGCAGCTACGAGTTGCTCAATATTTCCAATAGATGGCGCTATAGTACTGACGCTGCAATACGGCCATCTTGACGACTCACACGTCCTCGTGTGTGATATCTGAAACAAGGATAACTTTGCACAGTAAAAATTCTTTCACTTGGCCTCCCTGGCCCGCAACTGATTTCCATGAATCTCAATAGATTTCTTGAGGGTGTGTTATAATTAGTTAAGGGTCTAGGTTATTGTTTTATTTTTATTATATTTTTAAGATTCTTGTAACCTAAATTTATTCAAAAGAACTTTACCATAGATAACAAGATTATAATTACTTTAATTAGTTTTCGTCAAAAAAGTTAGTCGCGTTCGTCAGCATTGTATATCAGCATACAATACTGTAAACGTACCGCACTGTGCCGGGAAATCAAGCCCGATTTCGCGCCTATCACTACGAATGACTGAAGGTACAAGTTATCAAGCGAATCGCCTACTCCAATATACAACTCATGACACTAAGGTCCAACCATTTTTGAAAGGACCTCTATAATTGGGATCAAGCTTTATTTGATTGCGTTCTTCATTTTTTAACAAGACAAAGTAAAATCCACAGGAGGATTTTTTTTTTTTTAAATTTGCTGAAATGAAATCGCCTTTTGGAAGAGAAACCTTCTCAATATTCTCTACGGATTGTGACTTAACCTAGTTAATATCAGGTTCATCGCTATCGGACAGTAACGTCTAAAGGTTTAGCAAATTTGCCTATGAGTGAACTCATAACCCTTTCAACTTGCCCGTTAACACAGCTTGATCCTGTCGCAGTCAAGTGCAAAGTTGAATTCAATCATGAAATTCACAAGAATTAAAGTCCTAACTGGCGAACTATCGAC
Organism: Anthocharis cardamines; assembly: GCA_905404175.1. NCBI lineage: Eukaryota > Metazoa > Arthropoda > Insecta > Lepidoptera > Pieridae > Anthocharis > Anthocharis cardamines. Next base: position 4,573,863 of record FR989954.1, read on the forward strand.
CCTGGTCGAAAATAACGTGAGTCAGTGATCCGAACAACGAGATAGTTCTAGTTGAGATGGCTGAATCGATGCGAAGAGTAAGATACAATGGATAAAAGTGAAATCATCAACTATAACGGTGAGCTTGCCATATCAGCATGAACTGTATACGGGACACTAATCTTGGGGATCGGATCAAGTTCAGCCTGTACACATTCCGAACGAAATTTGAATAATTTACAGGTCATCCATCGACAAACATTTTAAGCCATATGTTTGAACCAGTAGTTTCCGCGTATGCACAATACCTAGCAAGAATCTTTTCTTATCCAATACGCATAAATGACTCGTGGATATGATTGATAATTGACTACCTGAAAGCTTGTTGGACTGTACGGAGGCAGCCTGTGCTACTTTACGTTACAAAACACCTGAGCGTAATTCATAAGTTTGAGCAACGTCTGGGGGAGACAGATTTTCTTTGAGATTAGTTACCTCGACGTTTATTGTCTATTTCGCCAAATTGTGATTTAGCTAAACGTTATTAACATCTATCTAAGGATAAGGCTGGTAGCCTAAGGCTAATAAATCGCATCTTATCAAAATTTAATGACTCAAAAAGCCATGAGACATGAAATAAAATTTGTTCGTCATTGTTACAAAGAATAAATTAAACCATTTGTAAATCACACTAAATTGGTCTATGCAATCTACCAACACATTTTTGAGAGTACTCTCTTTAATTAGGGAATAATTAATCAACACCAGAATCAAATCAAAATGAGAACTGCTCACCAATTTTTTTCTTTTGTTGTTTGTCAGTAGCTGTATATTACGATCTCCGAAGCATATATCCGCACTTGCTGGCCAGTAGGTCTATCACGAAAATCGGAACGCAACGAATGGAACGAAACGAAAGAATAAACAACTTCGTATTTTAACTTATTAAGAAAACATTTTCAATTCAATTTATGATTATAATTACGATCATAGTAATGTCAAACGAAAGACATAATGTCTTATTACGAAAGATGGATCGATCATTGGATTCATAATTGGAAAATATACGATCCGTCTGCCGAAACTCCGTATTTTGTTTTGGTAATATAACTACAGGTGCGGGCGTCGGTTTCTACGTTCTCAATTTGTTTTGTTAAGTTATCGGTTAGTAACATTAAAATGTGGAGTATTTGTAATAATTAATCACAGTCTTCTAAATTAACTTTTTAAGAATACCTCTACTTAGAGGCATCTTTTGTATTCAATCGTGAGCGTACTTATGGTTCATATTACTTATTCAAAGATTTCAAAAGATAGCAATTTAGTATTTTTCACAACTAGCACATTTTTCATTGTTTCTTGCCGCTTGCTCTCTTGTCTCGTCAAGCTTAATCGCAGTTTTGGTATCATCTAAAGTTAAAATATTTAGAGGTCTAGTTACGCGAATCAACACGTGGTATGTAATAATATCAACTATTTTTGGAATGCATCACAATGTATTACACTCGATCAAAATTTAAAATATCTTCCTTGTAAATAATGTCAAAAAAACTTTACAGAGTTTGCTACAGCCAGAGTCTAAGTTTTGACGACAGACAGTACGGTTCGTATCTAGAAGCCTAATTCTCAGTTCATCACGTGTGCGGGTAGACCGTTAATTATTAAAACTATGGGTTATTCATTACTACCTTTCCCGGATTTACACGTGCGCAATGTACATAGAAACTATGTAGAGATTTTTTTTATTTTGCATATCGATATCGATAACCACTACAGGGTTTAGTTTATAACTACAAGACGATACACATTTTTGTTTAGAAATAACCAAGGAAGCTAACCATGTTGATTGTGACATTTTGTTTTCATATTTCGCGACCGATCATTACATCATATTTCAAACAGTTATTTGAACACGTGAAAACAATGACCATAAATGAAAATACCGCAAAGATTCGGTACAGTCTACACAACCAATACATTTTATACGGACTATAGAATAGAAATGACGACCTTTGAAGTATCGGTTAATAGATTACTTGACAAGAAAGCTTTCAACACAAAAAAACAATACGACTCACCGGATTGTTCCAATTGTCCGTAAACACTCGATTTTTTTTTATTGATGTTAAAATCAGGAGGCTTCTTAAACTTGGAACGATAATCCGCCGCTTTATGACTCTGTTTTCCCCACGTAGATGCTCCGGATTGATTTATGGCAGCGTGGTCTTAGGTGCCGTTGGCGGGGTGCTGATGGCTTCTATCAACAGCATCAATATATTTTCTGCTGCATCTCGAACATAGCACGCGAGTCCAGATCCCGCTTCTGATTTCGGAGAATTTGAGATAGATTCTTGAATGTGAATAATAATAATCCAATCTTCTTGTCTTGTAATCAATATTTATTCCCATCGTCCAGTTTTCACAATAATAAGTAATTCAGACGTGATCCATAACACAACTTGGAATAGTTGACGGACTGAGCGCCACGAATAGACTGTCCTCAAAGGCACAGAACACGGAGTTATATAGTGCCGGCGACCGGTCTGCCCCCTCCTCGCCTGATTTACGTAGTGGTGGTTTGATGACATCATCGTTCACAACCGTAACAGTGACAATGACATTATTTCACTGTTACTCGCGCCGACATACACATACATGGCAGTACTAGAACGTATCAGTCACAAAAATAAACACGGCATAGGTTCAGACATTACATTTCGCACCTTGAATATCAAACCGTCACGAAACAAACGAGTAATAATTAACTTAATAATTAAGTTAGTAATAAGAGCGTTTTTCTCTTAAAAGACGGGAAAAAATTGTATGTGAAATAAAATTTCGGAAAAGAAATTCGTGTATAAATTAAATAGGTTTAATTGCTATGATGAACGAAGTCTAAACACAAGGTAACGTTGATGGTTTTATTTGGAATTCTCGCATTAAACATATACTTTTAATTTGTTGGTCTTTTGATAATTCGTGCAAAAAAGGCTCTAGCTTAAAAAGCGAACAGCGCAACGCCAGCTCTAGTCTCGACAACTAAGTAATTTTCTATAGACAATCTTCTAATATATTTAGTTACCGTACTCCTCCGAAACGGCTTTACCAATTTTTACCAAATTTTATATGCGTATTCAGTAGGTCTCAGAATCGGCTACTATCTTTCATACCCCTAAGTGATAAGGGTTGTTTACCCTTAAATTTTTTTTTAAATTTTTGGACGAATTATTATTATTTTTTTTTATAATGTGGCATTAAAAAATACATACAACCCTAAACTTTTTTATCACCAACCCCTGCTTTTTATAAATTATTTACATGGCAAATCAACGTTTGCCGGGTCAGCTAGTAATTATATAAATTATATTAGTAATTTATTTGTACAATATACAATAAATTACTAATATAATTTATATAATTCGTTTCGGATGCTTTTCAGCAACCGTGGTCGCGCGAGACTGAAAGATGACAATTTATCCCGACGTTTCGGATGCTCTTCAGCATAAATAATTTAAACAATATAAATAATAAATCGCGTTTTAATCCGGTATACAGTATTTTATTTAAATGTGTGATACTCGCGTTAATAAAAGACAATATTAAGCCCTATATAATCTCTATATAATCATGTTATAATTAAATATAAATGTATTTTATGTACATATACGTAATATGGTTAGTATATATGATAAGTGATTATAATAATCTCCAACACCAGATAACTTACTTTAATACTTTAATTATTACAGTTTAACAGAAGAACTGACGGGCTCGTTGGCGCGTTCGGTAGAACACCTGCCGTGCGCATCGATGGGTCGTGGGTTCGAATCCCACCGGGAGCACATGCTTATAATTTTTTGTAAGCATGTTTTGGTAACTTCGGGCATTGATCGGGTGGGAGGAATATCTAAATTCCGACCGGGTAACGAACCACCGTTCATAGATGGAAAAACCGTGAAGTGCATATTGCGCGTTTCGATTTCAGTCTATGGATTTCCGAATGCTCGAAGTAAAAATTAGGTCGACAGCGCATCATTGACTGATGTTCTGTGGCTGAGGTATCACCTACCATCAAGTGAACCTCATGCTCGTCTGTCGATATCTGACATAAAAAAAAAAACAGAAGAACTGAATTATAATAATTTGCAGTGTTTACAAATAAAGTATGACATTAACGATAATAGGCTCTTCGCATCAAGCAGGCTTGTTTTAAGAGGCTCTTCAAGAAACATTGGCCGTAATGGCTCGTGTATCCTATGTTACTAATTGAGACATTTCCTTCAGTTCTCCTAATTTGGATACTCTTACATTTACAGAATTATATGTGATATATTTAAGTGATTACACTGAATGATGAATTTATTCAATTTATATATAATTAGCGATCCGCCACAGTTTCGCACGAGTGCAATGCAGATGTACTAAAACTCGCTGATAATGTAGCTTTCTATTGGTGAAATAATTTTTAAAATCGAGTACTTTTTGAGTTTAACGTTACATACAAAAATACAAATATTTCCCATTTATAATATTAATATTAGTATAGATGAAGAATACACAGTTCGTTACAAATAAATAGAATCTATGTCAGTGAAATAATATTAGAGTTATGATAAGAAGACGGAGAAGAAAATAATTGACTTATTTTGTTTCCCTAATTGAGGCATTCAGCCTAACTAGATAAGAATTCTTAGATTATACAATATACAGCCTTGTTATTATTATATCTTCATGTCCTTATCGTCAATATAGGTATATAATATAGTAAGTAGGTACTAATATAACAAGTATTTGCGTTTTGATTATATCTATAGGTATATGAACCAAGTGGCCTTATTAAAAGAAATGAAAACTACTGAATATTTAAACAAAACTTTATCAACAATTACAAATTCAAGAAAAATATTTACATTAACTTTGGATAATATGGCGTTCTTAAATTGCTAAATTAAATTACTTTAAACTGCTTATTCTGTAATGGGTCACATTAAATAATACGGCGTACTTACATTTATAACTAAACTTACTTTCAACCGCTTATGAGTCGCGGGTTCAATTCCCACCAATTCCCGCATTAGGCATTTCAAGCGCCGAACGTCAGAAAGAGATAAGAGAAATATCGAAACTCTGTCTTGCCAATAGCTTGAAATAAAAAATATTTTATCATCGATATCCTTTTACCGAGCTGAGATATTACCTACTTAGAAGTGAGTCACTTATGAATATGTGTCGATTTCCAACAATAAATTGAGACCGGCTAACAGGTATTTTGACAGAATTATATCGTACAGATAATTGCAGATACATATAAATCAGTCGTTAAAGGCTCTTCGCTTATAACCTATATCTACGAGTCAGAATGGAATTTCCACAACAATATGCATTTTATCAGCCAATAGAATATGATCTTTTGAATGCGGCATATCGTCGACTCCTACAGAATCTACGTTTGAATTTTCTTCGTTTCTGATACCTTTTTAATTTATCGTCATTATTAAATAATGTTTCTAATACATGAGTCCATTTCTCATCTAAGTCTTCAGCGGGCTTATCGTTAACTAAAATAATAGGTTTAATAAATTTTGGTCGCTTTTCCCTTATCCTAATGTTGTCTTCTTTGGCTAATGACGTCACCTCTGCCCAAGTATGGATGTCATCTCCCGGTGATTTTTGGGAGTTTTCTTTACTCGATATATCTGCGTTATGGGATATATCGGAGCATGGGTTTTCTCCTTCTTCTTCGGCAATTGCATTCAGCGCCGCTTCGGCATCCAACAATAACAACTGAAAAAATTAAATTCTGGGTTATTCTTAGTTATTTTAATTTTATTCCTTAGTTCTAATTATAAAGTCTTTAAACGCGTAACCATAATCTTTTGGTCAGCTTTAATCGGAATCACATTTAACTTCTATTTTCGGAACAAAGGAGGTAACAGATTCCGAAATGTTTCAGATTGATGTTCAGTGAGGAGTAAACAGCAAAACAGATAGTTCGTAATAAAGCTGAAATATACAGACGTGTAGAATAGTTTCCTATTCTGAACCTCGCGTCGTAAAACTTCCGATCCTAAATATAGTCCGAGGAAACCAATCCTGCAACGTCGTTATCGTTATGGTTTCTATACTGTTGACTGTCCCTAATCCAGCGTACAGATAGATTACTTTTTACTTTTGTTACATTGCATAGTAGTTTTTTTTAATCAATCAAAATCTAGCCACTAACGATTCAGAGGGCCTAGCACGAACGACTATCGAAAAAGTATTCGAATCGTCGATCTGTCAGTTGTATGAAAAATCATTGGAAATTTCATACAAATGACAGCTCGACGATACGAATACTTTTTCGCAAGTCGTTCGTGCTAGGCCCTTAGTTGCGTACGTTTTGCACGGTATGTATTACCTGTAAACTTTCCTAAATACAATACATTGCCTGAAATAATATTCAAAGATAATTTAGCAAGGTGCATGGCTTTATTTATTTACTCTTTATTTCACAATACATTATTAAAGTTATTTATTAAAGTGCAAAAACAAAAGTAAACAACTGCTTATAATATCTAAGTAAGACTGTAATGAATATATTCGGAGAAGCAAAGATCTTAATCGAATAAAGATAATATACAGATGGAGCTGTTAATTTACCCCGTCGGCAGTTTAACGCTATTAGTGCAGGACACCTGCAACGAAACCTAGTTTGGTTCGTTAGAATAAAACTAATTAATACCGCAGACAACTGGATATTCGCCAGTATTCTGTATTGAATTTAACTATCGTATATATGTCATCTTCATCTTTACTGGAAACTATATTAGGATAAAAATATAAAAACCACTGTTGACTTTTGTAGAACCTTAATTTTTCAAACAAAACACTTAAAAAAAAAGTTTGTACTAAACACGGCTATAGTATGGGGAAACAGCTTTAGCTGTGTTTAATCTGTGCAATATACGAAAATAAAACTTAATTTTCTGTGTAATATCAAAGAAGAAACTGACTAATTTTTTCAGGAAAAAATTATAATTTGATAGTAGGTAAGTTACTATTGAATGAAAAAATCGAAGGTTGAAGCTTGAAGAATGACCACCATATTTAATAAAAAATTCAACAAACCAATACTCTTCGAAATTTTGAACATTTAAATTTTGTAACTTTTTTAAAAACTGCGTAGGTATCAGAATTCAAAGGTAAACCATTTTTAGCAAAGGGGTGGTAGTTCTCTTACCCACAAAAGGACGAAGTCTAAGCAAATTCTTAATATAAAAAAGGCACTGAACTCCCTATTAGCGTCAATTTGATTATGTCTGTCAGAGACATAATTCAAAAGTTATAATAGGTGTTACCTAAATTAGTAGTCATTTATCTTCATATAGTCAGTATAGTGCGATATTGTGTTAACGAGCGGCTGTCCAATCAAATTAAACGCTGGTCGAGTAACATGGTCCGTGCATCGAGTTAGAGCCTTTAGGTTATTGAGGTAACCGAGAGCCACGAGCACTAAGCTTGTTTACAACGATGTTTGCTGTATCGGCTATCGAGTATCGACATCGACCATAGTTAATTAATTTGTTACGAAAATTAACGCACAATATTTTGATATTCGTGTGGGTTTTTGGTCCTTCGAGTAGCGACTCTTTGGTCAGTCCAGCGTTCAAATACAGAGTGGCGTTAGTTCGTTTTTCATGTCTGTACATACCACCACGGCTTCATACAGTTTCAGATCATCATCATAATCTTTCTACTTCTTTGGTGTTGAAAATATAATTAATACTAGCTTCTGCCCGCGACTTCGTCTGCGTAGAATTAGTACTACGGGTAGCTTATTTATTATCCGAGCTATTTTTTCATCAATATCCTTACTATTTTAATGTTCTGATCGCGGCTATACGTATAATATATCATTTACATATTAATCTCTCAGTGGTAGTAGAGTTAGGTATTAGACTGTAAATACGGTATATGGTATACGATAATGGTTCTTAAATTAATTAGTGCTAGTTATTTCAACCAACTCCTAAAGTAGGAGCAGGTGGTTGAAAATTCGTTTCTTTTTATTATACATACATAATATACATAACGCCTCTTTCCCATTGGGGTAGGCAGAGATCACGGAATTCCATATGCTTCGATCGTCACATACCACTTTCGCTTCTTCTACTTTCATCAATGCTTTCATACACACTCGACGGTTACGAGTTCTTTTGATCTGGCCCTTTTGCAGAACGTCCCCAATCTGATCGAGGTACGTTCGCCTAAGGTCGACCACTCCCGATTCTTTTTTATTATGACTTAAATTATTGATAGATATCAAATTAAGTATTAGTATGCTAAATAAATTACTCGCTTTCTGAAATGGTTGAATAATACGTATAACTAAATTCAATATCATTCTTAGTAAACTAACCTTTATTATTTTTCATTCCAAAAATACAGATTGATGAAAATATTCATCGCGCACTTGACTTTTGAACTTAGCCTTGTGTGTTATTATGAGTATTGTAAACAAAAAGGTAAGGAAATGTAAACAAATTCTGCCTCATATTTTTGTATTTAACACGATCTTATGATCTGCAGGTTTAGAATTTGTATTGATGTTGATTTAATAATGAGGAAAAAATGATTTTCCAGGTTAAGATTACTTCTTATGCCTATGTCACTGTTAGGATGAATTATGCAAAAACAATACAATACATTGTTCTGATTTTCCGTCAAGGTGTAATAAATTCTTAAAAAAATTAAAAATGTTAGATCATTTTTATCTATTTATTTTAAAATTATAAAGATTCTCAACTTTGAAATTGAATGAAATGGTAATAGAGGTGATTGTAAGATAATTTTTGAAACACATAAAAATATGAGACCTGCTTTTCCTGAATTCCTTTCAAACGTTCATAAAAGTTGAAGTGCTATTAGTGTTAGCTACCATACCATATAAAATAATAATAAAATGGCAAAACTTAAGTTTTCATGTATTCCTACATTAAAAGTTTTGATTTAATCGCAATTTTCACGAAACGATGTAAACATATAACAACAATGAATGTAAGTCGTGCGAGACATTCAAAGTTAGCTATTTATTCTGCAAAGTTTATCTCTTAAATACCGTATCAAGATTTCTCTCGCATGAGCTTTCAACGTAGTTTTACATTTCAAGATCACTCTTAAACAGATGATGTCTTAAGTACGCATAAATATATAGGTTGTAGACATCAAGAAAATTAATAATTTTACTAAGAAATAAATCGCGGACGCTTGAGTTTTTGAACATTTGCAAATGACGGACGTAAATTCATATAAATTCACCTTCCATTTTTGTTAGGAATAATCCATACACTGCGAACACAGATTTGGTCGCCGATACCTTCATATTTGCACACCTGTCAAGATTCCAATCGCATCGATTAAAAATGATACTCACAGATTATATAACTCATAGATTATTTATATCGGGATTAACATTCCGAAGAAAAATGTTAATAGCATATAATTTCTCACTCGCTTTCAGCAATAGTGTTAATGTGTTATAATCATCGTTTTCCGCGGACAAGCGCATACATTACCAAAATTACGTGATGTATTCGCTCTTACAATACAATTTATTAAAATCCCATATGTAAACATTATTTCAAAGTATCGAACTTGCGGCAGCATGAGCAGATGTTTACGTTCGGGCAGACGGTAAGTGACTCAGCGGTACTGTTTATACTTTGTAATTGATTTCGCCGAGATCTTGACTTTGACGAAACTTATCATGCTAGGCAACTGATGCCTTGATTAATCGTTTAGAATCCGGCTTGAAAGTGGATTTAAAGAAAAGATATAGTGAAATTATTGCCACATACTTAAAAAAGACTAACATAAGTCTGAATAATATGCTTTATAAAAAATAATCACCACAAAAGTGTAATTATTATTTATAAAACATAAAACAAAAACAGGGGCGGATTTGAACTTTTGGAAGATTGCCGCACCCCTAATCAAATAAAACACGATGAATTGTGTATGTATATTAAAATTTAATTAAAGTAAAATAATAGGAAAGTCTATAAATGATTAAGTTACCTCAATCAGTGTTGTTAGATACTCATGCATATCGTTTTTATTAATGAGTAACCATGAAGTGTTTATCACAAATTGTTTTTTGCCTGGCATTTTTGATTTTCTAAACATTGTAGTAGGTTTACAATAATAAGTTTACAGAGTTCTGCCGCCCCTGAAATTTTGCCGCCCTAGCTCCTATAGAGAACTATAAGGAAATCCGACCCTGTTCAAAAACAGATACGACGCAAATTCCAAATTGTGAAATAAATACACATCAGCTTAAGATGACTAGTATGTTTTAAATAATACTATTTTATTAGACAAAAACGCAAGAAATTTAAAATAGTCAGTCTTTCGGTTATAACGTCTTTTGTTAAATATTAAACATTACAGTGAATACAGTAGTAGATTGTAAGCGAATTATGTAGTAAATATTAGCAATGACTCCGCTTGGGGAAGCTCTGACATTTACTTTAAATAAAAGTTATATATTGTGAAAACATTTCAACACTACGAGAAATTTTTCTTCGAAATTACAAACAATCTATTAGCACTATATTTTCTTGGGACGTGTATAGATTTCGGTTTAAAATTTATTTTGAAAACATACGATGTACACATTAGTTTAGAACCGCTATATTATTAACACTGATGCAATGTAGAAGTAATATACACAAAAACAATAGCCTATGTTACTCGCTGATAATGTAGCTTTCTATTGGTGAAAGAATTTTTAAAATCCGTTCAGTGGTCCAGACATTAACCCTAACAACCTAACAATATATACGTAAGTCAGTGGTATACAGTGCGTGGCATAAAAAAGATCCTTAGTTCGATTTTCAGGAAAACTAAAACATGCAGATGCAGAGTACTGATTCTTGAAAATATCAATTAATTATCAGTGATACATACAAAAATATGAAGGAATGATGATTAATAATTATCCATGATATATTATTGATATTTTACGATAACTTAAAATATTAACAGTTTCATCTCTTAATAACCTTTACTTTATGTAAGAACGCTAACAAAATGTACGGCTCCGTGGCTCATTGGTAAACGCTATTCGTATAGCACCGGAAGTTCTGGGTTCAAATACTGGGGAAACGAGATTTAAAAAATTGTTTCGGTCGGACAGGGTATAGAAAGCTAATATAGCACTTGCCGGTAAAGAAAAAATATAAAAATATTATTGAAGCAGACACAAATGAGTCGGCCCGAATAAGGGACTCGGGAATTCACTTTTATAAACACTTTGATGTCTAAACATGACTTGTATTTTAAAAATATATAGAAATAATTATATTATATACCTATATTTGAATCCTTATTCTTTCCAGATTAATATTAAAGTTACATTGAACAATTTTCTTTTGCGACCTAGATCTAAGGACTACGTCCCGAGTGACGCGAAAGCTTATTTCATGCTTCTCATTATTTTTTAAATATTTTGCAGAATTTACCCGCTTTTTGTCCCTCGCAGCGGTATATAACACCCATCCAACGTACACGAACATTATTAGCGCTGGTACTACAAGGCTGGCCACTACAGGTATACGTCGAACCCAAGCGTGGTATATGGCTAACATCAAGAGGCATATGCCCACTAGTACTGCAATATAGCGACCTGTCCGACGCCGCTCCTCCTGAAAAATTAATACATTATATAAACTTTTTATAATTCCTATAACTTCTATTCGTTCATCTAAATCATCAATTTACATTTACAGCCAGATCTCAAATCAAGGGTGTAGAACTGGCCTAGAAGGGGTAATCGCCAAGCTCATTGTTTACAAAATGTTTGTAAGGAGCTGCAACTAGTAGGTGCACCATGCTCCACATGACTTAATATTGAAGCCTTAGATTATTTGACATATAAATAATCTAAGATTGAAGTTATAAATTATAATAATAAAAATAAACGAATAAAAAACTTAGGTTAAACGAACGAAGGTACCTTATACCTTTGCAGGGTAAGCGATATTTTTGGGTAATAGACCTATTTTCTTTTTTTGGCTTTTATTCTCTGTCATTTGGTCTAAGTTTCATGAATCTACGACAAACTTTTTGTCGTAGATTTATATTTCGTATATTTATATATCTTTTTCCGTTTATTCCGAACTTTAAATTACTTCCCTGTAAACTTGTGGATTGGCGGTTATCCCTTTTTGGCGGTAAGCCATCAATAAACATCGTGAGTTTTTGCGACTTGTAAACTATTACCAAAAGGATTCAGTATTTTTCCCGAGTATCTTGAAATGCATTTTAAATGTAATATTTTGAAATACATAATATTAATTATTAATATTAATATATGCACTGTTACAATTAACTGTCAAATTAAACGTTGTATCATCTGACTGAAGTTTTATTCAATAGATGCGATATAAAAAAAACCACAAAAATATAAGTAAATATTATATTTCAGTTACTTTTAAGTTTCGCATCGCCGGTTTAATACCCGGTGAAAAAAAAGAAATAAACAGTTGGGCATGGCAAAGAATACTGGCAACCTATTTGCCTTTATACAAAAATGATAACTGAAACAGAAATATGGTTGCTCAGGGCCGGATTTAGGGGAGGGCATGCGGGGCAACTGCCCCGGGCCTCCACAAAAGAGGGGCCACCACAGCGAGATTAGATAATTTATTGTGGGGAGGAACGAGTAAACACTAGTAAACAACTTTTCCTTTCATATTTTTTTCGCTGTTTTACCTTTACCTACTGTTATTTGTACAGATATGATTAACATGAAAATAATTTGGGGTCCGGGGCCTCCACTCCTTTGTTGCCCCAAGGCCTCCACACCTCTAAATCCAGCCATGGAGCAACCACATGTGGTTTCTCCATGGCCTACTATTAGGCTTAGAAAATCACATTAGAAATAATGAAAATAAGTACGAAAAGAGACGGTAGGAGCAGATAAAAGAAAATTTACGTGTACTCATTCTTATAATTGCATTCCATCTGAACGGATATTACAAGACTCGTGTCAATCAACAGGCTAAATTGAATTTCGTAAACACACGCTGAATATGCAAATCTTTTTTAAGATAGAACGTCACTGTTTATTTAAAATACCATAATCTTGTATTATGGAGGATCCTAGAAATTCTTAAATTTTGGATTTTGTAGATTATTGAGATGGCGTATATAATTGATTTGTGTTTTTTTTATACATGAGACTAGTAACACGCTCGGCTTCACGCGAGTGCAATGTATATGAACTACACACAAAAACTGTAGCTTTCTAATGGTGAAAGAATTTTTAAAATCAGTCTAGTAGTTTTTGAATTTAATCGTAACAAACAATTATAATATATGTTTTTATCTCTCTATAAAAAAATATATTATTATTAATATATTATGTATTATAATATATGTATTATTATTATTCTCTTTATTTGTTTTTTTTTTTTATATTTCTATATCTCTCATTATAATATTAGTATAAATCCATGACCGCTTAATGGTACGTGATACTTCCTCAATAAAACATCAATCAATGATTAGTCAGTCATTGATCGACCAAATTACATAAAAATTGTTTACCAAGGGAGCAAACCACTATTTTAAGGCGAGAGTGTTTTTTTAACCCAGAGTGGAGCGAGGGATTCTAGAGTACAATCCCGAGTGCAGCGAGGGATTTTTAAATATAATCCTGAGCACCACGAGGGATTCAAAGTTGTACGTCACTCGAGCTTAAAATAGTGATAGATGATAAGTAAGTGCAACTCATGAATTAGAATTACGTTTATTTATTAACATACAGTTAGGAACAATAAGCAGAAATAATTAGATGCTAATGTTTTATATCTGAATAATCATGAAAGATCTTAAATCCGTAATGGAACAAACAATAACAATAGAAATAATGCGTTTCGCGCGTTTTTACTTTTATAGTAACTTTTTTTATGAGGTCCGCGGATTGATTTTTGACAGCCAGTAATGTTTTCATATTATAATGTTCGTGATCGATCTCTTTGATGATTAAAACATTTACTAATAATTATCCACATTCCAAATTCAAATCACTTTTACTCCCTAGGGATTAAAAAGCTATTTTGCTCCCTGTTTACAGTGAACCAACTCGTTCTTTTTGAATAGATGCAATAAAACAATATTTATTGTCTTCTTCCTCCCCTGTTCTCTAGAATAAGAAGAATCTATCTTACTTACTTAATTAATTAATTACGTTCTTTAGAAGGCTAAAAAAGATCAATCCATATTTTTTTGGCCTTCATCTTTCCAGTTTCACTTTCATATTTATAACTCTTTTTGGCATTTCGATGTATCATGAAATCGATTGCAACAGGGTTTAACTTTGTATAATTTCTATAAACATAATTGGAGTGCAAATAGATACAAAGATCTTAGTTTTCTATCATTCTAACTAGTGGCCTGGAAGAGATCGCTTAAATGGTAGGCCTCCTTTTGCAGTATTAATTCTGTTAATGTAAATCCTTTGTATATTTATTATACAAGCTATATTCATATATATTATATAAATGGCCGTGAAGAGCGGATTCCGTGTTTCGGCAATATTTCTATGGATTTCTCATCGAAGTGTAATGTTGCCAATACGGCTTCAGAGGCTTGCCACTTATATCGTATTGGGTAAAATATGCAGCTACTGTTTAATCACAATATAATTAATTAGAAAAGTAGGATCTATCGTTATGATATTATGTAGCAACAGGTTGTTCTTCGCAAATATATAGGTTATGAATATATTAATAATTAATTGATGATAATGAATATAACTGAAATACCTATTCATACATATGCATACTTTGCAAATAGTTACTTAATTGCATCCGGGTAACATAGTTTCTAGCGTTTAAGCGAGAGACAGAAATATCTAAATTTCGCCTGAGTAATGAACCAACGTTTATAATATTATGTGAAAACTTCGTGAAGTGAAATTACACGTTTCGCATGCACTTATTATAATCCTTGGAAAATAATATTCTGTACCAGAAACTGCTTAACATGTTTTAGACACCCAAATAAGCTTTACACAAAAACATTCATTATTTCTAACTTACGCTTAAAAAGAGCCCTTTAAATTTTTTGATATTTTTTAAATAGTTAAATAAATTGGTCAATTAAGCCACGGCTACTGTACAGAAATAAATTAACAAAAAAAAATATTATTTTTTTGTTATTTAAAGCGAATTAAAAAATTCAGTTGCAAAATAAACTAAAACCCCAATGCAATAAAAGCACGTGCTGGTATTAGTTCGAAAATGCATCCAGAAATACTTATAATTATGTTTTTTAATTCAAAAGCATGCAGAAAGTTTTATATAAAGTGAGCGTCATATTGAAATTACCTTTACAGAAGAGACAGGCGGTTTATGAAGCAAGCTGTCTGAACTCCTTACCTCGTTGTTTAATTTTAAATTCATTGTGCTGTTAAAGCAAAATTAAAGTAATTTTATTTATTTCATAAAAAAATAACATTTATATAGTTTTTGTTTAATTTTAGAATTTATTTTATTTCACACTTTAATTTTGTATCGATGTTTAGCACACCAATAGAGACTGAACCGCGATCGCCTTTCGCGAAGCGCGCATACGGCGCGTAGTCTGTTGTAGGCGCCAGAGCACTGCAAGAATTAACATGAATACACAATGAACTTACGCTATGTTTACGCCGACCGTTAAAAACACGTAAAGCTTCACGGGCTTTAGGTATCACTCGGAAAGAACATGCTTTCAAACTGATCCACGGATCGTCGAACAATACAGCAATTAATCATTAAAAACATAAATATCGACGCCTGAAACTTACCAGAGCATTTTTTATTGACTCTACAATGTTTACCATACACGCATACTATAAACAATTTTTGCTATCCAGAATGTGCCGTGTTAAACCACAATCGAAAATTGCAAACATATTCGCCAGTTTGGTGAGTGATGATTTGCGGTTTCCACATTCGGATACTTTATGTTTTTGGGTTCTGTTACTAATATATATTCTGTTAAATCTTGAATCGCTTTTGAACAGATATAACTACTACCACAGGGCATTTATTTTACTCCTGATAATAATTCAAAGGAAGGAAATATTAAAACGATACTTTATGCGGAGTGGTCGTTAAATTTCTTAGTACAATAATTGCAAACTAATCTTTATGGGAACGCGTCAAACGCTGTAATTAAACATTATATTCTTAAGAACAGTTGTCCAATAACAGTATTGTTTCCCGATTAATATATTATACTGATAACATTAAGTGTGAATATAGAATATTTTTAATCTGGTATCATAGTCCCAATTTAGTAGTTTAAAGAATATTCTCGAATACTTTCAAAAACTTAAAGTGGGTTATTACTTCTACGACAAGTTTTATTAAATTTTTAACCTCTCATTGTATAATACGGTATTCGCCATCTTTTTAAACATTGTACGGGTGCTTAACCGTTTAAATGATTTTTACGAAATATCGTATTTGACAACATGTACGAAGCTACTATCTTCTAATATGTATCTTATATATAGGTATATCTCTATGTAGTCATAGTCATAAATTGTTCAACAACCCCATCTTTCTTTTATATTGAAGCTGCCATAAACATTTTAATCTATACAATACGCTGATTACTACTATGCATTAGTGTGATAGAGAGACCACTATTTCTAACATATACTACACAATACACAATCCGTTTTTCTTCTGTGTCGCACGGCACAGTTATAATCGGCTATAATTGTACGGAACGCGGATACGACTTGCTACGAATCTGCTTGCCTCTTCGTCTATATTCTAAAGGTATTTTTAATTATTTGTTTTCTTCATGCCTATAAACTAACAAACTAGTCAAGCATTGTTATTGAATACTGAAAAGTTTGCGTTGGCATATTATGATCTCACCTTATACCTGGAGGTGCAACTGAATTTTGATTCTTTGTTTTTATATGTTTATTGTACATAATAACTAACGATCGAATAGGTAAGTCTGTAAGTAAATACAAATTCTCGTATAGTATCTATTTAGACTATACCGTCGCGTCAATGCTCTGCATTCGTAATTAAATTCTCTAAGGGAAATTAAATTCAATGACTCGAAAGTGAAACACGCCGTAATACTGAAAGTTTTCCACCGTTCATCTATTGTTCTCGTTGTAAATACACAAAGGTAAACGTAGGACGGAAAATCAAATTATTTTGTCTGTTTAGTTTACGATCGATTTAGATTCTTTTTTGATCACAAATGTTTTATCATCACCATGGAACATGCCTCAATTTGATACCTCAACGTCTTTTTATATATAATTCTTCTGAACGTGTGTATGTCACTGAACTTTACTCGATTTACATGCAAGTACATAGATGTTCAGTCTTCTATTATACCTTTCCCTAACCTTTAAGTTTAATTTGCCCGTGACTCGCACCTAGAACCTCTTTTGCCAAATGCAACACGCTTACCACGAAGGCTGTCTTTGGGAAGGTAATTGAAAAGGTTTAATAATACTTTTTTTGGATAGGATGTTCATTGTAAAGTTCGCAATGATAAACTTTATACTTATAATATTATATAACTTTATAAGTTTGATCATCTATATATATAAAAAACAGTAGAAACCAAATTACACATTATACATTGATTTTTTTATTTACCAGAAATGGAAAGGTTCGAAAGTTAAAGACGCGAAAAGAACATTTTTGTCTGTCATCTGATTGTAATAGTATTATGTTATGTATGTCCTGTGCATATTATATACATTATACTAATGGTTATTTCTAAGTATTTACCACAAATGATACCTACCAAAAGTAACCAAGTTCACAGAAGTTTCATGGAGATTTAATGTTATTTCCATTCAGAGCGCGCCAAGCATGAAGTTGAAAGTTTCAGCGTTGAATTCTAGATAAGCGCCTTAGAATCTAGGCTAAGAAATGCGTGTACTCATATGCCATTGACCTGTGGCATAATGCCCAATGCCCAAGTGACGTTGCCAACATTGTGACACTATAACTCTCTCGAGATTCTGCCAACTGTCGCGAAATAGAAAAGTGCATGAACACCGCTTGTTTGTTTTATTTTTAGATAAGTAATTATAATATGATAGGGAGAAAAATACATACATACATATACCTACATCACGCCTCTTTCCCATTGGGGTAGGCTGAGATCACGGAATTCCCTACATACCACTTTCGCTTCTTCTACTTTCATCAATGCTTTTTTTTTGAGAAAAATAATCCTGATGTTAAGATAACATCACCGTCCAAACACCAAAAATATCAGGAAAGTGGTATTGCCAGGTTGAAGTTGAAGGCGAGCACGTTATGTAAGTTAGAGGTCCTTCATTACGTGAGGTTTTTAGGAACCAAAGGTTGGTAAACAAACATATTTTGTCCTTAATTGATATCATATAATCAGCTGTTCATGGTTCGAACGTTTAATATTATACAAACACTTTTAAGAGTCTCACCACATTATAATACATGAAATAGTTTGAATAAACAACTATTTATCCTTCAATAATTTGTTTTTAAACCTTGAGAAAATCATAGCCACGCCGAGTTTATGTCCCATGAACTCGTGACCAAATTATTCCAAGGACCGGTGACTATTTCATTGTAGCCGTACCTAATACCGCCTTTGAAACAATTTCCTTTGATAATATGAAGTCGTTCAATTTTGTACACCGTATTAATTTAATGAATCATAAAGTGTCAGTTAGAGAATGTTTCGGAAGCACGTAGCGAATTTGTAAACGATGTTAAAACGATTCTGACCCGGTTACGTTATATTGCAGGACTGGTAATAATTTTTTTAAAAACTCATTGTCATAATTTAACGTCGAAACGAAGGTTGTCATAAATCAGTGTTATTTCCATGAAGTTAAATAAAGATAGCGAATCGACGCTCAATAAGATGATATTGATAATATCATCGTTAATATATGTTATGTATAGTATGTAGACACTAGACATGTTTTCACGGCGGGATTTGAACCCGTGATTAATGGAAACAGAAGGTAGGAGATCTACCCAACCCGCTAACCAAGGATTGAAACCGGTTAATTTTTATTTTCCAAAATACGTGTCTGACTGAGATACCATGATATTAGTTTAAAAGATAATACGCACTAAACTTACCACAGTAATTTATCCGTAAATATGACTAAAATGAAAGAATATTAAAAAAACATTTATTATTTCGGTTAAACTGTAGTAAATCTACCGGTATTCAGTCCCTGGCGCTAACTTTTTTCATAACATGCGTTCAGTAATCAGTTCTCAGTTAAAAATAACAGCTATTTCTTTCATATATTGTTATTTTATATATAACGACTTTTTAATGTTAGATATCGACAGACGAGGTTCACTTGATGGTAGGTGATACCTCAGCCACAGAACGTCAGTCAATGATGCGCTGTCGACTACTACTTCGAGCATTCGGAAATCCATAGACTTAAACCGAAACGCGCAATATATACTTCTTCACGGTTTTCCATCTATGAACGGTGGTTCGTTACCCGGTCGGATTCAATATTCCTCCCGAAGTTACCAAACATGGAAAAGACATGATTACAGAAAATTATAAACATGTCGTCACGGTGGGATTCGAACCCACGACCCATCGATGCGCACGGCAGGTGTTCTACCGATCGCGCCAACGAGCCCGTCAGACCTTTTCATGATAGATTGTGAAATACAAAGTAGAATGTTATTTACGAAAGGTTACCTACTTACCTTATAGCTGTGTGCGTGGTTCCTAGATGCCCTCTTGTCATCTTTGTGACATTGTTACCATACATCGTAATATTAAATTTTTCACGATCGCTTTTATAGCGTATCATATATTGAAATGTTTAATATAAGTACCATAACGTGTAACTTACATTGTATTTTGTCTGCGTATGTCTTTGACCTAGATAACATTAAAAATAAAATTCAGTTCGAATTTTTCTAAGACGAAAAGTGTTAGCGATAGCAATTTAGACGAATAAACAATGTATTTTGTTTAATCTTTAGTATCATTTTATGTAATTTGACAAAGCTATTTATAGTAGAAGTAGAAGAGGAATTTTTGTGTGGATGAAAAATTTCTAACATAAAAAACTGCGAAAATTTTACAAAATCAGGGTTTCGTATACCCCGTTTTCCTTCTAAAAAACTTACACTTTTAGTAAATCTTTCAGATATAGAATGAAAAAGAGTCCATCCCCATTCCCCATGTCCGTACGTTTCGTTTTTAACGCTTTTATCGCTAAAACTTGTTTATTTACGCCCCAAAAGTACTGGTATTTTTTAGCCAATTTGCCAAGTTTTAGTGCTTTATAATTACTAAAATAATGCGAATATCGAAAAAAACTAAACGTAGAGGCATGCTAGTAATGTAGCTAAATCGAATGATTAAAAAAATGCTTTATTTTTAAATTCCAATGAGGAATTCAAGGAATACGTTTGTATGGAGAAAACGATCGACTGATTTCCTGTTAAGTTATCGATTCAAATCTTATTATATATCATTTTTACTATTAATACTGGCTGTATTTACCAGCATTACACACTGAGTAGCTGGCTTTTCTTACGCCAGTTTCCTTAGGTTAAGTTAGCATTAAGAGTGTAATTTATAATTAAATGTGTGGAAAATAAATAATTTATTATTTGTTAACTTCGTTTAGAAATTCAAGTAAAATAATGTTATATGAAGTTCTAAACTCTTGTGATAATCGTTATACCTATCTAGACATGACAGTGAGTTAATTAAGAAATTTCTGTATCGGAAATTGAAATTCCAGAATACCCATCAAGTGGGTGTACTTTCAAAGCTACTTAATCAAAACTTAACAATCGCTAATATTGTACTTTCCTTAACTTTATATATCAACACTGAAGCTTCATTATAATAGCCTGCCTTCAACGCTCACTGGTTTCTGGTCTTGGCTCTGGCATGACTTGGTGCAGTGGTTGTACCTCGCTATTAGCTTATCCTTGACTCTTTGCATAATTAATTTGTGGAAACGAATTAATTATCACCCGCTTCGCGTTTCATCCGCGGAGCGTGCCGGCGATCGCCTGAGTGCGCAATTTCTGCGCCCACTTCAACGACCGCCCTATTTTGATAGGGCGCGACCCCGCTTCCCCCTGCATGCCATCTTCTGGCGATATCAGGGTTCCGTCTTTCCGCCGCCTCCGGCCGCGGCGGGCGGAAAGACGAAGACAACACGTTTCGTTTTACTGGTCCCTGTATGATGAACAGGGCCGGATTTAGAAGTGTGGTGGTCTTGGGGCAATAAAGGAGTTATATATCTGACGGGCTCGTTGGCGCATTCGGTAGAACACCTGCCGTGGGCATCGATGGGTCGTGGGTTCAAATCCCACTCGGACGACATGTTTATAATTCTCTGTTAGCATGTTTCCCTACGTCTGGTAACTTCGGGCATTAAACGGGTGGGAGGAGTATGGTAATTCCGACCGGGTAACGAACCACCGTTCATAGATGAAAAAACCGTGAAGTGCATATGGCGCGTTTCGTTTTCAGTCTATGAATTTTCGAATGCTCGAAGTAAAAAACAGAAGTAGAGACAGATTGTCTGTGGCTGGAGTATCACCTATCGTCAAGTGATCCTCATGCTTGTCTATAGATATCGAACATAGAAAAAAATCAATGTCGCGCTGTCGATCTATTTTTTTAGTTAAAACATTCGGATGCTCCACCAAAACGCGCAATATGCACTTCACGGTTTTCCAAATCCTTTTGATAAACTTAGCACGCATGAAACACATAAGGCACGGTTGTTTGTCGATCTAAGATTTGAAAGATATAGACATAAAAAATATACTACTAAGATATTTTATTTCATTATATTTTATTTTTAAAGAATTTTTCAAGATTTTTATGTTTGTTATAAATCAAATTGAAATATGAATTCGGAAGAAAATGCGACAATGTGATTTATTCCATTCTAATACCAACAACTTATAAATAGGTACTTGAATTATAACATGGTGATTGTATTAGTATATCTATGATGTTTACCCTGCCAAATTGGAATAGAAAATAAATATGAGATGAAAATACGTAGTAAAAAATCTTATTTCGAGCAACTTACTTTCAGTTAAATTATTTAAGTGTAACAAAATTGTAATTTTAAATAATTCAAGTATATGTGTATGTCCTGCTAGGTAATAATTTTCTGTCAGTTAACATGTCCTTCGTAAATAGAACTGATGATAAAATAAAATTAATGTTAGATTTCATTATATTTTTTATTTCTAAAAGATTTTAGGTCTAAGGAGCTTTTACCCTGAAAATTGATTCTATCGATTAGTGGAACAAAATAGCGAATTTTTAAATTTTGAATTTTTAGCTGGTTCGATTTCCGGGTGAGACGAGCTAATTTTAGAAAATCTTTTAATACAGTTTTGTTTCTTTTTAAAAATAAAGGAATGTTTCCTTTAATTAAAATAATCTACCTTAAGGATTTAAAATGGTTTCCCTTCTGGGCCCATTGATTCTTTCCACCCCGTACATTAAGTAGCAGTTCGGTTATAATATCCATAGACTACTATCAGCGACATAAA
The DNA here is from genome assembly GCA_905404175.1 of Anthocharis cardamines. Lineage (NCBI taxonomy): Eukaryota > Metazoa > Arthropoda > Insecta > Lepidoptera > Pieridae > Anthocharis > Anthocharis cardamines. The sequence goes on from FR989954.1 coordinate 4,596,437, forward strand.
TTCAATCAGTAGACGGCGATTCAGTGTCAAAATTGCCAATCGCGAATGCAAAAGGATCATGGGTGCGGAAAATCTGATTGACACCGTAAAAACTCGTAGAAAACCGATTAACGTAAGGGAGCTTTCGAATTTATTTTGCGTATAAAACTTGAAGAATGTATTTCGAACTTAAGTATTGAATTCTTACTTCTTATTGCGTTAATAATGAAAGTAACTACATATTGTAACGATATTTATTTGCTTTTAAAACAATATAATATAAAATAACCAATTGAGTCCACTCATATTATAAAAGCATGAAACTTATTAAAATTTGCAAATGTCTGCAAAATTACAATTATGTATAGAATTATAAAAATATTCCTCCAAATGTTTTAATGGGCATAGTTCACCTTCACACATAGGCAACTTTATAATTTTTTCTTGGTGCAAAGTCAAAAGCTTGTCACCGTCTTTACATCTGAAAAAAAAATAACTAACTGAAACGGTACTATACTGTTCGGACGTCTCAAAATTTTATAAATATTAGGTAACAAATAGTATTAATATGCATTATTATAGCTATAATCCTAACAAAATTAAAAAAATGTTATATAATACGTAATTTTTTTACTGTTTCGTAACAATAAAATAAATATTTGATGTAATTGTCTCATATTAATGTCAATTTACTTTACAAGAGAACTGTTAGGCCTCTGAACTGAGAGGCGACACAAAAATGAATCCGAATTGCACTTCTCCAATTTTTAAAAACCTTCTGGATTCTGACATAATAATTCTGAAATCATTGACTGATGTTCTGTAGCTGAGGTATCACCTACCATCAAGTGAACCTCATGCTCGCCTGTCGATATCTATCATTAAAAAGTCTGCATAATTTATGGATTTAGAATACTTACTGATACAAAACAAAAGCTAAGTTAGAGGCAAAACAGTCAATATTTGAGGCTCTCCAGGTCCTATTAATCTTGAGGGAATCACCTCTCAGGTGTGATTCCGGTTTGTACAGCTGAAGGTGCGATAGAAGCTTCAATAAGGTCCCAGAGTGAGCAAATAAAAATGTTGCATTAGGACTTTGGTTCCTGCAAGAAATTATTTTTAAATAAGTAAATCGATTATGGAAATCATAAAAAAAATGTTTTATTACTTAAAAATTTCATAATAAAAAAAATACTTGATCTTTGTGATCTTATACATGAAATTTTTTTTTAATATTATTTATAACGTCTTGAATATCCTCAACATAAAACCAGCTAGTAATGTATAATAGATGTTATTTGGTACTTTTTCAATTAAATGCAATAACTACTAATAATTAATCATTTAATTATATTTCTTACCTCATTGTATTAAACATATGCTTCAACAACATACAAGCCGGACGAATTGTAATGTCATGGCCATAACCATCACTCCAGTAATGTTTCAAATCATAGAAATACTCTAATCTCTGAAACATATAGTCCCAATATAATTATTTGAATCTATTAAAATGGCTAGCATATCTTTTAAATCAAATAGTAATAAAATATACCTGTATACCCTTAGTATCAAACGCGTAGCACCATGGTGAAATAAAGTGTTTATGCCATGATGTCTCATAACCACAAATTTTGTACATCAATGATACAATATCTAAGAACAAATAAATAATTATAATTACTCCAAACATCGACATCATCTATAAGCAAGTATGCATACATAATATATATCGACGGTACAGTGCTAAAATCCAATAACTAAGAAATTTTAATTTCAAATTAAATTCAATTTAATGTCAACCTACTTTTTACATCGAGCATTTGGATATCCATAGACATATCCGAAACGCGCAATATGCAATTTTTGGTTTTTCCACCTATGAACGGTGGTTTGTTACCCGGTCGGAATTTCGATATTCCTCCCACCCGTTCTATGCCCGAAGTTACCAGACGTGAGGAAGACATGCTTACAGAAAATTATAATAATGTCGTCCCAATAGGATTCGAACCCACGACCCATCAATGCGCACGGCCGGTGTTCTACCGAACGCGCCAACGAGCCCGTCATAATAATATATAGAATAAATAGACGTAACTAATATTTGTGATGTGATTTATTCTTCGTATATCTTAGGTATTTTTGTCCCTAAACTTTTAAAATTGAATAACTCCAGATTCATACTTATTGAATTTTAGCACTTTACCCTCAATGTGTAAGTATAGTTAGTAATTTATGTGTGAGTGATTTTTGATGAAGTAATCAACAAAGCGAACGCTAACTATTGGTGATTTCAAAGTGATTACAAACCCAGACTCACTACCCTATCAAGACCCAAATATTTAGACACATATTCCAGAGTCTCATTCATTTCTTTACTAGCTCCATACAACATCTGCTCCTCAAATGTTTTAGGATTTTTCTTAACTTGCTCTTTCCACCTGTCGCAATGTTTGTAAAACTGAAAATGTTGTGTGATCAAAATCTATGCAATTAATTAATCTGTACTATAGTCCGCGTGGAAGTGATAGTCTCCGCCTGAGGTATGTGAGCGGTGAGACGGGGGAGGGCGCGTATTTTCAAGACACGCACGAGACATATGAGAACAGAATCTCCGGATAACTATGTTAGAAACTAACTAACTACTAAATAACTATGTCTTAATTAATGTAACGGGTAATATAATATTATAATGTGTGTTTGGAATAAACTGTGGTGAACAAATAAGTCGTGTAACCGTCGCGGTGGTCGACGGCAGACTGAGTCAGCTTGACGTTTGGAAATATCCCCCGCCTGCCGCTCACATACCGCAGGAGGAGACTAGCACTTGCGCGTACACTATAGCAGTTTATACTAGCAGTGCTACATTGTGTGAATGAGAAGTATAAAAAAGTGATTTCCCGAATCTCTTTAATAGAAATCATTACATTTATTATAAAATAATATATTATAAAATAATATATTATAAGAGTAAAAAATAATTTACCCTTAATGTTGTGTCAACTTTCAATGCTGGTTCAAAGACTACATCATGAGCACTTTTCTTGTCAAACAGCCCAATTGAGAAATATCTTGCACTTTGCTGTGTTCTTTGAGTAGCTGTATATCTAAACTGAATGGGGAATAAATGGAAGATTTTATTTAATTGGGAACTTAAATAGTACAGTATTTATATTGGTCGAAGGAGTGGAATTATTTAATTTTAAAAAAATACTAGGAGCTACTTATAGAATAAGATACTGAGTTATGTCTGAATAAGGGCTCAGTGTCAAAGTTTAACAAATAAAAGGGGAAAACAGTATAATATTTTATACTGTTATCTCACTTTATAATTATGATAAAGTGAGATGTTGGTTCAATATGATCCAGTCTGGAACAATAATAGGCTACAATATCAAAAGAGTTAAAAAAAATTAAAGCAACTAATATTTTATGGAATACATTATAAAGTAAATGTGATTCTGAATATAACAAATATTTTACAAAGGTATTAAACATGATACCTGATAAGTATTGTTTTCATATTTTTGTTTTAAAATAGTCGGAAATCTTTTTTGTGTTCTCTCGGCTAATAAGATCATTTCATCTTGTCCTTCAAGTGTCAAATATTTTTCATTTTCCACAGGCATGTCACTAACCCAATGTTCCAAATTTTGCAATTGTTCTTTATTTAACTGACCTTAAATATAATACTACTATTAAATATGCCTGAAGGCAGGAGCAATAAGTATAATTTCAATACAATAAGCAAAAACAAACCTTCCTTACTATCCCTCACCCTTCCTTTTACAAAGCAGTTCATAATTAAATAGTCATTAAAAAAAACCGCAACTCACCCTTTCCCATTTTATGTTGTAATAAGATTTCATACTTTAAATTTTGAAGAACAGTCTGTGCCCCTACTATATCTTTGGCACTAGGTAAACGGGAACCATGACGTATTAGCATCCATATTTTTTGCCCCCTACAATCTGTAATTTACAACAATAGTGTGTTATGTTAACCATATAGTGTGTAGTAAATACTAATAAATAAGGTTATAAAAATGTTATGGAACTTACTAGGAAACCTAATCTTGGAATCATCTTTGTTATATTTAATCCTATAAGGCGTACGAGTACCTAAGTGTTGGCGTATATCATCTGCCTTCAAGCTATTACACACTAATAGAGTTGTTAGTAAAATTGTTGTTATAAATAATAAATACTGTTTAATATTCATCTCAACGTGTAAGGACACAGCACTTGAATACTTAAAAGCATTATACAGAAATGTTTTATTTTATAATCAGTAAATTTTGTTCAGTAATAATTAATATTAGAATAACTCATAATTTTGTTCCAATTTCCTAAAAAAGTATGTAATATTCAAAATATAAACAATAATATTGTAAATGTCAAAACTTAAATGTCAATTTCAATTCAAAGCTAGGCCGCGTTCAGAAATTTCACCTGTAACGGCTTAACGTAGATTGGAATTAAATCAGGAGGTGATATAAAATTCGAACTCAGGATTTCCCAATTCCCAGCAGAGCTTAATATAATCCTAAAGTATTGACTAAATATAAGTTTCAGGTTTATTTTAGTTAGTATTGCGGGTCATTGAAATTAGTCAATATTTCTACGAAATTTTTAGAAAAGAGTTTTTTTTTTTAAATATTACTGCATACGAGAAATGAAAGGACTAAAGTTTTCAATAAAATATTACTGGTTCTACCTTGTCTGCTAATCTCGCTGGTAGCGAAGAGCTTCTGTGTACCTCTTGCGTAATAAATTAAAAAAGATGCTGCCGCGTATATTGATATACAAATACTCTTTTAAATAAAATACTGTATACCGGATTAAAACGCGATTTATTATTTATATTGTTTTAATTATCACATAATAAAAGCGAACCTATCTGCAGATTTAAATATTTCTAATATTAGTCGGTACTAATCACCCAGCGTGTTTTCTCTCCCAGCGAGATATTCTATAACTTAAAGATTTTTTTTTGTATTCAGATTAGTAGTAACGCCTATTTTTAACTATATTTTCTGAGTATTAATAATATTTATTACCTATTTCTATAGATTTTTTTTATAAAATACACAATACAATGTGTTACATTTACCTATTTATTAGTATAGACACACCTCGTCTTTCTTTTTATTCCGTGACCCCCACCGTGGCTCATTGGTAAGCGCTATTCGTTTAGCACCAGAGGTCCCAGGTTTGAAGCCTGGAAAACAAGATTTAAAAAAAATATTTCGGTCAAGCAAGGCACAGAAAGCTGATCATCTGCCTGTAAAGAAAAATGATCAGTGAAACAGACACAGAAATCTGTCCTGTCCCATGCCCCTCTCTCGGGAATTCACTTTTTTTCGTTCAGTTTACATTATGAGAAAGAAATATTTATATACAATACTCAACTTGTTTCAATAGATAACTATTGAAAATGACGTTGGAATCAAATTTTTATTTTTCAGCCTTTTAAAAGTCGTGGCTTTATTTTCTAAACAAATTGGATATAAGTCTAATGCCATGCAGCATGCATTAGGGTGAAAAAAAAAACGCAGTAATGCTTAATACATTACGAATATAATATTATAAAATATTTTTAGACTATCGGAACATAATCTTAGGGTATCTACCGATATTTACATAAACCAAAGGCGGAATGACCACTGTGCGTGGCGCTTAGTCGTCGTGTAGGCGCTCGGGCGCGGGGAAGCCCCTTGCCGACATGGGGTCGGGCGCGGGGGACGCGTGCGGCGCGGGGGACGCGGCGGGCGAGGCCGCGGGGGAGGCGGTGCCCAGCGGAGACGGGATGGAGGCGTACACTGTCGGCCGCGGCGGCTGGTACGAGGGTGCGTAGGAGTCGCTGCGGGGGTTGTAGAACGGCGAGTCGTCCGCGCTGCAGTCCAGGTTGGGCGAGTAGGGCGTGACCGCCCCGCAAGACGGCGCGTCATCACTGGGCCGGTACGCCGGGGCAACTGGCGCGTACACCGTCCGCCGCGGCGGTTCCGCTTCCGGCTTGTGGTGCGACGACGGGGCATACGCGTCCGACCAGCGCGCCTTGCTCGGGGTAAAGTCGCCCTTCACGTACAACTGGATCGGCCGCCTGAAGCCTTTGCTCGCGTGCTGCGGCACACCCAGTATACAGCACTTGCTGAATCCCACTTCGGGCGACAAAAGATACTCCCGGAACTTGTTTGGGAACAACTCGATGGAATTGAAGTTCTCGTAAATTGTTGGCTGGAACAAAAATAACATTTATTTATCAAAAAAAAACACTGAATATTAATATTTAATCACAGGAAAATGTTTTAGGAATAAAAAAATCATGAGAGTATATTTGGAGCAGTGGCGCTAGCAATCAAACAGACATTCTGTAACCACATGCCTCTTATTTTTTAATTTCATTCGTTTTGAATGTCCAAGCACGAACAACTTGCGAGAGAATATTCATATCGTCAATATGTCAATTGTATGAGAAATCGATACGATTTTAGCGGACTCGCTGGCGAGTTTGGTTCTACTAACCTTGTGCACCGATGGGTCGCGGGTTGGAATCCGTCCGGGAAGACATGTTTATAAAGTTTGGTTCTACTAACCTTGTGCACCGATGGGTCGCGGGTTCGAATCCGTCCGGGAAGACATGTTTATAATTTTCTGTAAGTATGTCTTCCCCATGTCTGGCTTCGGGCACTTCGAGTATTAAACGGGTGGGAGGAATATCGAAATTCCGACCGGGTAACGAACCACCGTTTATAGATGGAAAATCCGTGAAATGCGCATTTAGGTCTCTGTCTGTGGATTTCCGAATGCTCGTAGTAAAAAGTAGTTCAACAGCGCATCATGAACTAATGTTATGAGCATCACCTACCATCAAGAGAACCTCAGATCGTCAGACGAGCGTCTGTCGATATCTAACATGAAAAAAAAGATTATTTTCTTGTAAGTTGTTCATGCTTGGTCATCAGAATTCCCGGAAAATATCCAAACCCTTCCATAAAAAAAACCCTAGTAATAAATACGTCCACAGGCTAAGCAGGAGGAAAAGCCCAGACAAAAATAATTACCGTTAAGCGCTTCTTTTTCTTATAGCTCGCCCAGTTCTGCGCTTCTAGGACCAGCTTGCCTCCAGGGCGCAGGTCAGCGAACATCCTCCGAAACGCGCGCTTCAGGCCGGCGTCCCCCCAGTTCATGTGAAGCCACTTGGTGGTGGACAAGCACAATATTAGGTCAAACTGAGGGGATTCCATACCGGAGCCTACCGCAACGTCCTCACGAGGCACATAGTTGCCCTGGAAATAATGATAATAATCAACATTGATACCATTCAATATTATTAATTACACTAGTTGACTCGTGCCCACTTCGCAGGACAAAGTGAAAATTTGGAGTTATAGGTATTGTTTGACGCCAATAAAAAAAAATAGAAAAAAAAATTGGATAGGGATACCATAATCACATAGCAGTATAAAATATACGAACTATTCTCATACCTACCACATATAAATAAACAAAAATTATATAAATCGGTCAAGCCATTTCCGGGGAGAGCGACCACAAACACAGTGACACGAGATTTTTATATTTAATGACTTATATGGGCATTATTATTTATCTTTTTATGGTTGCATTATAGGGCAAGACGGGCTTTTGGGCTTGTATGGTAGTCCGCCACTGCTATAATGATTAGACTTTATATTTCATTCAACTCAAAAGAATAATACAGCATTTTCGATGAAAACTCTCAGTCGGTTTTATTTCTTCCGATATATTTCAACATATTAACACAAAACAATATTAAATTATATATATAAACCTTCCACTATCTATTGATGAACAGAATACAGGGCTGAATTTAGAGGTCTGAAGGCCTTGGGGCAACAAAGGGTGGAGGCCCTTAGCCCCAAATTATTTTCCTAACAAATCTTTCCTCTTGATAATTAGCATACATATAACAGCCAGCTACATTGGACAGCAAAATCATTTTTTTTTTCTGATTCAATGATTATTTCGATGGTTTTAAACACTCGCAAGCTATTTAGAAATTGATTTTTGGTAAGTACACCATCGGATACTTACACTACTTAGTATGGACAACATGACGTAACTTTTAAATAAAATACTGTATACCGGATTATAACGCGATTTATTATTTATATTGTTGCCTGTCTCCCCGCGACCACGGTTGCTGAAAAGCATCCGAAACGTCGGGATAAATAATTTAAACAATATAAATAATAAATCGCGTTTTAATCCGGTATACAGTATTTTATTTAAATGTGTGATACTCGCGTTAATAAAAGGCAATATTATGACGTAACTTAATAAAAATAAATGACTATCCATCAAAATCTAAAATGTAATAGCCGAGTTCGAGACAAAATACCATGGTGTAAATTGTAAAATGTGATGTGTATTTGGGTGGCAAGTTATCTTTAATAACATAACTACTAAGGTATACATGTTTTTAAACTAACATGTTCGTAGCTTGGTATCAAAACAAATACAACATATATTTATATTAATTCATAATTGTATTTTGCAAAGCGTAAGCTTTCAAATCAGACTTTTATATTTTCGCAAGCATGATAATATACATTTTAGTTTTAAAGACAAATGTTTGCATAAATTAACTTATTCACACAGATCAAATCGACATGATATATGCAAATAAACATAACGTTTTAGGAAAATTAGATGAAAAATATTTTAAAGTACCTGTTTGAAAGTGACATTATAAGGAAACATGGGTTGTGAAGTTTCTGCTGCAGTATCACCAATGGGTCCATAAATCATTGACATAGACATTGGGAAAAAACACTGTCCCTCCATCTTATTGACAGCCTTTCTATTTTTTCTTGGTTTTTTAATTTTTCGCCCCACTAAAGCTTTCTTATATTCTTCATCATTCTTGTCCAACTTCTGTTCTGTAGCTGAGCAATCAAGACATTTCTCCTCTTCACACTTGTCACAATCTGGCTTTTTTTCTTCTAATTGATCCTCCAATTTCTTCTCATCATCACCCTTGGCTGATAATGTTGGAACAGGTATGAATGAATGAAGATTTTTTCGAGCTCGACCTGTAATGTTTTTTTTTTAAATAAGTTACAAAGTGATAAATGGTTTAAGTTTGAGAAATGTCATGAAAATTCAAAGTTGCAACATTAACAAATGCATTAGTTATGCAACGCTGAACTGGAGAATAATTGTTATTTGATGATTGGGTTGTTCAAAACTCATTGATTTAAAATAATTTTTATTTTGTCTGCTGAAATATAGATGATTTATGAGGATGAAGCTAATCTTATATAATTTAAGTTTGTGTGTGTCTGTATGACATATTACTGAGGAAAAATAGTATAACTTTTATTTTAATCTATAAGTGGCAATCATTAAAAGTTCATTTTCACACATTGTCATTCTTGTATAATATATATGTACATTATTATGGCTTCAATATTTACTGAGTATTAAACATACCAATTAGGACAGGATCAATATCGATGCCAACCACAGATCTTGCACCCAGGGTACGAGCCACTGCTATGGAGATATGTCCAACATTACAACCAATATCTAACACATCCTTGTTTTGAAACAAATGCCTATGCATTTCAAAAACTTGCAGGCGAATATCCATCATTGCATTAAGATTACGATATCCATAATATCTGAAAGTAATAATTGATGTTATTTTAATGTGGTTGAATCATTGAATTTATTAATACAACTAGAAAAATTAAGCTTTTCTATAATTGGCAATAATTTGTACATATTTTTATAGTATTTCATTAGTATAGTATGGCCCCAACTTTGAATTTGCTGTGAAGCACATGAATTCAAGCAGAAAATACATCTATGGAGGTGGCCAATAACATATAATGGACCCGCCATAGGTTGAGAAAACTAAGTAATATTATATTTAAATCAACATATACCTGTCATAGTTGCCATACTGGTATCTAGAGTTTTTAGGGTGAAATGTTGGTAATTTCTGTTCTCCTTCAGATAGACTCTTTAATTTGGTCCTATGAGGAGAGGCTGGTCGTTCTGGTGGACCTGTCCTCTGCTGTGGCCTTGCCCTCATCCATGCCCCAGGTTGAGGTACAACAGGGCTAACAATTTTATCTAAGGACTCCATTCGTCGTAGCTTTTTGGTATCTTTGCCTTTCTGTGAATTATTGTCACTATCGCTACAGGAACGTTTACGCGATTTGAAATTAGATGGTTCAGGCAGAGGTGGTTCTTTAATGAGTTGCTCTTTTACTTCCACAGTTGACTCAGTAGGCGGGGCAATAGTTTCTGTTGTGCGACGCCGAACCCTTGGCTTCTTCCTGGGTGTCTTTTTGCGCTGTTGCATTTCCAGTCTTTTTTCATATTCCGCATTATCAAGAGGTTCCATTAGATTCAAAGGATCTCTTATGTTGGGTGGAATTATAACATCAATCTTTGCCTTGTGCCGCGGTGGTGTAGGTAATGGAGATGATTCAGGTGTTACAGCATTCATAGCTCTATTAACATCTTCATCTTGTAAGCTGTTTAGATTCAAAGGATCTGATATGTTGCCACCAAGCAAGAATTTAGTAGGTGGAATGAAAGCTTCCTTTCTTGGCCTTTTGTATGGAAGGAAAAATTTAGAAATAGATGGAAAAGATTGTGCTCGTTTTTTAGTTTGCTTAAACTTTGTGCCAGCATGATGAAGTCTACGAACGGTACTCCTCTCAGGATTTTCTTTTGATGAGCCTTTCTTTCCATGCCTTGACTTCTTTTTTAATTTCTTTGAGTTCGGAGCAACGAGTGATTCCTCTTCCTTCGACGAATTCGCATCACTAACCGTAACATTGTTCGATGATTCTAATTGTGATGTATCAGAATTATCAACCACATTATTTCCGACACTAGAATCGCTTTCATCTAAAATTTTATTTTTTTCACTTGTACTTTCACTCAAAATTACATCTTTTTCGGTGCTCCCCATCGCGCGTTTAATTACACAATGAAGATCACATAATATTACAACAACAATACACTGTAAATCAAATTTACCGCCACGACGATTCTTGCAAAATGTACAAGGACATCCGTCAATAGTGATAAACAGGTCCTAGGTACTTGAATATTTATGATGTAGATATAACGAAAACTATAATAATTAACACGTCACAACATGGAAGCTTTATTTCAGGTCAATCTAAGATATCTGTTGAACAAGCAAACAATATTCTTATAACTGAAACACTCCAGACACCACACTGGTGTGTAGGAAGTAGCACTAGGCAATTTGACAATCAAATTGTCAATTGATATTTTTTTGCAGTACAGGGATACCATGTGAAGAAACCCATCACACATTTGTGTTAAATCGAATACAGATGAAGTATAAATACTGAACAATATTGAATTTGAAATCCCATACATGAACCTATACAGGTAAATACGGCTTTCTAAAAAATAAGCCTTATATTGTAGAATTTTTTTTATTTGATTACTAGCACTTACCAAGTAAGCACTAAGAGCACTTGCAATCTAGCCTACCACTTCAGGCTAATAAACAGTTTATTTCAATCAAGGACTTTATATATATAACAGGACTGAGTACTCGCAGCCTGATAACGAGCCGAGCAGGACGTTTAGTACGGAGGAGGTGTGTCACTTTCTAATTGGGTGACCACAATATTTTTGTTACGCGGGGCTTGTAATTATTATAATATTTGTAATCACAAATCGGGAACAAACCTACAGAAACCAAGATTTCAATAACATTTTGTATGCTAATAAAGACTACTATATCACATTTATTTTATTTTTTTGGAGGTGTTCACTCTATAAAAACCCCATAAAAATGCCTAAAATATAATATAAACAAATCCATTATAATTATTATTAATAACAAAGCTTGGTATGAAAAATAATATATTCTCCTGTAAGTCTACCATCACTAGAATCATTTCACAATTTAAAAACAGTCTACTTTTTTCATATTTTGTTAAATATTTCTACAACAACTTGGTTTTAGTCCAAAATAAGTATTCATATAAACTCCTCAAAACGACGGTATAGTCATGAATAGACTTTTCCATTGGGGGCAGATTGCCTGTGCTTAACCGGCTAGCCACTAGACTTGACATTGATTAATTTCTATCGCATGACATGTGTTAGAAAGAGCTAAACGGCCTCCGTACTAGATATCTCGCTCGGCTCGTTTTGCCTCTGTCAATGTTGGAAGCCAAAATTGAGTCTTAATACCTATACCTTAAGATGTGTTTTTGTAATTTTAAATTTTGGCAGTGCTCAGTCCTGTTATATATATAAAGTCCTTGACATCGACATGAAGACGTTGACGCAATAAAAACTATATACCAGGGTGAATCAAAAAGTTCTTAGAAGTGCATATATATGAAACCTTTTTTATGCAGACTGTCACTTGTTTTTGTCAGTTCGTTCGCATGTAATATTTTTTTTTGTGCCACTAGACCCTTAATTTTAAGTATGGATATTATAACAAATTCAAATAAAAGAAACTGTATTCATTGAATTTATTTTTTTCTTAAGTAATTAGATTTTGATTTTGATAGAATATTCTTAAATTGAAATATGAATTACTTAATGCCTTCACTAACTGCAACTTATGGGTTTCTCATTACATTGAACAGGATGTGGAGGGCAAAATAATTTAAGTTTTGTAAAAATAAATGCTTTAGTATCATCAAAATCTTATTTTTGATAGTATTTCTGAATCAGGAATATATTTTTCGACGGGTTGTAACGGGGCCTTACTCAGTACTCTTATCTGCTTATTTTGTGCCTGCAACAAAATAATAATATAACTTCATGAATTTTATACATTTGCTCAAAAAGTAGACTTTTCTGTGTTTTGCGTGCAGAAAGTTATATTAATATATGTAAGTAGGTAAGTAACCTTCAGCTAATAATGGGCTTACCGTAAAAACAGACGGTATTGCGGCTTTCAATAACTGTTGGGAATTAGCTGTACTAAAGTGAAGGCTACATACAACGGAGCTTTAAGTAATCTTTTATGACATCAGAACAACATTTAGCCATATTTTTTCTGGTTTTCATTCTTCGGAAAACTGTCAAAGAAATAAAAATAATAATACGTCATGGCATATGATAACACCAGGTATAACGGACCCTTTTTTCAAGTTGGTTAAACAAATTAAATGAATGGCTTTGCACCTTTTTTTTTTTATTTGGTTTACATAACTAATAACAATATTACACGCTGATGATAGCAATCGTAGGTATAACAAACGGATCATAAGACACTCCGACCAACTAATCCCGAAATCCCGCATGATATGGTTACCCTATTTGTTATAAATCTAAAATTACCTTTTTTCGGCTTACCTGTAAAATATTATGCTGCAAACATCATAGGATTCCCTTTTACAAAATTGTACACAACACTTTTTCAATTGTACACAACCATTTCTTCAAAGAAACCTTACTAAATTACGAAAAATAAATAAAACCAACTATTATGACATTACATCGCATAAATGCAATGACATGCCATGACACATCAGTCATCAAATGATTGATTGACATTGATTAATTTCTATCGCATGACATGTGTTAGAAAGAGCTAAACGGCCTCCGTACTAGATATCTCGCTCGGCTCGTTTTGCCTCTGTCAATGTTGGAAGCCAAAATTGAGTCTTAATACCTATACCTTAAGATGAGTTTTTGTAATTTTAAATTTTGGCAGTGCTCAGTCCTGTTATATATATAAAGTCCTTGATTTCTATCCTAAATTAACTAGAAAATATATTTTTACCACAGAACAGATTAAGAAGTTGTTCTGTGATTTTTACTAAGATAAAATTGTCCTTTAACACTTTTCTTATTGTCTCTATCATAGGGGGACACATATTTACTGTGTTCCTACTACACTACACTTTTTCAATGTTACTGGCTTATTGGAATGAATAGGAAAATGCCCAGGGAAACCTCAGACCACAAAAAGTGGAAGTAATTTTATTAATAAAAAGTGAATGCAAAAAGTATCCGAAACACCGGCCAAAGTAATCATTTTGGATGCTGTACAATAAGAAGGTCACCGGCCGGCCTAGCATGACAACAACGACAAAATTTTGTCGACCGTTTTCTCGTGTTTTAATTGATTATCTCTATTTCTTTCGGATCTTACATGACAGTTATACTTAAAACTCGACTTTTAATATCAAAAATAGATATTTTTGTCGATTAAGATATCTTTTCTATCAAAATTGGCGATGTCGATATATAATATATCGATATATCTTACATCTTAGTTTGTCTTCTCTCGTCCGCGATATATCTCGTAGCGGTCATGCTAGGCCGGCAGGTCTAATATTATCAACACTACACTTACGGTCTTACTTATAAACGTAATATAAGCTTGATATAGTTAAAATATGTTTTTATTCTTTTGTTCTGTAGTCTTTTTGTATTCAATAGAGTGGGACAAAACATTTTTTAACTATAATATCAAGCTTATACTACGTTTATAAGACCGTTAGGGGTTATAATAATATACAGTCTTGCGGTGAGCAAGAAATCTCCCGTTTTTAAGCTATGTTGTTCATTATGTGATATGTAGTTACATTTTAATATAATTATTATAATAATCCCATATATTATATATTCCATATTAATTATTTTATTATTATGGGCACCTTCCAATCAATTTAAAAAAATAAAAATACCGGTAATCGAAAACCGAAAACTTTCTTGTTATTTTTGACATTGCAACACGGAGTTGAGGAATCGAAAACAAGTATTCGAATTTTGAATCTAACCGTTTGCTGTTTTGCTTGATAAACGAAGCGAATGTTCGTTGATATTGTGACTGTTGGTTGTAACTTGTAATCAATAAGGTATGTAGAATTTAAAATATCGACTAATAAAGAAACACCTAATGTTAAATATAGAACGTTCTGAGATACGTTATTAATAACCATGTATAAACTATTTTTGTAATTGCCATTTATTAATGTTTGAACTTTTTTTAGATGTCTCGTATACCAAAAATGCCAGCTGCTAAAGAAAATAGACCTGGACTTTCAAACGTAAGAAATATTACTAGAACTATTGGCAATGGTCTCAGTGACGCCGATAAAAAGACGCTAATACTTAATCATACCAAGCCTTTGAAACCTTCCTCGAGCACCACGGTGCCAGCACCGCGTTTTAAGAGAGCTGCTACTGTACCCGCTCCTGCTGTGCCCCCTCCAAAAGTATCTAAAGTGGAAAGGAAGCCAATTGTAGCAGCAAGAATACCAGCATATGATTACAAGGCAAGGTTTAATGATCTTGTTGAAAAACATAAAACAGTTAAAACTGAATTAAGTGAATTAAAAGAGAAGCATGTGGAAGTCTCAGATGAATATGAAAAGTTTAAGGAAATATCTGAAAGTAGTATTAAAGAAAATTCCATGTTGAAAGAAAAGTTACTGAATAGTATGAAAGAACTGAGACAAATAACAACGGACTATGAAAATATTAAACTTGACAGTGAAATTCAAAAACGAGAAATTGTAGATCTTCACAATAAAACAAAAATATTAGAAGATGTGACAAATAGCTTGAAAATGAAATCAATTGAATATGATAGACTTAAATTGGAATATGATGATTTGAGTAGACGTCATAAAAGTTTGCAAGAGGAGACTGGAGCATTGAGGGTTCTCACTGATCAACTTAAAATAGTGTCTGTAGAACATGTAGGACTACAAGAAGAGCATAAAGCGGCTCAAGATTTAATAAAAAAAACAAAATCTGATCACGATGCCCTTCAAAATATAGTTGATACTATGTATAGAGATCAAAGAATCTTAAGAAACACTGTTCAAGACTTGAAAGGAAATATAAGAGTATACTGTCGAGTGAGACCACCACTAGAGTCAGAAACAAACAAGCCTTTATATAACTTAAATGTGCTTGATGCTTGCTCCATTGAGATAGAAAAGATTGAGCTTCTAAATTCAGCACGAAAAGGAAAACCACAACATACCTTTACTTTTGATGGAATATTTACACCACACTCATCACAAGAAGATGTATTTGCAGAGGTTTCTCCTATGGTTCAATCTGCCTTAGATGGTTACAATGTCTGTATCTTTGCTTATGGACAAACAGGTTCAGGTAAAACATATACCATGGAAGGTGGTTGTGGTGTGGAAAAATATGGTATTATTCCAAGGTCCATAAATATGATTTTTGAGTGTATGGAAGATCTTAAAAGAATGGGTTGGGAGTTGACAATTAAAGCATCATTCTTGGAAATTTACAATGAAGTAATTTATGACCTTCTCAATTCTAACAAAGACCAAGAAAGTCATGACATTAAAATGCTAAACTCAAAAGGCTCAGATTTATATGTGTCCAACTTGCGTGAAGAAGAAGTTAAGAGCTCTCATGACTTCATCAGGCTGTTAATTTTTGCACAACGTAATAGACAAACAGCGGCCACACTGAACAATGAAAGAAGTTCAAGATCTCATTCTGTGGCCCAAATTAAAATATCTGCAATTAATGATAAGCGCAAAGAAAAGTTTACAAGCAACTTAAATTTGGTAGATCTTGCTGGATCTGAAAGTGGAAAAACCACTCAAAGAATGGATGAAACCAAGCATATAAATAGATCATTGTCTGAGCTATCAAAAGTGATCTTATCTTTGCAGACTAATCAATCACACATTCCATACAGAAATTCAAAGTTGACACATCTCCTTATGCCCAGTCTGGGTGGAAATTCAAAAACCCTTATGTTGGTGAACATTAATCAATTTGATGTTAATTTCAATGAGACTCTGAACTCCTTAAGATTTGCCACCAATGTTAATAGCTGTAGAACAGTTAAGGCCAAAAAGAACTTAACCATGTTTGACTTATGAACAATGATGTAGTTTACTGTCATATTTTAATTTAATTATTAGAAGATATTGCAGATTTCACACTAAAATGGTTTTTGGCTGATATATCTAAATAATATAGAAACTCCAACACAGAAACTAATTCATTCTCTAAGTTCAGAGGCAGTATTTTTTGAACTAAGAACTACTGTTGGTTGGATAAGATAGGTGAACTTTTAACTAGAGGTATAATGCAAGAAGCTATAATTTTGCTTGTTATAAAACACTTATTTATATTATGTATACATATTAACAAGTATGTCAGACCTTTAACAAACATTATAAAATTTTGACTTTTAATATTGAGAATAAACAACTATCTGCTCCATGCAGACAGTGTCTACTTTGTAAGCCCGTGTACTTGGCTTTTATGTAATTTTAAAAAGTAAGGTATTAATATTATTTTACTTATCACACCCACCTGTTTCTGCTCTTCTGTTTGTTAGAACTTGAAATTAAAAATTTCAAAGAACATAAATCTACAAATGACTAGAAAACATTTTCTTCTTTTTTTTTTACAAAACTGAAGAAATCATAGATTTGTATAAAATACATAGAATAGTTAATTAGAATATAGTTAGATGAATAGACCTTTTATTATTTTTTCTTATAATTTAATATAACATTATTTTGTGTACTTTCATTATAATATTGTATTTTCATGATTTAAAATATAATTAATTTATAAGATTTTGACATTCTATAATAATTAATAATTCAGACATGTTTGTTAGGATGCTACTGTTCTTCAGATTTATGTTATTGTTTTTTTCTATGTTAATTATAATTTCATGTTCTATTATTCGAATAATAAAAGTCTTAGTTTAAAGCGAACTTTTTATTTATTTTATAATAGCAGAATATTGTTCGAAAAACACCTGTTTGTTATGAAGATATTTTTTATACTTTCAAATTATTAATTACAGCAAAACCTAGTCGTAATTACTACTTACATGTTATGACATGCAAGTAGTAATATAGGTAGGTATAGGTAATTTGCAGTTAAGCGCCATCTAGAGTAAGCTCTTGAAGAATCTATTATTGTATCTAAACTGTGCACCAGCCACCCACGCAACGAGGGCTATAAGCGCCCGCGCCACATTTGCAGTGACAGAACACGGAGTAACTTCATGAAGTGGCTTCTAGATGGAGTTATCAGTACGTAAATATATTTAATTTTACGTAGATTCATATGTACAGAAATGATTTATTTGTTTCTAACAAATGTGTGGAAATGCTTCAATGGTTGAAGTTGCCTTTTTATATAGGGTACTAGCTGACCCCGCAATCGTTGTTTTGCCATGTAAATAATTTCTAAAAAGCAGGGGTTGGTGATAGAAAAGGGTTTAAAAATTTAGGGTTGTATGTATTTTTTAATGCCACATTATAAAAAAATAAAAACAAAAAATTTCGTCCAAAAATTAAAAAAAAAATTAGGAGTGGATTACCCTTAACATTTAGGGGGATGAAAAATAGATGTTGTCCGATTCTCATACCTACCCAATATGCACACAAAAGTTCATGAGAATCGGTCGAGCCGTTTCGGAGGAGTTCAAGTTCGAACCCCGTGACATGAGAATTTTATATATTAGATATTATCTCATATCTGCTTTGAATACATCGATTTCGCTTACAATAATTATACTTTGAGTACTTACCGCCTACCGCAATAAATTCAAAAGCTTGATGTCATTCATTGGTATCATTGCTTTCTGTAAGTTAAATATAAGTCATATTGTAGAGTTTATAGAAGTATACACTAATCTTCAAATCATAGATCATCATACCTTGCCGAAGATCATGAGAATGGAATTATAAAACTTGAGTAATAAAATTACTTTTCTGTATAATAATAAATGTTTAGTATATAAAAAAAGTCTAATGATATTAATGGCCAATGAGCTCTTTTGCTTAATGTTATAATTATTCTAATATAACCTATCTAAATTGTTGAATGAAAGACGTTAAAAAGAATTCAATGAGTTATAATTATTTAAATATTAGGACTAGATCATTTACAATGAGCGAAAACTGGTTTCGCATTTAAAAACACACAATGATTTTTCTGTACATCTCCGTGCCATACATCTCGGTGGGCGTGGGAGGAGCTACTGGGACGCAAGCGTGGCGTCAGGCAACAGTTGCGATGACCGCAGGGCGACTGTCCAGGGTCCACTCGCCTTTTGTTCAACGAGAGACGTCTGGCTCTACTCCCACTTCAGGTATTTTAGCAGTTTCTATAGTTTCTATCAGTCTTTCCAGTCCGTAGAGAAAGCCTTCTTCGTGGTTCCCTTGTTCCCACGGTTCACGATGAGTAACGGTTAGCCCTTCTGGCACACGTCTAGTTTTTGCGAAATCAATAAGCCAAGCGCCGACACGCTCGTCATCGTAAATTATAAATATACTACTTCCAACAATCTCGTGGGTTCGAAAGAATTCTGAATTTTCGAAAAGGTCTCTGATTTCACGAAGGCGAGCTGAAATAGCGCGGCGTGCACGTTCGTCTTGACCAAAAAATCTCGCAACTGTGGCGGCTAGCTGTTGTGGCTCACGTACTTTCTGCAGATCTGTTAGGGGTGGCTGTCCGGGTAGTTTAACAGCCTCAATTCTAAAACCCTGTTCAGCTGAAGAAGAACATTGTTCTCTGAACTGCATGTATCTTAATTTAGTTACAGCGCGCGCTGCATGTTCAGCCTCGGTTGGTGCATTAGGATCCAGTCGAACCATTTTTTCATAAAGATCGGAGCGTGCACGAGCGTTACTAACTTCATCTTCAAGGAATGTTCGCGTTCCCATTTTGATGTCCATTACGTGAGGATCACGGAACCCGTGCAGCAGATCTTGTAGTTCGATGAAATTTTCTCCGCCATACTCGAGTTCTCTGTAGTACCGAGGGATAGCAGAGCGCATGTGGGGACAGGATGCGAGCGCTACGTAGGCGTCGCGCTCCGGGTTGTGAGAGGGATGGTCGCCGGGAGAGCGTCGCTTCCAGACTGTGCCGGGGCCAGCAGGCGCTAATGAACCCGGATGCCCAGACAACTGGAACCATTCTGACGAACGAGTCTTAAGCAGAGCGTCCGATGCTGGGGCAGACAGTTCAAGTGCATTCTGTAAACAAAAGAAAATAAAGTTATTATATATTGTTTTGATAGAATAAAATATTAACAGTGGTAAAATCTAAAATATTGTACCTATTTTATAAGTTTAATTCAAATTATGAACTAGGGAAAACATAGAATTAACATATATCACGTACTAAGTCAGGTTTGAAATGCTTAAAGTACTTGTTTTCAATTGTGAATAAAAATATTACTTACAATAGCTAAGAATTTCAGCAACTCCGATGGTTGTGTAGTTGGTGATGCGGGTGCATGCACTACTGGAGAGGTTTCAGAGGATACGTGGCGTCTCCACCGTTTGAATAGAGCGCCCTCCTCTTTACCACGCCAGCGTTCTTCATCTTTACCAGAAGCAACCTGTGGACAATAGAAATAGCACATTGAAACACCATAGTTTACACACACAGAATACACTGAGAAACATTCACTTTCGTATGCAGTGTTGAAGGAACACAGTTTGATAACGTACCGCAAGTATTTTGTTAGCGGTGTAGAGAAGCCCGCCAGGACCGAGCCTACTGAGCATCGATTGGCGGGAGACACTGTTCATCTTGCTTGTTACAGTCATGACGTACGAGTGGTGAGCGAATACAATTATGAGCAAATACTACACGCGAGAGCGATCAACGTATGTGACTAAACGTCTAGTGCTAACTTGCGAGTGGTGCTAGTTGGGAGGGTGACGATGCTTATATAGAGACCTCGGCTTTCGCATGACGTCGCCCGCGCAGTTCCCGCGCCCGCACCGCAGGCGTGGCGCTTGTTATCCAGTGTTAATTGTTTTACACTAAACTATTATATATATATTACAATATAGGCACGAGAGCGCATCAACTTAGTGTGCATTTTTTTATATGTAACAATATTATATCGTCGTTTATTAACGCGAGTATCACACATTTAAATGAAATAATTCGTTATATTTTTGATCACAACACATTTTATATTTATCATACAAGGTAAGTTTTTTTTTTTTTTCTCTATAAAATATCTAATTATTATGAAGTCCAATTTTTTAAGATAACCTTCCGTGTTTTCTATGATTATGTTTTTATAATAGAGGATCAGGATTGAAGGATAGGTACTATTAAAGGAAAGGTTTTATTACTAAATTACTATTTTGAAAGTTTCATAGTGACAATACTACAAGACGGTTCTTCCTATCGCGGAATATCCGCTGCGCTCATAATAATTCAAGTGGTCTTCTAAAACTTTTAAATAAGAAAAATACATATATTATGTTACTGTTGAATAATTTAAACTTATTTTTATAATATAAAAAGGCAACAAAATATCTCACATTCAAATCCTATCCCTATATATAAAAAAACATTTTATACGCAAGACCATGACAAGATAATCAAACGTTACCGGGGCATAAAGTGATGACGTAAATGTTTTGTTCTTAGGACAAAAGCCGTGACGCGGGGGAAGACGCGTTCCGCATCCAAACGTATCAAAAGCGCTCCTGACGCTTCACGATTATAATCTTATAACAATTATATATTAGTACAAAGTATGCATCAAATACGCTAACTGATTTTGTTAAAATATTAGGTGCATGAATATTCCCTGTGGGAATTTAAATAAAAATAAATCTTTTAAATTTCGCGACGATACTATAGTTTTTGATGATGACGACTGTACCCACCGTTAAGTATAAAAACGCGCTTTTAGAGAATATCGAATAGGACATAATATTTAAACTATATGTAAGCCTTAGATTATTAATAGTATAAATAATCTAAGATCTAAGCATATTGATTGTTAACAAATAGCCACAACATATTTTGAGTAGGTACGGGTATACATAAACCTATATATATTTATTTTCTAAAATACATATTAACATATAAAAAATATTCGATAATATATAATAATCAATCGATTGTCTGACTGATGAGGTATATATAACACGCAAAGCCTATAACGCTGGGGTTATGGACTGAGGAAGGTTTTTCAAAAATTCCATCCGTATTTTATAATAAAACTCACTATTTTTGATTTAAGTGCCATCAAAATTAGTAGTTTGTGAGATATATTATCAGAATTTCAATTCTATACAAATTGTGGATAATATGTAATTGTGTGAAAATATAAGGTCTAGCAATCTAGAAGAACCTCAGGTATATTCAATGAAACTGACTTTATATGCACATTTTCATGTAATCGTAAGCGAATAAATCTCTTAATAAAATGTGAATTTCGTTACCCTTCACTGCAAATTGGTTCAGGGTCGGGTTATAAAATATAATGTTGTTTGTAAACCGCTATAATAATAAAGTAATGCTGGAGTTTTGCACCGTTATCGCGGTTGACTAGAATTAGGAAATCACAATTAAGATCTAGGCTAGCTGTTTGCGAGATGAGTATAAGCATTTAGGCGGTCAATCTGTCAATTCTACGGGAACTCATTTGAAATTGCATACAAATAACAGACTTATATACGATATGATTATTTGCTCGCAGGTCGTTCGTGCTAACCCTTCAGCCTAAGTCGGTCGGCCTAGCATGACAACCACGAAAAAAGATTGTCGACCGTTTTCTCGTGCTTTAATCGATTATCTCTTTATGTCTTCCGGGTCTAACAACTCGACTTCTAATGTCAAAAGTAGAAATATTTGTCGATCGAGGTATCTTGCCTAACAAAGTTGTCGATGTCTAGATATAATATATCGAGATACTCGTATCTTATATCTTAGTTTGTCTTCTCTCGTCCGCGAGATATATCTTGACGGTCATGCTAGGCTAGATCATGTGTTGAAGTCTGCTCACAATTAATGCGGTAGTATTTGTAAATATTTTATTAAAATAATACGATGATTAACGATTAATCAAAATAGTTTGTATGGAAAAACTGTGGGATGCGTTCATTCAATAATGGGCTAGGAGCAAGAAAATATTAGTTTTTTTTGGGGCCTTAAAACTTCAATCCGGCCCAGAAAGTGCATTATGCACAGACAGCGTGTCGTTGTATGAAACGTCTGGAGGCCAAGACTGCATAAAGATTGTTTACTGTTTACGTTATAGCATATTTTGTTGGTCAACAGGTCAAAACTACAAGAGTATACCTAAATAGATGAGATAAGATGAAGATAAAAAGATTTATATGTCCCAAAATTACATTACATAGTAAAAATTAGCGTAGCCCCACATTAGGATTCCCTGTGTTGCTGGTAGCTTGGCTTCCAAGTAGGTACATCAACAAATATAACTAAACTAAACAAAACTTCATATCGATGGGTTATGATATGATCTGGTGCTTAACTCTGATATATCACCCTATTAAAATCCTACAAATATGCTGGTACTTATTAGAGGGTTATACAAATTCAAATTTAAAAAATCATTTATTCATTTAGGTAACACAATGTACACTTATGAACGTCAATAAAAAATACACATTAAATGCTTCTAATTTTACATTTACCGCCAGTTATCAAATCAAGGGCGTAGAACGGAAGAGAAGAACTGGCAATAAACTCTCCGTCAGTTAGAACAGTATCTAAAGTTACATAATGGATTTTGAATGAAAATTAGTTAGTCACTCGTTCATTAATTTATTAAAAAATATTTCTTATCGTATTACTTCAAACAACAAATAAATTATCTTATATTAAATAAACATACCGAAATTAATATTGTCTTTTATTAACGCGAGTATCACACATTTAAATAAAATACTGTAAACTGGATTAAAACGCGATTTATTATTTATATTGTTTAAATTATTTATCCCGACGTTTCGGATGCTTTTCAGCAACCTTGGTCGCGGCAGACAGATAAATAATAAATCGCGTTTTAATCCGTTTTATAATATTTTATTTAAATGTATGATATTAGCGTTAATAAAATACAATATTCTGCTTTTTGGAAATAAATTGGTTCGTTTATTGAAACCAACATTTCTCGAAATGTATAGTTTTAGTTAAATATAAAACATATTTATTATTTAATAAGGGGACAAAAACAATAACAAAAATTAAATAAAACACTCTCTGCTGTGTTGATGAGAATATGGCCCGTACTTTTCCAATGTTTGTGTCTTGATCGTGTCCGTTGTGTCTAAATCAAATATGTTTAACATACGCTAATATTTTATGCTCAATTTACTCTGGGTATTAGACGCGTGTGTATAATATTGATAAATATGGAATGATTTTTCTACATAGAATTACAGTATACGAAACTAAGTATAATGGTCCTAAAAGAATCTAGGGTCTAAAAGAATCTACCTATTTTACACTAAAATTGCATACATTTAAAAAAAGAATATTCTAGCCGAAAAACAAATCTATTTTCTTTTTAATTTTTAGTAATTGTTTTTTTAATAGTTATAATTCCTTTTCAATGGTGTTTGAGGCAAATAAAGTATTTTTTCTAAGCTTAGCACTAAATATGTATATGAGTAATTTTTATTCGAGTTTTAAAATGTTTAAGGTGTAGTTGCTGAATACCTAACAAGAAATCGCAACAAAGCATATCTCAATGAAAATTATCGTTTCAATTTAAAAAAATAAAAATAATTTAGAATTTGACATAACATTAAGCTATTAACTCGCTTCATAAATTACCGTTTATCGTATCTTTATCATATTATATCATAAATAGGTTAGCCTTCATACAACCTGTTTTATATTACCTAGTTTTTAATACGTCTAAGATAAAATTTAAGATGAATATCAATTCACTTGAGATTGTATAGATAATTTGAACTTATGACAAGTAACGACAGCAGAATATGAAAATGGTGAGTCAACTTCAACTTGAATCATAACTTGATAAAATTACTTGTACATGTTCTAATATTATTATTATATTTAGTAAAACGTTAATCAATAGTATACAAATAAGAATATCAAAGGGCCCAAAATATTTTAGGTCCGTGTTGTGTTACTATTATCGTATCGTCGAAAATTATAAACACGCGGGATTCGAAAACGCGACCCATGCGCAAGGTAGGTGTTCTATCAAACGCGCCAACGAGTCTTATGTAGTCATATCAGACGAGGCGTTAACGAGTATAATAATGATCGAAGTTGACTTATAAGTAAGTAACTATAATCATTCTATAATTAAGCATATTCAATTTCAAGTCGGACAACTGTCAACTCTCAGTCTGCCCGTGACCAAGCTTTCTGTACATCACGAAACGTTTTAATCCATTAAAGTTATTTCAATTAAATATCTAATATATAAAATTCTCGTGTCACAGTTTTCGTTGCCATACTCCTCCGAAACGGCTCGACCGATTCTTACCAAATTTTATATGCGTTTTTCATACCCCTAAGTGATAACCCTTAAAATTTTTATTTTTATTTTTGGACGATTTTTTTTGTTTTTATTTTTTTATTATGTGGCATTAAAAAATACATACAACCCCAGCTTTTTTGTCAAAAAAATCTAGACCCGTGCGAAGCCGGGGCGGGTCGCTAGTAATAAATAAAACCGAATGGCTAAGGCCGAATCACAGCGTTCAATTATATGAATTAGAAGGTTCTATAACTACCGAATTAGTCAAAATTAGCTTAATGACGTGAGTATCTGGACAAATACACCCGCACAGGTGGTATTTGTGGGCACAGCTGTACACAATTGGAACACGTTGATTTTTATACATATTGTTTAACCTTACTATGAGTCATGGTTTGAAAAATAAATTACTTAATGAAATGCACGTAGTTTAAATTGAACTTGCTCTGGATTACAAGATTCAATGGAAAACATATGAGTCACGTATATTATTTTCACTTAATAGTGAACACAAGATTCATTCCTATGTTCTGCTTCTCTATTTCTAAATATTCATATAGAAACATCGCACTAACACCCAAGAGCGGTTTTTTTATCGCTAACTGAATACTACTGTTAATTTTTTTTGTAATATTCGATATTTATAAAAACAAATTCTATGAATAAATCCAGTAATTGATTTAAAAAATATATTCTCATTTCTAAGTTATTAAAGTAGATCGCACCTCTTACCTTACCTTTTATTTCAAATTAGCTAATACAGGTTGCCTAGAAGTAATCGCTTTTAAGCAATAAGGCCGCCTTTTGCATTTTTAGGTTTTATTTAATTTTTGTGGTGTGCAATAAAGATATATTTCATTTCATTTCATAATTTCCTCTCTCCGTACCAAATGTCATCAAAATAACAAACAGACAAACTAATTTATAATTTTAATTATGTATAGGTATAATTTATAATTTTAGTTTCGAACTAAATATTACTTTATTTACCAAGCGTCCGCGTCTATTATTATAAGTAAACAATGGATGTCGTAATGGAATGTTAAACCAAAGATACAATATTATAGGTATTAATAAGTACAGATAGTCTGGCAAGAGGTATTTTATTTGAATTCGCAGAAAAACATTTGTGCCAAAAATAATTGCATTTAAAGTACATATATTTTAGTAATTATTAACGATCGTTTTATTAATGATGTCTTTATGAGCATTTTAACGACTCAGTGTAAAAAGTTTGAGCAGACACCGTGTGCATTTTACACGTGATTGTGAAAAGAAATAAGAATAAGTTTATACTTTGTCTTTGATCGAGTCTAACTTATTGATGACTAGCAACACGTCCCGGCTTCACACGGGTGCAATGTAGATGTACTATACACAAAAAATAGCCTATGTTACTCGTCGATAATGTAGCTTTCATAACATACAAAAATACAAATCTCTCCTCTTTACAATATTATTAAGGCCTTATTCGTAAACGTAAGCTAGCTAATATAATACGTTTATGAATAAGGCCGTTTGTATATTAGTATAAGTATATAAAGTATAGATTTAGATAGTATAGATGATGACTGACTGACGCAAGAATGAAGAGGCTGCCCTTTAATAGTTTGAGGATAATCAATATATCGTAGCAGCTGTAGGTTTCAACTTTTCGGGGTCAAATGTTTATATCGGCAAGCGGAAACTCGCACTGACGAATACAAAACACTAATGAAGTGTAATCCAAAGCGGAACATACGTCAATTTGAGAACCGGTTTGAACGATTATTCCCGGTTTTACGATTTCATATATGTAGTTCTTTAATTGAAATAAACCGGTTTAGAACAATTAAAATGCAGCATGATAATAACTCTATAAATTAAATATCAGACTTGACTATTTCAGAGGCTCTTGATTCTGCCCGAAACTTATATATTAATAAAACTTATCTTATTAATAATCAAAGATAAGTTTGACGGGAGCTGTATTTGACGACCATACATAGATAGCTCGTATTTGTCCCTCGCGCCCAAATTAAACCTTCATAGTGGCTATAAAATCGTTTTATTATACAACTAGCAAAAAACGTTGTCTTGCCAGAATTTTGGCTATATTATATATACTATATAAATATTTCTAGATTTGAATATGCTATTTTCCCTATTCTATTCTATAATGTGTATAATATAATGTTACTGAATTGCAATGGACATAAATTATATAAAAAAAAATTATAAGCGTTCATGACATGTGCTGTCAAATGCGGAAAATAGCGGAGATCCAAAACTTTCTTTTTAATTAAATTTTCTGCATATATTTTTTTCCTCGAAATTTCCCCTATATAAGTCCTACAAATAATATGTCATTAAAATCGGTGCAGCCGTTCTTGAGTTATAAATGGTGTAAACACGAATTTGTTTCATATATAAAGATAAGTATTACACTTAAGTATACATAAACCGATACCGGTATGAAAATTTAACCATCATCTGAGCCTTGCACCACGCCTTGGCACCTTCGATTTGAGGACAATTGCAACGTCAACAACTTGCATTAAAATGTGAACAGCGAACGCATATAAATTAAACTAATGTTTCTTTACCCACTGTATACTAAAAATGTTCTTTGTATTAACAGCCACGTTGTGATAGGTAGCTATTACGAATATATGACGTCATATATGTAATTAACTTAATTCACTGTAAGTGGTGTTTTTTGTACGTTATCTCTTTTTTATTTTAGATATATTCGGACGAGCATGAGGTTCAGTTGATGGTAGTTGATACCAGGGATGTTACGGAGCTTCGATTTCGGTTCTGAAAAGTCGGAACTTCCGATTGATTTTGCACCTCCGATTCCGATTTCGGTTCCGATAAATTAGAATCGGAGATTATAATCGGAAGTCGAAGCATATCGGCGGCAGTGGCCGCGGTCAGCGCCATTTGATTTAATTAACTTCTGTTTAAAATTTAAGAAAATTAGTTTATTTTTATATTTCACACCCAGGAAGGTGTTTACTTTTTTGAACTGATATGAATGAAACTGATGAATAATTTTTGTAATTTTATTTTATTATAATCTCTCTTTTGTCTCCCTCCGATTCCGGTTTCGGTTCCGATTCCGGTTCCGATAAACCAAGAAAACTCCGATTCCGAGTTCGGTTCCGGTTAAACCACTTCCGTAACATCCCTAGTTGATACCTCGGCCACATACATCGAATGACGTTTATTTTTAAAAATCTTAATTTTAAAATTTTAAATAATAATACAATAGTTAATTAATTTACTCGATATTAAGCTTGTCGCTCTAGTGTTATCGTCTTGTCATTCTAAATACGAGATTTAGGAACATTATAATCTAAATTAATCATTGGAGCGTTTTTGTAAAAATAACTTAGTTTTTTTTTTTGTTGGTAGAATTGATCAAGGGTTTCCAAGTTTCCTTATATCCCCAATCTATGTTAAATAAATAATATTCATAAATTTAATGGTGCTATTAAATCGGTATTCGGTGAATAGTAGAGTTCTACATATAATATTCTCCATACAAAAATGGAGTAAACTTGATTTTTATCATATTTGTTAGTTCCTTTCTTAATTGTTCTTTCGATATAGTTATACCGTATTCTAATCAATTATTATATTTTATTTTAGCCATTTCCACATACAGCAAACTTATCGGTTATAAACAAGAATGCAGCCTATTTTTTAAAGGCCTGTATCGAAAACCTGCGCCTGTATCGAATTATAATAACTTGCTTTTGATCCACAGCTTCTAAATTTGAAATGCAGGTCTTGATCGAGGAAATCACAGTGTTTATAAGTTTGATAATGACGCAAACGAGTGCCAAAGACTATAGTAATTTGCATGGATCGCCAGTAAGAATTATAAAACTGCAAGTATCAAAATTCAGGATACATCACGGAAGGGGATATAAAAAAACGTGCTGTGTCAAAATCAAATATTTATAATATAATGATTAATGCAAGTAATCAGATTCACAAGAGATCTAGTTAGTAATAATTACATACAATGATTAGAAATATAATAAGTAAAATATTCTAATTATTGTACTAAACTAAGACATGTAATCCGGGCTCGCTTCTCAAACTTGGACTATCAGTTCGTTTCGAAAACACAGAATAGCATTGGTGCTGTGCTGGACACGAGACATCAGAAAAGCTACTCTTTTAAGAATAATTGCGTAGAAGCCATCAGTTCGCGCCTCCACAAACATACCTTTCATACCAGTAAATGTCTAAAATCTGAGTTATTAATGACTTATTAGGTATATATGTATAATATATATGTGTTATTCGTATGTATAATAATTTGAGGAAGTTTCTTGAAGAACTTGACTCAAAATAGTCGTTTAAGTCAATCAAAGGTTTTCCACGGGCCATTATGGATGATGTAGTCACGGCATTTTGATTATTGTACCTACTCTTTTGTTTCAGACTAACAAAGATACCTATATGTTGTATACATTGCGAGTATTGTATTTTAATTCAGCACAGAAATGAATTGCAATACTTCTGTATGTGATACATAAGCTTATTGGTCTGAGATTCAAGAGCAATTTCTTCTCAAGAATTCGGCCCTAAAAGTCCTTTAAATGAGTGATAAGTTTCCCGTTCGCTTTATAGTTTTCTTTATTAGGTATTACTTCTAACTTTTAGTCAAACTAAAAGATAAAATACACAAATTGATTGATACAATTTACTTTTTTCTTCTAATCTGCAAAGTAATTACTGCCATTGCAATAAGTTGTCTGAAACAATATTCCTTTTATAGCGGTTTATATTCGATCGTTCATAGTCTTGTTACAAAATAAGGCGCATCTATATACAAGGCTAGTATGTGCGTCACATTTCACATTATTCAAAATTGTTTCGACATTTTCGTTTTAAATTTATTGTATCGTGATCACTTAAACGAAACATAAATAGTTATTTTTTTGGAAAGTTAATAATATCTGTTATATACGAAGATTTCTAAATATAAGTATTATTTATTATCTATACATATAATAAAAGAGTAGGATCGAAATTACGCTTCACTAAATATTTTTACCAGATATTAAGAGGGGTGATAAAAGAAGGGTAGCAGAATGCATAAATGCAATTTTTAAGATTCTTGTCTGTCTGTCTGTCTGTCCGTCTGTCTGTCTGTCTGTCTGTTTGTTCAAGCTAATCTCCGAAGATACTGAACGGATTTTCATGCAATTTACACAAATATATTAAGTAAAGCCCGGGGCAACATATAGGCTTTGTTTCATCGAAATCGGTTATCAGAAAGAAAAGTTATCATAATTTAAAAATAATTTTAAAGGCACCATATCACCAAATTGCAATGCAAACTGACTCGCGTTGAACTTTTTCGAATTGTCAGATGTCAATCACAGTTTGATATGTAAATAAAATACTTTGATTATTTCGCCATTTCCGATATAGTAATCGTAGAATAGTGGATATGCAGGCCCATTGCGTAACTTCAGATGCGAGTTCGAATCTGAAGTTGAACGGAAATATTTTTTTTTTGTATTTTTTTTTTAAAGAACTATATTATAACAACAATAGAAAATGTATTATTGAAATATTATATGAAAAAGTATTTCTTATGAGATCATTTATTTCACCTTTTCATCCATCCTTTCTCTACAGACTTACGATTATTCGACATTGCTTTTATTGCTTCTTAAGGACAGTCTTCGTATCTTAGAGGTTTCCGCATTTAGCACCGGAAACCCGAGTAGGAATCCCGGGAAAAGGGAATTTAAAAAAAATGTCTCAAAATGAAAATGATCAATTAAATGAAATAAATATCGAGGTGGATACAGTATCTTCACCACTAATTAAATTTATAAAAAAAATAAGTAATTTTCTTTAAAGTCAGGTTCATTTTTTCAACAATGGTATTTCTATTGAATTTCAAATCATACTTCGAACCCCAATCTCAACCACCACTAAACGTGTCGATAATATGATGCAAAAGCAACCGTCAATGACTAATTTGATAGCTCTTTCCCAAAAGAAATCACCAAGTACAGAAGAAGGAGGATATGTCATTTGAAGAAAGCTTGCTCAAAAGCTAAGCTTAAAGTGAACCCCACGCGAACGAAGTCGCGGGCATCAGCTAGTTTATAATATAATTTAATCCTGTCTTGTTTCATATATCGCCATAAGATATTATGTCATACTTAATATTACTTACGGCATATTTTTTGTCGACTATTTTTTTTATATTGCAGAGCTTATATACTTAGCTATTAATAGAAATCGTCTTAGTTTAATACATAACACGACAAAAAGTAAAGATTAAATTTAATGCTGATGATGATATACAAAAATAATTATATACATTAATACATATATGTATAACTATATATATAAATGCTCGAAAAACAAAACTATATCCTAAAAGTTAACTGATTATAACATGGTATATATGTATATCAAGTAAAGATGATATTTATATAAATATCTTTATTTTGTTATTGGTTATTTTAATTACATTAATTCAGCCAGAGGAATTCGAATGCATATTGTGAAGAAAAAATATATGTATGAGATTTTATGTTAGGGGCCAAGATTTGTTAGGGTAATAGACCTTACGAAAAAAGAGAGTCGACTTTCCGTTGATTAAAAATATGTTAAATTACAAGTCCTAATTCTAATTTTTAGTATATGGCTTCTTTATTTATAGCGCTGATACCCGCGACAGATTAAATATAAGACATTTTTTATTGGTAAATTGTTTCTTGCTTATTAGATATATCGTACTGTATTCATATAATTGAAGTAAACGCTTAAATTCTGCATAAGTGATTTTTTATTTATATCCATTTGAGATTTCTTACCACTTTTTGTTCTTCATAGCATTTTGTAATTTTGAGTAATTCAGCGGGTGTAAGTGTAAGGTTAATTAGATTGTCTAACTCGCCTTGTCCTTCAAACTGTTGCACAATACCTATCTAGTATCTACTATCTACATGGCGATGTCGGGACGACTGGCGCCGCCGATACCATAATGTTCGTTGTTACACTTAATATGCACCTCATCATCTCGTCTTACGTTATGCATCTAAATATATCGTTTATATATATATTTTTCGATTATTATAGTTAATTACTTAAAGATGTCATGTGGAACATGGTGTAATGGTTGCAGCTCCTTACAAAACATTAATTGTAAAACAAAAACTTGGCGATTAAAAAGAGTGGCGGCGAGTTTCTTGCCAGTTCTTCTCGTCCGCTCTACGCCCTTGATTTGAGAACTGGCAGTAAATGTAAAATTAGAAGCATTTAATATGTATTTTTTATTGACGTTCATAAGTGTACATTGTGTTACCTAAATGAATAAATGATTTTTGAATTTGAATTTAAAAACGCATTGTTAACTTCCCTTAGTTTGTTTAAAGTAAGCAAATCTATCAACATATTTATATATTCATTTGCAAAAATGCATCTTTTGTAGTAAGATATCGGTGTCTTACTTTATTGCTCTTACTTGCATATGATTGAACATTGATGTGCTATCCAGGGGCGTAGCTTACTCTTGATGGGACCTGTATCAAAATTTAGTGGGGGCCCTTCTTCCTAAGTACGGGAAGCCCTAATGTACGGTAAATTTTCGCTTACACGGATTCGGGGCCCCTATAGGCAGGGGACCGCGTATCTTTGATACGGCTGATACGGTAGTAGCTAAGTTCCTAGTGCTGTCAACCTATTTCGAGCATTCAAAACTGAACCGAAGTATTTCAAGGTATCCGAAATAGCCGATTTTCCACAGAAATTTATGGAATCTTGTTCCACAGAAATAATTTATTTAATTTTAGGGTAACATTTTCAATTTTCCTGATTTTGGTGTTTCTAGTTTTTTCATGTTCTCATTTACCAAGCATACTTCGTACCATCGCTCTCTGACAAACTTCTAATTTCCAAATATGTATATGTTTGTCTGTTTTCTATATTATTAATATTATACTGGAAGGTCAGTGTATCCTTAACAATAAATTGTATAAATCTTATATTCTCACATCTGCGGTTACTGTTGCCATCTTTTTATATTCACGCCTATTTGGTCGTTAACTGAAATAGACTCTTGATTTAGCATAAAGTCAATTGGAATAATGACTCCAATGAGAGCATCCGGTCTGTCTGCGTGGTCGGATGACGCGGCCCACAAGCTAGCCCTGCGCCACGCATGCCATAATACGTGATAGCAGGGTATTGAAATGTCTCAGATGTGTTACCGGCCTTTTAAAAATGTATAGGCTAGTTTCTTGAAACCAACGATTTAATTTCGATTTGAGCGATTTATGAAAAAGTAGCAAGAATAAGTACAAACTTCTTAAGAACACTCTTCTAAATACAATAGTATAATAGAGATGAAACTTTGCAGGGTCAAGAGGTCTAGCTGATGAGTAATTTATGATTCAATGAACATTGCTCTCCATTTAATTAGGTCAAAACGAAGAAGCCATTTTGGAACACTGTCCTACTGATGAGTAGGTACCATATTATGGCATATGATAAAAAACATGCACCATTTATCAAAATTGAAACTAAAAGCCAGACGTTTTACTCAGTTGTAGTAATAAATATAATTGATTATTCATTAGACACAACGTGTGCAGTGACAACAGCTGATGTCGCATACAATACATCTTCGGGTTAAAGGTGCCAACAAGGAAGCAAGCCGAATGATTTGCGACGACTTCCGCTTGATTATCCAATGTGACGTAAACAGTGCTTATTGCATTTATAAACAACTTCATAATTTAATAAACATGGACCCATGCATATGTAGTAAAAATGTCAGTATTTTTAAACTCAAGAATAGTTCAGCGTTTGTTCACTGTTTCATTACTGAAAGCGTCCCGGAATGCTCATCGATGCTTTTCCCAGCGTCTGAGGACGCTTCTTCCACTCCTTGCCGGATCATCCCCGGATGTAAGCTCAATTTTATCGGTTTTGGGACGTTATTTTTGTTTAATGAAATTTATTGTAATTAACAAGCTTAGATCAGTCACTGGTTATACAAAAAATATTATTAAGCAAAAAACAAAAACCGACTTCAAAACTATAACTACATATAGTATTTACAAACTTCAACTAAAAAGTAAAAAATAATATTTTAATTACTTCAAAGCAAGAACCCTAAAGGACATTCGATAACATTATTGGTACTTACATATACTTTATATTTCATATTTATTAACAGTTAATTTTGCCACCCAACCGATGCCGCTCCGTACAGTCCGAGTTGTTGCAAAAGAAGGATTAAACTGTCCTTCTTGGCTGAGCTGAGCAACTAATAAGCTTTATTTATACAAATTAAGATGTCTATAAAAAGTTATCGTCATTAATAGGCCTGAAAACAAGCGATCTTATCTTGTGTTAATTATAACATTACTTGGAACGAGATTCTATTTTAGTTTAAATGATTCCATTATTATCGCGCGTCAAATAATCGCATGACTTTATTATTGTTATAATCAATTACGTAATAATACAACTTATGTACTTAAATTAACTTATTTAATTAATTAAATTATAATCCAGGGCCCCAAAATACAGGGTTTGCCTAGTTTGGGGCTCACTGTTTATTCAAGTAAGCTCTTAGGCATAAGCAAGCATTATGTAAATAGTAATTGTTTTATTTTTTCCTCTTTTTAGTTAATTGTATGAAAATTTTAATATTATAACTTGTTTGGTCCATCATTTTTTCTTAATTGTGTAATTGTAGTATTAGTGTAATAGCCATGCCAAGGCTTTATTGTAATTTTGTAACGTTAAATTAAACAAATAAATAAAAAAAAATTAAGGCATAGCCCTCATATAAATGGTTATATGATACCATTTTCTTGTCTCATACAATAGCAATAATTGACTGCAATAATTAAAGCGCAATAATTGCGCTTGTCTGTATGCAGTCAGGTGGCCGTTAGCTATCTTTTAAATTATTTATTTATTTACATTATTCATGAGAAAGTAATCGAAATGAAAAAAAAAACCAATGTTTTAATATTATTTAGTTTTTATAATGTAAATGTAATTGAAACGTCATTTCCAGCGGATATTAGCAAAATTAATTATAATATATGTACATACATAGTCTATACGATGTAATTTATACTTATAGAGTATTTTAGAAAGTTTCGTTTAAACTATAAAACTTACTATAAACTTAAAATTAAAAAATATTCTCACTTATTGTTTATTCTACACACATATCAAATTGAAATTATGTGAGGAAAACAAGAATGTTAAAAGTGGGGTCCTAAGGGATCGATGATGGTCCAAGGGGGACGCCAACACCCGAACCCTGGAGGGTTTAAAAGACAGTGCTTAAGACAGACATAAACAATAATACTGTAAAGTTTCATCAACATTATTTAAGTAGTTTTTGCGTGAAAGAGAACCTAACATCCTCAAAAAATAATTTATTCCTGACAAGATTTCACCACATACAATTTGTTTTCTCACAATGACAATAATTAGCATTTTAATATTTCTCAACTACCCACATTCATCTCATTATATGTAGTTGAAATAAATGTGGGTAGTGGAGCTGATTTTCGATTAAAGTGAGGATAATATTCTTACGGAAGATTTATTTATTCCTACGCATTTATCATGTATTGAAATAAATATGTCAGAGAATCTTCCTCTGTATAATTTACAAGTACAATATTGTAATAATAATACCGTGAGAACAAAGAAGTAGTTATGCGACTGGCCGCGCCCGGGGGCAGAGAAAGTGGAACGAATGTTAATTTCTCTTTGTATTAAAAGGAAATAAAAAAAGGACAAAGGATTGCTTTCCAATACTACACTGGTTCATGTACTGACTATAAGTAAAGATGAATCCATTCATACGTTATACATACATCTAACAACATTATAACAAAATGTACAGTTTGCTTAGCCATGCTATTGCTCAGGGTCACATTGAATTTAAATAAAATATACTAAATAGAAATCCCACATGTAGCGGCTTCAATATAGAATATATTGAAATATAGTGGCGTTGAAATTTTTATACATATGTACTTTACTTATATATATATTGATACTAGTGGACCCCGCAGACGTTGTTCTACCACAAATTTCTTTTTTTAGACTCTAGAAAACGTTTGTATGGGAAATAGAAAAGGGCTGTTTTTAGGGTTTTCCCGGAAATTATTCGATTTTTTCTCGCCTTTTAAACCTTCCCTAGACCTCCACGAACATTTCAAGACTAAGATAAGATAAATCCGTTCAGCCGTTCTCGAGTTTTAATCAGACTAACGAACAACAATTCATTTTTATTTATATAGATAGATAGATAGATGAATCTATACTAATATTATAAAGAGATAAGATTTGTTTCATTGTTTGTTACGATTTAATTCAAATACTACTCGACCGATTTTAAAAATTCAATCCAATAGAAACCTACATTATCAGTGAGTAACACAGTCTTTTTTTGCATCTAAATTGTACTAGTGCGAAGCCGAGGCGGATCGCTATTAATATTAAAAAGCAAACAAATTATTTATTTTTTGAAAATATATAGAAACATTTAAATTTCGAACTGAATACAAATTACTATTAAAAAAATAGCTTTAGTATAGCATTCTACTTCTGAATTGTTCAAATCGATTTAATATTTTTCTCTGTATTAGATTCACCTTCCCCCTACTTCCTGTTCTAATTTCCTTTTTAGTGCATTATAACTTAAATCGGCCCTATTAACAATAATTAGCCTTGACACTACTTTATACATACATACATAGATATACTCCGAAGCATTCACTTGACGGCCTTGCTAGCAAAAATGTTCGTATCTTCTGTTTCGTATGTAAATAATGTTTACTGTATTATATCAGTTCACATTTAGGTTTTGACATTAAATAGGTGGGAGGAATATCGAAATTACGACCGGTTAATGTAGCACCGTTCATAGATGGAAAAATCGTGAAGTGCATATTGCAAGTTTCGGTTTCAGGCTATTTCCGAATGCTCGAGGTAAAAATCATCAAGTATCATTGACTGATGTTCTATGGCATTACCTATGGTATTACCTATCATCAAGTGAACCTCATGCTCGTATGTCGATATGTAAAAGGTTTACTTTTTCTCACAAATCTTTTTTATAGTTCACATGTAATAAGTAGATAAAATACGTCAATACTTTTTAGTGTCTGTTCTGTTGGGTACAAATTACTAATTAATTTCGAGTGTATTATATAGGTACCTATCTGTTTTTTGCACTTTTTATGTCATAAGGTATTTTATTAAACAGCTGTAATCAAGGACTTTAGTTATATATATAAAGTCCTTGGCTGTAATATAATAGTTTTTTTACCACAGTTCACGTTTCAGCTGAATGTCATATTTATTTCCTAAAACATAATTTCGATTTGTTTTTTATTGAATTTAGTATATTATTAAACGTATTAAGAACAGACGTATAACTTTTTATAAAATATAATGAAATTACAATTAAAAAAATAGATAAGGCATAAGGTAGGTAGGTAGGTAGGTATAAAGATTTGTTTTTTGTGTGTAAATATTACGGCATACATATTAAAATATCTATATACGTATATAAAACGCAAGTAGGTACTATTAATTAAATGTGAATATTATATAATTGAAGCGGTAACAATATAAAGATACAATAATATACCTACAATATCAACCATCCATGGTATAGAACAATATTCGCCGGCCTCGAATGACAATCACGACAGAATTTTGTCGACCGATTACTCGTGTTTTAATCGATTATCGCTTTACGTCTTCCGGGTCTAACATTACAGTTACACTTAAAACTCGACTTCTAATGTCAATCGAGATATCTTGTCTAATAAGGTGTCGATGTCGAGATATCATCTTAGTTTGTCTTCACTCGCCCGCGAGATATCTCTTGATAGCAATGCTAGGCAGAGAAACCTGATGTTCACGATCTTGAAACATTAGCTTGCTGTAGCGTGTAAGTGATACATAATAACCGCGACTTAAATACAAGGTATTTATTATTATTAATAACAATCATCATTGTTTGAATCATCATCATAAGTCATCATTTTCCCAAGAATCTAATGAACTATTAAATAACATATGTATATATAGAAAATAAACGACTTGTTATTTTTCACTATATTTTTTAGGTCAGAAGATATTATTAATAATAATTTATTTTTATTATTTTATTTTTTAGACTCACAAATAGGCGAGCATTCGAAACTGCTTTCAACGCGA
The DNA here is from genome assembly GCA_905404175.1 of Anthocharis cardamines. Taxonomy (NCBI): domain Eukaryota; kingdom Metazoa; phylum Arthropoda; class Insecta; order Lepidoptera; family Pieridae; genus Anthocharis; species Anthocharis cardamines. The sequence goes on from FR989954.1 coordinate 4,634,936, forward strand.
TGTTCGTTAATCGGATGGAATTTTGTAACATCAGACGTGGAGAATAACATGCTTATTGAAATAAAAAAACCAAATCAGACGGGCTAATATTTACAACGGAATTCATTGACTACGAATAACTGGAAAGTGCAATCACTAAAATTGTAATCTTTAAAATTGCTGTGATTCATTTTTGTTTGTAATTACAATAAGTATACAAAATAAAATATAAAATTATTTTACCAACATTTCATTTCACGTGTATAAAATTATTTATTTATTGTATAAACACGTCAGTAACAATGAGAAGATAAGGAATGCTCTGAAAAAACATTACCTCTTAATTCATATTGTTGACAGGCTCATTTGAATATCAACAAAAGAAGATTTTATTTCGGTATATTATTCTATTACCGAATATGACCGTGTGTACATGTTGTACAAATTCGGTATGTTGTATTGAATTTGTTTTAATCCGACAAAATATAAGGAATGCACAATATTCTGGATAAAAAGCTCAAAAGTTCAACATGCAGTTTGCGTTTAATTCTAGACCAGATTAAAAATATCTGTTATACTCAAACCGGTTTGAATGTCTTTAATTATAGTTCAAGATATCTGGAAATGTGTCATGTTTTATTCTAACTCATTGTTTTAAAATTCTACTACAAAGAAACTTATTTGAATGGGTATAATTTATACGGAGGTGACTGAACCGTGGATAAATTACAATAAATCAAGTCTCGACGCCTGAAATATGTTTAAGCAATGCAAAAATGCAATTCACAGATAAAGAACATTTCCGCTTACTTTTTCCTTAGAAGTGAATCGTTTCAAGTCTATCAACTTCTGATACTGACGCAGCGCTCGCACGTACAGTCTGATGGGGAGGTCGATAGGCAGGGACTTAGAACCCGCACCTCGGGACGCGACCCCTGTGCCGCTCATCATATAACCCACACACAAACACACTATATCCATATACACAACACGTTCAATCCACAAATTAGAGTGCTAATCGCGCGTCCGAAGTGAACGTCGGCTACCAGCGACACTGACGTACGAATCGCACCGCGCATGCGTGTCCGACCGACAAGAATTGCAAAAGGAAACTTTACAACCGGGCTCGTTTGACTTTCCCTGCCAGCAGCCACCAGGCCACCGACCTGACCCGCTTTTACTATAAATAACTATAACCTATGTAACCGATGCGACCGAAACCAAAAACAAATACCAATTCCACGCCATGTGGACCGAGCTTTTAAGTCTACTGATCAATAAATATCCGCTCTCAATAGTAATTTATGAGGATTTAATTATTTTAAAGATTATTGTAAAAATTTACAGCCAATCTTGTGCTACTGCTGGACTACCAGAAAATATGATAACACTACATATCGTTGGTGCAAAGGTAAAACTCACTAAGTGTAATTTTGAATAAAAATAAATGATGATACTATTCCTTATTTTAAGCGTACATTTACGATAAGAACAAATTAATACATGTGCATTGCGCTTCATAGTGTAGTTATGGACCAGAATAATTAATAATAAGTTCTTCATTCTAACCGTAGGTTTACTCTTAAAATGAGTACAGTAGCAAAATTAATTTTTATTCAAAATGTCACTTAATGAGTTTTACTTTTGAACCGACGATATTATCCAATAAAAATAAAAAGCATAATGCCGATAAGTACCTATGTAATATGATTGTGAACCCACAAAAGACGACTTTCGTGCGATAAGAAAACTGAACTAATCTCAGTCTCAGAATCCTATGCTGGAAGTCGAAGATAAGCCGTGTCGACGGCTAAGATAAATTCCAGATATTCGTGTACATTGTCTAAAACGTGATGGTATGATGTGGCAAATAAAGTACAGAGAGTTAATTTTGTCTGAAAACACATTTGACGAGCTCATTGGCGCGTTGGGCACCTTGCTGGAATTAACATGTTTATGGTTTTTTGTTTTTCACTACATCTGGCGAAGGGTAAAGAAGCACCATTTATGAATCAGAACATGAGAATTGCTTGTTTGATTTCCGTCTATAAAATTCCGAATGTTCGAAATACAAAAATAATTCGACTGCGTATCATTGAACGATATCCTAAGCTATCAAAAAGTGAGTTTCCCGTCGGTTTTTCGATACTGGACATAAACAATAAACGTATGAACGTACACTACACAACAAATTCATTAAATACATAGATTTTGTATATAAAGGAGATAACATCACACAATTCGCATGTGTGAATTAAACGTGATTTGCAAATGAATCAAAGCGTGCACCTACCTACATACTCGTAATATAAATTACTCTCATTGATTAACCTCGATATTATCGACTTATATAGTCTTAATTTTAAGTATTTCAGTACTTTTTGTTTGTCATGCATTTCGCGTTCACGTTAGGTTAAAATTATATAAAAAAATGAGGCAAATACACTTTCCAATAACAAGGTTAAGATGTAAACATATAGAAGGTTTTGCGTCATATCAATTATAGTTTACAATTACCTATTGTTTTGCTGTATTGTTAAGGCTACTGCAATAATTATTAAGTACCTATTTACGTAATTTAATTAAAAAAAAAAGATAAGTTAAATATTTTTATAATACTTACGTACAATGAAACGGTGTATGGAAACCGAATAATATCATAATATACTATATAAATAGCAATCGCATTAATTTAATCCGCGGTGTTGATTTATTACGAATAACTAGATACCTACTAAATGTATCTTGATTTAAAATATAGAATAATTTATCATTTTAATTGTACTCGTCCTCATTTTTATTTAAAAGATATACCTGTAGATAGTAAGTATACTAACTAAACTTTATTTAATTGCACATTATTATAACAATATGTTGTAATTATTGTCATATGTACGACTAAAAGTGTAAAGAGTGTACATTGTATGCAGTGTACTCACTAAATATATTCTCTAAAATTAAGACAGATTATGCTTACATTCTATGTCAAGGGCAAGTGCCTAAGGTGGTATTGTTTGTGTATAAATATTTTACTTTTTTTCCGAAAGGATTTCCCAAAGCAAACAATGAAAATGTTTCAAAAAAAATTACGTAGCCAAAACAAATTGTGTGTTAGTGGAAATTCCTATATTTATGTGTAATGTATTTTTGTTGTTAACGCTAGGTATCTACAATTATATTTTATTTTTGGATCTTTAATTATAAGAAATATTATTTATGCATTAAGTAAGCATTAGCAATTTTGAGTATTTTATTTATAAAAGCTAATGGATTAGTTAAAATTACTTACTACAAGCTCATGTGTAAACATAACCTCTCTTCTCAAAATGCAGCGTTTAGGATTAGATTATAAGGTTTCACGTACAATATGTAAGACACTAACACTTTAATTCTATTTCAAATGGTCTTAAGGGGTATTAATTTAAAACCTTTTTTATTATAGTTCAAAATCAAGCTAAATATACACATAATACACACGGAACGCGTGTTCTGACGTCTCAGCCGGCTGTACGCGCCCCTCACGCTTCCCGTGTCCTGTCCTTCCCGGCACCCTTTCGTCTTGCGAAGTATCATAAAAAACTCGACTGATTTATATTACACTAATATGACAAACCCGTTTGGAACTACTCTATATCGACGTATCCGTATTACAAAGCCGGATATGATTATTATGATACCAAGTCGCTCTTTTGTAATTGGGCTAAACTGACCTATATAATTTGCTAGTAAAATCAAAATTTAAAAACACTTAACACAACATGTTTTCGAAGATAGCAGTCAAATAATGGTTCATGAAGTTGATCTCTCTAAAAAATACGGTCAAGTGTAGAGTGTCATGCAGAAATAATGTTGTTCTACGGACACGTTTTTTCCGAATGCTCGAAGTAAAAAGTAGTTCGACAGCGCATCATTTACTGATGTTCTGTGGCTGAGGTAACCTCATGCTCGTCTGTCGAGATCTAACATAAAATAACTTCGATATAAGTAAAAGTGCCCTTATGTTTATAAATTATCATATCATCTTATGTATTATAAATTATCATATCATCTTTAATAAAAAACTAGCGATTAGCAGATCGCACGGGTGCAATGCTGATACTATACACACAAAAAGAGCCTATGTACGCACTGATATTTATATGAGCTTTCTATTAGTGAAAGATTTTTTTAAATCGGTCGAATAGATTTTGAATAAAATCGTAACAAACAAACAAGTCTCTTCTCTATATAATATCAACAGTATAGATATCGATATTCAAGCTAATAACAACATACTTTATACTACATACATACATATACAACACGCTTCTTTCCCATTGGGGTAGGCAGAGATTACGGAATTCCACTTTCGCTTCTTCCACTTTCATACACGCTCGTCGGTTTCGAGTACTTTTGACCTGGCTCGTTTGAACAGGGTCTGAATACCGGTTAATTTACTATGGGAGTTATACCGGTATAATAAAAGTTTTTGTTAATATTCTTTCGCTTTTATTCATGTTTACTAAAAAAAATTACTGTGGTAAGTTTAGTGTGTATTACTCTTTAAAATTCATATCATGGTATCTCAGTCAGACACGTATTTTGGAAATTAAAAATTAACCGGTGTCAGTCACTGCTTTTGAATAATGTCCACGATCTGATCGAGGTACATTCGCCTAGGTCGACTACTCTTCACTCTATACTAAATATTATATAATAATAAAAACTAAGCAAAGCTTGCATCCTGAATCCGTAAAGCAAAATACAAAACTTATAAGTAGAATATTTTTTTTTTAAATTAAAACTTAATTGAAGACCCATAGAAATAGGTATTAATAATTGTGTTATAACAAAACTCTTTATTAGTAGAGTCGTAAAGGTATGGCAACAAAAGATAACAGTAACTTACAACTTACAACTGTGTATTCAGCTAAATTTGGTAATTGTTTTTGTAATAGAGTAGAGGTAGGTCAGTTAAGTGGGTGCTAGAGGCTTAATGAAGTTTGGTGAAAGTGACAGGAAGTCGTTTAGAATTTAGATATTTATGTATATTAAGAGTTAGTGTGTCTTCTAAATAATAAAAGTCCTTACAAATATGTCATTATTAGGTTATATGTTAAAAAGCATCTTGTCGTATTTTAACTAATTACGGTAGAGTCAAAGAGTCACAATGCTAGGGCCAATGTTAGTATTTTAAAGTCTATTTGCCAATTTAAAATCGAGTTTTATATATATATTTTTAAATTATACATATTTCATAATCAAATTATAATGCTCGTAATCAAAACCTTTCAAAAAAACGTCATCACTTGTTTCACGTACAAATATAGGAATATGGTAAAGATGTGTTAAAATTATTTGATTGTATTGTTGAGAACTTACAATTTAATTGTAAGCTTGGGTTTAACTTTTGATTAAGCTTCCTAATATTTAATGTGCGGAGTACATAAATAGACGATTTCAAACACATAAATAATATTGTTTGTGACTCGCTCGGTTTATAACGTCGAGAATTTTATTTTAAGACCATCAAGTAGACTACCAACTTATAATTATTGCTTCTATTTAATTATAAATATATCTAATTCTAAAAACTTATTAAGGAACATTTGAGTATTTTGTTAAATATGATGATGACTCTGCTTATAAATTCCTTGACAGCATTTAATGGTGGAGATCAGACCAAACTTAACATATACTTATGAATAAGTCATTCAGGCTAATTCCTATCCAGTAGGCGAAGAAAAATCCAGAATAAGGTAAACGGCCGCCTTAGACGGCTGGCTTGGCCGGGCGTTGTGGATTCTTAGATAGGTCTGCGCGGGCGCAGCGGTCGACTCGAGCGCATCATCAGCTCGGCTATGGCTGTCATGCAACCTAAAGGCCGTTGACGTCAATCGAACACTCATACATATATACACGCACATAATAGGGAATATGCATGTTGTTTAAATTTACTTGATATTTTTTCCCTTGAATCATTATGGCCCAGATATTATGCCTAAACAATTATTTTCTTATTTAGTTCGTGTTTAATTGCAAAAAATATTAATTAAAATGTGTAAAATAAGGGAGAGAAATTCAAGTTTGCAAAACGCATCACCATTGGTCGAAACAAAACGTGACGTCACCTTACACATTCTGTCATTTATCGGCAGCGATTTATCAATGGCGTCCATTGACATCGAAGATGGCGTCAAACACTGGTTACCATAGTTACCTCACTCTATCCGTCACTGAGCGTGTAATGTGATATCATCCAAAGCCCGCGAAATATGGCCGCGTTTAAACAGATCAAATTTTATCGATGTTTTCAAAGTAATTTTAAAAAATAATTTGGACATTGACAAGAGTATTTATATTTTTTATTAGGGTAAAATGATGTAACAAGTCGATAAAAAATATAAAAAAATGCATGCATATTCCCTATTATTCGATTTTACTTACTAAATAAATGCCGTAGTTTTATGGACGACAGGTACATTAACATATATTGGTGAAACAACATATATGAGGATTAGAATTTAGTTTGTATGAAATTATAATTTTATGACTTCGTCGAACTTCGCAGCATTTCATTAATTTTTCCTAATGATTAATATATACGCAGTATAATGTTAAGATAAATAAACAAAATTCATTGCATAAATGTGAATATTTGTTCAATATTATATTTATATTGTGATATTAAACAGTTTAAAGACCAGAGGAGAATTTACCTTCCCTAATTAAAAAATTGTTTTTTAACTTCGTTGCGCTAACAAAGTATATTAGTACACCTAGTATTACCGCGTGCGTGTTATTATCATTTAATTAGCTTCCATCAAACAGTCTCAGTATACCTACTCAAACACATACTTACGTATTACTATTACCTATTCGAATATTTTTAACCACTGCTTCAAAAAAAATAGTTTAATTTTTAATGAGTAAATAGTATTATTATTAATTTTAAATAATTGATAGACCTGTAGCGACATTCAGCATGCTTATACGAACAGCGAAAAAGTCAGTCGCTACTCGTTTATAACGCTCTGCCCTGCCAGGTCATATCCATTTATAAAATATTTTATATATATGGTTATATTATAGGGTGTCTTATTGTATTTAACGTAAGTGAGTTTGAGTAAAGACTGTGTGATTGATTATGATTTTACTTTATCCAAACACGCCCTTAAGACTATACGACATTAATTAATTCTCACACACTCACGCCCTCTAGATCTGTAATTTATTATTGTCAGTTTTGACATTTATTATTGATCACAATCTCATTATTTATTGGAAGATTATATCTTTCATTCTGGTATTAAACAAAAGTGATATTATAAGCACAAAAATTTAAAGTAAAAACAACTAAATAGGTTATTTAGTAACGCGTTAGCGTTAACGTACAGCGTTAACTTGAATTGAATTTGACTTACTTTTACAGATGACAAATATACAAAATGTCGATATGGTGGTGTAAAACATAGCTAAAATAATTTATAAAAAAATAAGAAACGACAACCAGTCATGGTGGTATATTTTGAATTAAAAAAATAGCATACGTTCAATGTTTTCAAATTGTGGCAATTCCCATTTTAATGGATTCTGCCAGTTTTCTGTAGTTTTGAGAGCGTCCAAATAAACCTTTTGTGTCAACTCCAAAAGGCATTCGGATATTTAACCACTTAGGTACTTTTATTGGTATTTAAATAAAATACTGTATACCGGATTAAAACGCGATTTATTATTTAAATTATTTATCCCGACGTTTCGGATGCTTTTCAGCAACCGTGGTCGCGGGAGACTGGCTGCTGAAAAGCATCCGAAACGTCGGGATAAATAATTTAAATAATAAATCGCGTTTTAATCCGGTATACAGTATTTTATTTAAATGTGTGATACTCGCGTTAATAAAAGACAATATTATGTGCACTTTTATTGGTAGTTTACAATGAAGGAAATATCTAAATGAAATATAAAATCAAAATCTATATATCTATTACATTGGCAAGTATACCTTAATCCATTTCTAATATATTTTAATTCAGATTTACGGTTCTTCTCACGCTTATTATAGAAGATTGTTAGTGGCATAGTTTGGTTAATACGATTTGAATGGGCGGAAAGATCTGCACGTAGTCGCTGCACCGTGAGAATGTTTACTGTTCGTGCTTCATGTTTTGACGAACGAAGCGTTTAAATTGCCATGATCGTCAGTAAACAATTTTATTTTGTCATTCATAATTAATTTACAAATTAAGCGTTGCTCTAAAATCGACCGAGCTTATAATGAAGCAAAGCAAATGACTCCCATTTCTTTATTTTTGAATTCGGTAGGTATACAAAATCTCTAAAACATGTTTAATTTTTCTAGTATCTCCAATAATAATTAATAGATTAATATTTTTAAATAGGAATACTATTTATCATCGTATATATCTATAGAGTGAGGCATTTATTTTTAGTTATAACAAAATTTTGACCAAAAGTACCTTGTTTCAACTCGCTCAGGACATTTCATCTTATTCGGTAAATAACCTTATATGATCAATTATATAATAAATTATAAATTTATTCAAATATGCACGAAAGTTTGACGAAATGAGTGTACTGTGTAGCTTACTACATAACATACCTATAGTACACTTGACTCTACATTTCTTCAAATATACACGAAAACTGAATTCATTATCTATAAATCAGCTGTATACACAATGCAATATCGATGCGTAATAGTTAAATAGTAGTACTACATATTATGATATATGGTCAAACAGAGTTGGTTTGAACCAGACAGGACGCGTGGAAAGAGCCGCAAGATAACCCCTGGCCCGAGGTCAATCGATAGAAACAGTTTTAGAAAAAAAAAATCGCTACGCATCCGAATAAAATATGATTGGGCTTAAAGGCCTCGTTACCAGGCCATAAAATATTCACAAAAAATATGATTCTAAATTCTAATAATCAGCAGAGTTTAATTACTTTATAATCAAAGTACCTATGTATCTCTGGATATTATTCTATGGACACATTAATTATACGTATAATTGATGATAAAGGACTAACATAGGCTGACAGTCAGGTCCTAAGTCCTATCAATCTAAGACTGAAAGACTCCGCGAAATGAAACATTTCTTCAAATGAATCGGACACTTAGATGATGCCCGCGACTTTGTTCACATGGGTTTTATTAATTCTAAGTAAGCTATTTAAATGTACAGAACTTTTCTTCCTCATCATCCGATTTTGATGAAAATAAGTTTTAATGTTGCCTCAGAGTAAGTTCTATGTGTTAAAGCTACATGAATGCAGTTCAGTATCATCATAATCACTAACAGGCAAAAACTCTGCATCTTCTTTAATTCCTTCTCCATTTTATTAAATATATGTATAGATTACTATGCTTTTCCGAGTATTAGCCCACTACAATGATTTCAGTTTTATTTTTTCTGCATACAGCAAAATACTGTACTAAAGAAAAATACTTCAAATTTCGAAGCCCTCTTATGTTAGGTTACATTATGGGTATTTTTATTGAAATTAAACTACGTACAAAATCAAATTATGGTAACTTACCAAAGTTAAAAACTCTTTGATACATTACATACACACATACATTTGATACATCACAGGCAATGATAAAAAATGGCGTGATATTTTCTGAATCGTTTATACTAGCAACTAAATTTGTTGGCCAGTTATGTAATAAAAAAGAACAGTAAGGAAAGACCAAGAATATTAGAATAAAAATTCGTAAAACATGTAAAAGTTGAAGTTTACGACACCTGTATCTTCTAGAACTGGTTAGATAATACATTATTGAATATTTGTAAAAAATATCGTCGTAATATAATATATTGGTTGACGCACATTGTTTATAGATTAAATCAACGACTTATACATAATTCTTGTGATCATACGCAACGTGATTCGAATAGTATTTTTGCTTAGCTCACTTAATGGAGACGCTTACTTACTTAGTTTCTTAATGAGATTTTAATAAAAACTATTTTGGGTAGTAAAGTGCTACTTATTCTAAATATTGGAATAACTATTCATAATCGAAAATGTATGAACTTGATATTCGTAAACTCTTTAAACTAAAAAATAGGTATTCACTGCATAACAAGTATCTCGGTATATTAGCTTATGGATTTTCCAATGAATGTATTAAATATAAATGCGATAGTGACTTTTTCTGATGGCTTACGTTTCCACAATGAAACAGCTTAATATTATGATCCTCAATAAAATAACTAAGCTACTTCAATACAGAGAAAATCTCTCAAGCACTGAGTTGATTCCAGCCGGCCCACGACAAAATTTTGTCGACCGTTTTCTCGTGTTTTAATCGATTATTATCTCTTTATATCTTTCGGGTCTAACATAACACTTATACTTAAACCTCGACTTATAATGTCAAAAGTAGAGATATTTGTCGATCGAAATATCTTGTATTAAATAAATATTTTCTTAAAATGGATAACCGTAGGCAGTTACATTTTGCGGCATTGCTTTTTGGAGTGGTAAAGACAAAACAGCCAGGGTATCTATGACAAGCTTTCGTGGGTAAAAGATACCAATGCGTCATACAACACTAGAGGTTCACTGTTTATGTTTAATATTTCCAAAATCTATCGAACGTCGCATCGGCGTTCCGGGGTAGCTTCAAGTATAGTGCAACTAAATGTTGGAACAACTTGCCTCCTCCAATCCATAATATCCAGTCAATTCCAAGCTTTAAGTTTAAGTATAAACTGGAGTTATTGCAGAAACAGGTGGGTATTCCTTAGTTGCACTATACAAGAAGACATACCAGTAAACAACAAATATAATAGTGTAGGTTATTTGTATATTATATATATCTTTTATACTATCGTAATTATTTTTATATATTTAAATAGAATTATATTATTTTACAATAGAGTACTGTTTCTCCAGCAGTTGCATGGGGCCCACTGAAAATCAGTGCTGTGTCCATTATGGCCACAGCTTATGCTGAGTGGAGTCCTATTTGACACCGCACTGCAACATTTTTTTTATACAATATTTTTATTGATACGAGTTATTTTCATTTTCTTTTAATTTGTAAGTCATGTTTGTAATTTTTTTTGTGTGTGTGTTTTAAATAAAGGTATTATTGTTATTATAGTATATCAAAGTTGTCGATATCTCGATATCTTATATCTTAGTTTGTCTTCACTCGTTCGCGAGATATTTCTTGATGGTCATGCTAGTACACGCTCAAAATTAATACATATTTTATCCTAGCATCGGGTGCGTAAATTCCTTCCAGAATTCGTGGAATCATAACCTGTAGAATACTGAATAAGTTCACCTAAACAATTTTTACTTACCCATTCAGAAACCAGCCCAGTCTAAGCGCGTCAATGATAACGTCATAAGACGTAAACTGAGTACATAAAATATATCGAATATCAAAGAGTAAGGTGTCATCAGTAAGGCCAGATTATTGAGGTTGCCGATTTCCAGGCGTCCGCGTCGCTCCTACGGCGCGTGCGCACGTTTTAGTATTGTGAAACGGCGTGAAACCTAGCAACGATTGACGTCAATGGCATGGTAATGGTAGGTACCTAACGCCCTGTACTTTCTCTGAGATGTGCCATGGCTTTCTCATATTATGTAAGACTGATAATTGAAAAATAGCTATATTCAAGCAAATAATAATTAGTAAATATATAATTTACCTTTATATAAAATTAGTAAATTTATTAATTTGAATGTTCATTATTTAAAAAAAACATTGTATTATATAATGATGACATCATAGCAATAAATACGTTATAAATTTTATTGTGTAGATACATAATCTTTTATTAGCTTCATTTTATTATAAAACTAGCTGATACCAGCGACTTCATTCACGTGGGCTTCATCTAAGCAAGGGCTTAAAAGCTCAGCTTAAGAAACCTTTTTCTTCATATGATATATTCATATCCACTAGTGGCGAAATAATAAAACTATTTCATTTCCATATCAAACTGTTATTGACATCTGATAATTCGAAAAAGTTCGACGCGAATCAATTGGGATTGCAATTTGTTGCCTTTAAAATAATCTTTAAAAGAAGATAACTTTTCTTTCCGACAACGGATTTCGATGAAAAGCCTATATGTTGCCCGTACAAACAGACAAACAGATAGAGATACAAAAAATAAAAAAACCTGGGTTTGTTCTATTTCTCTTCTTATATCCCCCTGACTCGGTTTTTAGCATTTTTTTCTATGTACAGACATTTGACCTCTACAGTTTTATTATTTATTATTATTAAATTATTTTTTAATCTGTCACAAATTTTTATCTATTTACACCATTAACTACGAAATTTTCGTACCAATTTGATAGTAAATATAGACAAAATTGGAAACATACCCCAACAACAAATAATTATTATGTGTACATTACCTATCCGACACCAAACATATTTTGATAAATTTTGAATAGTCTGAATTATAGTTATTTTTATAATATCAGAATTAAACGATATTTTTTGTGAGTATAGAGCAATAGGAGAGCATACTATTTACCTACATTATACTATACGTATTAACAATAATAAATACCAGATTCCAGAATGAAATATACCTACCAAAAAGCTTACTTTTATCAGTCTTTGTCAAACTGCTTAGCGGAATCGTAAAACTTTTTGTATAGCTATTCAAATGTTCGTAAACAAATTTATTTAAACTGAAATTCAGTTTTGATTATTTCTCGGTAGTCGACGCATTGTTTCCTGCCTTTCCGAGAATTTATATTTTTTTCCTCACATCTTCTTACAATATGTAAGTTACAATACAAAACAGAAGGCACAGTTACTTGTGGGTTATCCCGAGTACGTAAATACATTCTATGTTATAGGTACAAGTAATACGCTACGAAACATCTGTTCTAATTTATACTAATCTATATTGAACCCGTGCGAAGCCGGGGCGGATCGCTAGTCTATACTAATATTATAAAGAGGAAAGATTTATGTGTTTGTTTGTTACGATTTAACTGAAAAACTACTCGACCGATTTTAAAAATTCTTTCACCATAAGAAAGCTACATCTTCACAGAGTAACATAGGCTATAAAAGAAATAGGAGGGAAATAGGTAATGAATAGGATCCTTACTAATACTTGAATAATGTAACCCAAGGTGTAAGAAAAGGTTGTCGTCGGGGAAGCGGTAGCTACGAAAGTTTCCCGAGTCCCCGACACTATCAGACGACGAGAGGAACACCGTGGAGTTTAGTCGGTAGGCCCGGGGTCCGCTTTGACTCTTCGGAGTCCAGGGCACCGTGAGTCCGGCATCGCTCGTCCACTCCCCCCGGAGATGGCAGCGATCATTGATGATTCTCCATGTTAAAAAAAAAGGTGTAAGAAAAGGTTGTAGGGTGTAATCTCTGGATCTACTGAACCGATTTTAAAAAATCTTTCACCAATGGAAAAGGGTTATATCAGCGAGTAATATAGGCAATTTTTTGTATATAGTAGGGGAGAGGGGGGCAGTTTTGAACAGAGGCAGTTTTGAATTATTGGATTTACGAACGCATTTTTTATTTTTCATTATCTCCAAAACCTTTTTAATATTGGTTACTCCAACCTACATGTCTGTCAGATCCTAATCCTCGTCAATGTAAGTCTCATTTCATAAAAAATTCACTGGTCACTTTACGGAGACGAATATAAAAATATATTTTATTACTTGTAAGCATTTTACTAACAAAGTAAGTATTATTTTCGAGTTGTGATTATATTATAGTATTGCATATATTATAGCCAAAGTATTACCAATATATAGTCATTGAACACAAATTAGTTTATCGTCTAGAAATGTTTATTTCTGAAGTATGGTATTGGGGTAGATTTGAATAAAATCACTGGGGCACTTTTGAATAAAATGTTCAAATGTTCTCCCAACCAAATAAACAAATATTATATTTATTTTTAGATAAATATAAGTAAATAACTTTATTTGATATTGTTTTTGCAGTCATAATGGTAAGAAATTATAAAAAAATGCCGTAAACGAAGATGCCGATAAAGCTGTATAATACAGCCTGTATTGTGGATTTTGAGGCTATTGTTTATTTTCTCTTTATTCCATAATAACATTATCTTTAATATTATTATTTATTATTATTTATAATATTATATGCAGTCATAAAGATATGGAAACAAACAAAATCATGTAGCGTGAAAATCGTGACCTTATCACTAAGCAGTGATTTCTTCCAGGCAACCAATTATTACGTGAAAAACATAGGCCTAGCTGGCCATTTGGATTGTTTATTTTATATTTGACACCTTTAAAGTGCCTTCCTAAGATTGTTATATTTCAAGATAATATAAGGATCATTATTTTCTGATATTATAATAAGTTTGTTTCTTTTGTTCAAGACTACCCCAGCCTGTTTAAAGTTTTATAAAGTTTATTGAATTAAAATTTAGTGTATGAAATAAATGACAATGCACAATGATAATATAAAATGCAAATAGCTTAACTATTGTGTTTATTATACTCTAAATCACATAATCTTCATGTTTTCCTGTTTTTTTCTAAACTGCCCCTAGGTGTTTCAAATGTACCCCAGAGATGAGGCACATTTGAACAAAAAAGTGTTGTTTTAAAAATTGAAATTGTGTTACTTTCATAAGTCAAAATAAATAAATGACATTTTTATTATGTAGAATAAGCCCCATATCTATTAATAAAAGAGAATAAATCTTGATTAATAATACCATATGAGAAATATAATACTTTATTTAAAAAGTTTTCAACACTGCCCCCCTCTCCCCTACATTTACATTGTACCCGTGCAAAGCCGGGTCGTGTTACTAGTGAATAATATAGTTACCTTACCCTAAAATATCATAAACTCTTATTTTTAGGATATAATACAATATTATAAATAAGTAATTAAATACAACAAGCTAAGTTATAATTAACGAATCTATTTTAAGCGAGAATCTGTTTACTGTTAATTTTTATCATTACTGTTATTTATCGCGGTTATGACGTCAGTTAGATTATTTTATCTTTTTAAATTATAATAATTTATTTACCTAAATACGCATGACTACGTCTACAATTTTTTCTGATTGACATAAAAAATGTGATACAATTTTTTCCTACATTCAAACTGCGCCAAACCTATTCAAAATGCTACTTTATTGCTGTATTCTAAATGCTACTAAATTAGCTTACTGAAAGACAATAATAATGTACTTTCGTGTGTTATAAGCAAGCCAAGTTGATAAATATTTATAGAGTTCTTTCATCAAAACACCTTTTTTCACCATACTTATCACCTATAATCATTATTTACACTAAAATATTATATGTACTTTAATTAATTGTTAATCTAAATTCATATAAAGCCATTAATCCTTTTTTTGGCCTATTCAAATTAAATTGCATTCAAACTTGTATTTTAATTATTGGAAAAGAGATTTTATTTGTCCTGAATTCTAACAAGTTTTATCAAACAAGCCTGATAACGGGATAATTGTCCAAATTTAAATTATTATTATATTATTAGTTATTTTAATTACAAAATAAACACTGAGCTGAATGACGCCAGAAAGAACTTGTAAGAAACTAATATAAATATGATAACAATCAATAACAACTGCTTAAAATTTCGTCTACAAAATGAGTTACTCTAGTAACTAGTTTCTCAGTTTCGTATAGGTCTCATCGGATACTCATGACGCCTGATTTGCTTAAAAAATATTTTATGACGTCAATGAGGTCGTCTTCGTACGTTATAATAATGAACCATTCAATGATTCAACTGACTAGTCCCTCAAGCGGCTTAATCTACTTACATACATATATTTTTTACCACCTTTATAAATACTTATGCTTCTTTAATTAAAACTATCAAAATGACATAACATTATTTTTTCGATAAAGTGGGTGACGTTTTTTCCGGGATATGGATTAACTTATCAAGGTTTTTTTGTACAGAAATAATGTGTGACATAAGTTACATTTATTTTCCGTCTGAAAAAACAAGAGTTCTTTCAAAATAAATTTGTTATCTGCTTGACGTAAAACTTTTTAACAACATGTAAAATAATTCACACGAAATACTTGCACAGTGAAAAATTTCCAGGAGTTGTTTTTCACGGAATCTTCAAATAACATATGAAAAACAAATAAAAAGTAAGAGAATTATTGCCTAAGATTGCCGACGTAAATATTGGCTCGGAATTAAACACTTAAGAGGTGCTTAGTGCTCATGCCGCAATGTTGAGATAGATTTAAATGATTAAACGGTAGGTATATACTAAATCCAACGCAATACCTTTAAAAACGTATATATAAATTATATATGTATGTAATATTATATTTGGATCAAACACTTTCAACCCTTTGCAATCAGTTTTCATTAAGTTGCAGCATCACATGGTGAGTAAGAGGCACTACTGAAGTAGAAACCTGGTAGAAAGAAAACACCATTCCTAGTCAGAAAATATGTAGGTTCATTCACCGAAACATACACCAGTGTTGCAGACTCTACATTGAATTTTGAATAGCCAAATTCAATGTAGAGTCTGCAACACTTGGTTTCCAGGAGTTAAAAAAAAACTAAAAATCCCAAAACATACACCAAGAGACACGGTATACTATACTATATTCTAATAATCCAAAAAAATACAGAAAGTACCAACTCTGTAGAAATATTAGTGTTGCAATATTGTGAAATTGAAATTTAGATAGCTATATCTACACATCTTTCATTCTACCCATACTAACAGCCCGTTCACACTAGTCGTAAGTCGCATATGACTAAAAGTCGAAAGTCTGATGTGCCTGTTCACACTGCGTCGCGAGTCGTATAGGTCGTAGTTTCGCGCCATTCGGTACGTAGCGAATTCGCGAGATGGACACCGACGAAGAACTTGTTGTGCTCTACTACTTACGAAGAAAATTCAAAAAGTTGAAAAAAATGTCAATTCCAAGAGAGCGGGGAGAGAGGTAACAACGCGCTCGAGTCGATTAGATGTACGACTAGTGTGAACAGCAACAAGCAGGCACCTATGCGAGCACGATTCGACGCGATTTTAGTCTTACAACGGGCGCTGGCCCGTCGGATGGTTTTTTGAGTCGTATTAGACTAAAAATCGCGTCTCATCCAATGTGAACAGCTCCATATAAAGTGTATGGTGACCAGAGCATTCGACTTTTAGTCTTATGCGACTTACGACTAGTGTGAACGGGCTGTTACGGTGGCCGTAAAGCATTCAAAACTGCGAGTTAAATAATACATATAGTATGGAATAAATAGCGCTAAATCCATTAAACGTTTGTTAGAATATAAAACAAATAAAATTATTATCTGCGAAATATTTTAAGTTTTGCAATTCAATACA
Source organism: Anthocharis cardamines (assembly GCA_905404175.1). NCBI lineage: Eukaryota > Metazoa > Arthropoda > Insecta > Lepidoptera > Pieridae > Anthocharis > Anthocharis cardamines. The sequence continues at coordinate 4,652,269 of FR989954.1, forward strand.
ATATAAGATTCATAAAATCTTCTGATTTTATGTGTATTTCACTATTAAATAAAATATAAGTCGCGTTTGAACTATTAAAAGAATTTAATTTTTTCGTAGGCGCCCAGAACAATCGAAAGACGCCAAGATTTATCCCATACAATTCTTTATAGTCAGTAGTGTTGAGCAGGACATACAAGAGGCGGTACATTTGTCCCGGACATGACGTGAAAATGTAAGAGCTGCTCGAAATTATAAAATGTACTACTTCAAATTTTATGTCGCGCTCGTTTTTTCTTGATGTATTTGGGTCCTAAATAACCAAAAAAAAAAACCATCAAATGTCATATTAATACTCGCTAGTACAAATTATGCTTCGAGCTTCATACACCTCGCCTCATTTGAAGTGGGACATTGTACTGGCTCAGAGTGAACCCAACACTTAGTGCACATATTTAACATGTCCTTGATACGTATGTATGTGAAGCTCTATTATTTTAAATCAGCATGGGTGGGCGCAAACGTGATTACTTTATAAGCTCATAATGAACCTATAAATATGTGCGAAGTATCTTAACGTTTCACGACTCTATTATTGGCAACCATTAAAATTTCAAAAGCGGTTGAAAATAGCTGACAAATGGGGCTTATTTGGCATTACAAAAATGACTGATGATGAGAATTAATAATACTATTAGTATAGTCATTACAGATAATCACTTAGACAACATCGCTAGACAAGTTTTCAACATATATGTATGACGATAGAAACTGTAATTTCAGTGCAATTACTTTAGATTTTGACAAAGAGGCCTCATTAATTACTGAAAGGAAAAAATCTTTCAAAAATAGTTTATTCAACCTCAAGTTAAAAAAATTGAGGCGTTTATAATTGTTTCACTGACTATTGTGTTCATTGACATAGTACTTGATCGAAGATTGTGTTTCAATAAAAATACTGTCAAAAGCTATGAATAAAAAATAAAATAAAATATAAAATAAAAATAATATATATATGAAAATAATAATTCTATGGCCTATTTTAACATAGGTAAAGTATCTTTTACAGTAGGTAGAGTAATATTACTATACCTACTGTAAAAGATACTTTATATATTATGTAAAGTATGTGTAAGGGTTTTTACTGTATTTTTATCTTTGACAGGACATGTTAATATATACCGAAGGTATAAAGGAACAAATTCATTCCGTTCAATTTTTATTCATTTATGACAGAATTATTTATAGATAGTTTTAAATAAATTGAGTCAGGGGTGAGGTGCTTTTATAGTGAATCCTGAAATCAGTAAGTACATTGAACCCACCGTGGACGATGACACCTAGACGAAAGAGAACGTTTTCAGACTTTCTATAGAAGGCCGCTTTTTTATTTGATTTCAAAATACAAAATTGACATAAATAAATACGATTACGAAAGTAAATAGCATCATGTAACGACACATTTTTCAATAAAGTACTTTCAAAAAAGCAAGTCAAATTGTTGAAGCAGGTCTTTAAAATTCCAATTTAAAATAGTACATAAGTAATCGCTTAAGCTTTGACGCCATCGGTTCTTGCGACGTACGCGGGTCGTAATTTGTGACTCGACGTTGACCGGTCCATGGCCGAGGTCGCGCTGAATATGCAGTACATTGTGTTAATATTTATAGGAAATCTCCTTAAAATACTACCCGGGGACAATCACAGTGATAATCGGATGTAGATGTTCTGTGAGGCGATTGACCTCTCCGTACCGAGATCACGCAAGGGTCGTGTGGCTGCTCCTCAAACTTATATTCATCAACTTCATTGGTGTACAGCAGGTATACTCGAAAATAGATTGATAGATTTCAGAGTGGGAAACGGAATATTTTGATGTCTCTAACTAAAACAATGCAGCTACTTGTTTGTTATGCTGTAAAAGCTTTGTATTAAAGAAATACAATATATCTCGTCATTTCATCACCACAAAACACAAATCGTTCAATGAAACGTTTCCTCTTGGATCGTCTCTATAAAAGTGAGAAGTTGAGTTTTTTTAAGAAGTCATTGCAAGATGTGTTTTGTCCGTGACATTATCACAAAACTCCACGGTAAATAAGGCATCAGATGAAATTTGTTTTTTCATTTAAGTAAATACATGTTTAATTTTGAATTACGTCTTTTTAACACCTAAATATTGGCCCGCGACACCATGACTAATGTGTTTGTTATCGCCCCCTATATAAAAAGGTTGAGTATGGCTGGTGTACAGGGTTATAAGCACAGAACTTCATCTGTTCTGTGGTTAAAACAATGAAGAATCGTAATTTTAACTTCTACAAGGTTATCTAACTAATACCTAACCTATATCACCTTAGTATGATATTATGAAAATATATAAAATTTGAAATTGCAAACAAATGACAGTTTTACGATTCGAATACTTTCTTATAAGCTTAGCCTATAAAATTCATACACAAATATTCTCAAAGATTTAAAGCAATATAACATCTTTCTCTAATATATAAAATTCTCGTGTCACAGTTTTCGTTGCAATACTCCTCCGAAACGGCTCGACCGATTCTCATGAAATTTTGTGTGCATATTGGGTAGGTATGAGAATCGGACAACATCTATTTTTCATCCCCCTAAATGTTAAGGGTAATCCAAACCCTAAATTTTTTAGACGAAATTTTTTGTTTTTATTTTTTTATAATGTGGCATTAAAAAATACATACAACCCCTGCTTTTTTTGTCAAAAAATCTTGACCCGTGCGAAGCCGGGGCGGGTCGCTAGTATATTATAACATTTCTAAAACAGCGACATCACCAATTGATGCATACCGTTTTTATTTGCGTCTAACAAATAAATGTTTTTCACAGTCTGGCAATTTGAGTGTAAGTTCACAGTTCTACTGCCCTTGAAATATTTCCGCCCTATGCCCGGCCCACTCGGCCTATAGAGAAATCCACCCCTGCTTATGTGCTTTACTGGCACTTCCCAAATAACTTACGAGTAGGTAACTAGTCCCCGGTGCAAGTTTAGGTAACCTAAATAGAGATAAAACTAAATTAAAATTATAAAAATATTGTGCTTTATGATTTTTATTACATTAAAATTAATATTGTCTTTTATTACCGCGAGTATCACACATTTAAATAAAATACTGTATACCGGATTAAAACGCGATTTATTATTTATATTGTTTAAATTATTTATCCCGACGTTTAGGATGCTTTACAGCAATGTACTTAATATTATAAAGTAGATTTGTATTTTTTGGATGTTTGTATGTTATGAATAAAATCAAAAACTACTGGACCGATTTAAAAAATCATTTCACCAATAGAAACCTACATTATCAGCGAGTAACATAGGCTATTTTTTCAATTATACGTTTACTGCATACCAATACTGCACTTAAACTACACACAATTAAATACAATTTAAGTTTTTGTTACATTGTGGGTATGAACTTATGAAGGGCAAAGGCCCCAGTGCACAGAGATAAAATCGCTTTAACACTACAGTACCTCGTTCTATGATAGGTTTTAGTGTAACTACTAATTTAGTACCTACCTAAATAACTGTTTCTTGAGATGACGCCGCCAATGGTAGGCAAAAACATGTACCAAGAGATGTATCGTAGCTGCATAGGATTTACATGAAAAGATTAAATATATAGATTATAGAATCTAAGAGATAGAATTTGCAGTGCAGTGAGAAAGATTAAAGACTCACTCCACATACTTATAAATGGAAATGCGTGCGTAGTTAGCCTAAAGAACACGCGCCGGATCCGTGGAAATGTGAACCACGACCAATATGACCATGTGCTGACTGCTTGTCAAGCCCAATTGCGATCTAACCTATGTTTAACCTCAATCACAACAGCCACTCTTTCACACGACTTAGTTTGATGTACGAGTATATCTATACTTCTGAATCGAAAATGTCAAAGTGCAAGGCATTATAAAAATATGAGCAAATTTCGTCACTTTTTAATTAGTGCTTTGATAAATATTGCACTAAAGTTCTTCATAGATATTTTAATAAGCAATTTATTATAATATACAGAAAGGTCGAAGAAAGAATCGGTAGACCGTATGTTATAACTTAATATTTTTTTATTAAAACTTTCAAACAAATTTCAACTACAAATGAAAAAAATTGGTAAAAGTGTTGCAAAAAATGAATAGGTATCATTTTCAAGCTTTCAAATAAGAGCCAGTAATTGAATCCGCAAAGCCAAATATTGCTTTCGACAAATCTTCTTAACATTTTTTTTCAAATAACAAATAAAGTAATTAACTATTCATAGTCGCAGTTGATTGTACTGCACTTTCTCCATACAAGAGCTCCTGTGCTGTATAATTTCTTTGATATTTGCACAGAGTATTCCGTGACGGCAACCCAAGTTGTCTTGTCAGAGGTCAATGATGCGTCCTGCATTATGCATTGTGGATCTGAAGTGCGTTTACCTCGAACGTCTGCATTCTTAACTTGATCCCGGATTGTTGCCCTTTGTCCTACACTGACGATATTCAAACGACATCAAATATAACCTCCGAAATAAATTATGTCTGAACAAAGTCTATCCGACATAATACGTATTACCATACTCACGAGTCAACTGGAAACATTCATATACAGAGTGTGCACAACTTAGACTTTCCCTTATATTTTACTTGTAAAATAATATAAATAGACTAATAAAGGAACATAAATAAAATAATTGTTAAATTATTAATAACTATTTAATTTTGTATGGCAATATTCTAATTTTTGACGGGCGCGTTGGCGTGTTTGGTGGAACACCTTGCGCGCCGATGGATCGCGGGTTCGAATCACGCCGAGATGACATGTTAATAATTTTCTGTGAGCATGTCTTCCCATCTGTCTTCGGGCACTTTGGGCATTAAACGGGTGGGAGGAATATCGAAATTACGACCGGGTAACGTACCACCGTTTATAGATCCTTTATAGATACATTGCGCGTTTTGGCCTTAGTCTATGGATTTCCGAATGCTCGAAGCAAAGAGTAGGTCCACAGCGCATCATTGACTGATGTTCTGTGGCTGAGGTATCACTTACCATCAAGTGAACCTCATGCTCGTCTGTCGACATCTTACATATTTTTAATGAAAATCATCAACCTTTATATCACTATATTTTTAAGACTATTTTTTAAAGAGGAAATCGCAGTCGCGTGCCGATCTATCGAATAACGAATTTCCTACATAGTGGCGACACAAGGAAAATAATATTATGTTTTGTATCTTCAAAGGTCATTAAAAACCAATCAAATAAATCGTATAATCAACATGCCTCTGACACACTTATGTTTAGTCACGTACGCTTCGCCTAAACTAATTTTTATAAAATGCTTTAATCCGTTAACGGGAACAGCAATCATAAAAAAATCAGTTTGGCCCTAATGTCATTCTGCAATAATTAAATGAATAAACTGCGAGAAAATTGAACTCATCATCATTAAAAATAAGTTAAGGATTGACGTATTCTCGAATCGGGATGGGTTTATGCAATTCTATTGACTTTATTAAATTATTTAAGTTTCTACATTTCGATTAAATATCCAGATATATCGTTGCAATTGTCAATTACGAAAATTGCCGAAGCCCACAAGAAGTGGCTGCTCGTCTACAGAAGGGCTTAAAAGGACATAATTCTTCGAGTTCGTGTAAAGTGAAACTGAAAAAGTTAAAAATGTGTCTCCCTACGAAAGAGACAATAAGAAAAGTGTTAAAAGTTACTATCGTAGTAAGAAGGATATAATTCAGTTCGCTAAGGATATCAAACTGTGTACTAGGCACTAGCCATAAATGTTAGGCTTGATTGCATGTGCTCCTAGTTCTTTCTTAGTAAGTAGGTGCTTGGTTATAAAATAAAATAAATGTCAATTTCCGAACTTGTTTTAATTAATACCAACTCGATCACGATTTTTATTCTTCGGAACTAACATACAATAATAATCTGTTTTTGCACTTCGACAAGTTATGCTATGAATGCTATTAATTACGTTACTCTCATATCAACATCACCTATAGCAGTTAAGAGAATATTCCTAGAGAGCCGCTTAAGTCATTCTTTGAAGCATGTTGTTGTAATACAAAATATCTAAGATTTAGTTTATAATCAAGATGGATAACGGTAAAAAGTACTCTATTTTATTTAAAGGAACAATAAAAAATCATAAATCTCAAGACGGTTATCACATAAAATTGTTCATCTCCGTAAAGTGATTGCGTGTCACTACCGTGTTGAGAATAATACTCTATTGCATAAGGTTATATGTGATTAGTAAAAGGGCACGCGCCTCTATCAAATCGAAAAGCCTACGTGACTGCAGGCAGGGATTGAACACCTACTTCTAATCAAAGCTAATGAATCAATACGATGACCGTCTCCTTAATTGCTACCTGTAGTAATTAATTCTACGTTACGCACAGATAAGACGAAAACACCTTCTTTGTTAGTATAGATTCTTATAAGCTTGGCTTCGAATACGTAGAAGTAATGCCTTTCCCATTGAAGTAGTCCGAATTACTCCATGATAACTCTTGTTTTTTTTTAACTTTAACTTCTTTAACTGCCTTTGGGGTAGGCAGAGATCACATAATTCCATATCCTCCGGTCCTTACATAACACTTTCGCAAATAACATAACATAAATGTAGTTATATACAAAATATTTTTGAGTTTTTCCTTCATATTACATATTGAGCATTTTCATACAAAAAAATACACGTCAGGTCAGTTAGGTACAGTCTCGGTCTGAAGACCGTCTATGCTTATTAAAATAAACCAGGTAATATACCTGTTAAAACCGACCACCTCCGTGACCTGTTAAAAAATACAGAACTTATAAAGTGTATTTAAACTATATACTTGAGTATAATAATTATGCGAACATGTGTTGTGAAATATCAAAGAGAAATATTAATTATTGCCCACAGGTACAAAAAAAATGATATTCAAGACTGAGACGGTGTTATATCAACTTATACTTCAGAAGGTAAGCTAGGTATAGTTCGATAAGGAATTATCAAAAATTTAAACTTTGGAGCAATGTTGCCATGAAAGACGATGACAAACTACTACATTATATTGACGTCAAAAGGATAATGTATTCAATTTCATACAAAAACATCCAATAAATGCAAATTATATCCAGTTTTCTCAATAATATAAATCGACTGGCGCCGAGTAGGTATCTCAAACATTGAGAGATCCTTTGACGTCACAACAGGCTATGGTTAGCATGTAAAATTCTGTATGTAGCTCATTCAACTACAATTACAAAACCTCGTTTTTTATTCTAGAAATTTTAAATTATATAACAATAAAAACATTGCATAATATGGCAATTATCTGCATCTGACTCATGATCTTTGTAACTGATCTCATTGAATGCAATTCTGAATACAAATGCTATTATAGCAGGCGTCGATTCTAGTGGATAAAAACTGTTAAAACGCATTTTTATCCATTAAAGAAAAATATAGGAAAAGTAACATTATTTCACGCTCTATGCACGGGGCTGATTACTTTTTTGATTGTACTTATGGGTATTCTCTTATTATTACTAAAGGTAGCGTTCCGATCTTGACTGCCGCGACTCGGCAGTCGCTGCCGTCGGCTGCAAGCACTGCCAACTGCTCAGCAGTCAGCAGCGCGACCACATTCATTCCGATCGTAACTGCCAGGCAGTATCGGCGAGTGTAAATACCGCCATTTTTATTTTAGAGCACGTGCAACAATAGAGGGTCGCGCTGCCAGACTGCTTCACAAGCGGCTGGGCAGCGCTGCCACTCGTGCGCAGCTTGGCCGCACGACCCGGTCGCGTGCATCGGAAAGCTCTCTATGCATGATCATACAGAGCGGTGCGTTGCTGCCCGGCAATGACTGCTGGGTCGCAGCTGCCGAGTCGCGGCAGTTAAGATCGGAACGCTACCTTTAGATTTCAAATAAAGATAGTTTTCATTGAATAAAAAAATAAAATAAAGGTAGCTACATCGGTGGACGTAGCTGCTATGCTCCAGTCTCCAAACCAGCAGTAAGATAGCTTTGAAAAAAAAAACAGTACACACTACACAGATATAGATATTATATATGAATACATAGGACACGAGTTCTAAGTAATAATGTAATTCTTAGCCCCTTTTTCCAAGATCCTACTCAGGTCAAAATGTGTTCTTGAGAACTGGCAAAATATGAAATTTCCCTATGGAAGAAACGGTTTGAAATGTTGAACGATTTCACCTGATCAGGTTCGTAAAAATGCTGTCGTTTCATCTGATGGTAAGTGATTACCTACTAGCGCCCATAGATATCTGGAACATCGGAGATCTAGCAGAAAGAAAAGAGTAGGCTTTTTAGAGTTTTTTAAAGATAAGTTTTAAAACTATATTGGAACTTGAATCATGTCTTGGAATACGAAATATTAAAACTTTTAGTCACATTTCCTATAGCGTCAAACGTGAGACGCGGTCAAGTAAGTAAGTAAGTTTGTATTTTTCTAGATAAGAAAGAATAAAGAAACCAAAGTTTTCAAGAAGAATAAAACAAATGATAAAATTAATTCCTGTTGATATGCACAGTGTTTAAAAAATAATCACGTTATTTTCTTATAAATAAGGAGGGACCTGCACTAAAACCACTTTGTAATTTCTAAAAACGTCAAAAACAATAATTATTTATTAATAGATGTATACTTTGTCCGGCCATAAGTTCTGTTAGAAATGAAATGCATTTTTTATGAAGTAATGTAAACTTAATAAAACTTATTTGTACATTTTTATTGAAGTCGTAGAAAAAATAATTATATTCGAAATGGCTACATTTGGACCTGATTATAGCCTTTAATCTGGTAACCTTGGTCTGGTCACGAATCTGCACTGTTTCCATGGGCAATTTAGGCACTCCTTGCTTTAGAGGTTTCTTAAAGGACTCAATCTCGTGACAATTAGAGCAGGTCATGACAAGGTCCTCTATAACTGAACATAATTTTTAGTCTATGGGCCTCAGATCAGGGCTAGACAAAAGCCAGTCTTCAACTCTTATGTCTTGAATATGACCGACGGCTCCATATCCATTTTATGAAAAGCAATCACTGCAATCCTATTTTTATTATCACCCCATTCCCTATATTGTATTTGTAAGTTGATAAAAAACATGAAAAAAATATGTAAAATGGCGGGAAATCGAATTTTTTTTTTGCCCATAGGGCAGTCTTTCGACCATACCGACTTGTCTTATGTTATTGAAATCGAAATAAGTTTAAGTAACGCGTTCCAAATTCAAAATAATTAAAGAGTTGAAAAACATAAAAGTTTTTATGTAACAGTAACTATTTATGGCTAGACTACTTAGATTACATTGAGAGAAACATAAACGTAGGTAGGTATGTTACATTAAACCCCTGCACTTATTTTGTGTAAACTTTGCGTGCTTGTTATTGCCTGAAAATTTCTCACAGGACAAATAAATTAGATATAAATAAATGTACCTACATATTATATTCTTTCTTCATACTTCTAATAATTTTATTATCCAGTTAGTAACATATTTTTGTATTTATAATACAGCTGAATTAAGTATATAAAATTAATTAAATGAACGACAATATAATAAGTACCAGTCCAGGTATATTTATTTCATGAATGACTTATATTGAATAAGCGACTATATATTTCTTTAAATAAATTTAATTTAAGGTTAAAAATGTCATGATTGAATATCCCATAAAGTTTTTGACTAATCAAAGTATCAAGTAATAGTGATCTTCAATATGTTTCGTATACAAAATATCAAAGTCAATTTGGACGGCTCCGCTACGTGTGGCTTGGATACAAGACGCACAACAGTGGTGGCGACCGTCAATGCGCAACGCCTATCCTTGCCTCGTAGGTATGTTCGCGATCACGTGACCATTGACGTCAATACTGACCTCTGCCGACTATACCGGCTTGCCTCCTGTCTGCTTATCTGAACCAAAACACCCTATACAACATACATATTATGTGCTCACATACCTACACACAGTAGAACTATTCGTTTCCTTACAATCGCAACGCAATTGAATTACGAAACAAAGAATTAAGTAATCGTGCACTAACTCGCGCGGCGAGGTCTCCGAAACTTACTTATGGATTATTCGATGTACGTCAATGCTGTTATTGTTTATTGACTAGAATTGTAATATAGAAAGGTTACTGATAACATAAACCTCGAAAAATCCGTCGGTGTTCTTCAGAATATGCAACATATTTTATGTAGTCGGTTTTTTTGCCTATAAGGTCGTTGATTGGCGAATGACAGCTACAGGCTACAGCTCTTTAGTAACGGAAGATCAGAATATCCCATTGGCTAACGTTAGAATTCCCCTGCGAGGAGTAATAGAGTAACTTATGACAAAGCAAACAAAGAAATAGGATAACACCATCACTCGGATAATGTCGATTATAAAATTTGGAAAATATTCGACAAATGAATACATATCACAAAACGTAAAAAAGTTACATACTGTTGCACATTTTGTAGGTACGCGAATTCGCCTATATGGAGGAATTAGATTTTTTATTATAATAATAAAAAATACTTAATGCAGTTAAATGCTGTTTTATTTACTTTTGTTTACTGTAGGTATCACTGAGACCTCGCTTTAAAAAAAAACCAACACCTAAAACTTGATCTTCAAACTTAAACTTAAATTTCAGTCAGATTTACTGTAGTAAATTATTAGATTTTTTAAACGTATATTTTGGAATATTTCATCAGATTTCTCTACAAATGACCTTTAGTCAAATTCTTACTATACCGTTATAAAATATGATAAACACGAGTCATGTATAATAATAATATAATATAATATAATATAAGCCTTTATTGCTGTTTTAACAAAAAATTACAATACTTTTTATAATTTACAGTGGGTATATGAATTATCACTGACGAACGGTTTCACAACAACAGCTTGTCCTTCGACAAAGGCCTCCTCCAAAGACTTCCACCTATCTCTGTCTCTTGCAACTCTGATCCATTCAGGACCGGCAGCTCTTTTGAGGTCATCTTCCCAACGTTTCGTTTGTCGACCTTTATTCCTTTTGCCATCCCTGGGGTACCACTCAGTTATTATTTTTGACCATTTCTCATTTTTCTCTCTTAGCATATGTCCCGCCCATTTCCATTTGAGAGTTTTGCAAACTGAACTCGCATCTTTAAATTTAGTTTCGTTTTTAATTTTGTTTAATCTTATTTTATCTTTTCTTCTTACTCCGATTACACTTCTCTCTATTCCATTTTGACATACCATTATTTTGTTGTTTAGCTTTTCTGTCAATGCCCATGTTTGGCAGCCATATGTTAGACATGGTAAAATGCACATGTTATAGACTTTCCTTTTATCTTTAATTGGTATGTCTTTGTTTTTCATAACTTCGCTGAGAGACCAAAATCTTTTCCACGTATTAGCGATTCTTCTGTCGATTTCTTTTTGCATAGTATCCTGTGTGGCTATTAGCTGACCTAGGTATATATACTCGTCCACATATTCTATTTTCTCCATGTTTACAATTATGTTGTATGTCTGTGAAACATTAGTCATAATTTTAGTTTTTGTTGTGTTCATTGTAAGTCCTGCTTTTATGCTTTGATCTGATAGTTCTTGCAGCATTTGCTCTAGTTTTTTTGGACATTCTGAAAATAGAATTAAATCGTCTGCGAAACGTAAGTGATTCAGGTTTTCACCGTTTATGTTGAGTCCATTTTTATTCCAATCTAGGTTTTTAAATATCATCTCTAAGGCTGCCGAAAATAACTTGAAACACGAGTCATGTAATACTCATAAAAACCCGTGAATGTTTTCAAACTTCAATCTCAAACACTATGCTTCGAAACGGTTTACACATAATATATCATTTTATAACAACAATCAACATCTATGAAATCATTAATTGAAATTATTAAATTTCAAAATAGTATATTATAATAATATAAGAACTTGATTTTCCTTACTGTATTTCAAAGTACCATAGAAGTGAATTGAACTGCAGCAAACGAATCGCTGGAAGTCATGAACTTTAAAATATTTTCATAAGGAAAATTGATAAAGTTATAATAATTATAAAACTTGTTTTAAACTTTTATGTAGTGGGTTTTAGATAATTTAAATCAAATGATCTCTACAAAATCAAACATGTTTTGCCAAAGGCATGGGAATATCCAAAAATATTGGCAAAAAATAAAAACAATTATTAAATAATAATTAATAAATTTAATTAATCATAATTCGTCACATCAGTTATACAAAAACATTTAAAAAGCTTTATGAAAGTAATCATTATAATTTAAACTTTTATCCAAAGTATACCTATCACAATTTTCTGACGGATGGAAAAATTGGGTAGAACTCGTGAACACCGTTCTTAAGTCTTATTTTATATTTAATACACACAAAATAATTACTTAAACAAACACTTAAAGAACTCAAATGTCATATTTTTTAAATGTTAATTTAATTAAAGACAGATTTTTACATGTTTTAATATTTGATTTATATATATTTTTTGGTAGGAAAATGACAAACTAAACCATTTAACAGTTTAAAGATATATGTATTAATAAAAAATAACATAATATTTCTTTAAATTTTTAATTTATACAGAATACCGTTTTTTTTGCCTTGCCCTCATCACTCTAAGGACCAATATCAAGATATTCGCTGATGAGAAAATAGTGCTTCAATAATATTTCACAGTTAAAACACTTTGTTACTTATGTTTTCGGGGTATATTTTCGTATGTATTTCGTCTTAATAGTCTGTATTTTTATTTGTCAAATAAGTGCTGAAAAATATTTTACCCTTTCTAGAGTTTTCTAATACTTTATTGACGTATCCATGATTTTACCTGTTTCAAATGCGGAGACATAAATATATATTATACAGAATTGATTTGTTATTTGTAGGTTTTTATCGATGTCGTAAGTTGGTACAAAATCCAGATTATGTTGATAAGATTATGTAATGATTACATTATGTTTATAATTTCACTCAAGTAGCGTTGTTTTTCTGAAGTAAGTATCGACAACGTGACCACGGCCTTGAAAAAAATGAAAAGTATATTAATGTGTTCTCTCAAAATACTTAATACCTACTTACTGTAAATTCTCAACTATTATAAAACACAATATTTTTAAATCGCTTAAAATCGGTACGTATACAGCTATATTGTATGTACAGGTATTTTATGGAATCCTCGACACTTATAATTTAATAATATTACTAGCTGACCCGGCAATCGTTGTTTTGCCATGTAAATAATTTCTTAAAAGCAGCGGTTGGTGATAAAAAATTAAAAATTTAGGGTTGTATGTATTTTTAATGCCACATTATAAAAAAATAAAAACAAAAAAAATCGTACAATAATTAAAAAAAAAATAGGGGTGGATTACCCTTAACATTAAGGGGGATGAAAAATAGATGTTGATCGAAGATCAACCCTGGCCGATATGCACGCTAAGGATCACGAAAATCGGTCGAGCCGTTTCGGAGGAGTTCGGGCCCGCACACCGTGACACGAGAATTTTATATATTAGATTATTCTCAGTGCTATTTTACGGCAAGGAGAATGACAAAATGAACAAACGCGACACGTCTGGGGGCACGGTAGTGCCCCCGCCAAGTCGAGCAAAAAGTGGCACGGCCGTACTATCCTTTTCTCGAAGTAGTTCGGGCCATTTTCGACCGGGCGATAACTTCGTTGTGGATAAAACTAGAATCCTGAATTTTCAGTCACTAAGCAGACATTGTATAAACTCGGTATATTTCAAATATCATTCTGTTTGAACCAGTAGTTTAAGAATTATAACTAGTCAAAGTTTGATAATTTGTCACTCACTCACTGACTGACCGATCATCAAAACTCTAAGGCACTTCTAGCAGACATAGAAACTTGAAATTTAGAATACAATTAGTGTTTAGTCTATAAATCAAGGAAAAACTACAATATTTTGAAATTTCGGTCCAGTTTTCTAGATATACAATTTTTTTTTGTATTTCTGTATGTAATGAATAACTTAAAAACTACTGGACCGATTTTAAAAATTCTTTTACCGTTAGAAAGCTTATCACTGTGTAACATAGGGTATTTATTACTAGAAAAAATAGAGATCCTTAGAAATCCCTACTAAAAACAACCCAAGGTGTAAAAAAAATAGCCATAAAATGTCTTTCACCGCATGTGCTGCGGAAAGTATTGATGATAGAACAAAAAAACGTTCTACAATATTATAGAACATATCAAAATCTACAAAAAACTTCACGAGACCATATTATGTCCAACTATTGTAGTTATGTCACTATAACTACTTTTTTACATTAAAAAGTTGATAAAAATGCCGATCAAAATCAGACTATGTTATCCATAGTTTTGTATTAATTCTTATCCAAATAAACTAAGAAAAGGACTATCTACAAAAAGAAATGAGATGCCATCAAAAACATAAATTGTAAAAAAAGCCAAGTCTTGCAACTCAGTTCTTCTATCGTAAAAAGTTGTGAGATCCATATAATACCAAGTCGGTCAATTTATTCAGTCTCTACTGAAGGATCCTTCTGTCTTAAGTAATTACATGATAAGCTAACCTAACAATATCTTATAGTGATCGTATCAATGCCAATATTAAAAATCTTTGATGTTTAAAATAAATAGATTGACTTGGCAATCGCACTTAACAATCTAATTTAATATAATATGTATTACTTGTGAGATACATTATGTTTTTAATAAAATAAAAAAAGATACATCGTGATTTCATGCGATAGCCGAGCCAATCTATTTATTTTAAACATCAAAGATTTTTAATATTGGCATTGATACGATCACTATAAGATATTGTTAGGTTAGCTTATCATGTAATTACTTAAGACAGAAGGATCCTTCAGTAGAGACTGAATAAATTGACCGACTTGGTATTATATGGATCTCACAACTTTTTACGATAGAAGAACTGAGTTGCAAGACTTGGCTTTTTTTACAATTTATGTTTTTGATGGCATTATATTGTTAGGCAGAGTGACGTCTATCTGCGGTGATCAAAATCTAGCTAATACCGTTTTTAGTTTCTTGTAATTTTCTAAAAAGGACAAATTACTTAGTTCTAACATATAGCACCCATAAGATCAAAAAAACCTTTGTCGTGAACGTGAGAAAGTAACGTAAAAGCCAGCCCAAACATTTAAAACATAGATTTTTTAAATGAATAGGTACATTCAATAGTTCAATAGAATTTCAGTGGAAATTTGTTGTGCCTGACTTCGTATGCATAGGAAAATAGCCTTGGAAACAGTTAGGTACTGCTGATACTGGCACCTCATTAAAAATAAATAATAAGAGAAGTTAATTCAGTAAAAATTAAAATGTTAAAGAGAATTGGATATTAGAAGTATTAAGTTTGGTAAAAAAAAACTAAAATACCAATTTTTTTAAGTCACAGTCTTCGGTTTAAATTGCATATTTATTTTGAATTAACACAAAACAACTGACATTGAATAAAATATTTTCCATCTCTTTGAACTTTCACGTAGTTTCTAATTAAGTATCATGAAATTCATCTCCGAGCCCCAAAATTGATAAGGTAGCGAATTCTTACTCCGTGAAATATTATAAAATATTTCTTAAACACGTGTCTCCTAGAAGTGATAGTAATGTAAAGCATTGACTTAGCTCAAATAGAAGCGCTACACGTGATGTCTACTTATTATTAATGATTTAGTCGCTATTTCATTTTTTTACTCTGTCAACTTAGGAATTACAATGAGATAAATTACATTTCCCCTCGTTGCATTTGTTTTCCGTGCCAAAGTAAAGTCGAATTCAAATAAGTATTATTTCAATTTTATTTGAAGTAGCGGAATTTTCCATCACTAAAATTTCAAAAAATGTAGAATGTTTCCTTCAATAATTGTAAGATAAAAATAAATAGCGGTTAGCAGTGAATAAGGGTATGTTGGCCCCAGCCCTAAAGTACGGAAGTGTATATTGGGTATGACAGAAGAAACACAAAAGTAGAATAAATGCTGTGGAAATGAGAATTCTCCCAAAACAAAACCTCACAAAACAGAATTCTCATTTCCACAGCATTTATCCTACTTTTGTGTTTCTTCTGTCATATACAATAACGTATGTATATATGTGGTGTTACTCTCAAAGATAGAATAACCATCCAAATCTAGCTATATTTATAATCTCAAAATAATCGTCTCCACAATTTATTCACGCAAACTTTCGCACGGTAAAATATGTGAAAAACAACAAACAATCAACGTGACCATAGAGTAACTAATTCCGGGTGAGTATAATCTAAGCTGCAATTATACAGTCACGTGTAACTCCAACCACGGGAGGAAAGAAAGTAGGCTCTCTCTGTTGTAAGTGGGAGTAAAAACGTGACTTGCGCCCGCGCCTGTCGCACGCCCGCGTCCGCGACGGTCGTATTCGGTCACTCACTCCAGAATGTATTAACGCATTACTTCTATAGTCAGTGTCTATAATAAAAATTTCAGAATTTAAAAAAAACTCATGTATGTGCAGACAACGTTTTCATCAAACCTTTCATCGATTTATGAAACTGGTAACTTAGTAACACACCTCTGTATCTGCGCTTCAGGGGGATAAATTATAATTCAGGTAAAGGCATACGAAATGAGCTAAACGTAATATTATATGGAGGAACAAGTACTTATCCACTATCTTTTTAATGCGTGATATCTAGACTTGATTCAAATTAAATAATGTATAATTTGAAAATGCACTTCAAAAGGCAATATACTCGTAATTATGCATAGTTAGCCCTGACGTAGGGTTGAAAAATTTATAAATCATTCGTTTCCTTATTTTAAGAATCATGGCAAATTAACTGAACGAAAACAAGTGAAAAATTTATGAAAATAAGTCAATACTGGGTACATTGACTACAGCATACATATTATATGTATATTAGACGATGGTGTTGAAGTTGACACAGCCTATTGTTTTTAACCAATTCCTGATGCGCAAAATAAACTGCGCCGTTTAGTAAACGAATCGTATTATGACGTAGACGATAAAAAAAAATGCATTTTAATATGTATCTACATAAATATACAGGATATTGGATTATTATACGCCTTACTACATAATACACACTGAAATATTGTATGCTGAGCTTAGTGGATGGAATTTTGGTAATAGGATAAAATTATTTATAAATATGCATCTACTCTTGGAATCGCATCGTAGCGCATCTACGCAGGTCTACCAATTTTTGTCATTAATATTGATAAATGATTTCAGACATGTCATATGAAAATAACCCAACGAGGTATCGCTTGTAGGCGCTATAATTAAAACCTTTATTAGCGTTTAATTAAAAAATATACCTACAGCTTTGCGTACTTTTTATAATAACAGCTGTACAAAACTTTCACGTAAGACAAATGTTATTCAGCTACAATGAAGCGACTTTACTTACAAATGTAAAAATAACTAAGTATTGTGTCGTATATGTAATATAGAGAAATATTAGAAATGACTTTACCTCTTTTTATTACACTGTAAATTAATATAAGTGACATAATAAAATTTCATTTACTAATGACATTCATATTTTAATATTCGACTTACCTTCTTTTTCGATGCACGTTTATCCTTTTTTATAACTTTAACTCCGTTCTGAAACTGAAAAATGAATTCTTAGTTTTTTATAAAATCAGCTATTAAATTCATTTGTACTTGGACATTTATGGTAATCTTTATTATCATAGCGCACTGAACATTTAGTTCAATTAAAATTAATTGAGATATGTATCTCCTAACTGAGAAATAATATTGTTATGTATCTCGGATATGTTCAGATAATATCAAACGTTTAAATTTAAAACTTAAAATTGATTATTTATCATAAGAAAGGACAGTATAATAGCCACTCTAAAGTCAAAACAACACAAAAATCGAAACAATTCAATACTTCTGAGGAATATACGGTAATATACTGAATTGTTTATGTATTTTCTTTTATTAGCATAAAACAAGGGAAATATATTTTATAATAAAAACCACAAAATTAATCATATATGCAAAAGCTTTGTCTGCTTGTAGGTATATATTTCTAAAAAATACACTGTACTGATTTTTCACGTGTATAACTCATTCAATAGAGGTAACGAAATCGATATATTTTAATATACCTACGAGTATTTTCAGCAAGAATACGTTAATAGTATTTACGTAAATCAAGTCGACTGTGATGTAATATCAAAAAAGCTTTTCGTTTATTCAGTTTTCGTGGATATGTCCTTGTGATCGCGCGTTGAACTCATCGCTTCTATGGAAAATGAGATCGGTCCATCGTTGCTGGGTAAGTCGTATTAGGATTTATTTGAAACCCGTTGCGTAATATTTATTTATACCACTTATGGATAATGAAATATTAAAATTACCAGGTAATAAATTGTTGAACTTTTGTTTTTGCTTATTTATTATATTATTATTAACATTAAGTTTGTTAAATAAGTTGAAGTCAACTTATTTTGTTAAACTTGTTAAAAGCTTGCACTCGCGTTTACAAAAGACAATTATAAACATTGTTAATTAAAAATTATTTCCTCTACGAGATATGTCGCGGACGAGAGAAGACTTTGTCGATGATGAGATATATGACGTCGATCGACAAATATCTCTATTTTTGACATAAGCAGTCGAGTATTAAGTGCTACCATGTTAGACCCGGAAGACATAAAGAGATAATTAATCGATTAAAACACGAGAAAACGGGTCGAGAAAATTTTGTCGTGGCGGTCATGCTAGGCCTGCAGTAAAGGAAAATGGATATTACGAGTATGTAAACGGTTCACATTCCATGCTAAAGCAGCTGTCACTTTCGCCTGCGTTGTCCGAACAAGAATAACGCAAAGTAAGCAATTTTCGATGGTGTCATAGAAGAATACTAAGAATTATTTACGGTACAGTTAGTATTAGAGGTGAATATCCCTTGTACGTTCACATAGATGTACTAAAACTTTATATCAATTTATAGAAGTACTTACAGCACAATGAAAACAACCGAAAAGTGAAGTATTCGGAGAACTAGAATTTGAAGCAGATAGGACTTCAGTCGTCTCACAACAGGTGGGTTTACCGTTTACCTGAAATAAAAGATGGGATAATCAAGAGCCTGAATGACCCTGCCATTAAAAAATACTGTATTATATTTTTATCTTTTAAAATGCTTCCGCCTTGTTTCTGCTTGCTTATATGCAGTGTTGGCAGATACAGTTTAATCTCGAAGGCTTCATGACGCCATAACGATTTTAGCTTTAGCTTTTATATTTTTTTAGTGAAAATGATATTTATATATACAATACTCGTATTTACTTCTACTACTAATTAATATACCTAATACTGTAATTGACTTCTTTCTATTGATTAGCATGCTACATTACAGCTTAAATATTTAAGTAAGTATAGGTACTATTCCAATTTTCCCACTCGTATAAAAATAGGTCAGCAGTATTACTTAAAATATAATGCAGTACTTGTTTGTAACAGTACTCGAAGTAAAAAATAAACCGGTCAAGTTCGAATACAGCTCGTGAACGGAACTTTCATAAACACAACACACTATTATTTTTAAAGGTGTTCTTCAACTACCTACATTTACCAAAAATTGTATTTGGGAAGATATCATTAATACCTTAATAGAAACTTAAAACATTCTGATGTCTTCAAAACGTTATCTAAATTTTAAAATATTAAACACGTGTACTTGTTTACATTCACGTTAACTAGTTTGACGTACAAAGCCACCTTGCAAATTTTAATGTTAACGCTGAGTAAAAATAAGATGTGTCAGATGTAATATAAAAACTATATTATTTCATAGTATTGTTGTTGTTTAGTTCTGAGTAAACTAACGAATGCATGTCTAACGAGGGAAGCACTGCCATATGTAGCCTTGTAGCACGGATTGTATATTTCTGGTGTTTTTTGTTTTTTAATCTATATTAGAGGCATATCGACATCTCACTTAGACTGATTGCTTTAAAATATGAATACTATAAAAATATTTAAAAATAAATATGATATTGTATCAATAGAAATTAAAAAATGGAATGGAATTAACCTAGGAATATATGTTCAGAAGGGAAGCCTCGACGTGAGTAAGTCTTTTTATTTATTTACCTTATTTATTCTTGAAGAAAAAGTTAAAAGTGTACCGTACTTTATAGTTTCCTATACTTATCCTAAAAAAGGATTTGTCCAGAAGGAATATGAAGCAAGTATAACTTTTATTCCTAACGATCTATTTCACACGAGTTGAATGCACCAATAAACACTGTGGCGACCTTGCCGGTGCGCGTACGCATACCGGCGCTGTGATAAGACCCCTACAATACTTACATTGGCACGCTTTGTCACATCGTTGCTGTAAACGGCTGAATAACTTTCCGGAGGAAAGCTGAATAGAGGCGAAGACATATCCGTCCTTATTCACAACACAAACACTAGTGGAGGTTCGGACGAAGGGACAAACGACGCGATCCCGCGATTATTACACTGTACCGAACTATAATTAATGTTCTGCAAATTCATTGTTCCTTATTGATCAGCGTTGCCAACATGTCGTACCGCAATATGGCCACGCGCGGGTGTCGCGGGGAGAAGACCCACTGACGCTTCGTCTGGACACAGACACGCACATATGCGGATTATCACGTTTCGTGACGTTAATGAGTAATACAAACTTCCCTGTCGTAAAATTCGTATTGACCGTCGTGTGCGCCGAACCGACTGTGCGCTAAGTTTAACCTTATCGAGTAAGTCGCAGGATGCAGATAAAGGCAACGTGTCGATATTGCCGGTTTTGCTGTAGTGTACTGAGGTTGTGTCAATAGTTATATAGGAAGGTATGCAACCGACACGTCTACCTACATTATTTTAATAACTAGATACGGTATAAATTCAGAGAAAAGAATATCAGGTTGTTGATCGTTCGCTGTTATTAATAACTCAATGGATTTTCATTTTAATACCTTGTATGCCACCAAGAAGCATATTGTTTATAAGTTTAAGAATATTTATTGTATCTTAAAATACATGAACGTGTTTCCTTAAACGAGTTTCGCAAAGTATACCTACATAATATTATTTCTCATAAGCTCAAAAGATTAATGGAAATAAGATTACAGTAAATGGCGCTCCCAACTTGGTTCTCGGTAAAGGTTGGCTTATACTCCTCATAATTGAGGGATGTCAAAATAAAAACATTGAATTAATAATATTGAATAGTATTCTATATATTGTATCGTATTATATATACATATTGCATTAAAACTTATCTTACTTACGTACTTACTAACATAGACTGTTATCAACAATCTTTGATTTCTTACACTTTTTGCATGCAACCAATTCAAACAGTAATTATTCCAAGACTACTCAAACCAAAATATCTTCTTGAGAACACTTTCAAAACGTCTAAAAACTAGGTTAAAACCGGAGTTGAAATTCGGATCCAAGCTGCGAACACATTATTCGGTCGTCGGGATCCAAGTCATCGATCTAATCCAATATTTACAATACTCCTTGGTCAAACCACCTTTGCAGAGAATAATGAAATACCCCGACCCGATATGAAATACTCATTCACCATTCTAATTCATAGTGTTACTTATACCTGATTTAAAATTCGAAATTTTATTTGTCGATCAGTGGCTAACCTGAAAGGGATGCAGTACTGCCATTTAAATCACATATTTTTGTATATATTTAAAAAAACGATATATTCTATAATATATTGAAGCCAATATAACACGTTGAATTGACACAGCACAGGTTGCTAGTTTAACTAAAAGCGGACAATCTAGACAGTAATAATTACAATAAATGTTGAACAAGATGTTATGTTAAAATAAAACACCTACATGAAAGTATTAAATTCATTTATTTATTGTACTTTTCATAAATTCACATGTTCAAATTTCGAGACGCAAGAGCGTATTTTATATGCAAATATCAAAGTATCGAGACCATAAGCATCAGATTGGAACCATCATCATCGTGGAAAATAAATCACACAATCACAGGAGAATAAAACGAGTCTTTTCACAAAGGTTTTATTTTTTACTTATCACACGCCATATATGCCATCAAGCCATATACGCAATCTAGCCATATATGCCATCTAGCCATATACGCCATCTAGCCATATATGCCATGTAGTCATAGTATACGCAACAGCGTTTACAATGGTTACGTGGCCTGCAATACATTGTACGTATAGGTGAGGAGTTCCAACGCCCGCTGCGCCTCAACATCATTAGACCGCTGTAAGCGCTGCATAGTGGACTGCACTGCTGTTGTTATTCCAGCACTACGAAGCACCAATTTCGCCTGAAATTCAACAAATATATGTAAACCTGAATATTTATCTCTTATTTACCTAATTAAAACTGCAATATAGGATTTCATAACGATACGCGAGTTCAACGTGAATTTTTAATGCGCCATCTTTAGCACAATTATTTATCTTTTGATACTCTTGAAATACATATAATAAGATGTCTGCAAAATTGTTTTTAGATATTTATATTTAAAACCTTTAAAATTCGATCATAATCAATGTAATAATGTCGTTGTGTATATATTTAATAACTAAATTTGACATATAAAATAATTATACATGTATATATTGTTATGGAGACACAAAACACCTTCACCCAAAGTAAAAAATAGGTGTTTTAAAAAATTTTACATAGCCCCTTCATCCACTCATGTCTTCATTTATATAGCGCGATTCAGGATAAGACATCTTCGTATTGATTCGTCAATCATAGATGTCGCTACAGTGAATATTTACCCGATGGTTGTTGGCAGCGAGCGCCCACACCGCGCGGCCCGCGGACACCACCTCGGCCGTGTCGCCCGTCAGCAGCGAGCCGGACAACACCTCCAGAAGATCCGCTAGAGAATAAAAATATATTTAAAAAAAAGAATATATTTAATAAAAACATATTATAGTCTACACCTAATATTAGAAAGAGTTTTTTTTATGTTAGATATCGACAGACGAGCATGAGGTTCACTTGATGGTAGGTGATATCTCAGCCACAGAACATCAGTCAATGATGCGCTGTGGACCTACTTTTTACTTCGAGTATTCGTAAATCCATAGACTGAAACCGAAACGCGCAATACGCCCTTCACGGTTTTTCCATCTGTGAACGGTGGTTCGTTACCCGGTCGGAATTTCGATATTCCTCCCACCCGTTCAATACCCGAAGTTAACAGACGTGGGGAAAACATGCTTACAGAAAATTATAAACATGTCCCGGTGGGATTCGAACCCACGACCCATCGGTGCGCACGGCAGGTGTTCTACCGAACACGCCAACCAACGAGCCAAAATCCGAATACTTTCTTACAAGTTTTTCATGCTTGAGACTACTAACGTGACTGTAGGAAAGCCAGCCTCTGATGGTGCGCCGCGTTCGCGAGCGAGGTGAGCAGCGCGCGGGGCACGGGCCGGAGGGCGGGCGGGGCGAGCGCGGCGAGCAGCGCGGCCGCCCCGTCCGCGTGCCGGCTGAGCGCCTCGCACAGCCCCGCCCACGCCGCGCTGCCGCCCGCGTGCGCCGTGCCGCGCGCCTGCAGCCTGCACACGCTCGACAACACGTCACTCTGAAATAACCAGCGTCTTAAGCGCGTATTCGAATATGAACTGACCATACTGTTAGTACTGACGCTGGTTTTACTGGAAAATGCGCGTCTTATTTTACTGATAGTGCTTGGCATAACTATTAAATCCGAACGCATATTTCAGTAGCCTCAGCACTGTAGTGGGGTTGCGGCATACGGAATGCCGGTCAAATCTTGGATTATTTCAATACTCTTGGTTAACACACCGAGCAGTAGCTAGTAGTTAAATCAAAATAGCTTCTCTCTCCCCCCAATACCATTACCATTATAAAAACTACAAGGGAACTCTTAATATAACCATAACATAAATTACCAGAAAAATGTAAAAAACAATGCGTCGTCGCCAAATAGACTGCCAAGCAAAAATACTGAGAATTTCTGTCTCTATCTTAAACCACTATTAGACGGTCTATTCAGCAGGCACTTTATACCTTAACTACTTCTCTCTGTCTATCTCTTGATAGACGGTCTATTCAGCAGGCACGTTATACCTTAACTACTTCTCTCTGTCTATCTCTTGATAGACGGTCTATTCAGCAGTCACGTTATACCTTAAGCACGAGGGAGCGGCAGTGCTGGTGCGGCGCGCAGTGCGTGAGGACGCGCAGCGCGAGCGGCAGCAGCGGGGAGGCGCGCGCGCGGCCCGCCTCGCGCCCCGCCTCGCGCCCCGCCAGCGCGCACACCTCGCCCGCCAGGCTGCGGCCCGACACGCACGCACACATGCAGCTCCAACCTGGAATTATTACCGCTACTTTACATAGGCCCAACTTAAGCTTCAGTCACACACTGCGAATAATAGTCGCAGCGACAATTCGCTGCTTAACTGTCAGACACAGCGAGTTCTACACGAGAATTTCGACAGTCTGTGCGCAAGAAGGCGACTGCTGTTGCATTTTTCTTTAAAGAATTGCTGTTATTTGTGTCCCACAGCTCCTCGTATTTTTACCGAATTATATCGTTATTTCCGTCTAAAGAGGTTCAGAGAATAATTTTTTGGTTGAATGAATCTATTCGCAGCGAATAGCCTGTCACATACAGCGAATACTCGCGGCGAGTAGGCATCGCAGCGATTAGTCGATGTGTGTGATTGAAGCTGTACCCGGCGTAGCTAGTTGGACAAGGGCCCCGGTGAATAGGAAAAAATCGCAATTTGTGAAAGGCAAAATTAAACATCAAATTAACCTTAGAATATACGTACAATAATTACGATTCATGTTTTTCACGGCACGATATCATTATTTTATTAAATACTAGCGATCCGACCCGGCTTCGCACGGCTGCAATTTAGTTGTACTATACACAAATATTATTATATACAGATACTATACGCTGATAAAGTAACTTTTCTTTTTTTTAATCGGTCGAGTAGTTTTTGAGTTTATTCATAACATACAAAAATACAAATATTTCCTCTTTATAATATTAGTAAAGATATAGATAAACCGACCCGTCCGGCCCTGGCTGTGAAAGTTTTAATATGAATACTAGTTTTACCGCGGAATACTGAAACGATAATAAAAATTTGAGGGCTTCTTAAAATGTTCTGTCTTTCATTTTACCTTCGTAATGAAAGAGTTAGATATACTTTTAAGTACACCTCAATGTTGATTAGAGTTCGAGAATTCGGCTGTTAGTTACCTTTAGGACAATCATTAGTCAGTGTAAGCAGTAAATGAAGTATGGCGTCTCGTAGCGCCTCCGTCATCATGCACCAGGGCCACAGCTTGTTGAGGGAGGTGGCGATGTCCTCCGCAAGACTCTCCTTACACGGCGCGCAGTCCAGCATCGAGCTGTTGGCTAACGTCAGTACCCAGTAGAGGTTGCTTAGCACTGGTTCCTGCAAAATATACATAACGATTTAGCCTTCTAGACAGTTGTGGACCCTGACCGTATCACCACTTCAGCTGGGATAGTGGTGGTTTAATAAGGTTAAAAAAGTCACATAGTAGTCGAATATTGTTAAATCGATTATTATAATAATATTTGGGCTTCGAAAAAGGACACTTTGGACGAATTCATTATAAAAGTCTCTTTTCTCATATTATCTTTTATTAACGCGACTATCATACATTTAAATAAAATACTTTATAACGGATTAAAACGCGATTTATTATTTATATTATTTACATCTGTATCTGTACAAATATATTTCTACCGCGACCAAGGTTGCTGAATAAACACATTACAAATTCACATTTATTTATTTATTTAAATAAATATATCTTTTAATGACTAAGTCATTATTATTTTTGTGAGAGAAAATATTATTTAATTATGCCGACCTTTCGGATGCTTTTCAGAGTTGACAGTTGTCTGATTTTCTCTGTCAGCCCGTGACCACGGTTGCTGAAAAGCATCCGAAACGTCGAGATAAATAATTTAAACAATATAAATAATAAATCATCCTGTATTTTATTTAAATATTCAGCATCTCACCGTATTAGCATTTCGTATGACGTCAGCCGGTTTCCCCTGCAAAGACAGTTTATCTCTAAACGCCTGCAGGGTCAGAGTCAATACTCTAGGGAACTGACGATGCACCGCGTAGAGGCGACATCGATGGCTGACCGACAGCAATGAGGACAAACAAGAACATAGCGATGACCAGTTGTCATCTGTAACGACGAAAATCCAATAAGATACGACAATACATTCAAATTCAAATCATTTAGGTAACATAGATGGAAAAACCGTGAAAATTTTCAAAGTCGAAGTAAAAAGTAGGTCGACAGCGCATCATTGACTGATGTTCAGTGGCTGAGGTTTCACCTACCATCAAGTGAACCTCATGCTCGTCTGTCGATATCTAACATAAAAAAAACACAATGTACTCTTATGAACGTCAATAAAAAAAATTAAATGCGTCTAATTTAACATTTACTGTCAGTTCTCAAATCAAGGGCGTAAAAAGGATGAGTGGATCTGGCCATTATAGTTTATACGTAACTCTCCGCACTCATTTTAATCGCCAAGTTTTTTGTTTTACAATGTTTGTAAGGGGCTGCAACCATTACACCATGTTTCACATGACATCTTTAAGAAATTAACTATAATAATAAAAATATATACGAAAAAAAGCAAAGATTTGTCCTCTATCAGTATATTGTCTGCATAAAAGCGTATATAGTTCAATATTTAAAGGCCGTCAACGCATATGCAGATCCTCTGGTGCTAAGGATATTTATGGGCGGCGGTGTTCTTTCTTTTGAGTGATCCGCATACTCATTTGCCCCCTATAAATGTAGTATTCAAGCCATTCCAGGAATTTATTCATTTATATTATTCCTGATGTATGGGACACAATACAGCAGTGTTCTTGACAAAATGCAAATCATGGCCAATCAAATTTGCATATACGAGGACGCGATAGCGAATTTCACAATATAAAAACTGAACATGCAATCCTATAACAAGTTTAATCAATAACACGGAAGGGACAGCCAATTATCAAGATGCTTAAAGCTTGATGAGAGGACATTTTTATCAAAGGTTATTGATTGACGATTAAGATAATTTTCCTTCTAGTATATATCTTTGGTATAGTAAGTAAATGCAAATTAAAAAATTTAGGGACAAATTATATATAATATACAAAGAATATATCACATCACTTATATTAATTACAACGATATTATTTGTATATTATCTTAGGTAACTTTTCGACAGGCTCGTTAGCGCGTACGGTAGAACACCTGCCGTGCGCATCGATGGGTCGTGGGTTCGAATACCACCGGGATGACATGTTTATAATTTTCTGTATGTCTTCCCACATCTGGTAACTTCGGGCATTTAACGGGTGGGAGGAATATCGAAATTCCGACCGGGTAACGAACCACCGTTCATTGAGGGAAAAACCGTGAAGTGCATATTGCGCGTTTCGGTTTCAGTTTATGGATTTCAGAATGCTCGAAGTAAAAAGTAGGTCGGCAGCGCATCATTGACTGAAGTTCTGTGGCTGAGGTATCACCTACCCTCAAGTGAACCTCATGCTCGTGTGTCGATATAAAAAAACCTTGTATCTAAACTTTTAAAATTGACTTTAACTTACAACTTTTAATTTCATACTTGGTTTTAGCACTAAGAACTCGATATAGTGTAATGTCATTTATAAGTATAATTTCTATAGATATTGCAAGCGAGCAGACCATATGCATCGTAGCTAGTGCCGTCTCAATTGACTAGCGTGTGCTTCTAGTCTTACCTATAAAGAGCGCAATACTAGTGAAATAAAACATTTCATTTCAACTGTCCAACATTTATGGAAAAAAATATTATGCTACTGTTCACTAAATATATTATATGCTGCAGAAAAATATGCAGAATTTTTGGAATAAATAGTACGCTGCAGTGAACTATGCATCATTTCAATAAAATACTTTACAACGGATTAAAACGCAATTTATTATTTATATTATTCTGCCGCGACCACGGTTGCTGAAAAGCATCCGAAACATCGGCATAAATAATATAAATAATAAATCGCATTTTAATCCGCTATAAAGTATTTTATTTTAAGGTGGTTCGTTTTCCATTCAAAAAGTCATGATTGTTAACGAAGTCAGTTTAGAGTTTCGATACTAAATATTTGTGCAACTATTTACTTTCCGGGAGTTCTTTGCGCGGAGTTAATAAAATAATGTTATTTTATACAGAAATCATGCATTTAACAACGTGAAAGATTTCTTAAGAAATCTAGTATCGAAACTCTAAACTGACTTCGTTAATAATCATGACTTTTTGTATGGAAAACGAACCACCTTAATGTGTGATACTCACGTTAATAAGACAATATTAATATGCAGCATTTTCTAAATAAAGCTACACTCTGTAGCTAATTAGGCACGAACAACAGCATATAAAAATAAAAAAAATAAAGAATTTTTGTGATCACCTTTTCTTACAAGGAACGTTTTACTCTCCAAGTATTCCTTAAACAGATCCATCAATGCTTTACACAAGTTTTCTACCATGTACTCCGGCTGGCAATCACCAGTCTTGAACCCATCACCAGAGGATAATTCATCACTTGAGCATTCTCTTGGCGATTTCAAATTATCTAGCAATTCTATACAAGATTGGCGTTTTGTTTTTTCCTTGCGAGCTATTGATTGTGCCAATTGTGTCAAGCAAAACATCGCCGCTGACTGCATATCTGTTAAGAGAAATATTATCATTCATAAATGTATACAAACTCATATCAATCTGAGGACATATTATGTGAACGTTAATTTATAAACTTCCTTAAAAAAACTAATTTTATAAGCTTGGAAATTATATTAGAATGGGAAACAAGTGTTAGAAGTGAAGTATATTCATATTAAAGTACTATAGATTTACTAACAGGTCAATTTTGATATTTGTAATGATAGTAGGAACTATCATTACATATATCAAAATTGACTATTATATATACTACAACTTAGAATATTGAAGAAAATGTTAAAAATGTAAAAAATGCCACTAAAATTAATATATTAAGATAAAGACAATGATACAAAAAGCAAGCAATATTTATTTAAGTATAATAATATAAACTGAATGTTATTATCAGATGTCTTAACTCTCTGAAACAACTGAAATTGACTATAACTATGAAACATACATAACAACTAGCGCCACTTTTTAAAAACGGACCGAATTAATTTGTACTCCTAATATATGCAAATTCTATCTAACATAACTGAAATTTAATACACAAAAACAATTACCAATATCATCACTTTCCAAAAACTGCAATAGCATTTCGAATAAAGAAGAAGTGGAGTTGTTTTGTTTCAACTCCCACCACAAGGTGTCGCTAGCGCAGCGGTCGGGCAGCAGGCCGGCCAGTAGGAGCGTGGCTTGCGTGCGCGCAAACAGAACATCCTCGTTATTGTCCCCTATATAAAACAATATTTAAAAAACCTTTTACAGCATTAAAACGCGTTTTATTATTCAGTCAGTGCTGTCAGCCTAGCATGGCAACCACGACATAATTTTGTCGACCGTTTTCTCGTGTTTTAATCGATTATCTCTTTATTTCTTCTGGGTAAAATAAATCACTACTCGACTTCTAATGTCAAAGTAGAGATATAAGTCGATCGAGATGGTTTGTCTATCAAAGTTGTCAATGTCGAGAGATAATATTATCTCGATATTAGTTTGTCTTCAAACTTCCACGAGATATCTCTTGATGGTTATGCTAGGCGAGCTGGAAAGCATCCGAAGGGTCGAGATGAATAATAAATCGCGTTTTAATCTGGTAAAAGTTATTTTATTTAAATGTGTGATATTCGCGATAATAAAAGACAATATGTAAATTCTCCTAGTTTAAAAAAAAAAATTCAATACTAAACCATTAACAGTCCACATACATAATGAGGAATTTCTTATCATCACTTTTTCAGGTGATATAATCCTATAACAATGTTTCGTGACCACTTATCTCGCAAATAATATCAATACAATGGTTATGTACTTTATCTTTTTGATTAAATTCTTCTTCAACCAATATTTATATAATGACATAAAATTGTTGATATTCTATTTTCAAACAGTTTTCAATGTTCTAACAACAACAGCTCAGCGTTTAGGGTTGCAATAAATTATAGTTAATTTTCTTATTTGCCTATCTTAATATATACTTTATTTAACTGTTTAAACTTGTAAATGGCTCTCTGTATAAATAATTTTAAAACTAAATCTCTAATAATCTCTAAAGTCTAACTCTTTTTTTGCACTCAACATAAACAATTTTCGACTTTTTAATATTTTTTTAAGTAAATTCAAACCTTCATCCAACGGTTGTAAGGTCAAGAGAAGATTATGAAAGCAGTCCTTAGTAGCGGCGAGAAGGGTTCGCACGCATTTATGCGTCACCGCGACGCACAGACTGCGGCACAGACGGCCGCCGACACATCCTCCCGGCACACACTCCGACCGGCACGCACATCTGACAATATTTCACAAAGGGTCTAGCAGGATAAGGTAGGGTGATCGGCCCCAGAGAGCTTTTTTCAAAATAAGTTATGCTCTCACATCATTGAGATATAAAACTACCGTTGACAGAAATTCAGCCTCTTATCTCACTTGGTTACGGAGATAATCGAAAAAATATGCACAAAAGTGGGTATTTTTTAAGATTATTTTTTTCGAATACTATTGTAGCTACACTAATAAAACAAAAACTGTTTATTAGTAAAAGGATTGCTCTACATTATATATTTTTTGTAGATTTTTTGTACCTTATTTACTAATAAAAAAAAAGAAAAATATTTTTCTTTTATATTTTATTTATATTTTGCGCAGAGGTACAATCACAGAAACTACCCACTACTTCTAGTACTATCTCCCAAAAGAGTATAAAAATAAAATGAGTGCAACACATCTCAAAAAAAAAACTAAAGCTCTTCTCGCCATACTGACTAGCAGAAACTACGTATTAGTCTTTCAAATACATTTTCTCATATTAATACGTTGTAATATGTTTATTATTTACAAATAAGTTTATAAACACTCTAAATTACAGTTATTATTCACGTTAAGAAATAATGGTGCGGAAAATACAGAAATAAAAAAAGTATGATTGGTCGTCGTCGTTGATTTTCTGATGTTAACATATCAGATAATTTTATAATCAAACACCTGTCTATTGTTAGATAAAAAACAATAATGCGGTGGACGAAATACGCGGGAAAGATATCGGACATGGGACAAGTAATCAACAACTGCGGCTACAATTCTCAAACTATTGGGACAGTTGTAGAAATATCGGCATTATATGCTTTGAATTATCTTTCCATCTGGTATAAAATCACTTCGAAGTTGAGGCTGTCTGTTTATCAAAACTACTAAGTCCACATTTGTTACATATCACATCACTTACTGAAATAACATAATATTCTTATTGAAACATGTTCCAACTTCATTTTCAGTTTTGATAATTTAATAAAACTACAAAATACACAAACGCATATAAAATTTAAACACAACGCAATACGTATTTACTACCTTGTAATAAACTATAGTTCGACAGGTTCCAAGAACAAAATCGTATGTGAAATTTTCGAATTACAATATGAAGTTAAGAAGACATACCATGCAGCGTTATTATATACTTTAATCGAGAAATTAAGATTTATACGTTAGTTATAAAACTCGATTGAAATCCGCCCAGCTACTTTTTTGTATTCACCTATCGCTTTATAATATTAAAGCAAAAATATTAAATATTATTTTTAAGCTATTTGTATTGCTCTTGTAATTTCATAATTTCAATTCAATAAGACAGAGATTCAAAATGCATTTTTTATATTTTTATTATTTTTTATTTAAACAAAAAAATACGTATAAATAAAATACACACAACGCTGGGCTTTTAAATAGTTGATATCTCATATTAAAAATAAATAATATTTACCGGAACATCACTCTAAACAGTCCTCGTTCATTCCACGCTTGTATAGGCGAGTTTTTAAACATCGCAACGTTTGTGAAAACATCAGCGATCGTTGTTACAAGATCGCTAGTCGGTGGGGGTTTTTTAAACGCATAAGTTGGCAACACATTGACATCTTGACACTTTTGCGACCTCACTTCTAGTTCCGTTCTTCTCTCGAGTAACGTTAGGGGCATGTTTGGTTCTAAAAATAGATACAATAACGCTTAGACACCTCCGATTATGCCCTTTTACTCAATAGAAAAAGCTCTTAAAACTAATATTTCTCAAAGTGAGAATTAGCGTTTCCTTATACGGGCTTCAAGGTTCGGTAAAGCCCTAAGAAAGTTTAGTCCATTGAAGCGTTGTAGAGAGTTAGTTGGTCAACACTAACTTTCAGCCCATTCGCTAGAGGGCCCTATCTCTTTGAAAAACTATTTACTATACTCTTAAACACCATGGGTATCTCTGAACATCTAAACCAATATTATAAAAAGGAAAGATTTGTTTGTTTGTTACTATTTAACTCAAAAACTACTCGACCGATTTATAAATTCTTTCACCAATAGAAAGCTACATTATCAACGTGTAGCTTAGGCAAGTTATTTTTCTGTGTAGTACGCTACATTGCACTCGTGCGAAGCCGGGCAATGTTGCTAGTAGCATATAATAATATGATATAATTAGATTACTTACCAAGATAATTTATATCATTCGTTACACTTTTATTACAAAAATCGACTAAAATTTGTAAACACTCGTCTACGAAGTTATATTCTTCAAACAGTTGAAGTACTTCACTCTCCATCGTCTGTAATAAAAAAAACTTAATCAAACTCTTAATGACTATTTCTAATTACCAGATTTGATAGCAAAATTATATTTAATATTTTCTGTACACCGACTAAATAAATAATATTTCAAAGACTTATGCAAAAAAATGTAAATCATAATAAGTCAAGTGTTAATGCTAATCACCGTAACCGAGGTCAAATCATGGACTGTATATAAACAATAAAAATAACTATAATTGGTACGTACATTAAATTATGACTGTATTTTATTCTTTTTATAGACAAAACAATACAGTAATTGTATGGTATGAACTATAGACGATGACGAACAAAAAGTACCTAGAAGTGATTCAGATTTAACAATATGTGGTTAATGGTTACGATGACATTATGCGATAAAACATAAAAATAAACGTAGATTTTAAAGAGCCTTGATTTAATAATATATACTGGTTTAGTTAAGGATTTTATTTCATAATTTAGCATATATATTACATCATCGTTCTTGTTTTAGAACAAACGTAATTAAAAGGTTTTAATTATTAATTTACGACTATGTATGTAAGTGATTTAAAAATAAATAGATATACTGGGAAATTAACATTTATAAAGCTATACAACTTTTTTAATTCGAACTCATTTAAATAAAATACTGTATACCTACCGATCGTCGGGGAGACGTCATCTTTCTGTCTCCCCGCGACCACGGTTGCTGAAAAGCATCCGAAACGTCGGGATAAATAATTTAAACAATATAAATAATAAATCGCGTTTTAATCCGGTATACAGTATTTTATTTAAAGGTGTGATACTCGCGCTAATAAAAGACAATATTATGTCGAACTCATTTATTATTAATTATTAAATAGTAAGTACTAGTTAAGTTTAAGTACTATAAAAAAATATTTAAAATCTTAACCTACAACACTTTTTATATACGAGTGAACGAACGGATAAGGTTTTAACTTAGGAAACCTTAATTGTCATTAATTTTCATACAGAACAAAAACAAAACTGAATATTATACAATACGAGATAAAATTCTTATACTTACACTATTTAGTATTTACATTAATTGCACAATACGAACATAAGATTTTAAGATAATATTGATATAATAATTAGGTTTTGGCTTATGTCTACAATACTGTCGGTGAAGTAAAAACAGCATGGCACAAAAAAATATGTATAGTATTATTGATTAAACCAGTGGCGGATTGAAAGTCAACGGCGCCCTAGGCAAGCACTTCATCGTCACCCCTTCCTCTTTGTTAAAAATTTCTTCGTCCATATTTTTTTTTGGCGTAATTGTTAATAATATAGTCATGGTCGGATAGTTATAGAGAAAGTATATATTCTAGGTGATTACTTTTTTCGTTAAAAAGGCCTAACACTTGGTTATCTTAAGGATAATCCGCCACTGGATTAAACATATTTTTACAGTGAATATTTTTCTCATATTGCTTTAAACCGCAACCATATTCCTCCTTTATTTTTAAGCATTACGCTGCGAGGATCGTACTGAATAGTGGGTGTTGTCTTAGAACAGGGTTCAACAATAAAATTGCTGAGTATCCCGGTGAGGCCTGCAACGACAGTCAGCTGACCGAAGCGAGCTCCTGAAATAGACATACCAGCAATCTATACGTGAACTATTTTAATTATATGATATGATACCCAAAGTGGTATATACATCGACCGCCACGAGTCTCCAATCATATACTACGATTAGAAAAACCTTACTAAGTATATACCATACCACCAGTCGTCTAATATACATTTGTAGTTGATGAATTTGCAAAAAACAATATACTGTAACGAGTTGAGTAACAAGAGAAAGAAGTTGGCGGAACTTCGTTCTAATTACTCTATTGTCTATATTCTTACATCGAATACATATCGAGGGGATTATGCTAAAAACCAATAAATATGTAATTAAAAGTTGAAAGTTATTCAATTTTAAAAATTTTGGGGACAAAATTACTTAAGATATACAAAGAATATTTCACATTGCAAATATTAATTACGGCGATATTCTTTGATTTATCTAAATACTTTTAATTTCATACTTATTGGGTTTAGCACTTTACGGTCGATATGTTTTTCTTGTAAAATTAATGTCTACAACTAAACACGCTTTTCTATAAAGTCACGCTATCGAAATAGTGAACGAAATTCGTGTCATTTTAATTAGAATACTGTTGTTGTGAAACTGATAAGTGAATTGAACACATGCAGTTGATAAAAGTGGGTTATACGATCATTAACATGTCATGTTGCATATAGGATCATAAATTTAAACGTTAAGGTACAGAAGAACATGAGAACAGATATCTGCTTACATGTAGAGATATTAAATCCGTAGCAAAATAAGTTTTAGTTAAAAAAAAGTTACCTCGAGGTTAAAACTTATTTGTTTAAGAATCTGAGATGAATTTTTATCCACACTTATTTAATTAAACAACCGCGCAATATGTTGTTTACATAGCATTATTATCGAATAAGCCATACTATATTATTAATAAATAATGAGAACGACTTACCAGGACAACTCCTTGGACCATCTCCAAATGCCAAAAATGCTTGGGGATTAGTGTCTTCGCTAAATCGTTCGGGATTAAATTTATCTGGGTCCGAAAAGTACCTGGAATCCCTTTGAATGCAGTGTATTGGAATCAGAACAGCATCTCTCTTCTTAAAGTCCAGATCTGTTCCATCAAGTGTACAGGGCGTGGTACATAGTCTTGTGGTAAGAGGAGTCGGAGGATACATTCTCAATGTCTCCAATACAGTTTGGTTCACAAGACGCATTGCACAAACACTCTCATAGTTTAATCCACTATAGCGATGCAAGCATTCCTTTATCTCAATCCTCAGTTTATTTTGCAGATCATAATCTTTAGCGAGTTCATACAAACAAAAAGATAGCGTGGTCGCAGATGTTTCTAATCCAGCTAACATGAAAATAAAAGAGTTCGATGTTATCAACTCATCCGTCATACAGAATTCCTTCTCCGTTTTTTGTACGTTTAACATGAGTTGCAAAAAATCATTCCTCTGAACACCCGTAGTGCGTCTCGTTGTCAGCACTTGATTTATAATATCAGTAAAGAAAACTTCAATTTCTATCGGATATGTTTTGAGATTCAACAATTTAAAAAGTCTCGGGAAAAATGTTCTGCAGTATCTTTTTAATATAGTGGAGCGATCTGTCTTAAACATTTTTTGAGACATTATTAAAAAGGGCGAATCGGGGTTCTTCATTGATCCTGGGTCTACACCAAACGCACAGCTGCCTATCACATCTGTGGTAAAGCGACTCATCAATTGAGGAACATTCACTTCATCCGACGGTTCCACTTTGAGCGCACCCTTAAAGCCATTCGCACATTCCGCGATTAAAGGGAACATAGCTTTCATTTTTGCAGATGAAAACGTTGGTGTAACTATATGCCGCATAGCTTTCCACTCCGCTCCGCTCATGTTGGCCAAATTTCTAAGTAAAGGCTCCCTTTTGGTATCTGTTGACACTGATAAACGATCGCTAAAGCACTGGAACTCTTTCGATAATACATTTTTCACAATATTTAAGTCTATCAAGAACAAAGTCGGTCGTCGCGCTTGAAAAATACCAACAAATTTCTCATTCTTGTAATATTCATAAAAATATTGTAGCATACTCGTATAACTGCGTCTCATTGTAAGTGTCGCTCCGAAGTTTCCGAAGATAGGGCATGGTTCTCTATATGGTACATTTCTTAGTAACCAGTACTTTCTTCCATTCGTCGTATAGTGAAGAATTGTTAACAACAACACCAAAAACAGCAAAACTATAATTAAGAGCACAAAAATCGACATCGTGTTTTTATTTTATATCAAACTTAAGTTATAATCGCTAGGTAATTATTTAAACGCCACTCAAAGAAGTCATCGGCTGACTGTAAACAAAACAACGCGTGGCCGTCGAGTACAGGTAGAATGCGGGCGACTACGCGGACGGCCAGCGATCAAATAAACAGTATCGATAGGAACCCTAGTAAGCGTCGAGACTCAAGATAAGCTTCAAGCCGCGGCCATCGCGATTGAAGGTCACGCTATGTTGACGTATCGCATCCGTGACTTGAATATATACCCGCATGTTAAACGTAAGGGTGTTATTCCACATTTTTACTGTAACATAAACGGCTTAACAAGGGAGGGATATCGAAAATGTGTTCAATATTATTTAGCTAATAGAATATCAATATAAATAACGAGTTTTCAATGAAATTCAATTTACTACAGAGTTTGAATGTTTTATAAGTAACATATAACTAAAAGATATTTTTATTTAAGAAGTTTAATTAATATAAAGAATCAAATTCATGCCGAATATTTTATTATCATGACGTTCATATCATTAAATATACATACGGGCTCGTTGGTAGTTTTGGTAGAACTCTACTTTTCGCTCCGGTGGGTCACGGGTTCTAATCCCGCCGGGACGACATGTTCATAATTTTCTATAAGCATGTCATTCCCAGATCTGGTCACTTAAAGCATTAAAGGGTTGGGAGGAATATAAGACCCGCTATCGAACCACCATTGATAGATAGATAGAAGATCAAGTGAACCTCATGCTCGTCTGTCGATATCTGACATTTAAAAAAATCCAATAGGATTATTGAGCATTAGTGGATGGACGACTTAACAGTTCCATTGTATTCCGAAACAAGTATATGTAAACAGAAATATAATACGCATTCTCTATAATACCACAAAAGATTCAATCAACATTTAAAATGGTTTTCAAGTACAGGGCTTCAAAAAGTAAACAAATTTCCTAATAAGAATTCGGTTTCAGCTTTCCTGAGAAGTTTCGGTTTGCTTGTTTCATACGAAAAGAAACAAGTTTCAGAAGCAATGCCTATAGCAGAGATTGTCAAGAAACGCTGACCACAAATGAAATTAGATAAGCCAGGAGTCACAGTAAAATTATTTTCTATTGATAGAATTTATGTTTATTACAGAAAACTATCCCTATACGTATATGGATATGTATACAGAGTGAGTAGTAAATAAAGAGCATTAAACTATTGATCATATCCAAAAATGTTTCAGATAAAAGATTTCGGTGTTTGAGAAAGCCGTCATACTGGACCACCCTATTTTTTATCGGTGGAAAAGCTGAAACTACGTCAAGGAGAACTCCACTTTTTAAATGGAATTATGAAACTATTTATTTCTGGCATTATATTGATATTGATAAACGAATTTTACTCTGTAAAACTTATATTTTATGTTAGATATCGACAGACGAGCATGAGATTCACTTGATGGTGATACCTCAGCCACAGAACGTCGGTCAATGATGCGCTGTTGACCTACTTTTTTTTTACTTCGCGCATTCGGATTTATGTGCCTCAGGTTGTATATGAATTAATATTTAACGTAACAAGTTTTAAAGTTTTAAACAAAAAATAAATTCTTTAGTACATTAATTGTTTAAAATGGTCAAATGCTCAATGGACATTTGATAGCGATTAACCGTATAAGAGCTATAGTGAGACAAAGAAGCCATAACCAACTTCCTCAAGCCGCGTGTCCACGCAGGTGGTCCCTGTATTCTGACCACGGTCGCTCGCGGTTCATATAATTTATAGATCATTACTGAACATCCTATTACAGGACACCGATAACTTTATAGAGCTCTTTTGTTCTATGTAAGTATGTACTGATTTGTTATTCACCACAGACGGTCGCTTACATCGATTTGTAATTTATGCGTATGCTAATCGCCTTAAAACTAAAATAGAAAATAATTATCTAATAACATAAAAGAAGATATTCCTAACAAACTGAAATTAAAAGAAAGCTTTTATCAATTACACGCATATTTTGGTCTCAGTGTATGTGTTTTCAAATGCTCGATATAAAAAGTAGGTCGACAGGGTATCACCTACCATCAAGTGAACTTCATACTTGTCTGTCGATATCTTACTTAAAAAAAAATAACCGTATCGTTGAAATTTTGCTTCTACCAAAAAGAGCCGGGCATAAATTAGTTATATATTTCAAGCACACAAAATTACATGAATTAATTTAAAAAATACGTATATTTAATTATAGATTAAACAATGTCTTAAAAAATCACATATTGTATTAAAAGTAAGCTTACTTGGTTGTGTGCTGAGATACGGGAGGTGACAGTAGTAAGTAGAACCAACGCAGCCGCGCGAACCGCGTTAGCTTCACCGTTTTTCAAAAATATCTCCAAAGCGTAGCGACACAGGGACTCGTTCGGTATATCTATAAAATGTTAACTTTCAGCCCTAAAACACACCTATCAAACTATAGAAAAAAGCAAAAAAGTTGAAATGACATTCAGTCGGAATCGGATATAACGACATTGAAGAAACAATACAGTTGTATGAACCGATTACAGCGTCCGTAACTATAGATACATAATTTGAACGTACGTAATATGAATGTATATATGTATTTAATATAAATATACAATATATTATATAGATATTCGTTGTATACAAAGAAAATGTCAATAATCTTAACAAACCCTTGAACGGCAATAGTATTTTTTTTAAAGTAATCATTCATTTTGGTCGGCTTTTATTTATCTGAATATTTTGATATTCAGATTGCATTTTATGTTTCATATTCAATTTTTTTTACTTATTTTTTATTAATGAATAAGTAGGCGTTTGCCCTCTATCCCACCTGGTGGAAAATGCAGATGTGGGCTACGATGGTTCAAATGCTTTAATTTCAAGCTTAATTGGTCGTTATAATTGAACAATTTCGATATTTTCGTCGTTTTAGCGATATGTCGTTTTATCAGATGTTATAGGCGGTTTAATTACTTAAGTGTTTGTATAGGGATTCGGCCAGGACCTTTAGATAATTAGTCGTAATAATAGACCCGTCGTTATAAACGATGTCGTTTAATCCGGTTTCGACTGTTATTATAATAAAATAGTATAACACACTACACAGTACATGCGGCTTTATCAATGCATAATTTCCGGACACTGAAACGATTAATATAATACTATATTTGAATATTTCATTCTCGTGAGTTAACAAAATACTGATAAAAATCTCGCTATTAATGCATACAGTAGAAAAAAATGTAGTTTTAAAAACGGTCAGTCACGCTTTATTGGAAGAAAAAATAAACAAAACATCGGCCTACATGACAAAGCACAAAGGCCATCTGCAATTATATTTATAAACTGGAATGCCGTAAGCCGTAAGGGATTTCCATTTCACAATAATAAATTCAACTTTATTCCTTACTTTGTAACCGCTTGGTATTCCCACACGCTCGTCGTAATTGAAATGTATACAATTTATTTCGATTCATTTTTACCTTTCTAGATAGCTTGATTATACTTTAATATTTGTTATTTATTCGATATAATTAATATCTAGCCAAATTAGATTATAAATAATCATTTTTAAACTTTTTAGGCAAATAAAATATCTATATACTGTTCTCTTGCCATCATCAAATGTTTCTTTTTTAAATAAAAAGGTCATCAACTTTAAACAGAAAGTTCTACAAGATAGTTGGCGCGTTTAATAATGGCCGCGGGTTTGGATCCCTTTGTTTGTTACGATTTAACTCAAAAACTACTGGAAAAGTTCTTTCACCAATAGAAAGCTACACTAACAGCGAGTAACATAGGCTATTACAATATTATTAGTACATCTGCATTGCACCCGTGTAAAGCCGGGACGAACGCGTAACTAGTAACGACTAGTCTCATTTAAATACTTTACTTTCAATATATTGTATATTGTGTTTTATGCTTTATTCAACAACAATTGTTTCTATAAAATATACAGTACGCTTTTGGATCGGTTTTAATAAAATTTAATGATATTATTAAGTGCGTAGTTAGTAACATCATGTGTTGTAAATTAAAATTGAACATAATTATTTATTTCTATCCTACCTAACATCTGTTGCTACTATGTATTTACTGCATTTCTCCTGTGTACGCCAAGAGACACGCTGTGCCTAGCCAGTAAAAATCAAAATATTTATTATTTAATTAACACTAAAACATTATTACAACCATTTAGGACCCAAATACATCGAATAAAAACATAGAGTGCGACATAAAATTTGAAGTTGTACATTTTATAATTTCGAGCCGCTCTTACATATCGCCTCTTGTATGTCCTACACAACACTAGTAAAAT
Organism: Anthocharis cardamines; assembly: GCA_905404175.1. Lineage (NCBI taxonomy): Eukaryota > Metazoa > Arthropoda > Insecta > Lepidoptera > Pieridae > Anthocharis > Anthocharis cardamines. The sequence continues at coordinate 4,693,398 of FR989954.1, forward strand.
GTAATAAAAAATAATAATAAATCATTGAATGGGCCAAATATTGTGCTCAACTCACATTGCTGCAGCTGCGGCATGAGTTGCGCGTAGTGCGCGAGCGCAGCGGCGACGTACAGCGCGGCGGCGCGCAGCTCGGGCCGCCGGGCGGCGCCGCACCGCACTACAGACTCCGTCAGCTGTCCGTCGCAGAGCTCACCCCAACGCTGTTTGAAATTATACTCAATCATCAGAGCTTAACCCTTAGAAGCAGGGACTGAAACCGGTTAATTTTTATTTTCCAAAATACGTGTCTGACTGAGATACGACGATATTAGTTTTAAAGAGTAACACACTAAACTTACCACACTATTTTTTTTTCAGTAAATACGAATAAAAACGAAAGAATATTAACAAAAATCTTTATTATACCGGTATAACTTCCATAGTAAATTAACCGGTATTCAGTCCTTGCTTAGAAGTATACATTTTTCTTTACATTTGATCGCCTTGGAAATTTAACTCAGAGGTTTCTCGGGTTTCGTGCACTCTAAATTCGGAAATTCAAGATTGCGGATTTGATATGGCGGACCGATAATGCAAAAAAAAATTTGACGACAGGAAAAGATACCAAAGGGTTTTGAGGTCGCTTATTACGAAACTGCACTCAAAATCTTGGATTTCAAAAATCCGACATCGAATTCCAAAAAAGACCCTCTTGGTTATAACTTTTACTGTCGTTAAACAACTTTTTGCATTATCGATCTGCCATCTTGAATTTCAAAAATATAACGTGAGCTACCACCATGCTTCAAAACAAAAGGCATTTTGAACTTCATCATCACTCATTCATTATAGTGAGGGAGCCGTCATTTAGTTAGAGGCTTATTCAAAATTTCCTCGCTTGCACTTATGGTGTGAGACATTTTGAACGGCCAGTCTTTTACACTATGGTAAAATACGTTTTGAGAGTAGAACAAAGGCATTGTAGCATTCCGCGTACTATTTTATTTAATTTATATTTTATGAGAATAACGCATTACGCAATACATGTGCAAAAAAATACTTTGTAATACATACATTAATCGGAAGAATGTTAACAGTAATGTCTATTACATGTTTTCGATGTTGAAGAACCATAATTTACAATCTTATCAAATCGCGTGCTGTCTGACACGTTATGATAGTGATCGAGATTAAATCTTTTCATATGAATAGGAAAAACAAAATCTGAAAATATATTCTTGGAAAATTATAAAATAACTCATGAAGCATGACTTGAAATATGTTTATCTTATGTTTAAATAATATTCAGTCATTCAGACAGCAATCTCCATAGAACCGAATTCAAATTAAAATGCTATTAACCGTTTTGGACAAAGGTTACGATTTTTCTTTATCCAAAACGAAGTAAAGGTGACATTTCACACAATTTTACAACGTAAATGACATGTTTACGTCTTATTTGCTCTGTATTTATAATAATAGAATAGCAGTATATTTCAAATAACAGAAAGTCAGGAATTAATTAACATTTAGCTTTTATACATCAGCTATTTATAGAACAAGACGTCTTTTATCAAAAACTTCAAATAAAGACAGTAATATTTCAACTAATTTTATACTTCCTACGAATTACAGTTGCGATCATTGCTCAAGAACTTAGCGTTACATCAAAGGCATAAAAAATAATAAACAAATAGAGAATTGTAAATATTAATATTGTCTTTTAAAAACGCGAGTATCACACATTTAATTAAAACGCGATTTATTATTTATATTGTGTAAATTATTTATCCCGACGTTTCGGATGCTTTTCAGCAACCGAGGTCACGATTTAACCATTTCAGTGTCTGTTTCACTAATCATTATTCTTTACAGCCAAATAGGTGATCAGCCTTCTGTGCCCTGCCCGACCGAAACAATTATTTTTTTGTATCTTGTTTCCCCGGGATTCGAACCCAGGACTTTCGGATTCCACTGAGCTACGGAGTCGGTCAGTACCTGAACCGGTACTTTAGTATCCCGGATTTTCCTCAATATCGCCATCAGAGCGAGCATGGCGTCCAACCGGCACGCCTGCCCCTTGCTGCCGGCGCCGGCCGCGCACCCGGTCAGCACTCGGCTCAGCGTCCTCAAGCTGTATATCATTGTATCCTCCGACACCTCACAGTAACGAGAATGAAGGCCGTATCTAATACAACGTAACAACTCATTTAAATACCCTGAAAAATTCCGTATTCATTAGTCATTATCATGATTACGACATATCGATAATAAATTTTGATTGATTGCGGCAATACACAGAATACTGCATTGTTTTTTTTTTTTGGAATATAAGACAAACGGGCAATCGGGTGATTTGATTACGAGTGGTCACCGGCAACGATAGAGGTTGCCGCCCTTTAAGGATTTAGCATTGTGCAATTTTATTTCAGAAAAAAAAATTGGTACATTTTTCTGAGGTAATTTGCAAACTTTATGTCTATACTAATATTATAAAGAGGAAATATTGTTTGTTTGTTACGATTTATGCAAAAACTACTCGACCGATTTTAAAAATTCTATCATCATTAGAAAGCTACATCTTCACCGAGTAACATAGTAACTATATTTATTTCCAGAAATAATTAGGTATCCCTAATAAAACTTGAATAATGTAACCCAAGGTGTAATAAAAAAGTTGTAGGGAGTAATCTCTCGATCTATTGAGCCGATTTTAAAAATTATTTCACCAATAGAAAGCTACATTATCAGCGAGGAACATAGGCTTTTTTGTGTATAGTACATCTACATTGCACCCGTGTGAAGCAGGGGCATATTACTAGTAGTCTATTTTAAGACTGGTCTGGTTATAAATTTTTTTACATACCGAGCATATGAAAATTCTTTAGATCTACCCTCTCCAAGCAGGATAAGAGAATCTTCAACAGGCTTTCCATTTTGCTGCTGCTGTAGTCGTCATGTCCCTCTAACATTAGAATGCATCTCAAGAGAATTTTAACTATGTGTATCCGGAGTTGAGTGACTTCTATATCTTCGCTAGGAGACTGTTGTGGATACAGACGTTCTCTGTTCAGAAGCGATATTATGGTAGCCTCGTTGCCAATGAATAAGGACTTAATCCATGACATTGTTGTTTCTAAAAAAATATCGCCATATAAGTACGTGGTTAAACTATCACTTAAACAAAAATATTGGGTTCTAAAAGGAAAATTCTTAATTTGCATAAGTTTGATGAAGAATCATATCAGACCAACCACACATCCGTTCTAATTACAAAATACGGATGCTCATGCTTCAACTCATTAGACAACTTTGCTGTTTTTAACAAAGTACATTAATATTGTTAAAAAAAAATGATTAGTTCTACCAATTATTTATAACTCTTAAAGACTTGTACCCATACAACATTTTTTTCTATATTTTTCATATGATTACTGATTAGACTGCACGGCGGCAGCGGCACTTTCCATGACAATTAACTGATATGTCTTTAGTAAAAAATAAATGTATTTCTACTGTACGATAATATATGATAATTTCTGATATTTTACAAATTAGCGTGATAAGCATTTGACGAGCTCGTTGGAAGGTACCTTTCATTTCAATGGGTGATGTTTTTGAACCCCATATCGATGTCACGTTTATAATTTTACGCCCGGTCAGTTCAGGCATTGAACGGGTGGGAGGAATATCGAAACTCCGACCACGTAGCAAACCACCGTTCATAAATGGAAAAATCGTGAAGTGCATATTGCGCGTTTCGGTTTCAGTCTATGGATTACCGAATACTCGAAGTAAAAAGCGCATCATAGACTGATGTTCTGTGGCTGAGGTATCACCTACCATAAAGTGAACCTCACGGTCGATATCTGACATAAAAAAAATATATAAATAATAAATTGCGTTTTAATCCGTCATAAAGTATTTTATTTAAATAGATTTAGCATTTCAACCATTTGAAGTCACCTATAAGCACCCATTCCATTAACTTACCTTCCCTAGGAACGCTGTCCATGTAAGCGATAATGAACTGCAGTAGGGCGACCAGCAGCTGCGCGTCGCGCGGGGAGGCGGGCGGCGCCGACAGGAACCGCTTCACGTTCTGCCATTTGAGGGCGCCGAACTGTTGTGGGCTGACGGCCGACAGCGGCATGATACGGACGTAACTTTGGGAAAGAAAATTGAATATAGATAATTAATTAAACTTGAAGAAAATAAGGTATTTTTACTATATCATAATATTGTGTAATGAAAAAAAATTTTAATATATTTTAGGCCGTTAGATGGTAATGTTACGTAAAATATCAATATATTCGACGGATAGTTTAATACGAATAAAATTTATATAGATAAATTTAAATGACTCTAGATAAAATTGCCCTAATTCATAATATATGTATATAATATATGAGTGATGCCCCATATTTCGAATTCAAATTACATATTCAAATTTCTCATGTGAATAACGATTCTTTCAACGGAACAATCTATATGTTATCCCCCAAAATGTATATTAGATATCAGGAATTCTTTATTGATACACGTCCATGACTCTTCGAAGTCTACTAAAATGAACTAAATTTCAACTTTGATATAATCACACAGAAAAGTATACCTTTCCAAAACACACAAGGTTTCATTGACTTGCGTGTGAGTAGTAGCATTCTCCACGTCCAGAAGTCGTTTAGTGCAGGAGTAGTCCACACACGCGGACCGCAGCAGTTCCAGATCGTGAGTGCTGGGCGGGGAAGTGGTACCACGGGCTTGCACTTGTATCAGTAGTGGGGAGCCGCGTACCTTCTTACCCCCATTCAACACCCACCACCATCGGACGCGAATGGCTGTACGCCATGTGGCATCATTGAGAAGCCACTCTAAAACAATTGTTTTTTTTTAATTTTATTTGACATTGATAATGCTAGAAGGGATTTAAGAATATTAATTTTAACGAGCTCGTTGACGCGTTCGGTAGAACACCTGCCGTGTGCTCCGATGGGTCGACTTGTACCGGGACCGGTAAACCGGGACGACCCGGTGGGATTTGAATCCATGTTTATAATTTTCTGTAAGCATGTCTTCCCCACGTCTGATAACTTCGGGCATTGGACGGGTGGGAGAATATCGAAAATCCGAAACACTATTCATAGATGGAAAAACCGTGAAGTGCATATTGCGCGTGTCGGTGTCAGTCCATGTATTTCCAAATGCTCGAAGTAAAAAGTAGATCGACAGCGCATCAACGATTGATGTGTTGTGTCTGAGGTATCACCTACCATCTAGTGAACCTCATGCTCGTCTGTCGATAAATGACATTAAAAAAAAATGTTGTCGTTATATTGAAGAGGTACCTATATACTATTTCACAAAGACATGTAGTTCACCTAAGTTTCGCGGGTAATACATATTATAAAGACTATTTACCCACTGAAGTATGTTCCGCGTTAGGGCTAGTGACCCAGTAGGTGTTGACGTCAAAGGGGGGGGAAGTGCGCTGAGTGACGCTGTGGGGCAGCGCGGGCACCCGCCGCCGCGCGCCGTCCACCTCCTGCAGCACGAACCCGGCCCACGCCAGCAGCGCCAGCACTTGCGACGACATCGCCACGTGACTTTCGTTCGAGGGAAACACTAATATAGCTGAAAACATGATCCAGTTCTGAAAATAACACTCAAATCCAAACTCAACTCAAAAATAATAATAAATTAACTGGTTTATTACTACCGACATCTATTTGCCCTTTTTTTTTTAAAGAGGGGAATGCATTTGCGCCCGGGTACCCCCGCGCAAGGTGTTATGCGATGGAGTGTGGGACTCAAGCTCACCCGGTGATACTCTGCTAGTCAGAAAGCCGGGCGAGTAATACCCACTAAACCCCTCTTGACCCTCAGGTCCGTCGATATGAGGTTTCTGGGATCGCATAGCATGCTGCCAAAAACCCCGACGACATCTGTTTGCCCTAAAATATTGGCAAAGGCCTCCTCCAACCTCTTTCACTCTTCCCACTACTTCCTTGATTTCGTTCCCCCATCTTTTATATCACACAATTCAAAAATATATTTACTCAAATAAATTTAAATTAAAAAGTACTTATGAATTGTCTTTTTTATGATCTATCTCCGGTTCGGAGTGTTACGAATGTTACGTCAACCTAGTAGAGACCGCTTTAAGCGCCTTAATTTTATATTCATGTAAAAACGTTACATCAATTAATAGAAAAAAAATATATAGCAAAGATTGCTTATGCATCAATTCTTATAATTATATTTTGGAGTAATTTACGTTCAAGTATCTACACCTGTATATAATTTTTATAGACGATTTTTTCCCCTAAATTCCACAGAAACTCATGAATATAGAAGAATAGTCATCTACTTGCCTATAAAGAACCAGTTAATTTTTTTTAGAGTTAAGTAAAGGATAATCTTATATTAATTTTGGGAGATGATTTTATTTTTGAATAGATTATTATTCGAAATTTGTCACACAGTATAAAAAAAATCTTAACTTCACAACCTTATTAAATGTCCATAATAACCTACTTACCTCTTATCAGGAATAATGGTAGATCAGTCTGCTTCGACAAAGCATGACGGGCGACAAAACACACGCTGTTCAATACGGAAACGCAACTCATAGCGCATTCTGGAAACGCTAAGTAATCCTCAACTGTTAACGACATTCTGAAACAATTCAATATAGTTAAATGGTGTTTCACGCACGCCTAATATCGGATACTAACTGGTACCCGCGACTTCGTTCGCAAGCAAAAATTTGAAAATGGGGATTTAAGATCCGTTTTCAATGAGACAGCCTAAATGTTGCTCCAGAAATTGCTTCTGTTGTGGAATCTTCGCCATGCACCTTCGCGGGCATATCAACTCACCAAAGTTTCATCAGATTCGGATAGTTTAGGAGTGCATAAAGGACAATACATTGATTTTTATTTATATAGAAAATATATAAAAAAAATAATGGTATACATTAGTAATTCGTATCTTAATTCCTGTATTAGACGGACGCTGTTAAGCAATACAGTGTCAATCCATAAAATGATAAAAATGTAAATTTTGATACTAATCGCTTCCTTATGAGCTGTAGTACATATTTCAAAAGAGAAATATAATATCACTTAAATCATTTTAATAGCAAAAATATTGAAAAAACTAGTGGGCAATAAACCCAATAATACTGCACTAAACTTTATTACTTAGATTGCTACAAGAACAACGATATACATTTAAGTGTAATAATAAGAATTACAAAAAAATCTATTATTTCTGTTACCTTTTAAAAGAAATTTAATAAAACCTAATAATAACTTCAAACTCGATTTTCTCAAAATGGCAACCGTGTGGGTTGACACTGTATTGCTAAACAACGTCCAGATATGTCTTTGTAATTGTCTATGAAATTCTATCGTACCTAAGCAACGCACCAATGAGTTTGAGGCCGTCGTGTCGTATAAAGGCATCGTGCAGGTCTTGTTGCCGCATCAGAACCGCCAACTGCTGCAGAGTACTGCGCCGCAGAGACGGCTCCAGCGTTGGCTGAGACGTGCCTCTGTTGGTTGCGATGTACTCTGAGCTATCCTCGTCCAGTACTAGATCTTGTTTGAGTACTTCCAAGAGCTGTACGAGCCCTGTAGTCTAGGAGCGTAATAAGATATAAAAATATATTTTTGAATGATGAGTCATTTAAAAACACATAGATATATATTTATAATGTCTTGTCCTTCTAATCATTCTTCTGTACAGACAAGTAGATCATCTACACTTTTTTTTGTTGCCTCGGGACTCAAAACCGGGACGGGACGTCTGGTGCTAAACGCAAGGTACAAATCACTGAGCCACAAAGGCGATCAATAACATTTATGTTATACAAGATATCGACAGACGAGCATGAGGTTCACTTGATGGTAGGTGATACCTCAACCACAGAACATCAGTCAATGATGCGCGTCAACCTTATTTCATGCGCGTCATGCTTACAGAAAATTATAAACATGTCGTCCCGGTCCCGGAATTCGAACCCACGACCCATCGATGCGCACGTCAGGTGTTTTACCGAACGCACCTACGACCCCGTCAATATTAAAAAATGTCTATAGGAGGCAGAATCTCTTACCATTAGGTTATCTCGTTTGCCCCCTCCTCTATTCAAAAAATAATTATAATATGGTAAGTTAACAATTATTTAGTAGAATTACCTGTGTCTTTTTAGTGGGTGAGCTTGTGTGGTCTATATTAAAATCCTGTACTTCAACTCGGCGAAGAGCATTTATTAGAATATCAGTGCGTAGTGTCTCTTTCGGTGGTAAATATTTGTTATCGTCTAGAAAAAATATAACATAGCTCATACCAAGCAGTTTTGTATGTAAAAACGAACGTGAAGTTATCGTTGAACGTTAGCGTAAGATGAAACCTCAGGATGTCGATAAATCAATGCAAATCGCGGAAAAAAGGTACAATACAGTAAGTCAATAAGTCTGCAAATAAATGAAAAAAAAATCATTTTACGAGTATTCTATTTCCTTGCCTCCCACGTAAGTTGTAGTAAACAACTTTAGTATAACATAGCATAAACAATATATTATTATTGGGACACGGTATAGTTTAAAAAAAAACACCCATTTTGTTTGGTTACCATAACTTACGTGGGAGATTTAACATAAAACGCTGAGTATCAGTAAACACTTACCCAGCACGCCGCACAGCGAGTGCGCTGCGTACATCTGCACCGCGGGACACTTCACGAACAGCAGTCGAACCAGCCCCCACACCATCTCCGCTCGCGACACTCCCATACACTCCACTATGTCCTCCTCTAGGGACTTGCATATAGCCTTGCCTGGAATGGAAACATGCTTCTAGAGCCGCTATAACCCAAAAGAGCCTATAAAAGGCCAAGTACGCATCTGAGACTTTTAAGTCGAATGTCCATGGACGGTTGGACATTTTTATTCTTTAAAATTGCGTTTCTGATAGATATTTTATTTATTTAGAACTCTTTATAGCACTCGAAAATAAAAACACAACAATACTATTATTCTTAGAAATAAATGTAAACCAGTGGCGGGACAACTCCCATACAAGACCAAAAGCCCGTCTTGTCGATTTTAACATAATACGTGTTTATATATTTATATGACTTATATAAATACCCCTATGAATATTTCGTATCTCATAGGTTAGTGTGGAAATTATATAATACCAATTATTATTCCTTCAGTTGATAACACTGTTTTTGAATTATGTCGGCAGTATACAGAACTCTCCTATCGCAGATAATATTTTTTTATAGTTCACTTACCAAGTTGTGTATCGTGTACAGCATATATATGCAGCAACGGCAGCACTGGCAGCAAGCTGGCCAGCAACCTCCACCAGCAGCTTTCACTGAGAACCAGCCGCCCTCGAAGTAGATATAGCATTATTTCCGATGCACTTTCTTCAACCTGCAGGTAGAATTCCTTATTTGTACAAGTAAATCATATGATAGACATGTCATAATATATGAGGGACACTGAAAATGAAATTTGTACTAATCTAAGGTCAAATTTAATTATGGTAAGATTTGATAAAGTATCAGCCGAATGGTCAAAAGTTAATCAACATTGAGGTGTACTTAAAAGTATCTCTAACTCTTTCATTACGACGGTAAAATGAAAGACAGAAACATTTTAAGAAGCCCTCAAATTTTGATTATCGTTTAGTATTCCGCGGTATACCTGTCAAATACAGAACAACTGATACAAAGTCAAAAGCTATTATTTCTGTGTTAGGAATAGAAAAAAATATATTCAAAGGGAATTCTCGCGGTCCCTAGTGAGCAGACACATTTCTGTGCCCTGACTCTGATTATTTTCCTTTTTTTTTGTCCTGACTGAAAATATCTTTTATATTTTAAAATAATATGGACAAAGATAAAATTAATAGTAAATAGTCTTTCTGACAGGTTGAAATGGCAATAATTTAACTAAAAAATTGAATAATAAAAAAAAATTACGCACCTCTTTTTGAGTCGACGATAGTCCATGACAGCATATTTCTGTAAGTATGCTAACGTCACATAGTAAAGTCAGACGATTATCATTGTCACATTGATCGGAAGCTTCCCCCATTAGCACTGATTTCACCATATTTGCCAATTTTTTATAGAAAAATACTTGAACCCAAGATAAATTATGCGCCATTAATGATAACGCTACACTTCTTGCTGTACTCCAATCATTATCATCAAAGTTCAAGTCTTCAGCCATAACGACCATATTAGTAATATCATTCAAAAGACTTTCATTTGTATGAATCTGAAGAACAGGAAGAGACTTCTTTATACAAGGCAGTATATTTTTGTTAATTTGATGGTTATTCTTTGCCTTCATGAATTCCATAGCATGATCCATACTAGCGAACAGTTTCCTTAATTCTCGATACCTACTTTTGAACTCTTGGTCTACAGCTGATTTTGCATTCTGAAAAGCAAAAATGTATATTTATGTTTAGATATCGACAGACGAGCATGAGGTTCACTTGAGTAAGTAATACCTCAGGCATAGATTGTCAATCAATGATGCGCTATCAACATTGACATGTATATTGTTGATCGAAGGCTATCAACCTAATTTTTAGGTTTTTTAACCGAGTATTAGGAAAAAAAGTATATTTGTTTATATTCTGACGGGCTCGTTGCCAAGTTCGATAGAAAACTACCTCGTGAACCGATGGGTTGCAGGTTTGAACCCTACCAGAATGTTTATAATTTTTTGTAAATATCTACTTCTGGTTATTCGGACTCATTAAACAGGGGAAAAGAATATCGAAATTTTGCCAAAATAATGAACACTATATAGTTGGAAAAGCATGTTGCGTATTTCGGATTAAATTTACTGATTTCCGAATGCTCGACGTAAAACATAGTTCGACAGCACATCACTGACAAAAGTATTGGGGATATGGTATCCTACCACCAAGTGAACCTCACGTTTTTCTGTCGATAAGATATCGATAAAAAATAGTCTTCTATAATAAATAATTAGTAACTTTTTTTGATTCAATTTGTTTGCATTTAGTTAAGGAACAAATGAAATGTAATGATTACATTATAATTTGTAACTGACCTGTAAAATTGAAAAAATACTTTTATTGAGTTCTGGATAAAATATATCTATGCCTGGATCCAAAAGACCGTTCTGTAAAGATGTTAGTAAGGACGTCGGAGGCAGCGGAGAATGTATCGCCCAGCTGAGAAGCTCAGAGGCACAGGAGAGGAGACGAATCCATGCTACTCTGTGTTGAACTCTGTCTGGATCTGACTGGTATGAAGAACTGTAAATAATATTCTCTTTTACTGACACGAGTATCACATATTTAACCCTTACTTGCCACACCTCTGTAGAATTACGTACTTGCCAACATGGGGTATATTTGTACCCCAGTGACAAAAATCGTTATATATAAATGAACTACTGAATATTTGGACTTGAAATTTGTTGTAGAACATATTGAAAGCTTTCGTTAAACGACTGTTTATTTTATAAAGACAAAAATTAAATTTAACAAATGTTGCTATTAAACCATTTTTTATAATTTGGATACTTAAATTTAAGGAAATATAGAACTGGAGTGGTTTGTACCCCAAGGTGGCAAGTAAGAATTAAATAAAATATCTTTATTGAATTAAAACATGATTTATTATTTTCCGGAAAGCAATCGTAACGTCGGGATAAAAAATAAATCGCATTAATCCGGTTAAAGTGATTTATGTATTAATGATTATATAAAATAACCGATTCGATATTTGCAATTGTTATAATAATAACAAAAGTAGTAGAACATTCTTAAATCTAATTCTAATTATCTGGGTCATCTTTAATTTTATTTTCATTAACTTATTAAGAAATTACATAAAGCACAAAGAATCCAACCCACAGTGTGTTATTGGTCCTTTTTGCTAAGCTAGATCTAATTGTGTCGCAGTATCGTTTATAATTAAAAAGTTTTGGTACACTTACTGGTACTTCATCAAAAGATCGCCCAACATGCGCATCGTCATACAAGTTTTCTGAGCTATATCCCTCTGAGTCTTAGACGTATGGTCTGTAGTCCAAAAATGTTCATCAACACAGTCCAATAACAACTTTACGAGCGCTTCTATCAAACAAAGACATATACTGAGCTCCCTCTGAAAGAGAAAACATGTCAAGCCAGATTTTTTTTTATTACAATTACAGTTCAACCAATATGTTATATAATGTGTGTAGGAAATTTTATAAATTAAATTTTAAAAATTGAAGAACAAAATTATTTAAGACTAGCAATCCGCCCCGGATTCGCACGGGTGAAATGTATCAGATCATGATAATAAAATCGGTCGAGTAGTTTTATATGGATAATTTTCCCCGTTTTTGCAATATTTTTCACTGATGCTTCGCTCCTATTCGTCGCAGCGTGATGTTATATAGCCTAAAGCCTTCCTCGATAATTGGACTATCCAACACGAAATTTTTCAATTCGAACCAGTAGTTCCTGAGATTAGCGCGTTCAAACAAACAAACTCTTCAGCTTTATAATATTAGTATAGATATACAAAGAATGTCGCCGTAATTAATATTTGTGATATCTTAGGTATTTTTTCCTGAACTGTTAAAATTGATTAAGTTAAAATTTCATACATATCGGATTTTTGCATAGATTTTACACGAGATTCTCTTGATGGTAGGTGATACCTCAGCCACATAAAATCAGTTAATGATTCCCAGTCGACCTACTTTTTACTTCGAGCATTCGGAAATTCATAAACTGAAACCGAAACGCGCAATATAAACTTCACGGTTCTTCCATCTATGAACGGTGGTTCGTTACCCGGTGGAAATTTCGATATTCATCCCATTGTTCAATGCCCGAAGTTGAATGTTTCTATATTTAATTTTCATAACTAAAAGTAATTGTGATAGATATCGATGGGTTCTAAGAATGAGGGCCAAAATGCAATTTTACAGGAGAGGCTCTGAAAATTTACAAACGTAGAAATTCATTCTGCATAGTTTTTTCTAAGCCGAAATTACTTTTTTTAATAGCTTATATGATTAATTATATCAATATGTTTACAATAAAAAAGTCAAAATGACCAAATTGTTACATAGGACCCATTGTTGTATTTATAATCTAATTAGATTTTTTCTGGATTACCAATGTCAAAGTTTCCTTATTGTCATTTTCAATGAGTACAATACTCTTGATCATAATACACAGAACAGTGTGTGCAGTATCGAGAACATATATCGGTGCAGGCAGCTGACGCAGTGCAGCAAGCTTATCTTCAAGAGGAGTAGCAGTTCTGCCCACTATCTCTTCCAGCTCTGCATTCACATCGTCATAGGACTCATGATTGTCAAATGGTACCTGAAATAATATGATTATAGAAGGAAAACGAGTAATATACTGAAAAAAATATATTCATAATTTTTTTTTCATTGGTGTAAAAAGTAATAAATTAAAACTTAAAATATTGCCAAATTTAATTTTCTTTATAGAACTGTCTAAAAACACTTTCGAACCAATAAAACATAATTTTATATCATTTAATCGAAATATTAAGAATTGTCTAAAACTCAGGTTTCAGCATTTACTAAAAACAAGAATTTTGAACTAAGCCTCTTCAATTCTGGTCATACAAAGGTGACATAAACTTTCACTGTATATAATATGTTATTGCCCCGGCTTCGCACAATGTAGATGTACTATATTGCACCCGTTACTCGCTGATAATGTAACTTTCTATTGGTGAAAGAATTTTCAAAACCGGTCGAATAGTTTTTGAGTTAAATCGTAAAAAACAACTCTTTCCACTTTATAATATTAGTATAAATATTTATTTTTAAAAAAATAATTTTAACACAGTTAAATAGTATAAAACAATATTTTAACCTTCTTTACCTTACTATATTCACAAATTAAATCAGCTGAAAACAGTTGTTGCAACAGTTTATGTAAGGCCTTAGTTATATACAACAATACATGCAGTGCTTCTCCAGGAGAACTACCAAACTGTCCATCAGCTATCGCTAATAATGCCTGAAAACAAAATACATAAATATTAAATAATAAAACTTCTGAAAACTAGTGCAACTACTGATTTAGAACAACTCAATTCAAAATAGGTAATAAAAGTTCTATATATTTATCTCTATTACTTGTTTATTTAATAAGGTTTCAATCAACTGAAACTGTTCCTATATGAATTAAAAAAAAAGTATGAAATATGAAAGTATGAGGAGTCTCTCAAGTTTAAATAAAATACTGTATACCGGATTAAAATATATATTGCGTTAATAAAAGACAATATTAGTCTCTCAAGTTGTTTACTTTCCTTTAAGGTATTATTGGATCATAGATAAACATTTGCAGCTCATATTTGTTTCTTACCTTAACAATAGCAGGTCTATTCAAAAATATTTCAGCTGGGAAGTCACAAATGAACACATCTCTAATAAACCTGCAACACCGTCTAGTAGACTTCACAAGTTTCAGAGAATCTTCAATTAGAACTATTGTTTTAAAATCTGACGGACTTAGATCAACCCATGGAAAGAGAAAAATATTTACTCCATTTGATATTTTTCTGTAATATGGAATAAAATGCTATTTAAAATTGTTACTTAAGTTTAAATTCTAGTACCAATATAAAAAGAAAAAAAATATTTATGATTGTTGATGTTTTATAAAATACTACTATATTCATCATTTTATAGCTTGGTATGGGGCAGACCCACTGTTGTGTGTTCTTCTGTGTCTATTCAGGCAAGTAAGCTGTGACTTTAATCAAAGCTGGTGGTACAGAGAAGATAGTCTTAATATTTACCATACTCACAGTTTATTACCATTTCTAACATCCTCTTTTGAGTCATAAGTCTCTTCTGATGATTGTTTATTGCCAGAATTATGTAATTGGTCATAAAACAATCCTCCATTTTCTGAACTAAAAGTACCATATAATTATAGAGAATGTATATTATTTACATCATAAGCAAATACTGATATTTACTAAAATAATGTAACTCACCTCATACTAGTGCTAGAAGGAATATTAAGTCTGGGAACATTCACATTGTGTTGAGATTCTACAGTGTTAAGAAACTTAAGTGTCTCTACAATATCTTCATACACATCTAATGCATTCCCATGAATTTTTGGCTTTATTTTGTACAAAACCTCTAAAATCTTTAGTATGTTGTATTCCCTGGCTGCATAACATCCACCTTTTGTCTGTCAAACATTTAAAACAACTCAGCACCTCAAAGATGTATCTTATTTTTTTTAGGATTCCATACCCAAAGGGTAAAACGGAACTATTCCTAAGCCTTTGCTGTCTGTCCGTCTGTTTGTCTGTCACCAGGCTATATCTCATGGAATGTGATTGTTAGACAGTTGAAATTTTCACAGCTGATGTATTTCTATTGCCGCTATAACAAAAAATATTAAAAAACAGAATATAATAAATATTTAAGGAGGCACACGTAAAAAAACATGATTGTTTTGCTCGGATTTGCTCAATATTGATAATGACAACAGGTAGATGTAGATAATCACTTTAAAAATAATTAATTAAATTAAAATAAACAAATATTTAGGTGGGGCTCCCATACAACAGACATGATTTCTTTGCCATTTTTATTGATAATGGTCTGCAAGTTTGACTCGCACTTGGCCAGTTTTTTTAATTATTTGAAATATTAATATAGCTTTAGATATTTAATATAACAAATTAAACTAAGAAATAAATAGTTCACATTTTACAAAAACAACCATTAAAATTATTAATTATAAAAACTAAAACCTATCACCTTTATAACCATAAGTAACAATTCTAAAGCTTCTTGCTGCATTGATGGTTGCTGAACATCAAACCAAGCAAGAAGAGTTTCTAGCAGCTGTCTATTTCTTGGTAACTCATCATTTAGAGTCCATCCCAACTGCAATTTAGCCAGAAGTAACTGCAGTGCACGTTCACGAATTTCCCTCAAAGGATGACCTAGAAAGGGGTTAATTCTTAGTAAAGTGTAAAGTATCAAAAGAAACAAATTGTTCATTTCAAATAGAACTGAGTAAACTTACTTAATTTTCTTATGTATGTTGAAAGAACTTCATTTGTATCCATAATGAATGATTTCTACAACTTATGATTATTTATAAAATAAATGACATTCTATGTATATAAAAATATGGATGATTTTCATTATTGTATCTTCAACAGCTGAAAATTGAAATAATGAATATGGAAGTTGTAACTATGTACAATAGTTTTGTAGCGAAATATTTTATAAACTGTAAACAAAACCGCCAACGACTGACAATCACAGAAAACATCTCGGGGGAGCTGTCCACTGTCAAGTATGTAGACATGGGTAACACTGCGCTGCGCCGCGCAATTGCGCCGGCACGCTTCAGTGCGCAGGGTGAGTCAGCTCACACATTCATAATGTGTTGGCGCACGGCGCAGTACCCACTCACTGAGTGAACTATGAGCGTGGGGTTGCGTGCGTTTCGGAGGTTTCACTGCTCGCTTTGCGCGTCCCATTTTTACTGCGTCGTGGCGCAATTTTGAGTTGACTCAAGGAGCCGACACACTACACTGCGCCTGAGTTGCTGAGTTGGCGCAGAGAATTTCGCTGAGTTACCCATGTCTACAAGTATGTATGTCAATAGTCAGCCAAATATCCGGTTTTTTATAAATAGGTGAGTCTTACTTAGTTTTAAAAAACCCATTAGCGACCGGTAGATATTTTAACAAATCTTTGATTAATAACCCATAAAATGCAATAACTAGGTAGGTAGGTACTAGGTAGGTTAGTTATCCGACTGCGATCTATAAAATTGGTATAGTATTTATGCTTTTACACGACTGCCCCAAAAAGGAGTGTTATATTTTTAAGGTTAATATAATATGTTAACGGACGTGAGTTTCTATAAGCAACTATACCTTCTAAATGCCTCAAATATACATTAGATAAATGTTTTTTTAAATATTGGAGTTATAAAAGTTATTTAACGTAATTTAACGTAAACTTAATAAAATACTCCGAAAAGAGAAAATCGAATTTCGTCATGAAATTTGGCACAGACATTCCATTTGACTATCTATGCATGTAGTTCCCTTAAAAGGATTTTTTGTGATATTCGCAATCGCACTCGCACTCGCAATATTTTTCGAAATATAAAAATTTCGTGTACGCTGTTAAGCACGCTTGCTATATCTATATGTATATGCCTATATCTATCTATGTCTATATAGATAGTCTAACTCATCTTTGCGCGCGGCACAATGTAAACAATGTGTGCGCCAAGAGGTTCAGCGAACGGGTACCAAGTAATGATAAAATGGACATATATACAGGGTGGAAAGAATCAATGGGCCCTAGAGGGAAACCACTTTTAATTCTTAAAATAGAGATTTTTACTTAAAGGAAACATTCCTTTATGTTTAAAAAGAAACAGAACTGCATTCAAAGATTTTCTAAAATTCGTCCGCCTCACCAGGAAATCGAACCAGATAAAAATCCAAAAACTAAACATTCGCTGTTTTATTCCACTAATCGATAGGATCAATATTCAGAATAAAATCTGTCTAATAAACATTTGGTCTTAGAAATAAAAAAGATCATGAAATCAATTAATTTTATCATTAGTTCTAATACGAAGGACATGTAAACATGAAAGAAAATTATTACCTAGCTGGACATTGCTACTTTTGTTAATAATTATTTAAAATTACCATTTTGTAACAATTTAATAATCTATCTGATAGTAAATTATTAGAAATAATATTTTTTTAAAGGTGGTTAAAGGTGTTACAAACTTTGTCTTTTTTGAAATTCACTTCGTTTAGCCTTCTGCAAAGTGTTGTGGTGAATTCTCCTAATAATATTTTCTAAAAAACAAGGGATATTTTTTCAAACAATTTATTAGTTAAATTAAATATTAAAGTGTCACAAAATTGTAATTTTAAAATTTTCGAGTATCAATGTCTAACTAGCTAGGTAGGTAAACATTTTCTGTCAGTTTTCGTGTCCTTCGTATCAGAACTGATGATAAAATAAAATTAATGTTAGATTTCATGATCTTATTTATTGCTTATACCAAATGTTTATTAGAGAGATTTTATCCTAAACATTGTTTCTATCGATTAGTGGAATTAAATAGCGAAAGCTTAAATTTTGAATTTTTAGCTGGTTCGATTTCCGGGTGAGACAAGATAATTTTAGAAAATCTTTGAATGCAGTTTTGTTTCTTTTTAAAAATAAAGAAATGGTTTCTTTAAGTAAAATAATATATCTTAAGGTAGTTTTCATAATATATTTAAAGTAGTTTTCCTCCAGGGCCCATTGATTCTTTCCACTCTGTATAATCGTCGTTGCGCCTGCCAAATTCCATATGTGTTTTTTTTTGATTTTTGGTTTTCGCACAAAAAATACTCTTCGTTTTATTCTCTATGTGTTACTAAAATCATTCTTGTGATATTCGAACTGGATATGAGTTTAACTAATTCCATATATGTTTTGACCGGTAAGAAAAGCTCCGTATGTGAATCAATAATACGTTTTTCGTAGTCTCCCAAAACTATACAAAAATCACATATGGAACTTGTCAGGCGCAGCGACGATATAACATATAATATATAGAAATCTCGCGATTTCTACCGATTTTTAGCTGTCAATATCCAAATTTTTTTATTTTTCAGTTTAGCAACACTGTTCGCAGCAATCGAATGAAATTGAAATGTCAAATGACAAATCACAAATGTAAAATGATCAATCAAATTAGTACAGTACTCAATTTATTCTCTAATTTATGTGAATAAAAGCTCACAAAGTTTACAATATAAAGTTAAATATTACAATATAATTACTTATAAAATTGATTATAATAATAATGATTATATACAATTGAAATCGATAAAACAATACTGTACGTAGTAATATATATTAATCAAATGGAATATTATATTTATCTTTCCATAAGAAATACTAATAAAAGTAGTTTTTTCCAGATGGCGGACGTTAAATCCCTACTTAAAGAAGCTCGGAAATTAATAGATGAAAAAAGTTACAAAGATGCTCAGGAGTGTTGTAAGAATATCCTGAGAAAAGATAAACAAAACTATTTGGCTCTAGTTTTACTCGGGAAATCATTGCAAGATTCGGACCAGGCAGCATTAGCTTATCAAAAAGCCATTGCAAGTAAGCCTGATCATCTGCTTGGCTGGCAAGGTTTAGCAAATTACTATGAAAGAAAAGACGAAAGTGAAACCAAAAATAAACTATTACCTATTTATAACGAAATTTTAAAGCTGTCTGTAGAAGAAGAAAAATCCTTAGAAATTATCTCTAAAGTCAGTTATTTAGGTGATACACTGAAAAATAATGATGCAGTATCAATATTTGTAAACTTTATTAACTCTAAGCCAAATGATAAACTAAAGAAAGCCACTGAAGATCAACTCCTAAATCTTTTAAAAAATAATATTATTTGTAAAGAGGAAGATATCTCACATGTTCTTATGATTATTGATAATAGCTCTATAATTAATTCTAATGATGGACAAATAGTTTATGCAAAGATTATTTTACAGAAACCTGACTTTGGAGCTGCATTTGAAGAAATTATGAATTTAAGTTTTTTTGCAACAAATGTCACACTTAGAGAATGGTTTTGTAAGCAGTTGTGTATCCATTTTATTCAGAAAAAAACATTTAATGGTTTTGATATTGACAAAAATATTGACTTGATTACTCAAGGTATTGAAAATTCAAAATATCCTGGACTTTTGAAAAGTATGATTAATTATGAAAAGGGTCTTTATATAGAAGCGTATAAACAATGTGTTCCATTAATAAATTATCAAGAGGCTGATGAAATGGAAGCTACATTTATTATTAGATGTTCAATGATGCTAAATAAATGGTCTGTCACTCAAAAACTTGCAACAAATTTTTTAATTAAAGTAAAAGATGCTGAATTTGAAGTTGCATTAAAAAAAATCCTGTTTATATCTCTATATGAGCAACAAAAATGGAAACAAGCAATTTGTGTTGGAGAAGAAATTTCTAGAGAAGCATTAAGTGAAAGCGAACAAGCCGCTCTAGCTAAATGCTATATTGAAAATAATGAACAAGCACAAGATATTGTAGAAAACCTTAATAGTACAGAGTACTTTGCACAATTAACAGCTCTTTCAAAGATGAAACAAGGGAAATATAGTGAAGCTATTGGATTGTTAGAGAAAGATTCATCAGAACATCCTCTTAATTTGTTTTATTTAGGAAAATGCTATTGGTTTTTAGAGCAGTATGATAAATGTTTATTGAATTTACTCAAATCGGCAAAATTGAATGCTGAACATGCTGAGACATTTTTATATTTAGGTCACTTTTATAATAACTATAAACAAGATTTGGGTAAAGCTAGAAAATGCTATGAGAAAGCCCTTAGCTTAAATAGCACCGAGGAGACCATAGTAAAAAGTTTAAGTGAAGTGTACTGTAAATTAGGTCTTAAAGATAACGATTTTGAATTATTATGGTCAAGCCAAGATTCATGTGAAGCATGGATCAATTTCAGACTTGGTCTTCATTACTTAAGTAAAAGGGAGTGGGAGAATGCTATATTACAATTCAGAAATGTTATTAAAAGTGACAGACACCATGTTGTTGCATTTGAATGCTTAGCAGATGCTTACTACTCACGTGGATCATTTACATCAGCCTTAAAGGCATATAAAAGGGTTATTTCATTAGATCATAGTCGAAGTAACCACTGTCTAACTAGAATTGGTTATATCCATTGCTTGCTTACACAATATGAAGATGCTATTTCTGTGTTTGAAGAAGTCCTTAAAATTGATCCCAAATCACTTTTAGCTTTAAAAGGTATTTCAGAAACATGGATTAAAGTGGCCAAAAAGAAAGCGTCTGTAAAATTGTTTGGAGCTGCACGAGACTCTGCCCAATATGCAATAAATTACATCTCCAAAGCACTATGTATAGAAAAAACCTTTACATGTTTTTGGAACTTAATGGCTAATACATTGATTTTGATAACAACTCTACCTGACAAATATTCTTTTGCTTACTTTAGAAACTCATTGGATGAACAAAAAGATATTGGAAAGAAAGACAAATTAGATATGTTTCCACAAGCTCTTGCCTGCTATTCTAAGGTTGCAAAAATGAATAATCAAAATTGTTCATATAATTTAGCATTAAGTTATCTTATTTATCATCATGCATCACATTCAAAGACACATTTACAAATATCTTATAAATTAGCATTAGCTTGCATTAACGCAAAACCATCTGCTTGGCGACATTGGAATTTACTAGGAAAAATATGTGTTTTTATGAAAAAATATGATATTGCACAACATTGCTTTATAAAGGCATTGTTTGTTACACGCAAATGGTCTGTAGCCAGAATATGGTGTAATTTGGGTACCATGTATATCAAGGTAAAACTCTACAAATTAGCTAATTATTGCTTTTGGCGTGGACAATCGACTCTCCCCTCATATCCACAAAGTTGGATTGGACAAGGATTGATTGCAGAGATTATTCGTGAGGAGGAAGCTATGGATCTTTTGAGACATGCATCTAGATTGGGTTATCATCCTGAGAGCGCCCTTGGTTATGCAGATTGGGTTTGTAGAACTCTAAAAAATAATAACTATGCAGATAATCGTGAATTAAGGTATATTATTGATAGTTTAAATGCTATTACATATAGTATTGATTTAATGGAGTGGTTGTTAACATATGAACCTGAAAATGCTTGTGCACTGAATATTCTCGGTGTTTTGCAAGAGAGAACTGGTCTTTTTCAAGTTGCATTACACTCATATCAAAAATCATTTCAATATTGTGAAGAAGATAAACATAATATAATCAGACTGAATATAGCTAGACTTTTAAATAGACTTGGAAGATATGACGAGGCAATCACAACTTACCAAAGTATAACAGAAGCTAGTTTAGATTCTACATGTGGTTTAGCTATGGCTTTGTTTAAAAAAGGTCTCTATGAAGAGTCATATTCTGCATATGATACAGCATTACATTGGCTGAGTGATGATGACACTGAAAAATCAGACCTTCTAGTTGCAATGGCAGGTATAGTTTACATGTACAAAGGAATAGATGATGCAAAAACCTTACTCTTCCACAGCATACAAGTTTCTCAAAAGAAACCTACACCATACAGCTTGTTTGCCATTTGTTCTTTGGGAATCTTACATTCAGACCAAAGCTTATCAAAGCTGGCTTTAGGAGAACTACAAAAATATGAAAGAGTTGGTAAATTTGGATATGATATTGGCTTTTTGAAGTCTTATCTCATCTATAGTAATGATCTAGATTTAGCAATCAAAACAATAAGTGACTCTATTCATGATCATCCTAATAATGCAAAATTATGGTTTTGTATGGCTCAGTACTGCTTACAATCATCAAACAACAAAGCCAAAATTGCTAGCTGTTGTGCCCAAAGAGCTATGTGCTCTGTTCATAATAGCCATTCCGAAATTGATACAGGGAAAATGTTAGCTACTGCTTGTATATCTGAAAATATAGCTGGTGAGAAAATTAAAGCATTAAGATTAGCAAAAAGGGGTCTCCATATGTATCCATATCAAATTGAAGTTTGGGCAGCTATGTTATTTTCTACATTATCACAAAAACAATCACATGATAAAAAAGAATGGACATTAACTGCCGCAAATTATATGAGAAAATATTTGGATGTAACAAGACCAATGACAAGGTGGATTAGTTTGCTAGAAAAAAAATTAAGTAAATAATTTAATATATATTTATATATGAATCAGTGATATCATTTTACAATATATACTGCTGTTCTAAGTTGAACAGAATAGTTTGTGTCTGTCTATGCTTTATGAATTAAAAAATAAATTTTAATGGAATCATTTAATTTTTCATTTGATATTGTCACACACTCTTCTAAAAACTGCAAGAAACTTTTCACCATTATTTCTTGAAACTTTTTGTCCTTCTTCTGTACTTTCATACAGCTTTTCCACAATTTTATCGCCTTTCTAAAACAAAAAAACTAAATAGAAAAATAAATCATTATAAAAATCTGATTATATATTTTGAAACATACCAGTTCATCATCAGTAATTCTTTCAAAGAGTGGATGTTCCTCAAAATGATTTACCATCCAATCATGTAAATCCTTAACATCAGTAATTGTGTAGACAATACCCTAAAATTCAAATATTTTTTACTGTAAAGTGAAAACTCAAACTGTATAAAAACAATTATATTTATATTAAACACAAGAATATACCTGTTCAGCTAAGACATATGCATATTCGGATAGTAGCCACTTGTTTATTATTCTCCATTTGTGTTTGGCTTTTTTAAAGTGAGGATCTGGATATAAGAAGAACATTTTTTTAAGCTGAAAATTAGTATTTAAATGTCAATAGGCAAAAATAAAGATATAATTATTGTACTAAAAGATTTTTAAAAGCCTTACTGGATTTATTGATGAGAAATGTTGAAGCCATGCAAGTACATAATTAGTTTTCAATATATTCAAATTTCCTTCATATGCCCTCAATACAATAATTTTAATTCTAAATGAAAGTTTTTATATATAATATAGGTCACTTATCAAGAGTTTATAATATGAAACAAAGAATATCTAACCTGACCCTTCTGGAAAAAGTTTGGTAAATATTTCATTGCATTTGTTCTTAGTACAGCAATGTTTTGATATAGATCAGTACTTTGCTTCCTGAGTGCCAGAATTCTGTCATTTACATAATCAGAGACTTTCACTCTTATTTCTAAACCCAAAATTAAATGTTTCGTAAACATTGGAGAAAGGGTAACTGAAATAGAATAATTATTGTTTTATAACAATAAAGTAATAAAAATGTTCAACCCTGTAACAACAGCGTGCAACAAGCATTTGCTGGCTTTTTATTAAAAACAAATTACGTTCTAATAATTTTCTCATAAAATAATTGAATTTATATTCTGAAATCTTAGAACAAAGGTTTCTTGGTATAAATATAATGCATTATTGTAATATACTTATCATTAACAAGTCTTCTGTCTTTCTATCAACATCTTGGTAGCCATCCACCTACAGTTACCAAAACCCTTTTCTTTTTATGATAAATTAGAAAAAAACTTCGTATCGTCTAAAAATTGTAAATTACCCAAGAGTCCTCCATAGCCACAGCCAACATCCAAGAATTCCACTTGGTGATTTCTATAATTATCGTTGGTTTTAATAATAGGATATAGTTCTGACCAGTCGTAGTCACCAGGACATGCAGGGCTGCAGTAAGATATAAAATTAAATAAATCATTTTATTTTATGAAACATCTTAAATAGTATTTTTATAAGTAACCTACTATTCAAAACAATGATCAGCAATAGGGTTAGAATGTGCACGTTGACGATAATATTTTTTTTGTGGAAGGGCCATTATAATAAATTTCAAAGAGAAACTTAAACGTTGAACATCTAAACACTAGAAACCCATACAATTCTACGAAAATTAATAGCAATACATACTAATTGAATTAGAAAGTAAACGTGTGTTTGACTTTGATGTTTTTTATCAACTATTAACTGTCAAGTGTCAAGTCGGAAGTCCACAGATTAGAATGTAACGTTTCATTGCATAGCTGTCAGTTGAGTCAATATGAAATAATATTGCATATTGACTAAATAATTTGCGATACAGTAACATTTACACAGATGCCTCCAAATCATCTACAGTAGGGTTATTCACAATCAATCGAAACCGTCTTTCCGAACCGATTTTAAACGATTCCTTTAAATCTCAATTCACGAATCCGTATCGGAAAAAAATTGACGTTTTAAAACTGGATTTTCACGGAAAGTTATCCGAGACCAATTTGCTGTCGGAAGCAAGCAAGTTCCGAGATCAATTAGTATTGTGATAACCTTAAATATTCATGACTGCTTTGATTATTTATATTTTATATTGATGAAGCTAAACATAAAGGCAGTAGTGTTTGTTTACTTCGTTTTAGGTTGATTCTCTTTAGTATTCACAGTCTTTTTGTATTAGTAAAATAATAATTGACGGTGAGTAATCGAAGAGTTTGTGTCCATCTTAAGTTAATCATAATATATTATATTAATAATACAATAAATAATAATATTAAACCTTTAGTTTTAAGCGGAACATATCGACGTAACGTTGGAAAACAAAACAACAAACTAATTGTTGTAACTTCAAATTACTCATAAGAAAGTGAAAAAGGCAGCCCTTCATTTTAATGCTCAATAGCAGAAACCTGATGGAAGGGATTCTTTTAAGTCAAGCTTCTGTATCAAATACTATATCAAGCTATAAATAGCCTTATTATATCCACATTTCTGTAAGTGTTTCCACATTCTGCACAATAAAGGCAAGTTAGATTGTTCAAGTTTGTATATTTTTATTTTTGTAAATTAAATTAAAAAGGAAAACATGATTAAAACATAATATTTAGAGTTTTACTTTAATATATACAATTTTGTAGAAACAATAGTAATTTGTAAAATAATTTTCTTGGTATGCTGAGTTTTGTATTAGATACAATGATATCTAAATAAAAATACCAGTGGATTGTGAAAAACTTTACATCAATAGAAAATGCCAACATTCCCTGAATGTACAAGTGATAAAGCCTTATTCTTCTTCAAAGTTCTAAAAATTCAATAGTTATTGAACTATTCATTCTTTGACAATATACATTTATTGTACCTAAAGATATCCAATTTTAATTTACCTAATATAAATGCTATTTAAAATATAGGTATCTGACTCTGACTGAAGAATCATAAATATATTGAATAAACTTAAGTCTTTTAAATAAAATACTGTATACCGGATTAAAAATTTTATTGAAAAAAATTTAAATGTGTGATACTCGCGTTAATAAAAGACAATATTAAACTTAAGTCTATTTATTGTAGGTACAGAATGCTGTTGAGAAATGCTTTGTTGTGTGGCCTTCGTAAGCATGAATATCATGAGCAATATATTTTGCATTAGTGATTTAAAAGTGCTGCTGGATGAAGAAACACATGATATCAGCTGCAGCGATCCACCAGACACACCTGCACAGCAAGTGGCAGTGGCCCTTTATAGAGGACATTGGAATTTAGAACCTCAGTAATAAATAAATAGCCTTTTTATTTGAACTGTTTTTATTTTATTTTTAATAGGTATATAATCTATATCTATTGTCTATCAAACCTTTAAAAATGAATATAAATTATAATATTCCATAAGATTCATCAACATTATCAGTTTTTAATATAAACAGTTTTACAAAAACAATATCTTGGATTAATATTAATAGTATATCTATGAAAATTTAAACTTTAATAAACAAATATAGCATTTTACTACCTATGACAAATTATGATATAACTATCATAGGAACTATAAAAATCTTTCAGTTTGAAATATAAAGTTTTGTATCTATTAAGAGAACTAGTTACTTTATAATTAACAAAATAGGAAAACTTAATTATAATCTATACTAATATTGTATGTTATGAATAAACACAAAAACTACTTGACCTATTTTAAAAACCCTTTCACCAATAGAAAGTTACATCATCAGCAAGTAACATATGCTATTTTTCTACCACTATGCTACCCATTTGAAGCCGAGGAGGATTGCTAGTATTATATAAAGTCTTGATCTTTGGATGCAAAAATTAAACCATTTAAAACATAATAATAATTTATTTACTTAATAATACAAACTATTAAATTATATCTTGGTCACCTTTACAAATGAGTTGATAGAATGTAAATTACATGTAACAAAATCACTTGAGTAGACAATTATTTGATATTTACTGTCTAACAATTATAAATACTATATGCACACATTTAGACTTATGTATATAAACATATTAAGAGGTACCAAAACAAATAAAATAAAAATCAATTAGTGATTATAAGTATAAAATTAAATATCTTAATTCATAGAGAACAGCAACTTGTAATTCTTATTGATAGTGTGTAGTGCACTGATGAGGATAAGGAGGTTTTCTGTTAGTATGTAATTCAGTGATTGCTGCAATTTTGTCGTCAGCATTTTGCCTCGAAAAGATTAGGGGCGATTCCAATTTATTTGTTGACTTTGTTAAATATAAATGGATGCATGAAACATGGGAATCGATAACCAAAGGCGGTTCTATCTTTCGGTAAATATAACCCATGGATTCTATGTATTCTAGCTCCTTGATTCCAACTTGAAGGGTTTCTGTATGAAGCTAAACGAGTTACAGTTGTTGAACTCGAAATACACTCGCTGTAGCCTTGCAGAGTTGAAGACTTTATCGGTGGGGTAGTGGCGAGGTTTGCGGAGAAATGTCTTGACTTATTGAGTACATATAGTTGGCGTATATTCATTATTATATTATTATTTAACTTTAATTTATTTTTTTATTATGACAGGCACTGTGACAGATGACAAGTAGCGGTTGTGACATATATGCTTCGTGCATTTACAGAGTCTTTTTATTGGCACAAAAAAGATTTTGTTATCCGTAATATATTTAAATATACACAAAACTCAAGAAATTATAACTATAACTAAGAAATTAAACTATAAATAAACCATACAATCTTAAATTAACTTATGTAGTATCTTAGGATATTCATTTTTAGTTTAGACCATAGACCATCAATTCACTAGCGTTCTTCATGAACGATTTCTACCATTTTACCAAGACTCTTATCGGAAACTCCCGAAGATTGCCGATGTTCAGTTCTATCGGAATTGTGAATACCATTTTCATATCGGGTAGGATACAAAACATTT
Organism: Anthocharis cardamines; assembly: GCA_905404175.1. Classification (NCBI taxonomy): domain Eukaryota; kingdom Metazoa; phylum Arthropoda; class Insecta; order Lepidoptera; family Pieridae; genus Anthocharis; species Anthocharis cardamines. The sequence continues at coordinate 4,721,258 of FR989954.1, forward strand.
TCCGTGGCTTTCGGGTCGGAACGCTTTCGATCGATCGTGAATACAGGCACTGGTGACCCTGTTGGAGTTGCTGTTTGGTATCCCAGGTCACATATTATCTTACAGTACAAATGTCCTTCTCTGACATCGGTATTCACTGGTGAAGCTCTGGCCATCCTCTTAGCCTTGTCTTTTATTAAATCACACAATCTAAAAAATTCTGTAATTTTCTCAGACTCACTAAGCTGCCTACAAGCAATTCTCTCAAATCCTTTCCGCTCAAAGTCTCGATTTCCAATTATTCTTGAAATAAGATCTTCTATTTTAACATGCATCCGAAAAGGCTTGGATGTAGTCATAATATATATCCCTAGCCACACTGGTATTAAAGGTAATGAGTATGTGGATTCATTAGCCAAATCAGCAGTTAGGACTGGTAACACTGACTATTTCAGAAATTATACTCATGACCTCGAATCAATTGCGAAAATTCGTTTAGAGCAAAAGTGGAGCAGTGAATGGGAAAAGTCTAGCCGTAACAAAGGGAAGTATTTCCATGACATCCAACCAACGATTCCTCGTAAACCATGGTTTTTTCAATTCTGTGGTGTGGATAAAGCTGTTACATCCACTATTTGCCGCCTCCGTTTGGGTCATGCGTGCACCCCTGTTCATCTTGCAAAGCTTAGAATTCGAGATACCTCCCTTTGTGAGTGTGGTCTTGATGAAGGCAACCCCGATCATCTTTTCTTTAGTTGTCCTAAACTCAATATTTCACTTTTGGATGTCCTTCCTCCTGTAGGGTTATTCACAATCAATCGAAACCGTCTTTCCGAACCGATTTTAAACGATTCCTTTAAATCTCAATTCACGAATCCGTATCGGAAAAAAATTGACGTTTTAAAACTGGATTTTCACGGAAAGTTATCCGAGACCAATTTGCTGTCGGAAGCAAGCAAGTTCCGAGATCAATTAGTATTGTGATAACCTTAAATATTCATGACTGCTTTGATTATTTATATTTTATATTGATGAAGCTAAACATAAAGGCAGTAGTGTTTGTTTACTTCGTTTTAGGTTGATTCTCTTTAGTATTCACAGTCTTTTTGTATTAGTAAAATAATAATTGACGGTGAGTAATCGAAAAGAGTTTGTGTCCATCTTAAGTTAATCATAATATATTATATTAATAATACAATAAATAATAATATTAAACCTTTAGTTTTAAGCGGAACATATCGACGTAACGTTGGAAAACAAAACAACAAACTAATTGTTGTAACTTCAAATTGCTCATAAGAAAGTGAAAAAGGCAGCCCTTCATTTTAATGCTCAATAGCAGAAACCTGATGGAAGGGATTCTTTTAAGTCAAGCTTCTGTATCAAATACTATATCTCAAGCTATAAATAGCCTTATTATATCCACATTTCTGTAAGTATTTCCACATTCTGCACAATAAAGGCAAGTTAGATTGTTCAAGTTTGTATATTTTTATTTTTGTAAATGAAATTAAAAAGGAAAACATGATTAAAACATAATATTTAGAGTTTTACTTTAATATATACAATTTTGTAGAAACAATAGTAATTTGTAAAATAATTTTCTTGGTATGCTGAGTTTTGTATTAGATACAATGATATCTAAATAAAAATACCAGTGGATTATGAAAAACTTTACATCAATAGAAAATGCCAACATTCCCTGAATGTACAAGTGATAAAGCCTTATTCTTCTTCAAAGTTCTAAAAATTCAATAGTTATTGAACTATTCATTCTTTGACAATATACATTTATTGTAAAGATATCCAATTTTAATATACCTAATATATGTAAATGCTATTTAAAATATAGGTATCTGACTCTGACTGAAGAATCATAAATACTATATTGAATAAACTTAAGTCTTTTAAATAAAATACTGTATACCGGATTAAAAATTTTATTGAAAAAAATTTAAATGTGTGATACCCGCGTTAATAAAAGACAATATTAAACTTAAGTCTATTTATTGTAGGTACAGAATGCTGTTGAGAAATGCTTTGTTGTGTGGCCTTCGTAAGCATGAATATCATGAGCAATATATTTTGCATTAATGATTTAAAAGTGCTGCTGGATGAAGAAACACATGATATCAGCTGCAGCGATCCACCAGACACACCTGCACAGCAAGTGGCAGTGGCCCTTTATAGAGGACATTGGACTTTAGAACCTCAGTAATAAATAAATAGCCTTTTTATTTGAACTATTTTTTTTTTTTTTAATAGGTATATAATCTATATCTATTGTCTATCAAACCTTTAAAAATGATTCATCAACATTATCAGTTTTTAATATAAACAGTTTTACAAAAACAATATCTTGGATAAATATTAATAGTATATCTATGAAAATTTAAACTTTAATAAACAAATATAGCATTTTACTACCTATGACAAATTATGATATAACTATCATAGGAACTATAAAAATCTATCAGTTTGAAATATAAAGTTTTGTATCTATTAAGAGAACTAGTTACTTTATAATTAACAAAATAGGAAAACTTTATTATAATCTATACTAATATTGTATGTTATGAATAAACACAAAAACTACTTGACCTATTTTAAAAACCCTTTCACCAATAGAAAGTTACATCATCAGCAAGTAACATATGCTATTTTTCTACCACTATGCTACCCGTTTGAAGCCGAGGAGGATTGCTAGTATTATATAAAGTCTTGATCTTTGGATGCAAAAATTAAACCATTTAAAACATAATAATAATTTATTTACTTAATAATACAAACTATTAAATTATATCTCGGTCACCTTTACAAATGAGTTGATAGAATGTAAATTACATGTAACAAAATCACTTGAGTAGACAATTATTTGATATTTACTGTCTAACAATTATAAATACTATATGCACACATTTAGACTTATGTATATAAACATATTAAGAGGTACCAAAACAAATAAAATAAAAATCAATTAGTGATTATAAGTATAAAATTAAATATCTTAATTCATAGAGAACAGCAACTTGTAATTCTTATTGATAGTGTGTAGTGCACTGATGAGGATAAGGAGGTTTTCTGTTAGTATGTAATTCAGTGATTGCTGCAATTTTGTCGTCAGCATTTTGCCTCGAACAGATTAGGGGCGATTCCAATTTCTTTGTTGACTTTGTTAAATATAAATGGATGCATGAAACATGGGAATCGATAACCAAAGGCGGTTCTATCTTTCGGTAAATATACCCCATGGATTCTATGTATTCTAGCTCCTTGATTCCATTCCAACTTGAAGGGTTTCTGTATGAAGTTAAACGAGTTACAGTTGTTGAACTCGAAATACACTCGCTGTAGCCTTGCAGAGTTGAAGACTTTATCGGTGGGGTAGTGGCGAGGTTTGCGGAGAAATGTCTTGACTTATTGAGTACATATAGTTGGCGTATATTCATTATTATATTATTATTTAACTTTAATTATTTTTTTTATTATGACAGGCACTGTGACAGATGACAAGTAGCGGTTGTGACATATATGCTTCGTGCATTTACAGAGTCTTTTTATTGGCACAAAAAAGATTTTGTTATCCGTAATATATTTAAATATACCCAAAACTCAAGAAATTATAACTATAACTAAGAAATTAAACTATAAATAAACCATACAATCTTAAATTAACTTATGTAGTATCTTAAGATATTCATTTTTAGTATAGACCATAGACCATCAATTCACTAGCGTTCTTCATGAACGATTTCTACCATTTTACCAAGACTCTTATCGGAAACTCCCGAAGATTGCCGATGTTCAGTTCTATCGGAATTGTGAATACCATTTTCATATCGGGTAGGATACAAAACATTTTCCGTGGCTTTCGGGTCGGAACGCTTTCGATCGATCGTGAATACAGGCACTGATATCCCTCGCCCTATTAACTTTAAATGTCTGTTATCTCTTGTCCCTTCTCAATTTATAAAAATCCTCTCCAAATTTATTATTTCTAACAGATTGAAGTATTAACACTAAGTTACTAAATACTGTATACTTATATAAATACTTATATACCTGCTTATATAAATACACATATTAGTACTTATATAAATACACACACATATATTTGTGCAGTCCTAAGTTTAATGTTTTTGCTCACTCCAAGTATCAAAACTTACATTCAACCCTGGCTCGTACGTCAAGTTTCAACAGTATGTAATTCCCTGACATTCTAAAATTATTGAGTCTCCCAAAATACTCGACATTGGCAGAATCCGTCTCTGGTGGTAGTTGCCATTCATTAAAAGAAGAAGAAGAAGAAGAACAATACTAACACTAATTAACAACTAATAGATACATAACTTGATTAATTTTTTGAAAAGTAAGCTGAGGAGTAGCAAAAATGTAGGTTACCAGGCCATAAAATCTTCAAAAAAAGAAAATAAAAAGCAAAGGTAGGAATGATGATGTAGAGTACGTTTCAAGAAAGAAGTCCCACGGATAATGTTGGAACTACAATATTTTTTATGAAAGTATTTTTAACTCCATAGACACTAGCGACACCTAAAAAGGACTTCTTTTATGAAAAGGACTCTAACTACCGTCTGTTGTAAGTTTTCCTGTATTATAATGTACATACTCTGTGTCAGTAACAACTGACAAATTGTCAACTTGTCAGTACTCAGTTGTCACTTTTCTAGCGATGCGTTTGCTCTGTGTGGTATTTTGTAAAATTTATGTCATTACTCATTATTAATTTAACCAAATAAAATATATACAAAATCTCAATGCGGCATTCAGAATTATAAAAATTGTGTTAATGTTTGTGTGATGTAAATCAGAAAAACTCAATGAAGCATAGTTTTTAACAGGTGAGTTTCAATAAAAATCTTTGTTTATACTTTTAAGGATAAATTTCACAAAAAAAGTCATATCCATTTTAATTATATTACAAGTTACTAGGTATTATTCAATCTCAAATTTTTAATTCAACCTAAAAATGTTTAACTATTTTCTCTCTAAATAACACGCTAATAACGGCTTGATAAACAGTATATTACTATTTTTCCTTTATTCAAAGCTGCTGTCAGCGGTTTCTCTTTTCTTAAATTCACAAACAACAATGTTATTTGTGGTATTAACTAAAAAAATATAATATTATCTTTAATAACTGTGAATATAATATTTCTCATTTATAATTTAATTAAATTACTTTTGATCTGATTAAAAAGCGATTTAATATTTTGTTAAAAAAAATATAGTTATTTAATATTCTCAGGATTTGAAGCTAGTGTTTTTGTATTGTGTTTGATAAATTCGACAGAAACAGCTTTATTTATTGTCATATTTTATTAGTGATTTCTTATTAAAGTAAATAAAAAGATCTGTTCAAAGACATTTAAATTGAATACATACAGTTCTGGAAGAATAAGCAATTATTTGTAATATGATAGGTAATTGATAGACAAAAATATATTACCAATGTAAATACCTTTAAATTTAACATAATGTCAACTTATATTTGTGGTAATTATAAGTGTGACTTTACTGTACCAATGCTGTTGTAAATTGATTGGCTACCAAATCTATCATTTAGTAAACTAGTTTCCTTTAAATTGATGACTCAAAAATCTGTTGGTTATAGCACAATGTTACTATATATCAAGAACTTATGTTTGAAAAAAAATTGTGAAGTTCTATTAATAATGTATTAATTTGGAAATCCTTACAGTTTATAGAACATTAACAAAGTAATTCTACAAACAAAATGCCAATCAAAAAAATTTCTGGATATAATATGCTGATAACACCATAAATGTTTAATCAATTGATCATATTAAATTGGTTGTTTTTTACTTTTTTAAGCGTAAGATTGATTAATAAAAAGTACACATCGAAGAAATATAATGTTGACCCACCATAAAATAGATGAAAATCAAAGTTGTCCTTTTTATTATATAATTTCAATTATAAAGAATGACTTCTCTTAAATCACTTACAGCAAATAATTCAACTGTGATACAAACAACTCACAGCAAGCCTTTTGGATCAGACATTGACCATTATGTATGCTTATAATCTAACTTGTTATTAATATATTTATCAAATTGTAAAACATAAACAATATAAAATGAACAGTTTCAAACCAGGAGTGGAGTAGCAAGTATATGTCATTAGAACACTATAATTTACTTGATAGTATCACAGCAGATTTTACCCATTACTGCAATAGCCTGTGTGGCACTGCACCTGTTATCCAGTCATCACCTTAATTCAATATTAAATTATTACACAAATTGATTTTTTTTTAATAATGTTAGTAAACTCCACTTACTGTCATAATAAGTTTAAGAGTTATTTTCTGCTCTCAAATGAAAGTTAGTTACAGTTATTACAATACGAAACTGGAAGTGTAAATATTTGCCATACATGGGGTATCCTACTTGCAGTCGGTATAAGCAACGGGTGAATTTTTTTGACGTCGACAACTCGACGATCGTCATCCACGTGCACTTGTCAGTTCGTCATCACGCCGCAGTCTGCGACAGACGTCGCCCGCGCCACACGCCCGTCACTCAAACGCTATCAAACCTAGTGTTATCATTACTCGCGAAAAATACTCTTCGATACAAAGAACCGTAACTATTCTCGGTGCACCGTTTTGTTTTAAAATGAAGAAAGCAGACTCTCACAATAGCTTAAAGAAGGGAGGCTCGAGGTCGGCGCGGCTGCTTACTGACAGCATATCGTCGTCTGATGAGCCGGAAACTGAGCGTTTATTGGGCTCCAAGCAGCTCACGGTAGTGGCTGGGGTGGGTGCACGCCGCGAGTCACTCACGGCACCACCCTCTCCTATTGACTACGCCAAGAAGCGTGACACTCCTCGCCAGCACAATTACATGAATCATCTCCATCATCTTATTCACTGGAGAGATATTTGGAGCGGTGAACCTCAAAGAGCACACGAGGTACAGAGGTTAAGGCAATTAATTTTTAAGCTCTGGATAAATTAGCATGGTTGTGGTTAAAAAAATCATAACATTAGGCTATCATAACATTATTCACAACTTGTATAAACATAACAAGTACATTGTATTATTATTATTTTTTCGTGTAAGAAATTCTTATTTAACTGATATTAATTCTAATATCAGAGAGAGCGCGTGCGATAGTATTTACTCGAACGAGGTTTTCTTTAATTCTGTAACCTTCAATCCGGTAATTAGTGTAATTCGCGATGTTATTGTCGTGACCAATTCCTTTATTTTCCACTTCATTAAATTGATTTAGCATTTCTTCTCTGTTTTGTAAATAACTTCTATATGATATAACTGTAGTCAAGTCTAATTAAATGACCAGTAAAATAATTTAAAATACGAATAAAAACTTTATATTACGGCCATGGCCATAAGGTAAAAACATAATCGAATGAGAACATGACAAAAGCAAACAAGGTCGTAAAGTTGAACCAATGTAATAAACTCAAGTCTTTAATACGTTGAGATACAAAACGAATATAAAGTAAAATAAAAAAGTCAAACTAAAAATATACTATTTTATAAAAGCCGGCCGAGTTTGTGTAGCTCGGGCAGGGCCAGAAGAGGCAGTAGAAGCGTTGAGCGTAAAAACCCACGCCAAAATTTCGAAATCAACATAATATCTTAGATTATTTATATGTCTAAATAATTAAAGCATAATATATTGTACACTATTTGTACCAGATAAATCCACGAGAAGAGTACCTATTTTGGCGAAAAAAGTTTTTTAAAGTTTCAGTTTCTATGAGTATTATGTTCCTTTCGTCCTTTTTATAATATTGTATCTTTGAGTTTCAATTCACAGGTTTCAGATGTTCAATCTATCCGTAGAACAAAATTTACTTGTGAAAACAAAACATTAAAAACACACATGTTTTCGAATATAGCAGTCGAATAGTGGTTCATACAATTCATTTCTCCAAGAAAATAAAGTCGATTGTAAAGTAGAAATTATCTAAAAGTTTGTCCTATGGATAGATGGTTATTTTGACGCTATCGTAAAAACGGCAATAGATACTAATGTCAAACTTGGTGTGATAAAATCTAATCTGAAATATTAAAAATGGGCCAAGTCTGTTAAGTTGTGTAAAGTTTAGCTAGATTGTGCTATGAGGATAATGAATAAAATCACATTTTTTTAATATACTTATATTATCTGTTGTCTGGATTCTATAGATACAGAACCCCCCGAGAACGAGCCCGAGTCGAGCAATGGCCGGTATATTGTTTACGTCAAATGTTTAAAGTTTTGACATTAAATTAACGGGATATAAGTATACGGAATAAATAAACTCTGGCTCGACAAACTCGCGTGCGGAAATGAACCTTGCATGATAATTAATGATATTTACCGAGACGATCATGCTCATCTGTCGGTATCTTCTGTATACGAGGATCAACACTAATCTTATAAAGAGGAAGTATTTGTATTTTTTAATTTTTGTATGCTTGTAACGAATAAACTCAAAAACTACTGGACCGATTTTAAAAATTCTTTCAACAGTAAAATGCGAGTAACATAGGCTTTTTGTGTATAGTAAATCTACTTTGCATCTGTGTGAAGCCGAGGTGCGTTGCTAGTATATTATAATTGAAGATGTGTCTCTCCGACGCATAACCTAAGATGAGAGCCTTAAAAACAGACTAACTGGTAGTAGCGGACACCTTTTTTACCGGTATCCACTTAAATTAGGAATAATCAAATATTTATGAAAGTTCGAGATTGCGATAATATTTAGAAATATTTTTAAGGCGAGCATACCTAGCATACCTAACTATGATTTTATAACACTGGCTAAAGCCTATTTTTCTTTTATCTTACCGTTACCATTGTATTTACGGAATCTAGATCATATTATGGTGTGAGCTAACGTGAAGCTTACGTTTGACCTAGCCGGACCCTTGATTTTTCATGCATAAAATATATGTTAACACAGTGCCTCCAGTATAAACAACCTTTTGTGTTTGAATTCCTATTTATAAGTATTTGTTTATCAATACTGTCAATCCTTCAATGTTATGATTACAGCTGTAGACACGCATAAAGTATAATGATACTGCATTACGATGACAACATAAATGGGTGCATTATCGGCAATAGCCGCATGCATTCACTGTAAGTCTGACTATGGAGTTCACTATTATTCCAAGAAACTCCGTTAGTATCTATATGAAACCAACGCCTGATGGTAACTCGTAAATGACGGGTATAATATTACTCTTATTCTTTGGAATCCTCAACGATTACCTCGTGTGTGCATACTTTTTGAGACAAAGTTTAACACAAGTATTCTTGAATTAATTTCAGATATATTTGTTTATGGCAATGATTACGACTATGATTAAAAATAAAAATGTTCATTCAAATAGAGCCTGTTTCGAATACACTCCTGCGTGCAGTCTAAAATTATAGAATTTACAATAGTACCTTGATTGTTTACCAAGGGAGCTAACCACTATTTTAAGGCGATAGTATTTTTGAATCCAGAGTTGAGCGAGGGAGTACGTCCCTCGAGTTTAAAAAAGTGCCGCTCCCGAGGTGAACAATCTACTCTTTATCACCTCTATGAGAAAATTATAAGTGCACGAAGAATAAATAATACAAATGAAGTAGAATTACGTTTATTTATTTACATACGGTTAGGAACAATAAAAAACAGAAATAATTAGATGCTAATGTTTATTGAACATTTATGAAAGATCTTAAATCCGAATAACAAAAGAAAGAATGCGTTTCGCGTGCTTTTACTTTTACATACTTTTTTTTAATTTGGTTTGCGCGCGATTTATTGTTTGACAACCAGTAACGTCTTCATGCAATGTTCGTGATCGATATTTTAAATTTTTGGTGATTGAAACATTTACAAACAATAGAATAGAATAGAATATACTTTATTGTACACAAAAACCAATTATACAAGCAGTAAAAAAACTAAAGCTAAACATTGTACAAGAGGATGGCCTTATCGCAATATGCGAACTCTTCCAGGCAAACCTCAGAAAGGGAAAACAATAACAAAATAGAGTAGAAGGTGCAGCAAGAATTAATATAAAAATAAAAGTAAAATAAAAGAGTATACAGTTACAAAAAGTACATCTATCCCAATTAACATAAATCATTATAAATTAAAACTATACTATCATAAAAAACATTACATCATATACAACATAACATGACAAACGGAAACAAAAACATTGAAAAATTGTAAAGGCAGGCACAAAGGCAACAATATCCACATTCCAAATTCAAATCGCTTTTAATCCCTAGGGATTAAAAAGCTATTTTGTTCCATGATCACTACTGGGAGCTCTTTTTAAACATTGAATCTATATCTATGCATCTATATCTATATCTATGCATTTGACATACTGTAGAGTCACACTTCTCAGCGACCTTACTTCTACGCTTATGAAATAACCCTTAAAAGGTTTTAAGGGCTCGCGAAGTTTTTAATAGAAACTATAGTTTAGACTCTAGCCCACAGGGGAGAAAGTTAATCAGTGTTATAAATTATACTTACATATTATTATACAAAATGATAATTAACACTTTACGAAATCATCGATCTCTTAACATTAATTAAAATACCTTGTACGTGTTATGTACAAATGTTGGTTGTTTTCTTATCTATCAGGCATTTTATAACAGCAAAAATCTTATGCAAACACGATTATCACTGAGTACGTACGTGATTCACTGTGAAAATTTTAAATTTTGATCTTTATTTGTCGTTCTAATTTGAAAATATCACGCGTAGAAGTGATATTTAAATAAATGTAGAGTTCCCCAATATATTTGGTAAGTAAAATTGCTGTCTCAAGGATAAAACTCTATGCGTCACACTTAACAATCAATTTCTAACGCGGCCTTGCTTCACCTCTATTCACTAATTTCCCCAAAACCCACCCTGTTAATAGCGATATTTAAATAAAATACTTTACACCGGATAATGTGTGATACTCGCGTTAATATAAGACAATACTATCCTCAGGGATTGTCAATTATCGACAAAAAAAGTTTGTTTTTCAAAATGCACCCGGGAAAATATATATTGTATTTAACAAATCGAAACAAACACAAAATCATCAAATAACTTTACTAAAATTCTATAGAATACACTAGTTATCAAGATGGCATTTCACTGCGTAAATATTATGAACTAATCGTGGTAGGATTGAACCAAATATGGTTGTAAATTATAATGTATCTTATTTACATATAATCTCAGAACAAAAAGTAAATAGGCCTATATCATACGTTTACTTGAAATGTTACTATATCTATAAATAAAAATCTCGTGTTTGTAGTGGCACTCCTCTGAAACGGCTCGATCGATTTTTATGAATTTTTTATGTATATTTGGTGGTTATGAGAATAGGTCGTGAAGTATATTTAATACCGCTAGGTGATTAGGGTGTCTATATTTAGGATTTTTTTATAAAATTTGGCATCAAAAAATACTTTTGTCTTGCGAAGTGGGCACGGTTCGACTAGTATAATACAACCTAATAAGGCATGTTACCCTAGCCTGTACTGTTACCAGCTCCGGTTTTGTTTTAAACTAAATATAACTTTCATTCAATTTATGGACGCAATCAGTCTTCAAAGTCAAATTATGTTATGCCAAAAGATGTATGACCCAGTTAATTATTTAAATGTGTGATACTCGAGTTAATAAAAGACAATATTTAAATTTAATTAGATAATTAACATAATAATTGAAATTAAGTAATGAACTAACAAACAGATGATTAAGCGGCTTTGAGTGTGGCAGAATCTTTTTTATTGTTTAATTATTCGGTATTATCAATTATACAAAAGAACGTATCTTTAAACTACAGTAGACTCTACTTTATTTGCAATCGCTTTCTATGACCTGCAACATTTTTTTTAAATATTTAATCGTATAATCATGTTTGTACAAAGTACAGTGGGTAAAAGTTAAACAGCGAAAAAATATCAAAGGACAAGTTGTTTACTAGTGTTTACTCGTCGGAAATTGAAAGAATTTTTGAAAGAATTAGTATAGCCGTGCAAAGCCGGCGCGGGCAGTAAGTTTATCTCATAATACCTTATAATATTAAGGCAACCGCTTACCATATAGCATTGTCTTGTTGAGTGGATATTGTCTCGCAGACTCTTGTATCAAGGTATAGGTTGAATATTCAAGGTTTTCAGTCAGTGGTGTGACCATGTGTGACCATTTATGGTTATTGTAAATTATCATCGTATTCTCTAGATTTTCTTTATATAGCGCCTACGTTAAATGATAATGCAATCAAAGTTACGGAATAGGTACGTATGAACACATTTTCTAAAAACATTGGGAAATGAAATTGAATTTTATTTGACAGCCAACCAACTACAAATCAACAAAAATTATAAAACTTAAATCTATTTAATGTTAAAAAAATATAGTCTAGTTTAAAATCTGTAAATACAAATAAAACCGACCAAGTGCGAGTACCTATAAAAACGGCAAAAAACGCGTTTGTTACATGGGAGCCCCCTAAATATTTATAGTATTCAGTTTTTAGTATTTGTTGTTATAGCGGCAACAGAAATACATCATCTGTGAAAATTTCAACTGACTATCACGGTTCATGAGATACAAGCCTGGTTTACAAGTTTAGTAGAATTAATTTCTATGAAAACTCACGGTCAATCTTCACATTTCAGAGTAATCAGACAAAAAAGCTTACGGGATTCAGAACCTTTTTGGAGAGCTAAAAGTTAATTAACTTTTTGTATTTCTTATTGTGTGTCTGTATGTTCCTGTGTAAACTGCTCTAATTCAACAAACGAAGCCAAGTACCATAATTCGTGCCAACAAAAAAAACTCTTTTTAAACATTTTCGAACTTATTGATCGTTAATTGTTTTGTTAAATGTTATTCCTTTTTGCTAAATACAACATCGTCACGTGCTGCTCACGAGGTACTATGTGTACAATCAATTAAATTGTTAATTGTTCCTGAATACGAGCTTGCCACAATGTTCTGGGATATTGCCAAGACACATTTAAATTCTATAAAAATTATTATCGATTGTATTAACCTAAAAATAGCTTTAAATATCGTGTTTAATATTATTTTTTAATACATCTTACTCACTTAATACATACTCGTTGATGATACACACATTCTCAAATTCAATAATTTATAACCACTCTTTAGGTAAATCCGTAATTCTGCAAGCACTTTTTGTTTCACTTTTAGATAGATAGACCAGTGTCGATAATTTTTGAAACCAAAAAAAAATACAGTAGGATGAAACCCATTAGAAAAGGAGGGGAATATGATCAAAATGAAAGGAAAAATAAATTACGGTCGATCCGAGTTCGGGAAGTGGAAGTGGGGGGGGGTTTAAGGGTAAAAAACGGTTTATCTCGTTTTCCGGCAAAACTACAAGTCCTATGGAAAAAAGTCAAATGGCAAAGTTGTAGGTAATAAAAAGATCTACAACTTTTCTATTTTCACTTTTTTCACATAACCTCAAAATTTATGTGAAAAATTCAAAAAACCAAGTTTTTGGTTTTTTATTTTTATCTTTTACAAAAAAAAAAAATTCTACGAAATTTGGTGAAAACTTACCTTATTATGTCACAAATACACTGTAATTTATTTGATTTAAAATATTTATTTTTTCGCCTTATTTTAACTAAATATCAAAAAAGAACCCTAATTTTCAATCGAAAATTCTGACGTCAAAATATCAGCTTTTTTAAAAAAGTCGGTGCGCTTTTTGTTCCTTGAAATCTCTACTTTCTGACGGTGTAAAAAAATATATACTTTTTTAACAGCTGCTACGAAATAACAGGTATCTAGTAAGTAAGTTAACATAACTAATTAGAGTGCCGAGAAGTTATGGCAGTGTCCTACCGTATTACAAGTTCGTAAGGGATACCTTTAGGATTTCAAGATAGATGATGACCATGATAGATTTCAAGGAACAAAAAGCGCACCGACTTTTTTAAAAAAGCTGATATTTTGACGTCAGAATTTTCGATTGAAAATTAGGGTTCTTTTTTGATATTTAGTTAAAATAAGGCGAAAAAATAAATATTTTAAATCAAATAAATTACAGTGTATTTGTGACATAATAAGGTAAGTTTTCACCAAATTTCGTAGAAAAAATTTTTTTTTTGTAAAAGATAAAAATAAAAAACCAAAAACTTGGTTTTTTGAATTTTTCACATAAATTTTGAGGTTATGTGAAAAAAGTGTAAATACAAAAGTTGTAGATCTTTTTATTACCTACAACTTTGCCATTTGACTTTTTTCCATAGGACTTGTAGTTTTGCCGGAAAACGAGATAAACCGTTTTTTACCCTTAAACCCCCCCCGACTTCCACTTCCCGAACTCGGATCGACCGTAATTTATTTTTCCTTTCATTTTGATCATATTCCCCTCCTTTTCTAATGGGTTTCATCCTACTGTAATTTTTTTTCACTTTTTACCATTTTTAAAGGCTTCGGCACTGGTCTAAGATGTTAAGTTTCATGCTTTATTTATGTTATCAATTTCTTTTTTCAAAACATGCCTCACTATTATATGTATGTATATATAACTTTAATTCTATCTGCGGGTGGAGCCCTGGTGACTTGTAATACAGGTTTTTTCTAAAAACCTACACCAGTCTCTCACAAGGTTAGGTTCTAGTATTTACTATGGTTAAGTTTAGTTCTAGTGACCTTTGTGAAGAGAGAATAAATATTACTAATATAATTATTTTATGAAAGCGAACACACATTAGTCCAGTGCCGGTGTTCACACACATTAGGCGTGCGATAGAGCGACGGCCCAGGGCGCCAAATTTGAGGGGGCCCTCGAGGTCTGAAGTCTCCTGCCTCCCGTCATGGATACGCCCTGCGCTCTACGCATATCGTAACCTGGCTACTCTATCGATTGAAAATGAAACCGCTGAAAATTAGATATATCTAAAATTAATCACAAAATTAACGTTAAATATTGATTTCCTAAAGTAGGCGCCACAATATTCTTGCCCGGGGCGTCAGTGGCCCTAACACTGGCACTGCACATTACGAGACTAACTCTTGAAATGAAAAGAAGAAATGAAAATTACTGAAAGTATCAACTCTGTAGAAATAGATGGCGTTAGTGTAGCCTTTTGAAATTTTTAATTTGCACCTGACCATCGCATTTTAATTCGTAAAATATATTACATTTAATTACATTAATCTGAGAGGTCATTATGCAAATTACTTTTATATTTGCTACTTGTAAATTATCACGTGTATAAGTAAATATTGTGTACATCAAAAGTCTTATCAAGTTAAAAGGAAACTGATCGAATAAACGGCGACCTTTTCCTACAAAAATAGATTTACTTCATGATAGTACCATTTATCTGACATTATGATACATAGTTATGTTAACGGCAAACTACGTATATATATAAATCGCAATCCTTTAACGTTCACACAAACTAAAATAAACTTTAAACTTTGTCTAAGCATTGTATTGAGTAACGATAACGGTCAATGTATAAATATATGAATTAAAATCATTACCTGACATTATATGAATTTTTATGTAATCATAGTTAAGTTAATATTAGTCTTTTGCCTTGAAAACAAACATTGTAATTATGGTAATTGACGATTATCATTTTGACAAAAAAAATACGAATACAATCAAGCTGGAGCCCACCGCGGGTTCTGTAATCTGATGATGTTCTCAATAAAAATTATGTAGATTTTAGGGAGAATTAATAACATTTAAGTGTTATGTTTCTTTTTTATAATTTAATAATTTAAACATTTAGAAAAACGACCTTTGTGAGTAACTTTTGCTGACATAAAAATCTCTCATCTAATTATAAAATAATATATTAAGAGTGCAATTATTTTAATTGATTTACTTATTTAAAATATAGGAAAAACCTTCTATTCAAACCTTCATATTATGATTTATAAATTAAACATCTACCCCTATGGTTAGAATTCCTAAGTATGTCATGTAGTATCCTCGAAATCAGATAACGGTAAAGTGGCCCATGTAGAATATTGACGGAAATGGAAAATGCCTATCGTTTCCGTAGAAAAAAAAAATTTGTATTTAAAAAATCGGTTTCATCGTCATAGCTAGTCTACGATAATGGCTTTTAGTTACACACTGTTGTATTGTTAAAATTAAATTGTTTTATTATTTTTATAAAATACTTTATACTGGACTAAAACGCGATTTATTATTTATCCCGTTTAAAGTATGAAGTATTATATATTTTATTTAAATAAGTGTTATACCCGCGTTAAAATGCATATACGACAATATTATGTTTTATTGTTATCAGTTACCGCAATTGTTATTACGTTCAATTGGAAATTGCCTTGATGGAGAATTTAACAAGTTGAATCAAACAGTTCAATTGGGCCCGCACTTGATGTTCTATTTCATGTGACGTTCAATTTGGTTCCAATATTAAAAGACACATTGTAAACCAAGTCGGTCTTCTGATTTGTATTCATAAACAAATCCATTATTCACGATACAATAAATGATTCATTGCACCTTTGTATAATATTGTCAACGGAATGGAGTCCTTCATAGATTTTACATTATTATTGAGTATTTTATTTTGAATTTTTTTTTTACTATACCTTTGGTTTTAAAAATTGCAGGCGTTCAAGTATAACATAAGCTGAATTTTTGGATTTATTAAATCCCCACACTCGATGTCAGTAAAAGTAAGCAAAGCAAAGACCCCACGTTTAGTGCTTACGTAATTCTTGAATGGCCCATAAGTACATTTTTATAAATATATTTTTTTGTATTACGTAAATTTTAAATTGTTTGTATTTAAATAGATTAAAATCGAAAACGCCATCTAGAGGTTACATGCAATATTATATTGCGGTGACGAATTATCACTGTTTATATTGTATTGGATGGTAAGCAGACTTCGAGGTTTGCAGATAGATGGCGTTATTGCGAAAAAATATTTGTTTTGTAAAATTGTATCAAAAACCATTGATATAGCCTTAAAAGCGAATCTAAAGAAAAGCTAAAAAATCTTATTTATTATTAATAAAATAAGTACATCTTAAGTCTAAAACGAAATTGATCAACCACTAAGTATCTACAAAAATTAACTAATTTTAGTATTTATAAATTTTTCACTCTCTTTCAATATTCACTTTCCTCGCTTTGAACACTGACTACACTTAAATATAATAATTTAACTCACCGATACATCGAGTTGTTAAGTACGTAAATAAATACCGTGCCTGAGTAGTACTGTATAACAAACAAACGAATGACGATAGGAACGATAAGAGTTCCTGTATTTAACTGTAATATTTCAATCAATCCTTATCAATACTTGTAGTGCAACGAGGGTCACAGGACTTACATCGGTGTAACATAGTTTCTTTAAAACAACCGCATCTGTACTACCCTCGTGAACAAATAATAAGTGACATATAAAATTTTACACGTGATTGTTATCTATTTACAAAAGTGATGCGGACGCGTGTGCATATAAGATTGTCTTGAAATGCTTTCATGGTTTAATAATGCTCGACCTTCGACTTCTGGTACTCCTGAGCGGCATCCACTTGTGTTACCAATTAGAGTGCCGAGAAGTTATGGCAGTGTCCTACCGTATTACAAGTTCGTAAGGGATACCTTTAGAGAATCAATGCACAATGAGGTACGTGTTGTCACTTGGACTTTTCCGTCTTGAATCAAAATATTTACTGTTGTAATTAAACGTTTTTTTTTTATTAACTTACGGATTGGACTATAAAAGAGGTTTTTATATTCTTGGAATATTTTAACCTGTTAATAATCTTAGTTATTTATTTATCATAAATTAACCACTATCTGAAACTTAGTTTTAGCGATGCGATAAAATTAATTTATTTGAAGATAAAGAACTAACTAATCTTAAAAATTCTAAACTGATCTTTACACGAATATTTGGTTGAATTAGTGTGAGTGTAATTTCAGAGAATTGAATCGTATTATCGTAGTAGAAATTACTTACGTACGAATACCTACAATAAATTCACATCTAAGGACGCTCTCTGTAAATATGTAATGGGTTAATATAATCAGTTAACGGTTAATTAATAATAAACCACATTATCTTGTCCCTTGCTTTATAGACCCCGTGTAAATTACTGTTATTGGTATAATGAACATGTTTTATGTGATATAAAGCAAAGTTAACAACTTTATCCTTAAACAAACTTTGGGTTAGCGTTGCATATTATATTGAGGCTACATGGGCGTATTAAACCGATATCTCAAGCATTATAGCGTCAGTTTTACTAACGAGCAGTACATAGGTACAAAATTTGTAGTTTAAAAGAAGTTGGTCATGCAGTAATTACCTGCATACATTTCAATGTTGCACCAAGATGTTTCGGGCGACTTCATTTAAGAAGATTTACGGCAAGGTTTGATTATTATATGTACTACTATGATCCTGGAAACGCAATTATAGTTATACCCCAGACTAACGGTCCTGTGCTGCTTGTCTTCCGTAAGGAACGCCCACCATTTGCAGGTTTTTGTTCATTTAGTTCCGTGCGTCGTTTAGAATCTAAACTTTAGATACCGCTATCTTGGGCATCCCATCCATCTTCTATCCTAACCACACAATCACCACCATTATTTAAATTCGCCCATTATATTATACTCAGAGAACAGCATGACAACCGCGACAAAATTTTGTCGACCGTTTTCTCGTGTTTTAATTGATTATCTCTTTATTTCTTCCGGGTCCAACATGACAATTACACTTAAAACTTAATGAAAATTAAATTTAATATCAAAAATAGATATATTTGTCCATCGAGATATCTTTTCTATCAAAATTGTCGATGTCGAGATATAATATATTGAGATTTTAGTTTGTCTTCTCTCGTGGCGGTCATGCTAGGCCGGCAGAACGAGTACCATGATCTCTTAAGAGCAGTATTATTGCCATCTTACTTTACGAAAAATCGTGAAAGCACGATATATCATTATTAGCTT
This sequence comes from Anthocharis cardamines, assembly GCA_905404175.1. Lineage (NCBI taxonomy): Eukaryota > Metazoa > Arthropoda > Insecta > Lepidoptera > Pieridae > Anthocharis > Anthocharis cardamines. Next base: position 4,740,268 of record FR989954.1, read on the forward strand.
TGTCTCGTTAAGTCGTCAAGGACTCCTCCAATACTTTGAGAGACAGTGGCTTAAGAAAGTGGTTAAAGAGGCTCCCCTCGTCTTCTATAAAATTACGCATAAAGATCCTCTTCGTTTCGAGTTTGTACTTTTCCATCTTAGTCAGTTCACATTCATGTATTTGTACGGAGCAATTAATATACATACATATAAATGAATTTTCGAGCTTCGGCTCAGGATAAGAATTTGTGAAAACAATTGTTGATTTAAGAAATTGATTGTGAATTTCTAAACATTATCCGGAAATTTGGACGCTGTTAAGCAATACAGTGTCAACCCACAAAATTACAAATATTGATACCAATCGCTTTCTTATATGCTGGAGTACATATTTCAAAAGAGATATGTATCATTTAAATCGTTTTAATAGCAAAAATATTGAAAAAAATAGCGAGCACGATAACCTAAAATGTTTAAAATATTTAATAATAATGCATTAAATTCAATTACTTTGATTGCTACCAAGAAGAACGACATATGTTTATTCTAATAATAATAATTACAAAAAAATCTATTATTTCAGTTATTTTTTAAAATAAATTTTATAAAACCTGATTAAAACTTCAAACTCAATTTTCTCAAAATGGCAACCATGTGGGTTGACACTGTATTGCTTAACAGCGTCCATTTATCAGTTGCCACAATCACACATCTTTTCACGTTTCTTTTTAAGTTTCCACAATAAATAAATATGCTAATTCGTTCTACAACTCGTTCCGCGGTAGACAAAAGCCAATCTGGTAGACAAAGGCTAATCAAGTTTTGCCTGTTAGTGCCGGCAAGTTTGTATTGTTATTTCCTTTTTCTATTATGGCACAGGTGACTATTATTATTTTTTTTTGTCTGGTGCATCTTTAATAACGAAACGAATTATAAATCTAAAATGTAATATTCAATCTAAAAATCCAATGAATTCTTTAGAAGTTATACATTTTCATGATATCTCGTAAATTTTAATATCTATTATTATCATTATGCTATCTGTGCACTGTGGAAGCCAGAGTATTGAGGAGATACATTTCTGTGTCTGTTTCACTAATGATTTCCAAGCCAATCTACAGGCACTTCGGTAAACAGTCTTATGTTTTTGTGTAACTGGGTAGCGAGAGTATAGTATGTATAGAGTATATCCATATAAAACATCAAAATCAGTTAACTGTAAGTATATAACTCAGATTTATTATTATCTAAGTATTATGTCTTCACTTGAAAATCCAGCTCACAGCATGGGGCGGTATCATGACATGACTGGGCGGTAATCAATCCTGTAAGCCCGTTACTTTTTGCCTCGATCTTCAACTCGCATTGCATTGCAGGTTTTCAACTTGTTTTTTTTTTTAATTTTTAGACATGCTATACTGCACATTACATGGATAACGAAAGCCTTGTGGTTAAAGTTTTTTTCGTAACATACCTTTTAACAATTTTCAAAACTTAATTATCACGTATCGTAGCACCAAAAAAATGTGAGAAACAGGAAGTTAACATTGAACTCTTAACCAATGATGCCTCAATACCAGGAACCGGAAATCATATATTTAATAGAATGGAATGGAATGTGTGTTTATATATGTATTTGATTCACATATTTTGATAATATATTTGATTTTAAATTTAAAAGTTCTCTTGTAATATGTACCTAGTAGTAGTTTTATTACTTTTAATACAATTGTTATATTATTTAACTAGTAACACGCCCCGGCTTCGCACGGGTGCAATGTAGATGTACTATACATAAAAAAACATAACAAACAAACAATTCTTTCCTCTTTATAATATTAGTATAGACTACTCAATTTAGACATTTTTTTTTCAAGTACATCATTATGTATTCTTTAAATTGGCTTCGTTTGCACGTTTAAATTTGAAGTAAAACAAGAAGTAAAAAATACTATGGGAAATAATCGTCGGTACCGGAGGGGAGGGCTTTGTCCGTTGCCATACATCTTGTCGAGTTTCGAGTCGGCACAGTGTGACCGGTCACTTAACAGCATGGTGCCCTCGGAGCGAGCCGCGCATTACAGCGCCTCTGCGATCCTCCATCGCATCTCTTTACGAACCTACAGCACGTATTCTCTCGTACGTATCCTCTCGCATTCATTCATCGCCCGCCCTACATCCGCCTTGAAACGCGGCGCGCTCTAAATAGTATCCGCCCATCAGTATCACTCGAGACGAGTCGTGTTCCCCGCGGGACTTAGTCATCGGTCACGTCTCTCGCAAATCTGTCACGGGACGCTTATTATTTCCATGATTATTATGCGGGCATACGAAACACTATGTTCCGTTCGCCGCAGTTTTCTAACAAAAGCAACAGTGATAATGAATATGTACATATACGGTGTCTCATCGCGAATATACATAAACCGAGAAATGTGTCCAGGCCGCCCGAGTCTTCGGAATCACCTCTGGAGTGCGTTCTGGAATCGACTCCATCGGACAGGGAGTGCAGTCCATCGGGATCGGAGAAATCTAATGGAACAGTGAATTCAGAAAACTCTGATGTAGCAGAATTGGGTAGAACAGAAGAGAAACCACCACATACATTGCGGGCGAAAAGTAATAGCATTGCTGGTGCAACTCTAATGCCGCCGTCGATGCACAACAAACGGAGACGGCCATCGTTTCTGCATCTGCATGTTGGTGGAATCAACGAGCACATCGGCCCGTTGTCTGCGGGTGCGCATCTCAACGTGCCTCGCTTCACAGTCACGGCGCCCCAAGGAGAAGGGCGGCGCCTCAGTCATGGATTCCCTTTCCATGGCTTTGCTCTTCGTCGCCACTCTAACATGGTCTGCACCAGGATATATAGCCGGTGTGAAAGTTTTGCAGTTCACAATGATTAATATAACATTGCATTTTAGACAATTTGAATACTAACTTGTGCATGATCAGTAGTACAATGCATTGAAATGTTTGTGACACGTGCTGAAGATCTAATAATTTATTTTATTAATTAATTTCATTTCTATTAAGTACATAGTAATACATTTTAATAACGTGAACGAAACGAACGAACGAAAATTTCTAAGTCATGTATTATTTTTTTATTAATTACCTACCTGAATCATTACACCTCAAATTATTCACAAAGAAGATTTCAGATTGGGAGAATATTTTTACCGTTTAATCCCCCACACCATATAATTTATTAGAATATCCTTGTGATATCGCCCCTTATCATTATGTCTATAGGTATGTAATGTTCATTACCAGCTTTGTAGGTTGTGCCGTGCAAACGTGCTGTGTATCTTTACTTCTGTGTAATTTTTGCTTGTATAATTAGTTTGAAAGTGTTTCGTATAGAATGATACGTTGGAGTTTGCAAGTTGCAGCTGAGGTGTTTTATTGTTTTCAAAGTCCGTTAACGCTTCCAAATAATACTAGCCTTTTTAAAATATTGTTAGTTCGTCACTATTTTACAAAGGCAATCTTGTTATTAACTCATTTGGCATGGCTGAAACAATGTTTTGATTGTTATTAACTTATTAACTATTATAGATTTTTACCCCAAACCCAAACAAAAATCTGTGAAAGAAGATGAATTTATATTATTTGTTTGTTGTATGACACCATTACCTATAAATCTCTTATCTGTTATTTTTTGTTCTGATATACATTTTAATACGTCAATACTTTATAAAGCGCAATATTTCTATGCCATTATTGATATTATATTATCGAATACTGAACTAAGTTTTCCTTTGTTTATATAAAATAGCTGAAATCAGCAGAACAAGTGGCATTGAATGTAATTAGTAGTAAATCCCCAAACAATTGAATGGTCACGACTTTGTTTTTTTTATTGATTAATATGTTTCCGTTCCACAGAGCCTTCACCGCAGCGAGTCGATGGTGTCGCTTGCATGCTTCAAAACGCTCTCACAGCTCATAAACAACGATGGCAACGAACTGCAGAACTATCTCGCGGCCAATAAGAACATCAATGTCGATGACAGGGATGAGGTACTTATTTCTTTTATAGCACATTGTTAACAATCGATATGATATCAAGGGGATCGAGACAGAGTAACATAACCCATTTGTTGGCAAATTACTGATTAGAGAAAACTTTATTCATTGCAAATTGCTTCTGTTTTGTGATGGTTTCAAATACATGAATATATAGTTTATACATTGTTTAAAGCTTCTGCTACTGCATCTGCCACCTTTTATTATTAATTATTATTAATCCAGTAGATAATATTGTGAGCTTGGAAAGATAGGAATGTTTTAGTCCTTAGCCTTATTCAAAAAAATGTGTTATACCGTGATTGATTTTTTTTTATAATAAACTAGCAATCACGCTTGAAATATGTGCTAATATATTGTTAAAATACTATAAGGTACTCAGGTTACACATGAACAATATACATTAATTTGCCTTTTACCAAGTGTTATTTATACTATGTAAAAAAACATCATTGAATATAAATTTTCTGTCTCTTCTTCTATTGGTATTTTCTTGTTAGAAATGAACAGACGAGCATTAAGTTCAATTGATGATAGGTAATGCTCCAGCCACGGAACTGATGTTCTGATTATTCACAAAGAAGTTTTTAGATTCACTGATGTCAATGATGCGCTGACGACCTAGTTTTTACTTTGGCAATTCGGAAATCCATAGGCTGATACCGAAACGCGCGATGTGCACTGCACATGAACCGTTACCCGGTCGGAATTTCGATATTCCTCCAAATCCTTATAATGCCCGAAGTTACCAGACGTGAGGAAGACATGCTTACAGAAAATTAAAAACATGTCGTCCTAGATGGTTTCGAACCCACGACCCATCTACCAAACGAACCCAGTCAGTCAGTAGATACTTTTAAATTGAAGGATTTAGATAGGGCAGGACTGCAAGTGTCAAGTGCTATCCGTCAATAAAAGTCGTACTGATCATATTAGAATACAAAATCATATGCACTTTCTTATACAATAGCAAATAGCCCATTGATTTGCAACAACCACACAACTCCCTATATCAAAACGTTGGAAGACATGACATCTAGTTACTGTCAATGAAGCTCTTTTGACTTAGTCTAAATGGGCAATAAGACTAGTTTAATCCATAATAGTTTAATCCGAAATAGTATAATATAATATTATATTTCATAATCTTTATCTTAGCTTCGTCAAGCTATTTTGAGTATTTAAATTCCGTCCATGTAACGAATCGTTAATACTTAGAAAAACCATGAAGTGTAGATTGCATTTGTCTGCTCCAGCTTATGAATATTAAGTATAGTTAATAGTATAAGTAAGTATATATTTTGGGAAAATGAAGTGTGATGATTGATGATTGAAGTGAGAACATTGATGATGACTGACCACCGTGGTTCAATTGTATAGGCGTTACGTTAAGCACCGGAGGTCTCGGAATCGAATCCCGGGCAAACGAGATTTCAGAAAATTCCGGTTTCGGTCAGGCACAAAAGATTGTGACTCCCACATACTTGCCTGAGTGAACCAGACAATAAATGTATCTGTCCCACTCATTCAATTGTGGGTCAACAACGCAGCATTGAAAGGCGCGGGGCTGAGTTACAACCTACTCGTACTATCAAATGTGTCGACACTCGAGCATCGAGAAATCTGTTTATAAAACTCCTCAAACATGCATGAGGCTTATAATATTAGGAATATCTAGATAATGTATTGTTGTCGCATAGAACGGTACAACAGCGCTCATGTGCGCGAGCGAGAAGGGGCGAGTGGAGGCGGTCGTGCTTCTTCTCGCAGCGGGCGCGGACGCGTGCGCAGCGGACTTGGACGGATGGACGCCGCTCGCGTTTGCGGCGCGCGCGGGCCATCTGTCCGTTGTAAAGGAGCTGTTAGAAGCTGGCGCGCCGGTTGACTCGCGAGATTGCGTAAGTTTCTTCTTAATTACAGTATATATTAATAGCTGTTAATTTCTAATAATTCGCACTAAACAGTTATTTACGAAGAACGAGGGTTGCGCCGCCATCTCTTAAAATTTTAGGGAAAGAATGAGACAAAGTTTTTATACGATGTATATGTATGTCGCTGGCTTAATATGTATTTAGCGAACCTTGTAAAATAAAAAACATGCTAATTTTAACAATAAATTCGTTAGTATCAAAGAGATCTTTAAATATTTTATTTATTATACTAGCTGATGCCCGCGACTTCGTTCGCGTGGGGTTCACTTTAAGCTGAGCTTTTGAGCAAGCTTTCTTCAAATGACATATCCTCCTCCACCCTCTGTACTTGGTGATTTCTTTTGGGAAAGAGCTATCAAATTAGTCATTGACGGTTGCTTTTGCATCATGTTATCGACATGTTTAATGGTGGTTGAGATTGGGGTTCGAAGGATGATTTGATATTCAATAGTTGAAATAATTAACCTGACTTTAAAGAAACATTAGGGAAATTCATATTAATTAAATGCCATCAAAAACATAAATTGTAAAAAAAGCCAAGTCTTGCAACTCAGTTCTTCTATCGTAAAAAGTTGTGAGATCCATATAATTACCAAGTCGATCAATTTATTCAGTCTCTACTGAAGGATCCTTCTGTCTTAAGTAATTACATAATAAGCTAACCAAGCTAAATAAGTATAAATGCCAAAATTAAAAATCTTTTATGTTTAAAATAAATAGATTGGCTCGGCTATCGCATTAAATCACAATGTATCTTTTTTTATTTCATTAAAAACATAATATATCTCACAAGTAATACATATTATATTAAATTAGATTGTTAAGTTTTTTGTAGATTTTGATATGTTCTATAATATTGTAGAACGTTTTTTTGTTCTATCATCAATACTTTCCGCAGCACATGCGGTCAAAGACATTTTATGTCTAATTTTTTTACACCTTGGGTTGTTTTTAGTAGGGATTTCTAAGGATCTCTATTTTTTCTAGTAATAAATACCCAATGTTACTCAGTGATAATGTAGCTTTCTAACGGTAAAAGAATTTTTAAAATCGGTCCAGTAGTTTTTAAGTTATTCATTACATACAGAAATACAAAAAAAAATTGTATATCTAGAAAACTGGACCGAAATTTCAAAATATTGTAGTTTTTCCTTGATTTATAGACTAAACACTAATTTCATTCTAAATTTCAAGTTTCTATGTCTGCTAGAAGTGCCTTAGAGTTTTGATGATCGGTCAGTCAGTGAGTGAGTGACAAATTATCAAACTTTGACTAGTTATAATTCTTAAACTACTGGTTCAAACAGAATGATATTTGAAATATACCGAGTTTATACAATGCCTGCTTAGTGATTGAAAATTCAGGATTCTAGTTTTATCCACAACGAAGTTATAGGGGGTCGAAAATGGCCCGAACTACTTCGAGAAAAGGATAGTACGGTCGTGCCGCTTTTTGCTCGACTTGGCGGGGGCACTACCGTGCCCCCAGATTTTACGTGACCAAAATCCAGATATGTATGTGTCTTTTTTCTACTAATCAGAGTTCAATCGAAGATTGGATTCAATACATTTTCTGTCTTAAATAGATGCTTGCGTTCATTTAATTGGTTATTTTCATTTTCGGACATTTTTTTAAATTCCCGGGATTCCTGCTCGCGTTTCCGGTGCTAAATGCTGTAACCTCTAAGATACGGAAGCAAAAAAGCAATGTCGAATAATCGTAATTCTGTTTAAGAGAAAGGATTGATGAAAAGGTGAAATAAATGATCTCATAAGAAATACTTTTTCATATATTATTTCAATAATACATTTTCTATTTTTGTTATAATATAGTTCTTTCAAAAAATAAATAAATAAATACAAAAAAATATTTCTTTCATTTCAACTTCAGATTCGAACTCGCATCAAAAGCTACGCTATGGGACTGCATATCCACTATTCTATCCACTATTCTACGAATACATATTTTAAATGGCGAAATAATCAAACTATTTCATTTACATATCAGACTGTGATTGACATCTGACAATTCGAAAAAGTTCAACGCGAGTCAGTTTGCATTGAAATTTGGTGATATGGTGCCTTTAAAATAATATTTAAATGATGATAACTTTTCTTTCCGATAACCGATTTCGATGAAATAAATGTTGCCCCGGGCTTTCCTTAATATATTTGTGTAAATTGCATTAAAATCGGTTCAGTATCTTCGGAGATTAGCGTGAACAAACAGACAGACAGACAGACAGACAAGAATCTTAAAAATTGCATTTATGCATTCTGCTACCCTTCTTTTATCACCCCTCTTAATTTCTGGTAAAAATATTTAGTGAAGCGTAATTTCGATCCTACTCTTTTATTATATGTATAGATAATATTATATATGGTCATCGAAAAGGAATACATCTAAATACATACAAAGGTGTAGTTTTTGTGTTCACACCAAGTAAGGTACGCTTAACCTATCTTTATTTCACTGTTTTTTTTTTAGTTTCTGTCAACCTAAATTTTACAAATTCGCTCTATTATAATCCGTATTGCATTTAGTGTCGCAAAGGTAATTTTTTTTTTTTAATAACTAGCACTTACCAAATAAGTACTAAGAGCACATGCAATCTAGCCTATCACTTAAGGCTAATGAACAGTTTATTTCTATCCTAAATTAACTAGAAAATATTTTTTTACTAAGATAATGTCCTTTAACACTTTTCTTATTGCAAAGGTAAATGAAATATGATTCAGTTGACTCTTAATTATGTCAACAGTGACAGATTTGTGTAAAACTTGATAAAACTATTACAGTTTCCACCCTGTGTATAATACCATCCCACTGTCCCGACCTAAATATGCATTATAGAGCAATGACCAAATTGTTCTGTGGACTGTGCACTCGAAATTTGTGTATTTATAATTAATGTGGAACCCTGCCAAAAGATCAGTGACATCCACATACTTTATTCTTGTTGGAACATATGCATACACAAACTAAACAAACCTTTTCATAAACAAGATATTATTAGAACAATGGCCTTATTTTTAGAAGCACTGTAATTGTTCCGAAGGTTTATTTAAAATTTTCCAAACAAAATTATTAAGAACTACATTTCATTTTAAAAAGGCGCCAAATAACTTGGAGCCTATACGATGGGAAGGTATAAGGGATTTTCCAGTGTTTCATACGTTTTTTTTATTATCCTATTTGCCTATATGTTTTCTAATTCGTAAAATCATTAAAGACCAAAAAAAATAGTCGAAAACATACTTTGGTCATAATTATATTTAATGTTTTACACAACATCCTAAATCATTTTAAAAACAAGTTTACAGCAGTAATTGATGTAGTTTATTTACCAGACTAGTTATATTCTGGATACACAGTAATACCCTGAATACATCGGATTTATCAGAATGAATCCTATTCATTCCCTGTTCGCAAAATTCTCATACTACCTAAAACTAAAATACTGTCAGATAACTCATTCATAAATTGTACTTTTGTTTTTGAATAGGGTAACTGGACGCCTTTGATGTGGGCATCTTACAAGGGGCATGAAGATATTGTGGCATTACTACTGGAGAAAGGTGCAGACGTGCATGCACATGGAAACTACAATATTAAGTAAGTTATGTTCAATCGTTTTTTGTTATATTTACACATTCTACTTAACTACCATTGCACAGACTTAATGCTATTTTATCCGTTAACTGCTGTACATAATCGGGATCTTTATAATAAACTTAAAATGTACCTATAAAGGTCATAGTCAGTTGCGTATTTACATATTTCCAAGTATAGGCAGTTGAATTTTTACCGTCTTTGTTAGTTCCTAATTAAATATAATAATATGTAGAGGCCGACTATTTGTTCGAGGCGGCGAACTGTGTGTTTTGCTACAAAATATACAAGTTTGCTGTACCGGTGAATGTACCATGAAGGCAAGATGTTTTCTAGACTTCTCTCTCTAAGAAATCTAAATAGAAAATTGGTATACGCCGCCCCTAAAATCTACCGCCCTAGGCTCAAGCCTAACCAGCCTGCTGGTTAATCCGCCACTGATGATAGTTGTTAAAATAATTAGTTAAATGATCTTTGTTAAAGATAGTTATGGTTCCAGTACTCACTGATAATGTAGCTTTCTAACTCTTGGTGAAAGAATCAGTCGAGTAGTTTTCGAGTTAAATCGTAACAAACAAAAGAAACAAATCTTTCCACTTTATAATATTAGTATATAGTATATAATCTTCAACTTTGCATTATTTCCTTTTCAAACCTAGAATACTCAAATTAAAACGATGTTTTAGGTGTCACTTATATTACGAGATCTGGGGGCACGGCAGTGCCCCCGCCAAGTCGAGCAAAAAGCGGCACGGCCGTACTATCCTTTTCTCGAAGTAGTTCGGGCCATTTTCGACCCCCTATAACTTCGTTGTGGATAAAACTAGAATCCTGAATTTTCAGTCACTAAACAGGCATTGTATAAACTCGGTATATTTCAAATATCATTCTGTTTGAACCAGTAGTTTAAGAATTATAACTAGTCAAAGTTTGATAATTTGTCACTCACTCACTGACTGACCGATCATCAAAACTCTAAGGCACTTCTAGCAGACATAGAAACTTGAAATTTAGAATACAATTAGTGTTTAGTCTATAAATCAAGGAAAAACTACAATATTTTGAAATTTCGGTCCAGTTTTCTAGATATACAATTTTTTTTTGTATTTCTGTATGTAATGAATAACTTAAAAACTACTGGACCGATTTTAAAAATTCTTTTACCGTTAGAAAGCTACATTATCACTGAGTAACTTAGGGTATTTATTACTAGAAAAAAATCCTTAGAAATCCCTACTAAAAACAACCCAAGGTGTAAAAAAATTAGCCATAAAATGTCTTTCATCGCATGTGCTGCGGAAAGTATTGATGCTAGAGCAAAAAAACGTTCCACAATATTATAGAACATATCAAAATCTACAAAAAAATTCACGAGACCATATGTCCAACTATTGTAGTTATGTCACTATAACTACTTTTTTACATTAAAAAGTTAATAAAAATGCCGATCAAAATCAGACTGTTATCCATAGCTTTATCTTAATTCTTATCCAAATAAACTAAGAAAAGGAATATCTACAAAAAGAAATGAGATGCCATCAAAAACATAAATTGTAAAAAAAGCCAAGTCTTGCAACTCAGTTCTCTCGTAAAAAGTTGTGAGATCCATATAATACCAAGTCGGTCAATTTATTCAGTCTCTACTGAAGGATCCTTCTGTCTTAAGTTATTACGTAATTAGGTAACCTAACAACATCTTATAGTGATCATATCAATACCAATATTAAAAAGCTTTGATGTTTAAAATAAAAAGGTTGACTTGGCAATCGCACTAAACAATCTAATTTAATATAATATGTGTTAGTTGTGATACACATTGTGTTTTTAATAAAATTAAAAAGATACATTGTGTTTTCATGCGATAGCCGAGTCAATCTATTTATTTAAAACATCAAAGATTTTTATTATTGGTATTGATATGATCACTATAAGATGTTGTTAGGTTACCTCATTACGTAATAACTTAAGACAGAAGGATCCTTCAGTAGAGACTGAATAAATTGACCGACTTGGTATTATATGGATCTCACAACTTTTTACGAGAGAACTGAGTTGCAAGACTTGGCTTTTTTTACAATTTATGTTTTTGATGGCATAACTGTTTCTATGAATGTTTATAAATATTGTTATGAAGTTTATCGATTGAAAAATTAAAAGATAATATTGTTATCATAAAATACAAATGTATAAATAATTCGGTATTGTTTTAGCAACAACACTTCTTATTCAATATTAATTGTGATATAAATTGGATTCAAAGAAGAGGCATCCTAATAAGGCATACTAAGGCCAGTTTTCCAAGTCGAAATCCATTCTTAAGAACTGTCAAAATTTCAAAATAAATATCAAAAGATTTAAATAAAATACTGTATACCGGATTAAAACGCGATTTATTATTTAAATTATTTATCCCGACGTTTCGGATGCTTTTCAGCAACCGTGGTCGCGGGAGACTGCCGGTCTCCCGCGACCAAGCATCCGAAACGTCGGGATAAATAATTTAAATAATAAATCGCGTTTTAATCCGGTATACAGTATTTTATTTAAATGTGTGATACTCGCGTTAATAAAAGACAATATTAAATATCAATAGAGAAAAAACCGGAGTTGGAATACGGTCCTAAGTCTTGCTTATTTAACGAGTTTAGTTCGCGCATATTTATTTTTTGTGAAGCTGTCGATTAAACCTTTCAATCAACTTCACGTTCCCATTCATACCTCATTTGTATCTGGATTCCCGCCAACTGTGCACATAGGTATTAGTGTTATCACTTCTCTCATTTGACGGGCTCGTTGGCGCGTTCAGTAGAACATTTCCCGTGCGCATCGATGGGTCGTGGGTTCGAATCCCACCGGGACGACATGTTTATAATTTTCTGTTAACATGTCTTCCCCACGCCTGGTGACTTGGGATATTGAACGGTTGGGAGAAATATCAAAATTCCGATCGGGTAACGAACCACCGTTCATATATGGAAAAACCTCGAAGTGCTTATTGCGCGTTTCGTTTTCAGTCTATGGATTTCCGAATGCTTGAAGTAAAAAGAAGGTTGACGGCGCATCATTGACTGAAGTTCTGTCTCTGAGGTACCAACCATCAAGTGAACCTCATGCTCGTCTGTCGATATCTAAAATAAAAAATAAATTAACGGCAATGTTTAGGGTTATCCTACGATAACGTTTTTATCGTATTTTATTACACGTTGTTATCTAAATCTTGTTTATAGAAGGCAAACTCCCACTGTATGAAATCCGTGGTTGAAGCTTAAATTACTTCAACAATACTGGTTGTTGTAAAAATTGTAAACAAAACTTGAGAACTGGTAATAATGGTATAGATTTTGTTTCATAATACGGCTGGTGAAAATAGAAGTTGAAGTTGGAATTGCAATGGCTATTATAATACAGAAGGGTGTAAACATTAAGAGAAATAAACGGAAGCATTCTTAATTTTTATGGATTATTTAAGTACAAATCTTGAAATACTACAGTATGCATCCCGTACCCGTAAAGTTAAATTTTTACTAGGGTCTAAACTGCTGTCCAACGACAATATCTAGAAGATAATATGTATGATGTATAAGGTAAATAATATAAGTTGCGAGTCTTCGAAATTACAACACTGGTAATTCGCAGTAATGTTCAAATTTTTTTATTTCCTTCTGTTAAAAATGAATGAAACAAAACTAACAAAAATGGTAGACCGTTCGAGCTATGCTAAATGAAAAAAATAAAAATTAATGTTTTCGAGTTCCTATGATTTTAACACTGAATAGTTTAGATGTGTTGATTATTTTTATTGCATTTTGCATATTTTTAAAAATACGAAGTGATTTAAACTTCGTGTGAATAGTTCAAAATCTTATATAATTATTATTTTCCAAGTTAAACTTAAATACCTGTATCCTGTATCTCTTTTTTGTATTTGTTCTAAAGCAGCAATGTATCTTTAATATATAATTTCGCCTATCCCTGTCGATTAAAATTTATATGGTACGGTTAAAATAGAAATTTATGATTTCTTACGAAAAATATAAGAGTAAATCACCTTTAAAGGTTACACCTTTAAAGGTTTTGTTGTATTTTAAAAAAAGAAGACCGGTTTTAAATATGATTAGTGAAATAAAAAGAAAATGGCTAGCGCCGTACATCGAGTACCGTGTCAGCAGTTTACACTGCTCACACAATTCCAAGTCAGAGTTCGGTGCACCGGTATCTTTTAATATCATAACTACTTATATCATTTAATATCAATACATCAATTATAAAATAACAAGTCTATCATTTTATCATCAAAGATAGTGTAGGTTTCGTCTCAGCTCATACATATTAAATATGATCCGAAATTTTGTGATCCGGCTCAAAGACTGCAAGCAGGGCTGACCGAAACATTTTTTTAAATTTGTTTCCCCAGGATTCGAACCCAGGTGTTAAACGCATCGCGCTGAGCCACGGAGGCGGTCAATAAACAAATAAAAATAAAACCTTTCAGTTCCCTGGTATGGGCGTCGGGTCGTCACCACAGCGGTGTCGTCCAACGTTTGCTGTCCGCCGGGGCCCGGCCCAATTCATGCGACAAGTACGGCACGTCTGCGCTCACGTGGGCGGCGCGCGCGGGCGACGCGGCGGCGTGCGCGGCGCTGCTGCAGGCCGGCGCCGACCCCAACACCGCGGGCATGTACTGCTGGACGCCGCTGCTACAGGCCACTCAAGGTAAGCGTAGCCTCTCAGCTCCTGGTAAAATTTTAAGTTGTGTTGTTGTATTGTGTATATTATGTCGTGCCGCTCTGTAGCAAATCACCGGGGCCGCGGTCGTTTACTTTGTTATCCCGCCGCCTCAACACGGCGAAAGTGTGGGCCAAGAGGGGGTTTAGTGGGTCGGGTCACCAGACTGTCTGGCTAACAGACAGTCGCGAGTGACTCAACCCTACACTCTCTCGGCAAACGTCAAAAGAGCCGCGCCGGGAGGGGGGGCGAGAAGAGCATTGCTCTTAAAAGATTGTCTCGCCTCCGGTTTGGGGAAGCTTCCCCCTCTATATAAAAAAGGCCTCTAAAGGTAAGCGTGACCTCTTGTAATGCAGGATCCTGAGGTGCTTTGAGGATGTACTATACAAAAAAATATCAGCGAGTAAAAATAGCCTATGATACTCGCTGATAATGTAGTTTTCTATTGGTGAAAAAAATTCAAGTCCAGTAGTTTTTGAGTTCATGATTTGTTAACAAACAAATCTTTCTTGTTTATAATATTAGTATAGATTGGCACTAAGTGGACGTCTAAGTAAAGGACGTCTGACTGTCAACTTACATGTTGAGTTGCCACCGGAACTGCGGAATTTTATAATAAAAAAAATATACGGCATGATGCTGTCGCGACTATAGATGCGAAGTCGGTTATTATGGGCTTTATTATTAATTTAATTCAAACATACATACTCTTTACAAAAGTAGTCTTGTGTAGACTAGAACACCGCAATAATAACCGCTTGTATGTGTTTTGCGTCGCTAATGTTTACGAACGAAGTTTCAGAATAGTTCAGATATTTCAGGAATTATAAGTGTTGACAGGTTTTGTGACTTGCGCCAATATTCATTTGAAGCTTACTGAAAAGCAGTTTTTCTAGGTTTTTCCAATGATCATAAAATAATAAAAAATATTTTTTTTTTGAGCGGTTGTTCCGTCTCTTACCACTTATTATTTTATATTTACTCCCAAAATTTTTAATTACTTACTGAGTATAGAAATGCCAAATACATGCTGTAATAAAAATTAAAACGCTATAAATTCTGAGTGTAAAATTACATACATTTTAAATATCGTATTTGAATCATGCGCGTGTCGCGTACGTTATGATCTAATTCTATCTTCGATTCCAAGAAACGTTTGAACGGAAATCTGAAAATTGATTATAAATTATCTTATTTTATATTCTAAATCAAAACAGGCCAAGGTTGATTGAAAATATCTTAGATCTTGTGGTATTATTAGATATAATTAATAGTGAATTTTTATTTTACGTGGCAATTAGTTTTAATGTTGATTACAAAACTTTAATTCATGAATATTGAAGAATATATAGTTTATTAGAGTGTGCACTAATCAAACTAAGAATCTATATCCTAAGTAACTAACACATACTCCATAAAATACTGAATCGCTCGTCAGTTGTAGTTTCAATCTTCCAATGATATTTTGTTTATGTTAATTATGAAAAATAATACTAAGGATAACCTTAGTATTGTATTTATTATTGTCTTCAAAATGTTACAACAATTTTGCCAAACCGTTCACATCATTAGTGATGATGGATGTCTTGGCACAAAATAATGTCATAACGTACATCAAATGAACATATTTCATAATTATTATTACACACCTTGCGATCATCGATACTATTTATCAGTATTTATTTTTTAGTAAATTATTGGAACTATTCTACTTGTTTATCCTTGCAATTTACTATGAAAACAAACTCATGAAATATGTTATAATTATTCTAAAGGTAACCACTTCGAAATTGTTCAAATGCTGTTGGAACACAAACCCAACGTGAACGCGTTAGACAAGGACGGATGCACCGCACTCGCGATAGCGTGCAAGGAAGGCTATTATGATATTGCCGTAGCTCTCATCAATTCTGGAGCCTATATCAACGTTCAGGTAGGTTCAGGTATTTATTATATTTAACGATTTAAAAGGCATTGTTCTCTATATACATAATGTAAAAAAAATTACATATGTTAGATATCAATAGACGAGCATGAGGGTCACTTGATGGTATGATACCTCGGCCACAGAACATCAGTTAATGATGCGCTGTCGACCTTTGTTTTTTCTTCGATCATTCGGAAATCCATAGACTGAGAACGAACGAATGTGCACTTTACGGTTTTTTTCGTTTATCCGTTTAATGCCCGAAGTGACCAGACGTTGCGAAGACATGAGAAGGGCCAAAATAACGCGTTCTGTGTAGTATATAAAATCTTACCCCAGCATTCTAGATTTTCATAGAAAAGCAGTCAAATTATATATTTCCTGTTTTGTTGCAATATTTCACCTCTATTTTAGAAAATATTGTAAATGTTATTTTATTCTAGGATCATTCCAAGGATACGCCACTCATTCAAGTAGTTAAAGGAGGTCATAAGAATATAGTGGAGGCACTTTTAAAAAAGCACGTGGATGTTGATTTACCCGGAAAGGAGAAGAAAACTCCAGTGTATACGGCGGTTGAGAAAGGACATGTGGCCATTTTGAAACTACTTCTAGCTTCGAATCCTGACCTTGAACACTGTACAGTTGTAAGTAGCTTGTATCAACAAGTAGAGCTTTAAAATAATAATTACAGTTGCGTTTTCTTTTTCATTATTAAAAGCTTGAATTCGTGTATGCGGTGATATTAGTTATTTCGGCTATGTATGTATTTGCGAGTTGTTCCCACGAGAATGTAAGTGTGTACTCCTATTTCACCATGCCTACTACTGGTTCAAGATGTCATATCGTCGTTGCGACTTTAAGACCTCTTATGTGTAAAAATCAATATTATGAGAAAATCGATAAAAACCGTCTACTGAAAAATATATAATGAAAACAACTACAATAAAAATACAGGTATCAGCCACATAATTTCCTGCTTTTTACTTTGCTATTATTAACTGAAAGCAAAACTAGTATCATTGTAAAAAAAAGTTAGCAATTTAGTTAGCAAGCACATAGGAGTTTTTGAAATTGGTAAATAAAATATTTATTATATAGAAACGTCGTAAACAGATGTTTTTGCATTCGATAGATATTCAAATGTTGAATGGGCTGGCGTAAAGGTCTTAAAGTCGCAACGACGATATGGATTATGGTGTTATAGTTGCAGTTACTTACAAACATTTTGTAAAACAAAAAAAACTTGGCAATTAAAAAGAGCGACGGAGATTTTAGTGTCGGTTCTTCTCGTACATTCTAAGCCCTTGATTTGAGAACTGGCAGTAAATATAAAATTATTATTGACGTTTATAAGTGTACATATCGTAATCTAAGTGAATAAATGGTAATTTGATTTGATTTGCTGACATTGGCTCTTTGTGTTTATAGACAGGTGATACGCCATTGCTCCGTGCAGTGCGGTCCCGGAACGCCGAGATGGTCGCGCTCTTGCTGGAGCGCAAGGCGCGCGTGAACGTGGCCGACAACCGCGGCGATACGGCGCTGCACATCGCCATGAGGGCGCGCTCTAAGGTACTCCATCTTACTATTCCTACTCCTAAACTACTTAACCGATTTTAAATTAAATTGGCACACCGTGAGCAGTCTGGTCCAACTTAAGAGATAGGACAGCTTAGACTTTTTGACCATCTACATTGCACCCGTGCGAAGCCGGGGCGGATCGCTAGTTGTTATCTATAAAAATCTATACATAATTATCAATTATATTTACAAATTAATTTTGCAGTTGTTTTTTTACATGATCTCGTTAATGTTGTAAAGAATCACATAGGCTCCTTTATACTAAGATTTTGATAACCTTAAAAATATAAATTTAATCCATTAAGCTTGAAAAAGTTATAAATTATGTTTTATCACGCTATATAGAACAAGGACTGAATACTGGTTAATTTACGAGGGTGAATCAAAAAGTTCTTAGAAGTGCATATATATATGAAACCTTTTTGGATCAAGTTCGATATTCAAATTAAAGAGTGTCTATCACACTATATTTATGCAGACTGTCACTTGTTTTTGTCAGTTCGTTCGCATGTAATAATTTTTTTTGCGCAACGAGTTGCTAAAAAGTCAAAATTATGGATAAAAGTGAGTTACGTGCGGTGATAAAATATCTCAGTTTGAAAAAAATGTCTACGAAGGAAATTTTTTTGGACATTCAGCAGACATTAGGGGGTGATGCTGTACCCTATTCTACGGTTGCGTACTGGGTGGCTGAATTTAAAAGAGGTAGATCAAGCTGTAAAGATGACCCGCGTTCTGGGCGGCCTTCAACCTCCGTTACAGAAGAAAATGTCAAAAAGGTTGAGAATCTGGTTTTGGAAGACAGAATAATGACTATAAAACATATAGCTGAGATCCTAAAGATATCTTTTGGTAGCGTTCAATCCATTTTAATTGATTCACTGGGGTTCAAAAAAGTGTCTGCAAGATGGGTGCCACGAATGTTAACCGACGAAAACAAAAAGCGACGTTTGGAAATTTCCAAGCGTAATCTCGAAATGTTCCAGCGTGATTCGGATAATTTTTGCCGTCGTCTTGTCACCATGGATGAAACGTGGGTCCACCATTTTGATCCTGAAACTAAAAGACAAAGCATGTCTTGGAAACGACCATCCTCTCCATCCATCAAGAAATTTCGAGTTGCTCCTACCGCTGGCAAAGTTATGGCCTCTGTGTTCTGGGACAGTGAAGGAATCCTTTTTATTGATTACATGCCAAAAGGCCAGACGATTACTGGACCCTATTATGCAAATTTAATCCCGAAAGTGCGTGAAGCGATTAAAGAAAAACGTCGTGGAAAACTGTCGTTGGGCGTGTTGTTCCTTCAAGATAACGCTCCTGCTCATCGATCGGAAGTTGCGCTCAACGCAATCCGCTGTGCTGGCTTCAATCTCCTTGACCACCCACCATATTCTCCGGACTTAGCCCCAAGTGATTTTCACTTATTTCCAAAATTAAAAGAGGAAATTCGTGGAACAAAATTTCACGATAATGACGCGGTTATAGCTGCCGTAGAGGACTTTTTCGAGAGTCAAGAAAATAATTTTTTTTCACAAGGAATAAGGAAGTTAGAAACGCGTTATTCTAAATGCATTGCATTGGAGGGAGATTATGTAGAAAAATAAAATATTATTATTTAAATCTTTGCATTTTTTAATATTGATTCCAAGAATTTTTTGATTCACCCTCGTACTATGGGAGTTATACCGGTATAATAAAGGTTTTTGTTTTTATTCATATTTACTGAAAAAAATTACTATGGTAAGTTTAGTGTACCCTTTAAAACTAATATCATGGTATCTCAGTCACACACGTATTTTGGAAAATAAAAATTAACCAGTTTCAGTCCCTGCTATAGAATACTAAATAACAACAACTAAAGGACCAAAATAGAGTTTTTAATTTATCCGAGCCAATACCACGCTTATAAATAAATAAAATAAATAAATAAAAATTGTTTATTTCAGAAAACATGGTTCCATATTAGTTAGTAATTACAGCTTAATAACTTAAATCTAAGGTGTAAGGCTTATGATTATGTGTTTAAGGTTTTTAACGCAGAGTTACTATTTCATTCTAGGGCAAACTAACATATTTTAGGTTATCGACTACCCTCAGCTTAAGCTGACCTACAAGCGTGGATCCATTCACAAAACTACTTATCTATTACAGCAAATAGTAGAGATACTCCTCAGAAATCCGAAGAACAGTCAACTATTGTACAAGCCCAATAAACTGAACGAGACCCCGTACAACATAGACATGAGCTACAACAAGACGATCCTCGGGCAAATATTCGGCGCGCGCAAGTTGAACACGAACGAGGACAACGAGAACATGCTGGGCTACGAGCTGTACAGCGCCGCGCTCGCCGACATGCTGTCCGAGCCGAGCTTGTCCGTGCCCATCACCGTGGGCTTGTTCGCGCGCTGGGGCTCCGGGAAGTCGTTCTTGCTCAATAAGTTAAAAGGTAAAACCAACTACAATGATGTTTTTTAAATTGCTCAATGTTAAAGATTTAAGACATGAACCAAAATGTTTATAAATAAAGCGTAAGTGACGTGTGCACGTGCACAGGGCGTGTGCAATGCCCCATTGTGCGCCCGAGTGCATGTGTCGTTCGTTTGATCACAAAGAACTGAATAAATTTTGAACAATGACAAAAAGATCTGGTTCGTTCGACCCGTTCAATCAATTGATTGGTTCAATTTCAAATGAACGATCGCCACGATCTTAGTCGATCAATAACAAAAAGAACATATTGAAATAATTATTATATTTAACATCTCATTTAGTTTAACATTAGAGAGTTCCTGTGCAGGGCAGGTCAACGGGTCACTGACTCAGGATTATCTGTGACAGCCATGGCTATGACACAGCACTGATAATAGGGATAGTAATAAATAAACATATAGCGACAAACATATTTCAATAATAATGGACTACACCTATATTTTCAACACCAATGCAACCAAAGCTGATATTGTTTTAATAGTATGTCAGTGGGTAAATAGGTTAAAAAATATCAATTGCCGTGCCTCTAGCACCCTACTACGAACTATTGAATAATCGTTGTACCACGCAGTTCATAGGACCCAAATAGAACAAATAAACATGCATCTTCTCTGTCGTAGAAATACGACACGGGCGGTAGGGGCACTGAAATATTTGTCACATAAATACGACACAAACTGTCAAAAGGTTAATAGTATGTCAATGAGTAAATAACTAAATAGGTTAATAATAATTGTTTTGTAAAATAGAGGAGATGAAGAACTTCGCCCGCCAGTGGAGCGAGACGGGCTGGTCGTGGTCGTGGGCGGTGTGGTGGGGCGCGTGGCACGCGGCGCTCGCGCTGGCCGTGCTGGCGGCCGCGCTCGGGGCGCCGCCCTACGTCGCGCTCGCGCTCTGCTTCGCGCTGTTCGCCGCCATCTACCTCGCGCTCTACACGCTCTGGTATCTCACACACAGGTTCGTGGCAGTGGCGGGACTACCATACAAGCCCAAAAGCCCGTCTTGCCGATTTTAATATAATGCGTGTTTATATATATTTATATAACTTATATAATTACGTATTGATTATATTTATTTTTAATGCATTAATAAGGCAAAACAGGCGTTTGGGCTTGTATGCTGGTCCCGCCACTGGTTGGTGGAGTACACTCGAATTAATGTTCACTCACAGTCAGAGGGCTTAGCACGAATAACTGATTCGAAATTAGATTGTACACAACTGAGATTGACGATTCGAATTCTTAAAAAAAAAAATTTTTGTGCTACGCCCTGACCGTTTCTATGTAAAAAAAACATAACAGTGCATTCTTCAAAGTATTCGCGTTTATTGATTCAATATCGATATATCAAAGAATTGATAAAATCATATTTATTAATTATTATTTACATTATAACATGGCATCGAGGAAAACTCGAATTTAGGTTTTTAATATTGTTTTACATAGAGAAGGTATTTCTTTGCCACAAATCAAACTTGTATCTAGTTTCACAATTAAATTGTAAAGAAAATATCAAATATATAAAATAATAATAGGATAAAAAATAAACAGGATCCCTCTTAAGCGAACCCTGAAAATAAAAGTTTTATAATGTCCATAAATAGAAACATCTGATTAACTGCTCGGCTACGGACATGTCCGGAGTGATTCACCAATTATATACGTTATTCCAGATACGAATGGTGGTGGGCTGGTGGTGTTTTATCAGCAATGGGAAAACGGTTCAGCACTTTGCTGCTGGTGCTACAGGTTGTGTTCTGTCACCCGCCAGGACCTAACGACCCCAGAGCACTGCCAGCAACGCCGATAAGGTAAGCCGTAGAAAAGTATCTACCAAAGCAAGCCTAGCCATTATAATATGAGTCACATAAAGTCAAAGAAACTATTCTTCTCAATTATGCAAATAATTAATTATTGAAGTGTATGTAAACGTAATCCAAAGTTACGTTTTTATATTATAACAACAATTGGAAGATTAAAAGAAATTCAGATATTAAATTTAACTCTTTATTTCCAATAAATGTTATATCCATCTTTGTCACACGAAATTGTCTAAATTAAATATTGATATAATTATTTATAAAAGAACTAGTTAATGTTGAAACTTAAGACTTTTCTCTTAGAGATTTTGAAATAGCCAGTGCCGGAATTAGGGGGGTGCGTGATGGGGCGACGGCCCAGGGCACAAAATAGGAGGGGGCGCCGAGGTAGGACTCTCCTGAATCCCGTGCTGCACACCCTCAATACCTATGCCTTATGCCCTGTGCTCTATGCATATCATAACCTGGCTACTCTGTCGATTGAAAATGAAACCGCTGGAAAACTAGATTTTTCTAATTTAAACGCAGAATAAGCAGAAAATTAACATTCGATATTAATTTCCGAAAGTGGGCGCCACAATATTCTCGCCCGGAGCGTCAGTGGCCCTAACACCGGCACTGGAAATAGCAAGTAATATGACAATTGTTATAGATTTCACTTCACCGAGGGCATGAAGAGCGGCGGCGGTCAAGACAGCGAGGCGATCGTTGTGCAGATGGTCGCGAGCCTGGCCGAGGCGCTGGAGCTGCAGTACGGCCGCGTGTGCACCCGCCTCGCGCGCGCCTTCCGCCCCAAGCCCGTCTCCTCCACCTCGGGTTGGAGGTGAGTACCTTCCCATAGCCTAGGTTGTAAAAATATGTGATAATGACAAAGCCAATTATACAAACCGCCAAATATTTAAAACTCTCCCTGTTTCTGATAAACTCTCGTCTATCATTCTGCAAACTGCCAAATTTAACACTCCTTGTTTCTGTCTTTCTCGAAAAATATGACTCGGTTCTCTTCAAGTTGATACTTTCAATGGTCAAAAAAGGAGTTCCTAGACAGTTGTGATAAGTAAACCCCTGACCACATCACCACTTACCACCATGTGGTATGGTGGTTTAACAACTGTCTATAATTAGAAAAAAAAATAGTAAACACATATATTACAGATGGCGGCGGGCGTGCTGCATACCGCACATAGTGACGTTCGAAGTGTGCTTCACCTCCATTCTACTAGCCGCATGCATCCTCACAATATTCCTTACTGACACCGATGCAGAACAATCGTAAGACCTTATATCTTTTTTTGATACTCTTTATTTTTTTTCGATAGTAATTAAATATTTTTTATAGATTACAATATTACCTTTTCATAAAGATTATAAAGTATTATTTTTTACGTTTATTATATGAAAGTAAATAGCATAATTATTTTGGTCCTTCGAGCCGAACATTTAATATGAGAATATATAATATCTAGAGAATCATGTAGTGTTAGTTGTAACACGTAAAGCAACGACGGCTCAGTGAGAGAGGGTTGTCGTCGATCAGGCGGCGTGACATCCAACAGGGGCTGCTGATCGGCGCGTGCGCGGCCGGCGGGGCGCTGCTGCTCGCGAACGTGTTCACGGCGGGCCGGGCGCTCGCCGCGCTCGCCGTCCCGCCGCGCGTGCGCCTCGCGCGGGTGGCGCGCCGGGCTGCGCGCGACCACCACGCGCACGTGTTGGCGCTCAGGCCGGAAGTGCAGGCGCTCACGCACACCGTACGTATTTATACGTATGAATTTTTTGAAAAAAGAACAACCCGCATCTATTAATTTGCATCACAGACATATGATATTCAACCAGATGCGGGACGCGATTTTAACCATGGGTATCATGCTTGTTGGAATCTTTTTTTAATTATAAGAAGATAATGAAGAAAACCAAAATTGATTAATAGAATAATATTTTTTTGGTGTCGAGGCTGAGAGTGGACATACATAAAATCATAACATATGGTGAATATACAAGTGATTCACTTTATAAAGCCATCGTAATAGAAATTTCTTGCGCGGCTTGAGTGAAAGAATACTGATTTAAAATAAAATGAAAACAAATCTAAGTTGATCCCATGAGACAGACAAACGAACGCTACGTTCTGGTAAAGTATGAAATATGTTTACTCGCATACTATTTCAACATATTTTTCGAGCATCTAACTCTACTGAAGAAAGTCTAGTGTAATAAGAAGTCACAATCGCATCTGTACCGCAGGTGTCGTGCCTGGACGCGTTCACGGGCCAGCAGACGCGGCTGGTGGTGGTGGTGGACGCGCTGGACAGCTGCGAGCAGGACAAGGTGCTGGCGCTGCTCAACGCCGTGCACGCGCTCTGCTCCGACCCCAAGAGCCCCTTCATCCTGCTGCTCGCCATCGACCCGCACATCATCAGCAAGGTAATCATTATTATTTATTTATATTTATTCTCTGATATGTGGACAGCCGCCATCTTGAATACGACAACTTATACTCTCTCTTTTGGTTTTTATTAAAACGAATTCCAATAGGTTAGAACAATAGCATTAGATTACATAGAGATTTTGGCGCGCTATTCCGAGATGTCTATGGCGGTTCTTCCACTGACGAAAGGTTATGACAGCATAAAAACTAAGTACATTACTTATACACGGCCCCTATGCTAGGATGAGATAGACCCGCCTGTATGTTGAATTACCAGTTCTTATCATCTCAATGTCTTGAAGTCCGCAACTGCATGATTCCTAACACTTTCTGCCTCGCAACATCTATGAGGAACTAGCTATCGCCAGCGGTTTTTCGAAACCGATATAGCCCAGTCATATTAGGGCTTTCACCTCGGAATGAAAGATAATAAGCTGCAAATTGGTATGAACCTTTGTTTTGTCATTCTAAATGTTGTCTCAAAAGTCACAATCGTTATCGTGTCCGCGTCTCAAGATATTCAAGGTCAAAGGTCACAAAAATCGGTTTTTCGCGAATATCTGGCTTCCTATCGGTTAAATGAGATTTGCATTTATTATAAAAGTTGTAGGCTATAAAATTCCCTACAACTTTTGTTTAAACTTTTTTTTCATACGACCAACCGTTTTGAAGATAGAGCGCGAAGTGCACATCGTACAGTCATATACGGCCTAATGCAAGGTCAAGCGTGAGTTATGGTTATCAGTACGTTATAAAGTCAATTATTTACTTGGAAATTATAATTATTAAACAATGCCTATTATTTATGTACTAACTATTAATTATTTATATTTAATTAAAGTAAGTAACTTGATTATTTATATATAATTATTCATATTTAACTATTTAAGTATAAAATATTATTAATTCTGGATTATATATTTTAGTTTTATTACTGCAGACAAATTGTGAGACTCGTCCATAATTATGAGGTTAATGTTTACTAAAGCATAAAATGTGTCAAGTCTAAGACTGGTCTTTGAGGATCTTTTGTGTATTCGATCTCTTACACTCCTGTGTACACTAAGAACTTGCATCCGCTTTTACAGATGGATCCGATAATTTGTGTTCGGATTAAGTCCTGGCTTGCCTGGTCCAAATATAGTTACTTGGGAATCCGCGCTAGGCACGCAGACTATACATATTTTTGTGCCAACCAGAGCTTATATAGCAAGTCCTGCGTTGTAAGCTCGCCATCCTGAGACGTCAATTGTTATAAAAAACCCCGTGCAAACCTTAACCCTTTTCAAGGCAGATATTTTAGTACTTTAATGATGGTGGTTTTTTATTTTGTCAAAGTATCGTTAGATTAAATAAATGACTTCGGTTCTGTTTTATTCGTATAAAAAATAGAACAGTTATTAATCGAATATATTCTTGTCTTTCT
Source organism: Anthocharis cardamines (assembly GCA_905404175.1). NCBI lineage: Eukaryota > Metazoa > Arthropoda > Insecta > Lepidoptera > Pieridae > Anthocharis > Anthocharis cardamines. The sequence continues at coordinate 4,766,222 of FR989954.1, forward strand.
TTCGTTACTTAGCCTCTAAACAAGTTTCACATTCAATAAACGTAAGAGCATGCGGAAGAACAAATTGTCTGGAGCTAATGTCAATTATTATACTGAAGACGTGAAGTTTCGTCAGGTTGAACATCCTATCTTAAGCCACCTGAAAACTTATATGTAATTTGTAAATGTAAAAATTTAAGTGTAAGTGAAGTAAATGTTATAGGGCTAACAATGTCCGTATTGTGTGCTTGCATGCTTTTGTCCTGTCTGGGTTGCGGGTTTTACTTATTTCCTCTATTGGCGTTGTATATAAATGTATTGCATGTGATTATTTTGTCAAATCGCTAAAAAACAACATTTTATGTATAAAAAGTTACCTTTACTTTGAATATGTCTCAATGTCAACTTCCAAACAATATTTAATTACGAATTCCCTAAAATAGGCTGTAGAAATAAATAGTCGTCGGGCACTGTCTGAGAGCAACATCGGTGGCTGGGACTACCTTCGCAACATGGTGCAACTGCCCTTCTATCTGCAGAACTCTGCACTACGCAGGGTGAAGAGCGCGCAGCAGACTGCCACTAAGAGAATGCACACTATAGCCGCTGATGATTTCTCCACATCGCTACAGAGATCTGTAAGTCATTAATCAACCACAAAAAAGAATGGGTATAAGCCATGAATAATTGGGTTACGAGCCATGTCGGTTGACGAGTTTAGGCCATGACATGGCACAACGAGATGAGTACTGGCTAGTTTGCCACAATGTGACCATAGAATACTTAGACTAGTGGCCTTTTCATCGAAGGTGTGCTTATGTGGCTCTCTTTAATGGTTCTATGTATTTTAGAATATATTCTCTGATACAGTTCGCTAATTCCCATTCTGATTGAAATAATAGTTTTTCATAGTTTTAACGATACCGCGGCTCTTTTTAAAAATCTGTAGAAAATAGACAAGTCCAACCCGCCTAGCATAACCATCAAGAGATATCTCGCGGACGAGTGAAGACAAACTAACTCTGCTACTCATACTAAGAATATAAGATACTAGCAGCGAAACCCGGCGTTGCTCGGGTTAAAATACATCGCATGTTTAATGGTATAAGAAATATTTAAGGATCCATTTTCTAAAGTAGATAAATATTTTAGATTTCTATCTTAAATAATAAGACACTTATTCGACCATTTAACATACGGTGTAAAGTATCTTCAAGTTGTAGGCATCTTGGAAGTTTCTAGACCATTTTAGAAATTTTTAGAATTTTCTAGATAATTGAGGATCAATTTCACCGATTGCACACATTTTGGAACTTTCTTGATCTTTCCAGAAGCTTTCTAAAACATTCTAAATCGATTACAACAATTGAAACCATTTTAGAACTTTCTAGATCATTTCAGAAATATTTAGAAGTTTCTAGATCATTGAGGATCAATGTTACCGATTGCACACATTTTGGAACTTTCTAGAACTTTCCAGAAGCTTTCTAAAACATTCTAAATCGATTACAACTATTGAAACCATTTTAAAACTTTCTAGATCATTTCAGAAATTTTCTAGATCATTTCGGATCAATTTTAGCGATTGCACACATTTTGGAACTTTCTAGATCTTTCCAGAAGCGTCTAAAACATTCTAAATCAATTACAACAATTGAAACCATTTTAGAACTTTCTAGATCATTTCAGAAATTTTTAGAATTTTCTAGATCATTTCGGATCAATTTCATCGATTGCACACATTTTGGAACTTTCTAGATCTTTCCAGAAACTTTCTGAAATATTCTAGATCAATTACAATAATTGCACGGCTTGTTGGAACTTTCTAGATCATTCCAGAAAGTTTTAGAACTTTCTAGATTGATTTTATCAGTTGCACACATTCTGGAACTTTTTAGATCATTTCTGAGATTTTCAGAATTTTACGGAAGATTACATTAGTTAGAAAAGGACAGATATATATTATTCCACATTTTTGCCACCCACAACCACCCACTTCCACCCACCCCGACCAAACTCCCTTATGCACACCTAGAGACCAAGGGGTATTTGCCATCCCAAGGGGAAGTTGATCAAAGTAGCGTATGATAGAAAAAACCGTGGACACACGTACGAACATTTGCATTTTATATAATATATTAAGATTGAGATATATCTCAACGTCGAACTTTGATATACAAGACATCATCGACAAATATCTCTGTTTTTAACATTTGAAGGGAGTTTTAAGTGTGTCATGTAAGACCCGGAGGACATAAAGAGATAATCGATTAAAACGGTCGACAAAATTTTGTCGTGGTTTTCATGCCGGCAGATAAATTATAGAACCAATCTTATATTTTGACGGGCTCGTTGGCGCGTTCGGTAGAATACCTGCCGTGCGCATCGATGGGTCGTGGTTTCGAATCCCATCGGGACGACATGTTTATAATTTTTTGTAAGTATGTTTTCCCTACGTCTGGTAACTTCGGGGATTGATCGGGTGGGAGGAATATCGAAATTCCGATCGGGTAACGAACTACCGTTCATAGATGGAAAAACCGTGAAGTGCATATTGCGCGTTTCGGTTTCAGTCTATGGATTTCCGAATGCTCGAAGTAAAAAGTAGGTCGACAGCGCATCATTGATCGATGTTCTGTGGCTGAGGTATCACCTACCATCAAGTGAACCTCATGCTCGTCTGTCGATAACTAACATAAAAAAGGTAACACAATTCGCCTCCAATTAGGTGTCGGCACGGCGGTTATCATCAACATCAGAGCTAATGTCAAGCCAAGAGCGCATCAAGCCTCAAGCCACAAAGGACAGCGTGCGCCGCCTGCGCCCGTCCGAGTCGATCGCGTCGTCCGTGGCGTCGGGCCTGCACCGCGCGCCCGCGCCCGCCGGCGGCGCCGCGGACCTGGGCCGCGTGCTCCTGACCGATGATTACTTCAGCGATGTCAACCCCAGGAGCATGCGGAGATTGATGAACGTCTTGTATGTTACCGGTAAGTTCTACGCCTGATTTGAGAACTGCCAGTAAATGTTAAATAAAAAACTTTTAATTTTTTTTTATTGACGTGTACACTGTGTTAGCTAAATGAATAAATGATTTTGAATTTTAACTATCAACGCCATCTTGTGAGGATAATCTCATCTCGTAACTTGTCTTAAAAAAGCAAAGATACAATTTCAAAATGTCTTCTTTATAGTGTTAAATTTCGTGAGTGTAGTGACCTAGTGATGTCATTATTAGGAACTCTAAACGTTATGAAAACTTTAAACGCTAAAAACTCATTTTTCGTTTAGTGTCAGTTTGTTTTTCAAGCTGCGATATATCAAAATTTAAGCTTGTGTTTGTTCAAAATATATAAGTGTATAATTTCAAATTGAAAGTATTTCGATAACAATTCTGGAGGATAAAAAATACTTAAAACCATGTTAAGTCAGTCGGACACGCGTGACTCTAGAAATATTATAATATGTAATTGGCAATATTAATGTATTTTATGAAAGTGTATCATTTAAATGATTAAACTTAACATATTGGTTGAAGTGGATCATTTGTATGTTATAAGCGTAGCGTTCAGCACCGAAAGTCTCAGGGAAAGAAGATTAAAATTGTTATAGTGAATACACAGAAGACTGGACTGGTTACTTTTCTTGTCAAATGATCAGTGAAACAGACACAGAAATGTGTCTACCCCATACCCCACTAGGGGACTCGGGAATTTACTTTTATGTGTCGATTGTTCCAGGTCGTTTGCTGAAAGCGTTTCAAATCGAGTTCAACTGGTACCAGCTGGCGTCGTGGGTGAACCTCACGGAGCAGTGGCCCTTCCGCACCTCCTGGATCATCTACCACCACGAGAGCTTCGAGGAGCACATCGATGACAGCACGTCGCTCAAACACATATATGATAAGTGAGTTTGATTTACGAACTCCACAATGAAACTATACGTAATTGTGTTTGAGTTAATATTGAAATTGTAGTTTATATGGAAATTGTTATGATGTTTATGTATAGGTAATTGAAAATGCATTTTTCTTAATCATAAAAATATAAAGCAAATTATATAGATGTTTCTATTATATGCTGACCTATGGTTCTAGGGAGTGGTGTCTACAATAAAAAATGTAGTAAATAGATAAAGTGGAGAATGGGCACTAGCTTTTTTTTTTGAGATGTTACTCAATAATAACAGATGTAAATATCTGTTATTAAATAAGTCTGTTATTTAGATTCTAAAGGAATTACAGATAATACGATCTAATTTAGGAGTGACTTTTCAATGTGATTTCCTTCCTGTGAAACGTCCAGTTGTGTTTTTTGGATAAAATATACCTGGTGCATCTCGTTTTAGCACGCGACAATCATATATGTTTAACTGAGACAGGTTACAATCACAGTTGTTTTGTAATAGCTTGGTCGTTACTAGTAATTGTTAACAGTTGTTATTTAGTATTGCATGATGTTTTCAATAACAGATACATCACAGTCACAGGAACAACTGTTATCTTTGAATACCTGTGATTTATATCTGTTACGATAAATATGCCTCACTCCTACTAAGAATATTAGAAACTTCCTTCTAGATTTGAAATAACTAAATCCATTGCTATACTTTGAACAATTGAAAACATATAGGTTGTTTTTGAATAAAGCGTTTGAAATTAAATTCAATTTTAAAAGTTTATGGACAAAAATACCTAAAATATCGAAATAATGTATCCAATCTCAAATATTAATAACGGCGATATCTTCCAGGGTAAAGCCGATGATCAGCGGCTTGCGCGAGGCCGGCAACCTCATGGAGCTGGACCGCGACGAGCGCAAGCTGGAGGTGTTCCTGAGCTTCCACCGCGCCACGCTCACCGCCGCCGACCTCAAGATCTTCCTGCCGTTCACCATCAACCTGGACCCTTACATCAAGAAAGTCATCAAAGGTACAACACTAAAAGTCCTCACAGTGTTCCCTATTCTGTTCTTCATGTGTTTTATGTGTTTTTCATTAGTTATTTATTGTTTTATATTTTGATTTTTGATATTGTGTTGTATTTTGACGGGCTCGTTGGCGCGTTCGGTAGAACACCTGCCGTGCGCATCGATGGGTCGTGGGTTCGATTCCCACCGGGAGCACATGCTTATAATTTTCTGTAAGCATGTTTTCCCCACGTCTGGTAACTTCGGGCATTGATCGGGTGGGAGGAATATCTAAATTCCGACCGGGTAACGAACCACCGTTCATAGATGGAAAAGCCGTGAAGTGCATATTGCGCGTTTCGGTTTCAGTCTATGGATTTCCGAATGCTCGAAGTTAAAATTAGGTCGACAGCGCATCATTGACTGATGTTCTGTGGCTGAGGTATCACCTACCACCAAGTGAACCTCATGCTCGTCTGTCGATATCTGCTATAAAAAAAAAAAAAAAAAAAAAAAAAAAAAATTCTATATAAAAAAAATCCAGGTCTTTCAATTCGAATTAGTTTATATGTATAGCTTTTATTATGACCATATTGTATTTTTTTTTAACTATCTTCCACTACTGTCTTCTGCCACACTGGGGACTACTGAAAATCTGCGTCAGAGCTTATGCTCTGACATATGCTGAGTACCTCCCCTTTTCGTGGCGGCACTTCTTCCTATATTTATTAATTGTTAGTTTATATTTTAAGTTGTATTATTTATGATGTACTTTTACTTACTTCTGTGCCGTCCCGAATAAATGTATTTCATTTCATTTCATTTCATAAAACTAGAGAATTTAACTTTATGTAACCGGAAGTACTGGCGAACTATTAAACTTAATCCCAGGTGCCGACTTCCATCACTGTATCACACGTCACAACAACTATTTCATCCTCATCACCTTGACGTATGGAAGTCGAGTACCGTAAGATTTACGCACAACTTATATACTAACGGCCTTAGTCATAAACGTATTATAAGATTGATTGATATAGTTAAAATATGTTTTGTTTCTTTCGCTCTGTAGTATTTTTATATTCGATAGAGCGAGACAAAACATTTTAATTATATCAAGCTTATAATACGTTTTTGAATAAGGCCGTATATATACTAGATAAACTACAACAAAACTGTGTCCTGAATTGTCGAATTTAGTTTTTCCAATTAATTAATGACCTCGCTGGATTCATAAAACGAACCTATAGATTTTCAAAAGGCCGACAACCCACCTGATACTGTTCATGGGCGGCGGTGATTACTTACCATCAAGTAACCCACCTGCTCGGTTGTCAGCTCTGAAATAAAAAAAGGTACTGGTGAATAACCAAAAAAGTTAGGTTATAAATCCATTTCAAGGTACCTCCTTTTGGAGCACATATCCAGCGATCAGACCCTCACGATCGTCAGATACAGGAATAGACAGCAAGTCGCAAAAACTCACGATCGTAATCTATCGATTGAAATGGTTCAAATACTTGATTGCGTTTTTATTTTAGTCCAATTATAGGACAGGATATGATTTCTTATGGCAAGTGTATATTTCAGAGGAGCACTTGCAGTCGGGCGTGGAAGAGGACCTCGCTGCGGGCGCGGCGCCCTACACTTTACTCAAACAGCCGCACTCGAAGCTCCTACACAGGAAGCAGGTTAGGAATGCAATGAATAATAGCTGATTTTTATTTATTTTATCGATCTGTTGTCTTAATTTGATAATTTTGTACGAAAATCTTATATCACGTTATTGTGATATTTGCCAGATAACGACACTATATTGATGGGCACGTTGGCGCGTTCGGTTGAACACCAACCGTGCGCACCGATGGGTCGTGGGTTCGAACAACGGGACGACATGTTAATAATTTTCAGAAAGCATGTCTTCCCCAACTTGTCTGTCTGGTAACTTCGGACATTTTATCGGTTGGGAGGAATATCGAAATTTCGACCGAGTAACGAACCAACGTTTATATATGGAAAACCTCGAAGTGCATATTGCCCGTTTCGGTTTCAGTCTATGGATTTCTGAATGCTCGAATTAAATAGGAGGTCGACAGCGCATCATTGACTGATGTTCTGTGGCTGAAGTATCACCTACCAACAAGTGAACCTCACGCTCGTCTGTCGATATCTAACATAAAAAAAAATATAGACATTAAATAATGTCATGGTTGTAGAAACTGCAACCAGTGCCGCCGACGCCCCAACCGCCCCAACCGCATAACGTGTGGGCGGGGTGGATGTCCACCAGCGGGGCTCCGCCCCCTCCAGCGCACCTGCAGCCTGCGCCCTACCAGCCCTCGCCACTGTCCGCAGTCGGTGCTAACCCGCTCGCTCTGATCAGAATAGCTTTTCCCGCTTTGGTAAGTTAGTAATTTGAATAGGAGGTAGTTCGCTCAGTTAAGGCCTTACATTTGTCTAGCAGTGCTAAAAATGCGCTTAAATAAATATATATTTTTTTAAACAATGTGTACCATTTCTATTGTTAGGAATAAAAGAAAATATAAGATATTTAGACAAAACATTTCTTAACGAAGAATAATAGAAAATATATTATTATTAATTACATTTCCTATTTCTGTTCACATTCAATCACTGTGTGACCATCCAACTGTTAATCTAATTATAACTTATTTATAAATAAAATGAATGTCCAAATATATTTATTAAATTGTGGAGGAAGGGAGGTGTGGTCTTCCTCCAACCTAAAGGGAGGATCCTCGACCAGTCGAACCACTGACTGGCCGGTCCTAAGGCCCCAGTGGTTAATGTCGAGATGTTGTATATATATATACTCAGCGCTCTGAAATATTTATATAGCGCGATTCAGGATTAGACGTATTTAATATTGTCTTTTATTAACGCGAGTATCACACATTTAAATAAAATACTGTATACCGGATTAAAACGCGATTTATTATTTAAATTATTTATCCCGACGTTTCGGAGACAGTCTCCCGCGACCACGGTTGCTGAAAAGCATCCGAAACGTCGGGATAAATAATTTAAATAATAAATCGCGTTTTAATCCGGTATACAGTATTTTATTTAAATTAGACGTATTTGTATTGATTCTTGTAGCTGATCATAGATGTCGCTACAAAATTATGCCATTTCTGTCCTATAACATACATAATATATTTCACTAAACACATTTAAAATGGATATTTTCTTTGTCAGGGCGACGTGTCGGGCATCCGCCTGTCGCAGCTGAGCGTGGAGCGCGTGTGCGTGCTGGTGCGCGACGCGCTGGGGGCGGGCGCGGGCGCGGCGTGCGCGGGCGCGCTGCAGCGGCACCACGTGTGCGGCCTCGTGCTCTCCGTCTGCCGCCTGGAAGAGCTGCGACCGGTGAGACACTGCCCTTATATATACTTATATCTATATATATAAAAGAAAGTTGTGTTAGTTACACCACTTATAACTCAAGAACGCCTGCACTGATTTTAACGATATCTTATTTGTTGGATTCCTCTATGTCGGGAATAAGATATAGGCTATTAAAATATTGGAAAAAATCAGGAAAAAAATATATGCATAAAATAAATTAGATTCGAAACTCCGCCATCTTGACAGCTCACGTCATGCATTCTTAGCTTTTTTGAAATAACAGATGTCTACTGCAAATCAGTGACATATATATATACATATATAGTGGGTAAATGGGCATATTCAAATTTAAGAATATAATATTATAATAATATTATAATTTCGAAACCAAAATTGTGGCAGAACAACGTCTGTGGCAGAACAACGTCACTAGTAATATTATAAATCTGAAGAGTTTGTTTGTTTGAACGCGCTAATCTCAGGAACTACTGGTTCGAATTGAAGAATTGAAAATTATTTTTGTGTTGGATAGTCCAGTTATCGAGGAAGGCTTGAGGCTATATAACATCACGCTGCGACCAATAGGAGCGAAGCATCAGTGAAAAATGTTGCAAAATCGGAGAAAATTATCTATATAAAACTACTCGACCGATTTTATTATCATGATCTGATACATTGCACCCGTGCGAAGCCGGGGCGGATTGCTAGTATAGTATACAGGGAAGATCTACATTATAGTAGGAAAACATTTTAAACTGAGTAAATAATATTGTTATGTAGAAGGCAGTAAAATCCTTGAGACGTCGAATCCAGCTATATGTAATTTTAAAAAATAAAAAGTATTTGTTAAAAATAAGCTCTTTCCTTAAATTTGACGTACATATATCATAACTTCCCAAAATTTGTTCATTATTAGCGACACTATCAAATAGTGTAATAACAATGTGTTGTATTGCATAAAAAATAACATTTTATTATTTACAGCTATTGGAGCTACCGTTTGGTGATTGGGAGCTGTTCAAAATGTTAATAATGACCCTTCGTGAGCTCGAAGCCACGATGCCGGTCAGCGCTCCCGCCCTTGCAGGTATATTGTTTACATACAAACATATATTTCACGCCTCTTTCCTATCAAGGTACTCAGAGATCACGGATTTCCATATGCTCCTGTAGCGACATCTACAATCGGCGACTAGAATCAATACGAAGACGTCTAATCCTGAATCGCGCTATCTAAATGTTTCCGAGCGCTGAGTTTATATACACTATCTTAACATCAACCACCAGTTTAGGGCCGGCTAGTCAGTGGTTCGATTGGTCGAGGATCCTCCCTTTTGGTTGGAGGAAGAGCACTCCACATTCTAATCTAATAATATATTTCGAATGCTCGAAGTAAAAATTAGGTCGACAGCGCATCATTCACTGATGTTCTGTGGCTGAGGTATCACCTACCATCGAGTGAACCTCATGCTCATCTGTCGATATCTAACATAAAAATAACATACTCTAAACAAAATACAAACAGATAATAACATGATAAAGATTTATATACCAACAGTAACCATTTGTTTTTGTTCAGTAATACCGGATAAGTCTGGTGATACGGAAACGGACACAGTGAAACCAAGGACTGTCCTAGAACATCAAAGATCGCGACCAACAATTGTTGAAAAACAGGTAAATACTTCATTTTATCGTATTAATTCTGGAAAATGTTAACTTTACATAATGAATAAATATTTTATATAATTTCAATCTTTGTGATTACAGCCTTATGCGGAATACCAGGTGATTATTGTATTGGTCAAAGCTGGTCACAATTTATAGTTTGCACTCTAGATGGTAGTTTAGTCCCGCTGTATTTGATTTTAGTTAACTTTATGTCATTTACGAGTAGATACACGATTATTGCATATTGTAATTATTCATTTTAAGAAAATAATTGATTTTGACCTTGTTGTAAGTTTCTCACACCTAAGCTGTTAATTATTCTTCATGAATCCTGAATGCCATAGATTCAGCCTTTTTTTTAGTTAGTTGTGATTTTTAAAAACAAAATATCTCTTCCAAAGACATGTCAACTGTATCGTTTGGTTGTGGTTTCCCCTTTATTATAAATGTAAAAGTTTGTTGTTGAAACTTTTGTATAGTTCACTAAAATATCACCTCCTACTGTATAAATATCGAGCACCTCTTTCATTTAATAAACATGGTTAACAGTAGTATCATATTATATATTGATGTAATTTAGCCAATGTCCAATATTGCTAGTAATTTCAACGATTTTATAGCATCAGATATAGTTTCTCAAGATGGGCGATAACGCCCCCATGGATATCTTAAAGAGAGCAGAAAAAGGCCCAGAGAAAACGTTGACTGACAATGAGTTCAGACAGCTCTCCTACACCGCTTAAATGCCTCAAATTTTTTTCTGGGCCTTACACCGTCTCGCTGTAACCCACTATTGCTAAGTTCGAGAAATTTCGGTATAGGTACTATTACCTACACGATTGTATCCTTGAGCCTGCGGTAACAAACACGCGTTCGGAAAGAAACAAAACATATTACAATACAGTTCCTAGACTAGTGTGACTTGAGCGATCGGTACGATAATAATCACAATAACAGACAGTGGCGGAACCACCATACAAGCTCAAAAGCCCGGCTTACCGGGTTTAAAGTAATACGTGTAAATATATAACTTATATAATTACTTCAAGGGCATTATTATTTTTTATTATTAACAGGGTAAGACGGGCTTTTGGGCTTGTATGGTAGTCCCGCCACTGATAATTGACTACACGCTCTTTTATTAACGTTTATCCTCTCCAAATCTAAGCTCTGTACACGTCACTGTGACGTTTGTGTGTTGTTGACGACCTGCACTCGTGACATACATAAATACGTCATACATATAATACGTTCCATATTCAAATATAACGTGTCGCCAGGTGACGCTAGAGGAGCAGATGATCTGCGGCGCGCTGCAGACCCTCAACGAGGAGGCCATGGAGGACGTGATGCACTCGGAGCCCGCGCACCCAGGTGAGCCCCACCTGCGCACCATCCGCGAGTACCCACCGTCGCCGCGCACCACCCCCTCGCCCCCGTCCTCCCCGCGCCCCTCCTCCCCGCGCCCCACACCCGACCCCCGGCAGCGCTCGCTCGCGGACTCGTCGTCCGAGGAAGACCTGCGCCGCGACGTGTTCGTCAACATTACGGATGACGTATTTCTGTGAATTCGACGTGACCGTCATAATATCAAAGAACACAGATGTACATAGAAGAACGGGTACATACAAACTTATGGCACAGAAAAAGTAGTTCTATTTTTGACCTTTAGAGCGCGCGGCAATGTATCGGGGTGCCACACACATCTAAGGGGGCGTCCATAAATTACGTGAGGTGTTTTTTTAAAATTTCTGTCCCTCTCTCCTCCCCTGGTGAGATGTCGTGAGATTTTATTCAACCCCCTCCCCCAACCCCCAATCTCACGTGAGATTTTTCAAAATGTGGTTTTCTTACGTAAACGCGTTGGATTGTTATTGTAAAAAGAATTTTTTTTACATGTATACAATCTGGATTAAATGGACCAAAATAGTATATATTTTTTTTGTTTCAATCAGAAAAAAAATTGCGTGATATTTGCCGAGACCCCCCCCCCCCTCTCTCCAACGTAAGATTAGATGAGATTTGACTCGACCCCCTCCCCCCCTTAAACACCTCACGTAATTTATGGACGCACCCTAAGCAGTCCGCTGACTCCTCCCCTCACGTTGTCTCGCTTGCTCTTACGACGGTAATAACGCTCTAAAAGCGGGAGAGTGCGCGCTATGACTCTAGCGTCAGAGTGTGCGTTCACACGGATACTAGCAGCACCGCGGTGGCTGGGGTAAGAACTACTCTTACTCAAGAGAAACCGTGCCAAGCGCGCCTATAAGGCCTGTACTTCTATATACATTTATGTTATTTGATATATAAATATATTCGTCCGGAGATTAGCAAGTAATTGATGCTTGTATAAGTAATGTTAATTTTTGCACATAGTGATCCGTACACACGAAACTTGTTTTGTTTTTCGAAAGCCGACATAAAATTAATGTCGTTTTTGGCTGTTTGTTTAAAATTAAGAATCGTGTGCTCGGTGTACTTAGTGAGCACTTATGCGTTCAAAATTCCTCTCACCCTTTGCCATTGAACGGCGCTTCTCAGTCGCCCTATTCCAATTTCAACTAGAATGGCTTTTGAGAGGCGCCATCGCAAATTATATCCCTATCCTATGGCGTAAAATGCTCACGCGTTGCAAATTTTCGTTTCCATCGCATGAATGTAAAATTACGCTAATAGTTTGCCAAAACAAGTAATTTAGATGATTATATATTGATTACCCATACCAAACAAACATTTCGGATACTAAGGTTTACAATGGGGTATCTACTTGTTCAATATTATTAGCGTGGTTCTAATTTCACCTGAGCAATGCTTTTTAGAAGCGGTTTTAATTTTTTTTGCCAAATTGCATGTATCGTGTACGTAGAGCGTACAACCACGATTTTCCAAACTTATATACGGTTATGTACTTCAGTTTTCAAGTCCAATCAAATTGATCACGTTTTTACAGTATATAAAGATGTTCGAGTAATGTCGTAAATATTGTACATTTGTTTTTTTTTTTTTATAAAATGTAATATTTTCAAAATAACTTTGTTATTAAAACTTTTGTACTTATAAAATTAGTACTTACGTAACAAAACTACATTAATGAAATTGTTTGTTCACTGATTTGTAACCATAAATTGCATGTGTTTGGGCTTAGTTTAAGCAGTGGTGCCACCTGTATGGTACCACCATACAAGCTCAAAAGCCCGGCTTAAACCATAAAAAGAAAAATAATAATGCCCTTAATACAATTATATAAGTCAAATATCTATTTATAACTAATTTACTTACGTTAAATTGGCTTTTGGGCATGTATGGTAGTCCCGCCAATGAGTTTAAGTAGCAATTCTTATATTATGCTTCATTCGATTTATGCAAGTCTCGTATTATTTCAAGTATAGCTTAGAAAAATATTTAATATTTTTAATGAATTGGCTGTGTTTATCATTTACGGTTGTGGTCAATATGCATGTGTATAGAACAGGGACTGAATACCGGTTAATTTACTATGGGAGTTATACCGGTTTAATAAAGGTTTTTGTTAATATTCTTTCGTTTTTATTCATATTTACTGAAAACAATTACTTTGGTAAGTTAAGTGTGTATTACTCTTTTAAACTAATATCATGGTAACTCAGTCAGACCCGTATTTTGGAAAATAAAAATTAACCGGTTTCAGTCCCTGGTATAGAGTAACTACCGACTGGTCGCCCAGAATAGCAGCCGAGACTATCAAATACAATAAACTTGTCACAGCTTTCATGTCACATACCGATTTTTTTATTTAATCAGTAATTTAAAGGCAGCCTTGAATAAACCTAAAATTGAGGCATTAGGCACACTTAACTCGACAGGACTAAATATATGTAACCTAAAAACCTTGTTTTTAAATATAAACGCGAAGGGTTATTTAAATTGGGGTCTGTTTCAAAAAAAATGTTGTGACATTATTTTCCGTTTGGAGACCATATAAGGAGAGACAAGCGACCATTCTTGAAAAAGATTTTTAATAATATCCTTTTTTATTATTGTAATTTTAAGTAAATAAAGTCGACACAATTTTCTCCCGCGGCATCTCAGTACTTTTGTTTGTATTCAGGATCTTTCACTTGGGGAATAGTCGTAGTATGGTGCATTTTTAATTATTTTGATCTCGTGCGGTCACCAGTATAAGTACACTTCATCGATACAAACTTTTAGACATAGTAATTATTGTGTTCCAGTGTGCCATTATTTAAGACAATTTAAAATTGAATTAAGTATTGATATACAATCCTGTTACTGTTTTTGTATAGGAGAAGGAAGAACATTTGTAATAATATACAACGTCTATAAAAAGTTTGTTGAGTAGTTTTGATCTCTCAGTAGTTTTACGAAAATTATTAAAATAATGTTAATTACTGAATTTTAAACGAAACATGTACATTTCTATTAGAATAAGTAATATCATGCGAATCCTAGATTCTCTTAGTGTTAGTATTATAGAAATTAGTCCTGTATTAACATACATATCCAAAACAGTGATCTATTGTAGTATAGATATTCCGCAATTATCATTCCAGTAATATTAGAATTCAAAAAAATAAATTGATGAATTACTATATATTTTGTTTCATTTAACAACCCACAGCTTTGGATGCAACGTTGACTAACGAAATGTGTGTCGTGAAATATGGAGCGTAGTGCGTCGAGTAAAATGTGGTCGTGTATTTCAGACGAGGAGCGCGAGGCGCGCGGAGCGGTGCCGCGCGGCGCGTCGTGGGCCGGCAGCGCCGCCTCCCCCGCCCCGCCGCGCCCCGCGCCCGCCAGCTTCCGCACCCGCCGCGACCTGCCCGCCGTCACCTTCAAGGTCGAGAACGAGGAGGACTCCGACGACGGCCACATTACCTTCACGGCGCGGCCCCGAAGAGTCGAGTCGGCGGCGCGCTCGCGGCCCTCCTCGCTCCTCATGAACGCGGACGACGCGTCCGACGCCAGCGACCGGCTCTCCACCCGCTCGAGGTCCGTCGAGGACTCGACGCGCACCGACTCGCCGGCCGTCGACCTCAAACTGCGCAATCTGCGTCGCACTGCAGATCTACTGCGCAAAGTCGGTTCCGCCGAGAGGCTGACGAGGCTGAAAGACAAGTTCTTCTCCCTCAACTCCGGTTCCCGTGAGCGCAGTCCGCCGCGAGAGGATCTCAGCGACGACGAGTCCATTCCGCTGGTCTCCTCGCCGACCACGAGCGCCGCAGCAGACGCGTCTACGAGAATATCGTCCCCGGTCGAATCCACTACCGCGTCCTATAGAAAATCGCTAGGCGTAGAGTGCGGAGATCGAAGCTTACAAGATTTCACAGCGAGCTCAGACTTCTCCCCTCGCTCAGATACAACGGAGCTCGATTCGCCGCGAGAGAGTGGAACGGTTTTTGACTTACTGCCGGAGATGAAAAATAGCTCTGGACCGTCCATTTTAAAAAGTAATATGATCAGAGACGAGAGTAACGGCTCCATATCAAATATGGTCGAGCCTTATAATATGCGTCTCCTGGCTCACGGCACTACGGAAGGCGCGAGGGCGCTGTGGCGGCAAGACGCGCTCGACTCCGGCCCTCCCTGGCCATGGGACGAACCGGATTCTGCTGTATGATGATAATATAAAAGACAAGAATGAGCGAAACTCAGTATCGAATGATATTCGAAAGAGTCTGAACACTGTGTGGAAGGCTAAAATTCTGACTACACATCGTCGCAGTTGGATATTGTTCAAGACATTAGATAGAATTCTCTGAATATACGTAAGAATAATAATTTAGAGGGTTAATATTATGTAATATAATTAAACCAATTTGTACAATGTTAAGTACTTAAGTGTGAAATACATCGGTATGACGTGTTAATGCATTTATTGATATAATTTGCTTAAACTTATGACTTGTATTGTTTGAAATGTATTTTGATTAAAGTTCATCTTGGATAACTGAGTTTTATATAATATTCCAGACCCTGTGCTTTTAAAATTCCTATTATTATTTATAACTAAACTGCGGAACATAATATAGAAAATACATTGTATGCAAGACTGTCATTTCCATACAGATGAATTACCTAATAATAAATAAAACTTTATTCTTGCTTAACATTTTAATTCGATCAGTATACACATCTACAACTGAAATATATTAAATTAGAATGTAAAATTACATTTCATAATCATATTATACACATTTATTGGCAAGGGAATGAAGCCTCAGATAACAGAAGCATGTTGACGTTTTTATGCCAAAATAAGTAGTATTTAATTTAAAGTGAAACTCAGTCCGATTTCCTTTAAAATTCATCAATATCATGAAAACAAAAAAAAATATTTTTTAAAAGCTGTATTGCGTATTCACCTATTATATTAATAGTTATAGACATAACACATCATCACACAATTTTTTGCTCGGTTAAGGTTTATATTAGACTGCTTCTAAAAAAGTATACATACTAATTACGATACTCTCAGGCCAGTATTTCAAAGTGCGACTCAAGTTTCAATAGAGTCTGCGTCAAGAAAGAAGTCTCACGGATACTGATGGAACTACATATTTTAATAAAGAAGTATTTAAAACACCATAGACACTAGCGCCACCTTAAAGGGACTTCTTTTATGACTAGGACTGTAGATTGAGAATTGTCAAACCATTTTTTCTGAATAGAAATTAATAAATTTTCACTGTTCTCACGGTTTTATATTAATCCAAAATAAATACAATAGTACTTCTGATTTGCTTCTGTATTTTATCAGCTAATAATTAACCTTGGCGAATTAACCTTTCTCTTTTCACATAATAGCTGCCTTTTACGTGTTTCACGTTATTTTAAAAATTACTACTTAGTATATATATATATAAATAATTATAAACGTAAAAGGAACCGATTTCAAATATAAAATAATTTCACTACAATAATAGTCTCATAATTAAGGGTTAGAATATTCACAATATTAACAAATTAAGTATTAAGAAGATCACGAATTTCATATAAACGAATGTTCCGGTTGCCTCACACACACATGAGTATACAATAAAATATAACAATTTTAATTAAAATTACTTCAACATGGAAACGCACACGAAGATCCATCCACATCCTGGCATTAAATTCGTATCATTAATCTCCCTGTAGCACAATAATTGAAACATTCTTACCTGACTAGAGAGGTGTCTCTCGTTAAAATTGATCTAGGTATTACCTACCGAAATGTTTCAAACAAGCGTAACTGCCTAATGTTCCATACATAACGGGAAATTTCGTTGTAGCAACTGATTTATATTCTTGTATCCTTATACCTACTTTACAACAACAATATCTTACATATTTCTTTTAGTTTTCATGTTAGAAATATGCACTGCCGTTATTGTTCTTGACAAAAACAAAAAGATTTTAAATGAGTATGAAATTTCCCTTTTTATACACTTGATGAAGATCCAAAGCAGAAACCGTTTTCAACCGAATACCGATTTGAATATAGGTAATTAGTCAATTTTACATGTATAATAAATAACATAGTCGATAGAGTTCTTAATAAGTGTTAAAAAATTAAATTAAATAAACATAAGTAATTTAGCGACCGATATGTAATGTGTTAAGTACTAGGTATATATTCAGAATCTGCGCTGGACCTGCGTAAATTGTAATTAATTACGCATGATTTATCAATCGTCATTTATCATAGCCGATAAAATGAGATTGGACTGTTTTTTTTAAAAACGGCCATTATTTGAAAATCAAACCACAATGAAATCATAATACACAAGTGATGAGATATACTTGCCAAAATGAATACCAGGGCTTCCAAGTACGAGTCCGTACAAATGCCAGGCCCGAAAAAGCAGTGGTTTCGATTCAACGATTTTTCGGTAGTTTTAATAATGTAATTACTGAGTAAAATAACGTCCTAGTCTAAAATAAAGAGATTTGATCAGATTTGTTTGTTTTTCATTTACCGATTTTTAGTCCAAATACAGCGGTTTTACTTGGCAATTCTACCGATTATGCATTTGACTTACAATACCACTGCTATCAAGTTTACTACAATAATACGTGTAACGTTATAAAACACTTATAAACAATAATACAAACTATACAATATTAGCGTTTTAATAAAGATGCCATATGACTCGGCCTATAGTGAAATCTATCACATGAAGTCCGTTTGGCTATTAATGTAGTCAGGTGTGCACATATACATTGTTTTAGTGTGCGTAACTGAGCGAGATTACGCACACTAGACGATGTACATGCACGCCTGACAACATTCATAGCCAGGCATATGCTGGCAGCACGGAATGCTTTATACAGTTCGATTTTTATCCAGAGCTCAATAATTTTTTAACTTGTCACTGAATAATAATGGTACTGTTTTTATTGTCTTTTATTTATAATTGTGTATATTATATACACTGGTATACACAGCGACTACTGAAGTTCAAGTGAATGATTTTATATGTGAAAGAATAATATAAAAGATCTGTCATTTGAAAACACTACAAAATTAAATCAACATATTTACAATCATAACTCTTACTGTGGCACATGAATTATCCTACTTGACTAAGCGTTGTGACCAAAAATATATAAAATAATACCGTACTACACTCAGTACCCTACACTAACGGAACAATAACTGTACAAGTATAACTTAATTAGCAGATAACTTAGAAATATAAAAATAAATAATGAATTCTAGAGATTCTGAGTTGAGCCGATCGCTACAATATCACACTTCAAACGACTCGTATTTTGCTGACGCTACACGCGCTGTCTTCTATCACTTTATCGGGCGGCTCCGAACTCGGGGCACAGTCTCTCTTGTTGTCTTGTATCTCGAGAGCGTCTTCTGCATCTGACGGAGGTTTCTCGTCCCCCAAGGTCACAGAGGGAGGTTTCTCGTCCCCCACGGTCACGGAGGGAGGTTTCTCATCCCCGGAGGTCTCGGAGGGAGGTTTCTCGTCCCCGGAGGTCTCGGAGGCAAGCTTCTCGTCACCGGAGGAGTCGCACAGATGTAGGGGCATGGGCGCGGGGGTTGTGAGTGCACTCCACCAGCCGGAGAGGGCCCCGCGCGCCTGCGATAGGGCCCCGCCGACAGCCCGCGAGGTGGTGGCCACCGCTCGACCTGTGGTAGCAACTGCCGCGCTCACCTTTCTACCACCCTCCGTTGTCGACATTGTGCTACACGACAATGGATTGTTACAGTCATATCAAACATATATTATAGAAAACTATCAGAACTAAATGACAAATACATTTTAATTTAAAAAACAAATTAAATTCTCTAAATGTATAGTTATATAGGAATAATGGAAGCGACTTACTATTATGTGAATGTCATATATTATATTTAGTTTTTGTTTAAATTGATTGTATAAATAAAATAGGTTACTCACTGTGCAAATTTTAACTTCATATCGGCCACAGACAACTGTCCAGAAAATGGATGCATAGGTGTCAAGTTCATGAAGGATGTGGAAACATCTCCATTGTTGGTCATTTTTTGCCATTTTTCATATGTCTGAGTTGCCTTAAATGCAGCCATGAATTGAGAATTAAATGATTCTATTTCTCTGCTTCCCTCTGGTAAAAATAAAATACAAAAAAATCATTAATTCAAATTTTCTATTGTAATTCTGATTCGGATTCTTGCAATGAAAGAATCCTGATTTTGTTTTGTGATATTTACGAACATAGGTCTTTTGCAATTGCCAGAAGGCAGTCTTAATTAAATAAGGAATTTAAATTCTCTGCCTCTCGGTATAGATAAGTTAAAATACAAAATTAAATTACCTGGTAACATTGATGTTCTAAGAAGATATATTAAATAGCTAGCAAATTGATCTCTAATCCAGGAATCACCCTGTGTAGCGCCATATCGCACTACATGATCAGCAAACCGAAGATCCTCTGTACCCAATGTCAGTTGCCTTCTCAGAGCAATGTCCGCAGTTTCAATTCTCATCTCATTCAACTCTACGAGTACATCAAACAACTGTCGCTTTTGTTTGAAAAGTACATTAGATGCCCCCACAACAAATCCTTGAACAGCAGAGTCAGATAACAAATCTAAGTACTGTAGTGATAAATATGGTAAGCAAAGATAGCCATCTTCAAACATAGGCAAAGGAAAGCCGCATTCTGCTTGATCAATCTGTCCAGTAAGGGTGTACAATCCATCCACACTCATATCTCTAGCCATTGTAGGGCTCTGTTGATTTTCATTAACAAATTTCTGTGGTTTGTATTTTTCCCCAATACTGTGACACTTTTCTCTCCCGCCAACAAAGTCTTGCCGGTCCACTTCAGTGAGTAAGGTTTCGTCAAAACTTTGTCGACTAACTCTGTCCTTTTCATCATGAAGATTACCTGTCTCTTTTGGTGACAGTTCTTCTACTAAACTACTGCCATTAAAAATGGGTTCACTTGAGATTTGAGTATTTAATTCGTCGACATTAACTTCTATTTTAACTGGTATTGGAGAGAGAGGTCGCGAGAGGCTGTAATAGAATTTTATTAACCTTGAATTTCTTTATCAAACAAATATAGGTTAATAATATTTGATTGCAAAAATTTAAAACTAAAACTAATATAAAGGCTATAATCCTGGGGAAACTAATTTTGTAAGAAAAAAATGTATTGGATTACTGAATCATTCATTTACATTATAAGGTTATATGAATGATTATGTTAATATGTAGTGTTTATTTTTTAACATATAATGCAATATAAAGGGAATTCCCGAGTCCCCTAGTGGGGCACGGGGCAGACACATTCCTGTTTTTCTCATAATTTTTCTTTAGAAGCAAGTGGGTTATCAGCCTTCTGTGCCCTGCCCAACCAAATATATTTTTGTTTCCCCACCATTCAAACTCAGGTCCATCGAGCTTAGCACTGTGGATCTAATTAGATGCAATATATTAAGTATATAATACTTACACCACATTCGCTGAACGAGATAGACCATATTCTAAGCAACGTGGTAGTAGGGAAATGACGGTTAGCAAAGCAGTTGACAGCTGACCAGCAGGAGATCCATATATTACAACTTTACGGCCCAATAACAACAATTTAAACAACAATAATGCTTTGTGCCTCCAATTTTCAACTAATTTCTGAACAGATAAGCCTGAAAAAAATAGTTTTTTATTTCTTTAGATTACTTTATAATGTTTGAAATGAAAAACTAGAAACTATATTTTCTACATCTGGTATATTGGATGTCCATGGGCAGTAGTAGTTGCTCACCATCAGGTAAGCTGCTGTACTCAGTCTGCATCATCTAATATAAAAATAATTCCTTTAAATCTCGAGAATGAGTGTGTTAAACCTATAATAGATTTATTGACCAATCTTAAGAGTAATATGGAAAATATTATGATCTATCTTAATAGTAATTTAGAAAAAACCAAAGATATTTCCTATTATATATATTCCCATTACCCATATTTAACTTTACCAAGGAAATTAAGATACATGTCTATAACATGTTGATGATGTCTCATATTTGTTAAGTCATACTTACCCTTGTATTACTTTGTATGCAGGGCATTTTTTTTTAGAAATTCACATCATAGGATACCAAATTACTCATTATTATGTTAAAATGACTAAATATGTTTATTTAGCATCTAAATAAAAAGAAAATTACCTTCTAATGATTGATCAATCTGAACAGGACAACTATTGAGGTGTTTATATGCATCTTCCAAGAGTTTTGTCTGTGAAAAATCACCTTGCAAGAACCAGGCTCGAACCACCAATTCCATTTTAATTGCAAGTCTACCAAATAATGGTGCTCGGCATATTACACATACACTCTTTTGTACAGAACTTCTAGTCATATCTTCTGTTTTTTGAACAACTTGCTACAAAACAATTATTATTAAATAACAAGAATATCTATATCTTCTATAATTATATAACCAAGTTATAGCATATTAAAATGTTAATTAATTTTCATAAAAAATGTGTCTTAATTAAATTAAATTTAAATAAGCATATGTTTATTTTTAACGATACAAGCAATGGAGTTTATTTTTTAACAAAATTTAGCCTTAGAATAATATAAAACACGATAGACATACCTCTACAGGTATCTGGCGAAAACAAGATATACCATAAACCGTTTGTGTGGGGTCATTTAAATCCGGTAAATTGAAAAATATTGTATCAGAGAGATAATTATGCGAACCATCGGGCAAAGCTAGTGCTGGTAAGTACCGCCAAGCTGGAGGTAGCTCAGACGGCCGATCTGGCACCAACTCAGGATAGCAATGTTCAACCTGAAAAGTTGTATTATTTATTAATTACAATACCTCGAAGAAATTCCCAATCTCTATAACTCCACCATAAAACATTAAACATATGATTATCGATTTAATGGAAGTAATGACGCCTACCTGGCAACCTTTTTTGTGGTGAAATCCCACAACTATGATGTTTATCACTGGTTCATTTATGAAAGCCATTATATTTAGTCCTAACTTTCACGGGAAAGTGTACATATTCACGTTTCTGAAAAGGTCAAAAATATTATAATTTGTTTTTCTTGGGAAATCGCGAAGCTCTTTTCTGTTTGACAAATTGACTCACGACAGATGATGGTTGACATTTGACAGAACCATAAATGGTTACATTCCACTTAATGGCTGGTATACACTTTGATTAGTGATTAGTGCGAGTGGCTTGTTTAGTGTTGTGTTTAGCAAAAAACACGTTCGGACAGTTTCTGTTATGCCCGCAACGCGTCAAGATTGAGTAGATGTGAATGGAATGGGTTTCTGATTTAATAATCTATCTAATCTCTTGCTAAAACTGCATCTGCAAACAAAATAAGTGTTTTATAAAAAAACATTTTAATGATATAATATACAATAGATTAATTATTAAGAGCCGATTACTTCGAGAGAAACAAAAGTTATGGTAATCAGCATAATAAAGTTTTTTTATTGATGAATGAGAAAATATGTATAAATGGCAGTCGAATATGATTATATTTACCTATAGTATACCTCCAGCGTCAGCTGGAGAAATATAAACTTCAAGTAAAATATCTTTCTCCGAATCGAATAAGGATTTTTTTTCCGTCGTCATCTTTAAATCCTGAGATATAACTTTCAAAAATTGCGCCAAAAGTCTCAACGACCGCAAAAATCCCCACTTCATGTGGTTCTCCTTACGTCTATACTAGGTAAGATACACAGATCACCCCCAATAGATGAAGTATCTCAGCCAAATTGCGTTGATTCTAAATCGCCAAGGTCGGCAAGAGGGACGAAGGGCGGGAATGAAAGTAGCAACGCCGCTATTGTGTACTTCAATGTTACACTGATAACGCACCAAGCTTGAGGGATGATATCGATGTTTCTTAAATTACGATACTATTACTATTCTATTACGTTTTACATCATTTTTTTTATACAATAACCGTCAAAATTGTTGCGTAATTGAAATTATTAAAAATCTTGTTTCACACATAACTTTAAAACTAAAACGATTTTATTTAATTATAACTACATAATTAACTAACTAACTAACTACTAAAATACACTATTAATTTACTAATAATGTATTACTTATTACCACTACATGTCTGTTATAAATGCGAAAGTTTAGATAGTAGCAATAAACACAACATGAACAGCAACAGCTTGTAGCAAACATTCAAAAAGCTTTTGTTTGAAATAAATTGTATGTAATGAATAACTTCAATGAATGACTCTCTGTTTCTGCATTATTCAAGTAAAAAAATATTATTTTGATATAATATACAAATAGCTCGTAAGTATTAATTTATTTTGTTATTTTTTTACCGATTTGTTTTTTATTATCATCATCATAATTTCAGTTTAACGACTTCCACTGCTGCACATAGCGTACAAATATGAATTGAAAGACTTTAATTTGATTTAGTAAGGAGATAGTGTGAACGTACCTAGGAAGAAAGAAAGAAAGTAAGGATAGGGGCAAAGTACATTAAAAAATACTTTTTTGTCGTAAATTGTATATTTTTGGAAAAAATACCAACATTTTAATATCACATAAAAAATATGGTCTGATTTCAAATTTGTTTTGATGTTTAGGTATATCGGTATATAATCGGTTGGTTTACACGAAGAAAAATTGAATTTTCTAAAATTGGACGGTTACCTACAAATCTAAAAGAATAGGTGTATATGGTATGCTGATAATGTGGCTTTCTTTTGCTGATTTTTTTTTAAATCGGTCCAGTAGTTTTTGAGTTAAATCGTAACAAACATACAAACAAATCTTGCCTCTTTATAGTATTAGTTCACTTTATACGTGATCTTGGCAAAGAAAGAAAGAGACGTATAATCGCGCGAGTGACTGCGTTATTAGTATTGTCCAGTATAAGTTTATCTCCGAGAAAATAAAATTAATTCAGTGAAATGAATAAAAATTAAAATGAATTTGATTTACCGGTGGAATGTTATCTCATCTTTCTTGAATTTTGATGTCTTGCTATTTTTGCCACACCATTTCACCGTACAGAAAGACAAATTTTTTAGATCTTTTTAAAAGAAGTACGCCGTGTGTTCGCGGTTCCAATAAGTGGTCGGAACTAAAAGTGATTAATCCATGGACCTAAAAAAAAGAGCGGACACCACCTCTCGTTACAATAACTGAAGCACCCCTAGGAAGCCAGCTCGCTTATACAAACACGCCGGCACGCACACATTCACACCATAGGAAGCCGATCGCTCGCCATTACGCTCCCAACCGCCAACGCGTG
Organism: Anthocharis cardamines; assembly: GCA_905404175.1. Lineage (NCBI taxonomy): Eukaryota > Metazoa > Arthropoda > Insecta > Lepidoptera > Pieridae > Anthocharis > Anthocharis cardamines. The sequence continues at coordinate 4,790,900 of FR989954.1, forward strand.
ATGTTATATGACGAAAAATAAAAGATGCCGTTCTACGTGATGAAAAGTTGTAGAAACCATAATGGTTCCATTAAATAAAGTCAGGGAATCACCTTTCATAAGTAAGGAAGTTATTTATTCACCATAATTCTCGTTTATACTTCAATATAATTTAGCAAAACGCAACCAAACAGTGTTGTCAGTAATTTAAATTTGCAAATTACCTTAAACGTAGGAGTTAAATTATTTTTATCTTAATGTACTTAGCACCGTGTAAATTTATTATAATATTATAAATAAAGATATTTTTTCATTAAAAATATTTACCAAAAATATTTATAGATTGATCGAATATTTTTTAAACTTTAATTATAACATAGATCAAATTGTATTTATTAGGAGATCAATATTAAAAGGCACACTTGATATAAAAACCATCAATTGTCAAAAAAGACAAATATCTAAATAAGAAGATCAAATACAGTCGACTCTCGATAATTTGAAACTCAAGGGACCAGAGATAAATTTCAAATTATCAAGAGTTCAAAATAACAAGTGTTTGAATAACCACGAGGGGGAGGGGCGACTGAAGGAAATTCTGAAGGACATTTGTTCTTTCTTGGATTCATTTTAATACAAATACAAATACATTTAGCACAAATCGAACATTAACGTGACTCATTAACGTTTCAAAGAAGACTGGAATGCGAACTTACTCATACCTCATTTATGTAAACAATTGACAAGTAAACAAACGACAGGTATGTGCATGATAAACGCTTCAAATTATAGAGAGTAGGGAAGCCTGGATTTCAAATTATCGCATGTTGGCGAGCAAGATAATACTTTTTCAACTTCAAATTACCGAAGGGACCAATTACTCGTAATTATCATTGATTTTATTCAATTTATCGAGTATTTTTCAAGGGACCGGATAAATTTTCAAATTATCGAGAGATTCAAATTAACGAGTGTCAAATTATCGAGAGTCGACTGTATTATTTAGGTATACCAAATTTTATTGAGTATAAATAAAAGTTAAAAAATTATTATCATGTTACCTTGAGCTTGAATGCAGTTCATTTATAAATAATACAAACGCAATAATGAATATAAAGATTAAACAAAAAATACATCATTTATTTTAAAAGTGCTCATTTATATAAAATCAATTAGATTTTAGAGTATTACGTTGCCTTTTAGTTATTTATAATAAAATCCAAGTTCTGAAGTCACCACACCTTAAAAATGGGTAATTTTTTTCCATATGGCAATAATTTAGACACTCACACATAGTTCGCCGCCGCCATTGTGGTGCTTCAAATATTTCTTCGCGACGTTCTGTCCGCTCTTTTTTTTAGGTCCATGGATTAATCATATAAATTTTAAAATCTATGCAATTAAATATACGTGTTGCGTAATCTGTGGTAAGATATAAGTTTGGCTTAAAGGTCTCGTTTCCAGCGCCATAAAATCATAAAAAAAACGTATTACAAGATATTATCTGTGGTATTCTCTTTTATTTTGGTCAAATCAGTCAAACTCAGATTAAGAGTCAAATGTAAATCTGGTTGTAGATAATTGTTGTTGTTCCTGATACTAAAAAGATAAAACCTTTTTAAGAAGCCCATTCTAAAAGATATCTAATAATGCAAGTCAAATGAAAATAATACTCTAAAATACATGTAAATATTACAATACATAAACTCCAATCTGGTTGTCAGAATATATGCATAGTGTTTACTGTTTATTCGCAAGATAAATAAGTGCGTCGCCATTTTCGCACTTATTGCTTAAAGTTGGCTGAAAAAAATTGAGTGTTAAATACAAAACAATTCAAAGTAGTCAGTGATTCAAGTGAATTTAAACATTTTTAGATTTCTGGATATTATGTGCTTACAGCAGTGTGATTTCCTGAAATTCTGACGGACGGAGTTTTCTAAAGAGGTTAGAATGATACATATTTTTAAAATGGGTATCATCCACAAATTCATTAATCACGATGTACAGTTATCAGCGAGTCTTTCTAAACATTTCGATATATAGATATCTACATGATGTTTTCAACATTTTTATAATATCTTACATCTAAAAAATATATACTTAGTGAATCCTCTGCGTTTTAAATTTGAATTTCCGACATCATAATATGTTTGTTATATAAGTCTTAATTACCGATGTTACTTGTTAAAAACTCATCTATTCAAATTCAATCTATAGTGTATATCTAGGTATATCGCGCAAAGATAATGTTTGGTATAAAAACTTGTGTGTTTATGAATGCAATATAAATTAATTGTCCATCTATCACATACTACTACTAACGGAGCATCGGTTTTTCATCATATTTTGCAGAGATATAGATTAGGGAAAGGAGAGAGTATGTAGGTTGCTTTTATGAAAAGGAAATTTAAAATGATTTCACATGATCCAAGCATGGTAGGCAGGTATACCTACAATATGTAAAATACATATAAACTGTGTAATCTAGAAATATGTTAGTATTTTCATTGTTTTTTGTATGAATTTATAGTTTTTTTTTCGATTTTCGATGGTACTATTATGATCAATATGATTCCTCACATAAACATTAATATGTAAACAACAGGATATCTTATGCCTATATGAACTGATGAAGTAACTGTAAGCTATTTAAATGGGAAATAATTGAGTAGTACTTTTTGTTAATTACATTTACATTTACAGGTACATTTTATTTTTAACTTATTATAAATCATTCTTACCATCTCAGTTTTTTTTAATTCACTTAAAATTTAACAAAAATATGCTAGAGATGTTAGTAGATGTTGATGTTCAAAAAATACCATAGAAGTATGCTATAAATAGAAGGTCAATATTCTTTGTGAGGTCTCTTGAAAGTATATATTGTGTGCAATTTGTTTACTTATTTTTTTTTCTTGCAGTGTTAAATGGGTGACTCTGTAGAACAGCAGACATGACGGAGAAGATTCTTTACCCAGGTACGAATAAGAAATGGAATTGTCAGTGCTATTATATTTTATAAATGCCAGTATCATACATTTAAATAAATTACGTTATACCAGATTAGAACATGATTTATTATATATATTTTTTATTTATTTATTATTTAATCTGATATAAAGCATTATATTTATATTGTCAATGCTGTTAATTGTTATTATTCATTGTTGCCTGTCTTTCAGTTCTAAATTCAATCATCTATCTGTTTTTTTTATGTTAGATATCAATTGTCGAGCATGAGGTTCACTTGATGGTAGGTGATGCCACAGAACATCGGTCAATGCTGCGCTATCGAACTACTTTTTTATTTCGAGCATTCGGAAGTCAATAGATTGACACCGAAACGCGCAATTTACACTTCACGATTTTTCCATCTATGAACGGTGGTAAGTTACCCGGTCGGATTTTCGATATTCATCCCACCCGTTCAATACCCGTTTATAAGTTACCAGACTTGGGGAAGACATGCTTACAGAAAATTATAAACATGTCGTCCCCGTAGGATTCGAACCCATGAACCTACGAAAATGAAAAACTTAAAAAAATATTTTTCATATGTATACTCGGAGTTACAGTTTGATATTTGCTACACAACACAACAATCTGCGGAACACGCATCGTTACAACATTGTTTTTTTGTTAACACGACCACGAGTAGCCTTGTCTAGAGCGCTTACAACAAAAGTTTGGTGGAGATAGGACCCTTAGAAAGATCTATAAAAAACTTACCGGATAATGGATAAACGGAATGGAATATTCGCATAGATATCGATAGACGAGCATGAGGTTCACTTGATGGTAGGTGATACCTCAGCCACAGAGCATCAGTCAATGATGCGCTTTCGACCTACTTTTTACTTCGAGCTTTTAGTCCATTGAAAAGTTACATTTGGGGTTGCGCTTTTTAGAGGACGCAATTTTATTTTTTTGATGTGTAGGGGGGGTCAGTGTAAAGCTAAAAACAAGTTTGTGGGGTCGCCACCCTTGTCCCACGGCCGCCATCTTGAAAATAGGGGTTGAAATGGTTTTTACGATATATCTCTTAAACTATTAATTTGATAAAAAAAAATTGTTAACATTTTTTGTTGCAAATTAAATTTTCTACAACTTTGGTCCAGTATTTTTTTATCGTAGAACTATAAATAAAAAAGTTATAAGCGAAAATGTTCAGAAATTCGAGATTTATATTTTTCGATATAACGTTTTTTTTATCATTTTACGAAAAAATGATATCTGACCATTTTTGTAGATCGTTTTTTGAGGAACAAATTTTATTCGCACCTTTTTTTCATTAAGTCAATAGCTAAGGTTTTACAGCGCTCCGAAGTGAATACTATTTTTCAGTACCTACTCTTAACTATACCTATATTATACGTGTGTACTAATATTGTTAGTTATCAGTTATTTATTTTGTTATTATATTTTTTTAATTATAAATTTTCCACAAACTTGTTTTTAGCTTTACACTGACCCCCCCTACACATCAAAAAAATAAAATTGCGTCCTCTAAAAAACGCAAGGTAAGGCCTAAAAAATGTAACATTTCAATGGACTATTTCGGAAATCCATAGACTGAAACCGAAACGCGCAATATGTTCACTTCACGGTTTTTCCACAAAATTATTCCACTGCAATGTTTTAGTAACCAAACCAAAAATATGAAATAATTATAATAAAATTAGTGACGAAACCTAAAAATGATGAGATTTTCAATCCCTACCGTAGATACTCTCTTTATAATTATGGACATCGCAGACAAGGACGGAAATACGACAATGTAAAGCTTTACCATCCCTTAAGTGCAGCAAAATCGAGTAACAAAAAATGATACCGCGAGTATTTAGAATATAGGCAGATTTTTTCATGGGATTATTTATAGATTTATAGAAGGCATATAATTCTGCTGTTCATTAGATTAATGTACCTAACTTCATAGTGCTATGTTCGACTAGGTTACAAAATATCCAGATTGCATTGAACATACTTATCAATTTTTGAATACATTCATACGAATATAAATATAAAAAGAGTCAAAACTTTAATTTAAATTCCAAGTGTTCGGTGTATCAAGGTTAAATATAATAATGAAGCAAGTATATTGTCTGTTGTGGCAAATATTTGTCGATAATTGGGTAGCGTGTGGAAACGAGAAAAGCGACTCGGCGTTCAAATCCGCAGTCAATAAAACCGAACAATGTACCGATTGAACTGCCGCATAAATGCTTTGGTAACATACACAGCTTATAAACAAAGTTATGGATGAACTGTAATATATCCATTCTGTATATGTCTCTACATAATCGTGTGAGAAGTCTTAAGAATTCAACTCATGAACGAACGCTTGTATGTATACCGGTCTTGTTTACTCTATGCATGTGCATCGTTTGACGCATCGCAGTTGAATCTTTATGTACGGTGAGAGGGCCGAGGAGCTATGTAAAACGGGTACATAAAGCGCGGATCGATGCTAGTTGTCGACGGCCACAGTCACTTGGGTTAAATTCAAACAATCTACATTACTTAATAATGCGAGTTACAAAACTTCTACCATATTCATACCATGTTAGCTTTCATTAGAGTATTTAGCAGTCGTACTTTATGGAATAAATTGTAAATGAGGGAATTTTCACAAGAATAAGCATGAATCTTGTAAATCACAGGAATCTGGATAGCTTTATTCAGTGAACAAAAATCTTTATTCTTTGATATCCAAGTGTCGCACATGCGCACCCCTGTGGCCTTGGTATTAAGTTTCATCTCGAAGAGGGACAGCATATTATGTAACCCTTTGATTATAATATTTATTCATATTTTATAAATCATTCAAAGATTTGACCTTCCGAGGGTAAGACGTCTTCATTTCAGCAAATTGCTGTTGAATTTACTTTATAGTACAAACTTAGTGATACAATGTCAGTCATGCGTCCATCTGCCAATCTGTTATAGCCTTGTGTTTTTTTTTTCAGTACTGTCTGCTTATTATTATAAGTTTTTTTACTACTTGAATCTACTTAATGATTATTAAAACCTTGAAATAAATAAATAGAAGTAAATGAAACAAAATACCTATTATACAATTACCTATTCCTAAATAGAAAATTATATTAGGAATTAGAACTGATTATGCATAATATGTTTTGATTAAATCGGATCGTATATCAATGGAGGAGTGTAAGGCTCTTGTAATAGAAGATGGTAGTAGTCAAGACGTCTTTTAATTCGCTGTCGATTTATTTTATATTGAATTCGAGCATTCAGAGCATCTAGAAATACGTAGACAGAAGCTGAAACGCGCAGTCTGCACTTCACGAATTTTCTTTGCATCTGTATAATATGAATGTACATCAGAGATTGTATTTGAGTGCATCTCCTATAAAATGACGCTTGTCTAGTAGACACTTTTTTTAGTGAGTGCAGATGGCAGACGAAAGATGAAAAGTTTACTAGAAAATTGAATGTCGCGGTCGTATTAGATTAATATATTGTAATGTAGAACTAATTTAAAACAGTGACTCTTGTTTTTTTGATGAAAGCTACGAATATAATCGAGTATTCTATAGTAGGTTTGTTTACCAATTACCATAACTCGGGGTGAACTAACCCTTAGTAATCGTGGCTGGTAATATACACTCACCAAAAAAATGAAAGGAACAGTAAGATTTTTAACATTTTTTGAGGGATTTTTGAAGGGTGAAAAATGGTCAAATCGTAAAAAACTGAAGTGTATGGAAGCTTGTAATCTCTAGTTTGAATAAAATACTGTATACCGGATTAAAACGCGATTTATTATTTATATTGTTTAAATTATTTATCCCGACGTTTCGGATGCTTTTCAGCAACCGTGGTCGCGGGAGACTGTCTCCAGTAATAATAAATCGCGTTTTAATCCGGTATACAGTATTTTATTTAAATGTGTGATACTCGCGTTAATAAAAGACAATATTATCTCTAGTTTGAATTTCTTATCCGTCATTTTTTTTCTCAAACACGCTAAGCATGACCCTTAGGAATAGCACAAGACAAAATTTTCATCTTTTTCAAAAGCGTGCCCCATGTACGCCAGATTTTTTTTATGACTTCGTTAATACTGTATTAATCTAGGCTGATTCTTCAGCTTCAAAACGATAGGATTGAACCTCTTATCGCTGAAATATTGGCATTTAAAGAAAAAATAATATTTTTTCATAGATCATCAATGGTATGTATGACCCTTGAACTAAGGATGGCACAGCAAGTTAACTACAGCTCTTCAAAAATCACTCAAAAAAGTTTAAAATCCTACTGTTCCTTTAATTTTTTGCTGGGTGTAAATATTTTCAAAATTGTTTACCAATTTTAACTAGGGTAAGTCCGGGGTAGTTGGCCATAGTTTTTTGTAAACGCTGTTAAAAAATAACCTTACACGTTACAGTAGAAATATTTATTTGTAATAAAACTTTGATCAATCAACTTTCAAATATTAAACATAAAAGTAACAATTTCTAATGATCACCTTAAAAAAAATAGTTTTTTAAAAAACACAATTGGCCATCTCTCCCGAGGTGTCCGGGTGTGATGGCCATAGCATTAAAGGTAAGATGGCCATAACTTAATTTTAGCTTTCGTATTTTGGTATGAATTATTTTCTGATTACAATCAGATTATTTTCTCTTGACCACATTTAGAGGACATGTCAAGAAGATGAAAATATGCATTCACTTCTGATCTACGCGTATACGAGTTCTGACGTTCTTAGTGTGATATACATACATGTATGTATTTCTGCTAAAGAACAACAGCCATAACTTGCTTTATGGGTTAGCATTGTTTTGATGTCAGCAACCAATTTATTTTCGTTTTTCTTTCAAAACATAGTTGATGGTCCCACAGGTCCTTTTTTATCATTATTCTTCTTTTCAATGTTTTTCTGAGAATTTGGTACTAATTAGCTGCCGAACGAATGGGTAATCTATCATTTTTCAAAGTACTAAGTGATTTTTGTGACCAATTACCTCTCATGGTTACCGTCTTTCTCTTATATTTATTAGGCATCTAAAACAAATATGAAAAACAATATTTTTTTACATATGACATCATTTCTGTACCAACGGTATATGATGGCTAAATGGCCAACACATACCGATTAAAACTGGCCATCTCTCCTTTTTTTCCGGGAGAGATGGCCACACCTAAAATAAAAAAAGCAAAGACAAGCGACGAGTAATTTTGAGGTTATCACATAGCGTTATTCATATACTTTATAACAAATACAAAAAAAACACCCTTATTTTAAAAAACTGACATCACAAACATGTAAAACGTGTACCCCTTGAAAAATATTTACACCATACCAAAAATTAACAAGGATTTTACTTACTTTTTGTTATTTTTTCGACAAATTTTTTGTCGTAGCTTTGCTCCCACGCACTACACGAAACGGAATAATCAGAAACTAGCAACATCTAGTTAAGGATTCCATGATTTATTTCGATAGGCCATCTCTCCCTTATGGCCATCTACCCCGGAATTACCCTAATTGATAATCCGGACCTTGTAAATCTGTGTAAACAGTATTCAATACATCTATTTTTACTCATTTAAAACAGCCACGTATTTTTTTGATTGAATAACCGTTACCAATTAATTTTTTTTTTAATATGGTATCTTACACCTTAATTTAATATAATTGTATAGACGTTATAGATCATAATAGGGCCAGTGAACTGGACCTAGTGCCGTTCTACGAGTGCGAGTGAAACCTTGCTTACTCGAGGTCAATGAACTGTTCATTTTGCTGCATCTGTTGCGAATACTTCATTGTGCATCGCTGTTGCCACCAATTCTGTTAGGTACGTAGTGCAAGCCGCTTTTCGCTGCCTAGTCGAGTGAAAAAGTCGTTTGCGCTATAAAGAAACTCCGAGCGAGGTTGAATTGCTAATAGAAAGTTGATACTAACTACAGTTTCACTGTTAATTCTTATTAATAACCATGTAAGAATTGAATCTAGGGCGCTTAATATGTATCATTGTTGAATTATTATTTGCTCCAGGTATAAAATAAGGAAAACGAGTCTGTTATGTCGATGTCGAATAATGGATATTCCTACTTTTGTACTCAAAACCATTGATAACTTGAGTTTTGATCCAAGACTTAAATAGTTCCGTAACCACATGAAGTATTTTATTTTCATTTTTAGCTAAAGTTAAAGCTAAAGTTGGATTGTAGCTAACTTAATTTCATATAATGTGATTTTAATCGCAATTTATATTGTGGTTGGCACGTACATACTCGTATGGGCCAATGGGGCGTTGCTTTGAATAACGCCGGGTCTAACATGATTATTGAATATAATATTTAGTTTTCTGTTTGTTTGTCAATTTTAATTACGTTTAGCCAATTCAGGAATTAAGAGGAAGATAAATATAAAAAAAAGTCTTAACCATTTGATGAAAGAGCTGGTGAAGTGCATGAAGTGCGTGTCATTTTCAGTATATGCATTTTCAAATATATATATACTATAATATATAAGATAAATAATAATATACGCAAAATGTTCCGTATGTTCGGATTGGAACATTTTTTCCTTGTTGCGATTTAGTTATAACATTTCTCCATAGTGAGTACCTAATCGGATCTCGAGAAAAACTGAAATTAGTAATATGATCATCTTCTTTTCTTATCTTATCTTTCTTACTAATATACTAATATATATATATTACTTCTTACTTCTTATCTTATCTTACTAATATTATAAATGCGAAAGTTTGTGAGGATGGATGGATGGATGGATGGATGGATGTTTGTTACTCTTTCACGCAAAAACTACCGAACGGATTTCGATGAAACTTTACAGTAATATAGCTTATATATCAGAATAACACATAGGCTATAATTTATAAACAGTTTTTGTATAATAATTGGCCATAATATTACGATAACTATCAAGTAACTCGGAAAAATTCCTGCCTTCTGAGAGTTATCTTGGCGTGCGCTGCCTTAACCGTTGGAGTTACAAGAATAAAATGTATGGTGGGATTGTTTGTTTTAAATAGTTCTAAATAAAAGTCCGCGATAGCATATATCTACCTTTTATGTGGAAGCCAATATACCCTAAACTATGAGCCATAAATACATTTAAATTTGATTAATTTTTTCAATTGCAATTTTTAGAGTATTTAGCTAATTCTTATCAAAATTGATACATTTATCGCTCTCAGTATTTAATATAGATGAACTTTGTCTTTAGTAATTTGGACGAACGGTTTAAAAAATATCACGATATTATTGACTTGAGTGCAGCGTCATTAAGCGGAGATTGATTAAAAAACAGCTCTGTTCAAAAATAAGCTACCCTTAGTACTATTTCTACGCAGACGAAGTCGCGGGCAGAAGCTAGTAAAATATAAATATCAAAGGGACTCTATATATTTGTTCTCAACCTGTCAACCAAACAAGGGCTGACAGAAGATTGTTACTAATTTGCAGAATTGTTACTCTTTTGGTTGAGAGTTGAGATACATTTTAGCTAAGACCCGAAGTCCTTTTAATACTGTCAATGACCACAGCCCAAGATTTTTTTTGATGATTATATGAAAACAGTTATAAATTTAACGTATGTGTAGGTATAAAATACACTTAAAAAATATCTCAAACTGACACAAATATATGACGCTGGGCTGTGGTAAGAAACTGCTGTGTCACATATTATGTATGTGTGTCGGTTGTTAGCGAATGGGTTAAAAAGACCACGAGATAATTTTCATTTTATATTTTTATTTTAGAAGCGAGAAAAACTTTCAAATTATTTAAATATTGCCGCAGAAGTTTCAATCAAAAATTTATAATTTTATATTGTTATAATTTTGTCATTCACCGCGTATGAAATAAATGAGCTGCGATGGAAAAAACTTAGTGTCGACACAGAGGGCACGTAAAGATCTGGGTGCTTTTGGGGTGCGGTCGGTGGAATGAGGGAGTTATATAGTGACGCGATCACGTGTACATTTTGCAGCCTGTATTGATCCTGTCGTCTTTTTCTTGTTAAATGCGGCGGCTCTGCGTGATTTCCGACAATTTTAAACCCTTATTAACAACTGAAAGTCCTTTGATTGCGCAAGGCTCATATACTAACATATCTGGGTTTTGGTATGTTTTTATTAATTTCTATTTGATGAACACCATACTTCATTTAATTTTATTACACTAGGTACAAAAAGCTTATAGCCAGCCAGGCCAGTTTATATCTTGTTTTGCTTACGTATAGAGCCTTAGGTATTTTTAATTGAAAGTATGTAAAAATGTAATTGCTCGGGTGACGGTCACGGCATTGAAGGTTTTTAGCAGGTGGCATCGGATCTCTCCAGAGTCGATAACAGTGTTATAGCGATCGGCTCCGATGCGAACTGTGTTCCCGTTTTAGGTGCGTGCTATTATTTCTTTTTTGTATTATTGTTTCAGAAACCGGTATCTGTATTAGATCGAACGGAGCCTTTTACATCTTTTCGAACATAATTTGCGTGGTAAATAAGTTATTCTTTTAAATTGGCACGCTCTACTGCTATCGCAAACTTAAGTAGAGCTGCAATAAATTGTTATTAATTGCTTATGTATTGTTATTCGCCTCTTGACGTCCTAGAATCTTTCCTATACTGTTAATATAAGCCACCATGGGATTTAAAAGAATAAATTTACGTTATATCCCCACGCATTCGGATCGCTAACGAAACGTAAACGTACATCGAACTATGACTGTATTAACAGGGACGTGAAACATGTATTATTTCGGTATTCATAGCAATAGATATCTATTAGAGTGTTGGAAAGGTGAACAAGATTTGAGATAGCATGCGTGCGCTCTATTTTGGTCGCGGTGGCACACTCGGCGTCTAATCGTCGCGTCACGTGGCTACCGCCGGAAGGACGAGGGGTGAGGACTCGCGGACGAGGTAGGGACGTAGGAATGCAGTCACCACCGCGCCATGCACGACTCGCCGATTGATTGTCCAACTTATTTATATAATATGCTACCATTTAAACATTCGATTCGCAAAAATATCATTCTGTAAGATTTGTCTTGATACTGAAAACTAGCGAAATGAATGATACATCATAAAAGTCGTTTTATCGAGAGATAATTATTATTGCACTTTCACTCCATTAGCTGACAGTGCCAATGAGAATTATTGCAAATGGAGTGTGTGTTGATATGTTCTTAATATCATTTAATTTAAGGTATATATAGTATATGCGCATTGTGTTATTATGTTCAGCATTTATTACAGTAGGGTTTAGGATGAAATTGTGGAGTAGATGCGAGCAATTGCAGCGCGCGGATTGCAGGCGATTGCCCCTCGCCCCGCTTGGGCGCCCCGCACTCGAACACCGTAAGTAAACAGTCTGGTGTTTATCCGCGTCTCGCTCACACCGACCGCGTCGCGTCGCGCTTCTGAGGTGCACTCGCTGTTCCCATTATTTTCGTGACGGGTATTGCGCCGAAGCCGATTCCCGCATCCTCGCCCCGAGACGTGAAGTCCGGTCTCGCGGTGGAGGCGGCGGCGGCCGTTTGCATCGTACGCTAGTCCACGCCCGAGGCTGACTGTCCCATCGTTCGCGGCTAATGAAACGTTTGTTTTGTTCGGTCACCGTCGGTCGATCTAAATAGGAAAATGCGTCACGTCCGATGGATCAACACAATATGTGGGCGCTACGCGACTGATTATTGTTGTAATGAACGATAATATTATTTAACTAATCGGAGAGTTGTTGTGTTGTCGGTGTCGGTGACAGTGCGAGATTCTTGTGTCCCTTTTGGGTGTGCTGATGATACACGTGACTTTGGATGGGGATAGGAGTGGAGTTGGAAGATGCATTTCAAAGAGTCTTTTGCGATGAGCGACCGTCAGAACGAGCGCGGCCGCCGCAACTCACGCTGCAAGGGTGGGTGTCAGCAATGACAGCTCGCAATACTGTTATGAGCCGTCATACGTCATGTCAGCTGTCACGCATAATAATATAGTTTGAAGTCTCATCTACTTGTACTGTTTATTTTGAATTTTTTTTCAATTACTGACGATACTCAGTCACTTTACTAGTATGATTTTAAGTTATGCGTTTTTATGATGAGAAACTTGAAGGTCAACCTCAACAAATTATCGTATAAGTTCGCTACTTTTAGTGCATATTAAATTTGCTTTATTAATAGGTTTAAACAGGTTTACCGGATCTCGTGCTAGTAAACTAAATAACCGGTAAAATAATGTTGATAGAATATTTTTATTATTACTAAGAAACTTTTATAATACTTCATTCGTACTATACGTTCATCACAAGGTATTATTACTCTTACATTATTTTGTATGTCAGAATATTCCCACACCATATACTATATCGTATTTAAAAATTATGATTAAACTTAACAAATAATTGTTAAAAAATAATGAGCATTTAGTTTTGATAGTTAAAACAAAAAATATTAACAGCTTAATTACGTATAACAAATTCCTGATGTACTTGTTCTTGAAGGTCACACAGGTGGAAATGTAATATTTATATAAAATATACTCAGTAGATGTGCAATGTGCATTATTTAGCTTCACGTAGTAGTGCAAAATTATTATATACGGAGAACATCACTAATGGGGCAAAATATTTATTAATAACGGCTAATATGTTAAGTCTCAATACAGTTGACGTCATCAAGATCAAGCTTTTTTTTAATTTTTTTTTATAAAACAGTAGGCACCTTCGATGCGTATTCTCCAAACAGTTAAAACTTCGTTGTAAACGGAGACCATTCTTTGTATATTTTCAATGGAATTTGACAAGTTGAATAAATCAGATTTCGACAATGATAGTCGGATCATTGTAGGCCTCGCAAAACGCTACGGAGGTGTAAGGGGGATGGGGGAGACGGAGGATGGAGGTGAGATCATAGTGGCGAGTAGCCTGGGGTGGCGATCAATATGTACATTGAGCATATAATATACATACATATCTGTATAACAACCTATATAAATAACCGCACCTAACTTCTCTCAACTCGTCTGTCTGCTCCAGATACTGCGCCAAAAACCCCCTCGCTCCTCACCTCGTGCCGTTACATATTAAATTATTTGAACATATTTGAAGACAATGGTATTATGATGTTTGTTAGACAGGTTCGATTACCCAATTATTTTATACTGATATCATTAGTTTAATTGATATATCTAACATAGCCCAACTCGGCCAGTAAACAATTAGTAGGACTAATACGAAAATAATTAACTTACACTCTACCATTAAAGACAGGCAAATGTTAAAAAGTAGGTATTTTTTGTTAAGTTGTAAAAGTAAAAGATTTATATGACATCCCTGCCATTAGCAACATCAAAGTTACAAAATCGATGCTGGGTTTATCGTTAATAGCTTCGATTAGGTCAAAGAAGTCAATTAATTATTATTCTACTCTTCCTATTCCCTATACAAAAAGTAACCGCTAGTCTGGACTACAAACTTTCCTTACCGATTTACAAATTTAAAAAAAATATCCATCCAAATCCGCTCAGCCGTTTGTGTTATTGGGTAATAAACATGCAAATCCACAAAGTAAGCTTTTGCTATTTGACTTTAACATGGTTTAATATGAAAACACATTGCGCACAGCGAAATGCGTAGAGCTCATAAAGGAAATATGGATGGAATTTTAAAAATCATCTGATACACTTTTTTTGTTATAAAAGGCCAAATCTACTCAAATGAAGAAGATATCTATTATCAAATCGTTTATTCTCTTGCTTCAGAAGATTACCCGTTTATAATGAATAGGACAGTTTCCTCTTTAATTTAGTAAAGACTAGCTGGTACCCGCTACTTCGGTCGCATCGACTTCATCTAACAAGATGAGTACTCGAAGTGGGATCTTCAGTTGGCTGTTGTTTTGTATTTATCGCTTCGCTTAATTACCAGAAAATTAAAATGGAAAGAAAAAAGTGTCCGCACGGGAAGTCGAACGTACGACAGTCAAATTACGAGTGCAAGCTCTTATCACAATGCAATGCAATGCTTATACAGTGCGAGAGCGGCGTTAAAAATTCTATTTTCTTAAGGCTTGGCAATCTGGAGTTCCCTGGAGTACATTTCTATCCAAGTCCTGCATAGTATGCTGTAAATATGATGATGACGAGTAGGTGTCCTCTCCTTTTTTGTTTATGAAAATGGAAATTTTCGTAGAGCCACTTAAGACTACGAATATGAATAATGAATATATCCTTAAATGAGGATAACAGATTTTCTAACTTTTATCCGATTTTGATAAATCATAGCCAGTGGTCTAATCCCGATTTTGATAAATCTAACAGAAAGTCAAAACCAGGACCAAGGTCCAAAAATCGGTAGATTCTAGAGTTCGAAACTACTGATCATAGCTTACATTATAATGCCTAACTATGCCTCATTTGTCTGTACTGTCTGGCAGAAACATTTCTGTCTCTGTACCATTGAATAGTTTTCTTTACAGGCAAGTTGGTGATCAGTCTCTACTACCTCTGCTTGAAAATCACTTTTAAAGTTATTTTGTGGCCTCTTCGATGTTTAGGTTCATCGATTATACTATATGTATAATTTACACGAGTTCTACCGAAATAAGCTTTACTATCTTAATTGGGTTTTTAATACCCGTCTAATTATGAATAAAAAATCTGTGTAGTACATACTCTATAGATTTTTTTATTTTATTTTCGTTAAAACGATAAAAGAAAGGCCTTTAAAAACTGTACTGGCGCAATTCAAGAGGACGGAGTGTATACTTGTAGGTAAATAGGAGGATTTTATACGGCTTATGACTCCTCTTCCATGATCTGTTCGTTTTATCTTGTAAATTTTAACGTAGCTCGATCAATAGAAAAACCTCTAACCATCTCCGAACTCTATATAAAAAGCATTTTAATTACTCACGCCCAGTACTTTTAGAGAAAATGGTCTGTGACAAACGGATAGACAAACACGCGAGTTATCTCATCATTTTAATTGTGATTTCAAATTGCCATTGATTGCAAGTGCCAAATATAACATACGTTATTATAACGAGAACATTTTGTTCAGAGTGATATTGTTATCATCTCCACAAATTATTTTAGTTGATGTTATTGTAACAAATGACTATTAAAAAAGTATAATAGTGATTAATCTTAGCTTCATATATTACAACCGTTACACAATAATAACAATCAGTATTGTAATGGTAACTTTGTATGGCAGGCGCTGGCGTCAAGATGGAGCACTTCCAGGCGGCGCTGGACCCTCGCAAGCAGGAGCTGCTGGAAGCTCGCTTTCTAGGCGCCAAGGTCAGCCGCAGTCCATTCCGAATTTAATTTAAACATTAATACATAATAATATGCCAGTTAAAGAGCAACTGTTGAATGTATTGTGGAATTTGCTTCATACGTTTTAATAACCTTGAATTCGAAAGTGACGTTATCATTCGTAGCCTAAAAATATATCATTACCTCGAACTTCTTATGCCACTCTTCAACAAATATTGTTGAACGGTAAATGGTTATATCATTTAATTATTTTATTATATTGTGCTATTTTAGAAATGCTTCTTTGTAGCAAGTAGGTCACAATATTTTCTATCAATTTGAATTATTTTATTTTGAATTTCAAAACAAATTAAAATATACGAAATTAACGTTAAACTAAATATACTTAATATCATGGCAAACAAGGTTGTAGTATGGCAGGGAGCCGTGTGGCACTGGTCTTCCGAAATTGGTGTCAACCCAGTTATAATTGTGCCCATAATTTAATGAGCGCAACACTGGTTCTTAACGCTCTATTATTTAATAATATTCTGAATGAAAATATAAAGTATTATCAAAGTTAAAAAGAGTAACAATACAGAGTCAATTAATATAGTGACATATATTAATTAAATACAATAAAAATGGAACTACCATAAAATCATTATTATTATCAAAACAATTTAAAATAAATGGTCTTAACTCGTTGATTTTTACAATTGATTCTTTTGTTCTGTCGACATTTCGCGCATTGGTTAGTTCGATTTATCGGTATCGTGGAGACGTTGCTATGTATCATTGTCCATTGAGCTACGTCACCGCAAAACAAGCTCACGCTTACGTGTACAAAAGAAAATGGCGGCGCATCGCGGATCGCGATTCGAGTACACGTATGTACAATTTCTAAAGTAAGGATTCATATTATATAATACAAGATATTACTAAACTATCATTGTTAGTCTTCTTATTTAGAAAAGAAGATAAGCTATTGGATAATTTCATGTAATATTATAATATTTATTTCTGTTTTTGAATGATGCTGCTTCCTGTTCCGAGTTCAAGTACATATATGTTTAATTACTTAATCCGTTCTCTAATAATTAAGTCATTAAAACTTCGTGTTCGAATTCTGTGTAACCTGCTTGCTGTCAGCTATAAGCGTCTCTTAGCTGTATTGCATTCTTATAAATTAATGTTCATTGTGTGTCATATACTCGAATAATAAATATGTATATAACGATCTCAGCCAAGTGATGTGGTAGGATATGTAATTCCATTATGTGGCTCGCCTCCGTTCGTGTACCCTGCCCCCGTCGTTCCTCAAGCCCCTCTTCTGCCCTATTGACGCGTCGTTTTATCGCGCCAGAGCATTGGCCATTGCTACAATACGTTGTAGTTTCTAAACTTATTCAAATAAGTCTACATACATTATCGATCGTTTCTGTAGGTTTTTTATAGAAATCATATTGAACAGTCGTAAATCTATTATCTAAAAATACTATAACAAAAATAGTTATGTGTGAAAAAGGTTTTAGTCCTGAAATTAAAGGTTCATTACATACCTTATTTCTAGATCGATATATACATAGCACTATAAGTATGTGATATTAAAATAATATAATTATTATTCCGTTAGTTAACAAGATGGCGGACAGACATAAATAGTTTGCCTGTAAATGTACGCTGGTGCCTTGCCTTATCAACTTACAAACAAATTTTAGCTCAGCTCTTATAGATTACGTACTTAGTAAAAGGTAGAACGTTTTATCTTTTGAGAATTCATATTTATTTTCCTCTGGCTTTAACATAATTTTACTTATTAACTTTATTATCCTGATTCCTTTGTCACGGGATTTGACACTGAGCGCCTTGATCGCGTCTTTGCAGGTGAGCGCGGGGGCGATACTAGTTGAAAGTCAGCGTGTGTCCGAGTTCAAAGCGGTGGTGAGTTTATTTTTTCCTTCGTTAATGTACTGTTCTACTTATAAAGTATGTAGGCGATTTACGTAATTCGGATACAGATTTTAACTGTCGATAGTTTTTTATGGCTATCGATTACAATTGGTTGAATGATGTCATCGTCCCATAATAATAAAGTCTTGGGTTGTAATAAATAATTCGACGTTAAATCTCTGCGCGGCGGCCGCGGCGCCGCGGTCGCATTTTGCCGACGGTCACCTTGATATCAATTAGGTTTCAACACTAGTATTGATTTTAATACGAAAGAGGAAATTCATACATAACGACTTGTATGAATTTAGCGATAATTCGGTTACTACTTCTGAAAGATAAAATTATTAATATGTTATTAAATATTTAATTATTCTAAATTAGCACCATTATTATAGCACAAGCTTTACGGAATATAATTATGTAAACAATAAATGACAATAATACCAATTATAGATTCTGTTACTGGAATGTTTTATAATATTGTAATCTATATGATATATTATACGCATTGTACCTTTTAAAGTATGGAACGAAGTTAAATCTTAAAAAATATATTTAAGGCTGAGGTAAGATTGTTTTTTATGAAGTTGTTGTGTTAAGGGAGAAAGAAGTCTATCTTCCCTCTTCATACAAGTCTGCGCGAACAACCGGCGACCTCGGGTTGCGTTCGCCAGCAACTAGCGTTCCACCTAAGGGGTCAGCGACACTCGTGCCTCAATCGTATTCCGCGGTCTTGCCTAGTCATTTATCACAATATCATATTATAGTCTCAATAACATTTAATGTTAAATTTTCTAAAATACAACCAAAAAATTCAGTCTTCGTTTCCATGTATTATTTGCTCCGATTGTAGTAATCAATTTAATAATAAAAATTAAATTAAATTAATTATTATTTTTAATAACATAAGTATTATATTAACACATTTTTAATAACATACATTACTGTGTAATAATTAGGTCTTCAACGGGTATTGTACACACAGCATTCAGCGTAGCGACTACAATTTTTCCTTGGCATACCTACCTAGATTTTAGACATCGAATTGCTATGCTTCGTTTTGCACAAGAGTATATCTAGGTATGTAAAGAGGGAAAGAGATATAGGTACAGCCCACAGTTTAGTCAGTCGGTTTGCACATTCATCGCGAAGGGAAATTATAATATGGCGCACTCGACCTCGCCCCGCCTCAGCTACAATGTTCCGACAAAACTCATTCCAGTTTCCACTGGTTGCTTAGCTGTTCGGTTCCGCAGTTATTTTTACACAATTCAACCTTTCGCACCGATCGTCACCACACTCCAGCATTTTTTCTACGCAAGACGCACTCACTGAAATCGGTAGATACATTCACTGTAATTACACATATTCATATTTTTCAGCGTCGACATTAATGTAGTTGTTTACATTTTTGAAGTATATAATGATACAATCAAATATGTTTGTTGAAGACTGTAACGTCTACACACGTCCGTTGCCGCGGAGGCAATGAACGCGTACGCGAGACGCGAGGTAGGGACGGGACGGTGGCGGGCGCCGGGCGGCCTGTCATGCGTCAGCTGAGCGTCACGCCGCGACATTGCAAGGTCCGCCCGTACCGCCTCGGCTGACCCACTGCGCTTCGATCCCATCATCGCAGTCGGCGTTGCTACTGGCAATAATGTTTATAACCGTGACTATAAACCTGTAATACTATCATATTATCATGTTTAAATTCACGTTCTCACTATAATATAATAATTATTATTATAAAGAGCGAAGATATGATTTGTACAGCATTTAAGCGGACAGTTTACCAAAACGCGACAGTATTTTGTTTTGTAAGAATTGACTCGTTTCGAATACATTTTAAAATCTTTTGAGATAACTTACTCACGTTGTGGCTGCACCCGATATAAATAAATAATTATTAATTATATTATTTAGTTCTAATTGGACAGTTAATAATAAGTACAAAAATAAAATATTTAAAAAATAATTCAAATTACTAACCTTATAAGGAAAAATAAATTAATGAAGGGTATACAATGAATATGTAATTATTAATGAAAATTAAAAAAAATATCGTTATTTTTTAACAATATAGGTAGATAGTTGTATTTTCGCACAAATTCACTTGATTCTTCTTACGAGGTTCGTAAGGACGTATTTGCAAAATAAGTTGATTTCGAATCGTACTGCGCGGCCGAGGTGCAGGTGTAAAGAATATCTTCGAGAATAAATCAACATGTTTTAATATTGAAAACATTGATTGTGAAGGAAAATTTATAATTTTTTGTGTCATTCGCTAATCTTTGTAGTAAATCTATTCTCTACTAACAAAACGCCCCGGCTTCTCACGGTTGTAATTTATTATACACAAACAAACTTTCTAAAAATGAAAGAATTTTTAAAATCCTCTTTATAAAATGTATTAGTTTAGATAAACTCAGGGTCATAATTTTTCATCAAGAGAGATAGAGCTGAGTCTGGATTTATTAGTAATCAAGAGATCTGAAATTCTACTGAATTCCTATTACTTTTTAGTTGTACTTGCTGCTACTTCTGTCAACACGTTTTTAACTTCATCAAATAAACTTCAGAACCAGATATCACGATAATAAAACGCCCATAGACTCTGTACACTAAGTTGTACTTACCACGGTTCTCTTTCATTAGACCAAGTGCGAAGAGAATGTAGTTTAAAATCCTTTCTTTATTCCAAGTAAAATATAATTAATTATTTACTTAATTAACCTTATGCGTCTCAAATGCATAGATATTAAATATCTCAAGTATAAAGTTTGGATTGGCGAGTACATTACGATTACAGTGACATGTAGTCAGAGGGGTGAGCACGAACAAGTATCGAAAAAGTATTCGTATCGTCGAACTGTCATTTGTATGAAATTTCAAATAATTTCTCATACAACTGACAGATTGACGATTCGAATACTTTGTCGATAGTCGTTCGTGTTAGGCCCTCAGTAGTTTGTGTTGGTAGAGTCTTACTAATATTATATTTGCGGCATAGGCTCCTTGTAAGCGAGTAGCGACGCTGGGCCTGAAAGTAGTTTGATATATCATTTGCTTAGTAATGCAATAAACGAGATAGAGACCTCGCTACAATACTCTTAATATAATGTTAAGGTTAAACAAACAATGCACTTTTTTTAAAAGTATTGCTAAAAATGTTTCCTCCAACTTTATAAATAGATTTATTAATTTAAAGATTAAAGAAATCAGTCATAATAACAATGCAGTTAAACTGAACGGGCATCGGAAATTGGTTTTTATAGTATTCAAAAATATGTGTTACAAAAAGGTATTCGACGCAGTGTAAACATACTCAAAATATTGATGTTTTAACCACTTTAGTTTCTTTTTTTTTTCACAAATCGTATCGGAAAATACATTGACATGTTCTATATCAAAGGGAAAATAGCGAGTATTTTTAATTGATCCCGAACACGCTTATATTCGAATCCATATACTATATTTTGAAATCTTTTGCCGGAGTTTGGTTGAGTTGGTCACGTGTCACGTGCCCACGTGGCTCTCTTTATTGAACAAAACTTTTTTAATTTGTAGAACTTCACTCTTTCAGTAATTTTATTGGAATTAATTTCAATATTTGATTACTTAAAAATACAATTTCTGAGACCATTTTCAAGTTCAACAATGAGTAGGTAGAGTTCTTTTTCTTCATCGATGTAAATAAATATAAAATTAGTTTTCGTATCGTTCATTTTTGAGAAACATAAATAAGAGAGTAAATTTTGAGTGTGACCATTTAAAAAAATTAAGTTCTTGTATAATAGTCATGTATTTTAGTTTTTCATTGAGGCTTAAAGATAAGAAGCAAGTTAAAGTAAGTCTATCGTCTTACATATTTAATCGTTATTCATACACATTGTATTTTTTTGGTCAACTTTTAAATCGTCATATCCAAAATTAACTCGTTTTGAATAATTGTCAGGTTTTTCGCAAGTGAAAGATTATATACCTAGTAACGAAAAATAATTCCACTACGTGGCTAAAAAACATTTAATATTTGGTGTAGAGAGATAGATAACAATAGTAAAGACATGTGACTCTTTAAGCATGATTAAAAACATTTTGCGTTGTTACCAAAATGTCATAACCTTAACATACCAAGCTAAACGAGAGTTTCTAAAAGAGACTGACAGGCACTAGAAATAATCAATATTGCAGGCTCGGGTTCAAATCTCGTGTCTCGTTGGTAATGCACACTTGCGGCCGAAGTTGCGCTGAGCACTGCTGTCCCGCTTCACCCTTCACACCCCACCCTAGAAAATTGGGTTAAACAGCACGCGGCTCTATATACCGCACCGGAAGAGGGGATTTCGGGGTCCGCAGAACTGCGCTTCTACATTGAATGCGGGACAAAGATGTGACTGAGTATTGATTGTCTTCGTCGTAGTGCTAGTGGCAAAGTACACTTATTTTAGATAGTCAATTATATGTTGCTATAGAAGTTATGTTAGGTAAGGTACCTTATGTTTTTATTTAAGAAAAAACATATTACGCTAATATATAATATTAACTAGAAAACATTTATCATTTGTAAAAATGCGTTTGTCTATAATGGGTGTTATTTGAGTAACTTATCGCTTGAATTTTTTTTACTGATAATAATATTTACTATTATGTTTAGAGCGAGAGGAGATATATTGCGTTCCAAATTAGCTTCAGTTAGCAACAATCATTACATTTGTGTAAGTAATGTTATCTTTCTCAACATTATTATACTTGTATTTGAATTATAAACTGAGCTGGTAATTTATTATAAAATATACTGATTGAAGGTAGAACCTTCAATGCCTGATTTTTTATCTTATTAACTTTAAACTATGACTAATTACTGAATTTTCATATTAAATTAACAGGGAATTGTATAATAATATGTCGATACATACGTAAATAAAACATTCACAAGTAGTAAATACGTGCTAACACTAGTTGCCAGCGCGCTAACTTTCCATTTGCCTGATGCTAGTCGCGCTAAAAATAGAGTCACAATAACTTCTGCGCCGCAAATCATTGTTCGATTCATGCATTTATAATATAATATAATAATACTTTGTGTACTTAAATAGTTCGAATTCATAAGCTAAAGCAAATGTTAGGTCAACTTTTAAATAATTGTTTGCACATAACAAGTTTAGTAGTTTTAATATTTACATAATAGTGAATATCTAATTGACAATGGTTCTAGTAACTAAAATAACAAACTAATTCATTGGGATATTCAATCGAACCATTAATACACATTTATATGTTGCGTAATGCTTCGTAAAGTTTGATCGGTATTCGCATACAATACGGTCTGTGTCAAAATAAATAAATATTCAAAAACTCAAAAAATCAGTTCTGCGCAGGTGAAGGTCAGCTCATGTCGTGCAGATTATTATATCGCTAGCTATGAACGATACACCCAAGTTTTGCCCCTGTGTGAACTATGTATTATGTTGTACAAACTACAATGCAAAATCTGCGTTGCGTGAAAATTGTCGTTTTTGTGATTGATCCAATTATTATATTTTGATGTAAGGATATTTAACCCGTAACTTTAGAAAATTTCGTTTACATTGCATGGTGAAAAGGACCAATTTTGCACATAATATCGATTGGTAAAGCAAAGTGTTAACTTCATGCCAGCAAAAATAGCTCCGTAAAAACCTTAACTTATTAGAGTTCATTTAATTTTTTTCATTTAAGCGATTATGATTTTTGTAGATACTTCTAATGCTCAAGTGGATACAAGGACTGTCATATCTACTCGTCGTTTATCGTTATTATTATTCATAAATGTGTCTATTATTAGTAAGCTTTGTACAATTAAAATCAAATGAAATACATTGATGTGCGAGAGAGAGCCTTCTGGTGTTGTCTCTCACTAAAAGTCTTATTTGTAACGCTAGAGGAACTTACACAGCGAGCGGCAAAATGGACGAACATTCGCTTGATGGAAGGGACATAAAAAGACTAATTTTTTTTAAAATTCCATTAAAAGCATACAAGACATGAAAGTTTCGACTATATTCACTAACTCAATCCGATCTTCCCAACTCTTTGTTGGTGAAAGTGCTTATACTATGCATTTTACCGTTGTAAGTTAAACGGAGTCCGTTCCGCGTGGAGAATAAGTTACTATCAAGAAATTCATTTGACATAACTCGTATGTCACAGTATCTACACCACATAAGCGTCCTAAAAGTATCTATTTCGATTAGATTAGATTAGATATCAAGATTTCTCGATTAAGTACTATAATATTAATCTACATATTATACCTTCCGTAGCTAAAGATGAAAACAGCAGTTAAACAAAACAAAACATGGAAACAGCTACTTGGGATTATACTATGTATGGAAACAGATATCTACTTGTGCAAAGCGAATTCGCGTTTCGCCTTGAAATGATAAGAGGGGGAAAGGTACAGGTAGACGCGTTTGTACCATATTGACGTGACTGTATCGCTGCACTATAATTTATACTCATACCTATTTCGATTCCGATATTTATATTACTTACTCAGATAATTATGGCTCTTGTTGTTTTTGTATATTCAAGATGGTAGATAATATGTGAATGCTAGTTTCAACTTAAGTATTAAATAAGTCTGTTTGGTGCTAAGGTAGAATAATTGAGTAAAATGTCTTTTGTTGGCGAAACCGGATTGCCGTTAGAATAAAGGAACGCCGCGATTACCTGCTCACTTTGCAGTCGTTGACTAAACCAGTATGTGGATAATCTGTTAGTGAAGTATTTGTTACAATAACTTACAGACTAGGTACAATATATTGTGTATTGATGTAGTTGATATTTTTTTTTAATCGTAATAAATATAATAATATCGATAATCAAGTCAGATTTAACTACTAATTCTAATCTAAGTTATATTCTCTTGTTAAATTCTCAAGGTTAGTCTGATACGTGTAGAAAATTTGTTTGTTATTTAAAGACGGTATCTATGAATTGATTAACCGCTAGTACCTACTCTTTTCCTATACTAATATTAATACACGAAGACATAAAGTCATAGTTATTCGAGTACAATAATAAACAAATATATAGTATTATATTAGTATGTGTTTAATACGCATACGTAATTGTATATATGTGTACAATCGCCGCACGCCTACATAACACGTCCAGTAAGCAGTTTGTTGTGGGGCACGAACACCGATATCACGTAGGTAGGTACTCGTTCACCGCAGGTCGGTGGCACTCCGCCCGCCACCCGCTGTTGCCACTGTGCCTCGTTTTGGGAACGATTGGTCAAGTTAAATTTCACACCTAAAATCATTAAACCACCTCTCTGTGCGTAACGTTTAGTAGTTCTAAAAATAAATTTATGCCGGTAAAATCGAGGTAGGTCAATTTTCAGATTTCTGCAAAAGTGCAAGTTATCAATCTCTGATTGTAGCTCGAGTCGCGCGTCGCTATTTTAATAAAATTTAATCATTTTACCAACGAATATGAATACCTGAATTCAAGCTCACAATTGCGTGTTTTAACTTTTTTTCGCATGTTACAGTCATCACTTAAAAGTCAGCTTTGTAAAATGGCGCCTTACCAGACTTTATTTATTATTAGTACGATCGAGTTCGGAGCAAACTTCGTGACGATCTCCATTCTGACTGTACAAAACCCCCTCCCAACCCTCTCCCCGCGGATGCGTATCCGATTGTCGCGAGCCGACTAGCGTTTACAACTTGTCAAACTAGTTAGGTTATTCTGATTATTTTAGTTACAATTTGAACATATAATATGGATAAGTTTTCAAATTCCTGACTTGTGCGAAGCTTAAACTAAAAGTGTTGGTAGAAATATACGTCTAATATTGAAAATAAAGTGTGCGAATCATATGTATAGACGCCATCTTTCTTTACAGATGTCAGCTGGCTCACAAATTCAGATGGCACCTCAAACTACTGTCAACACGGGTCAGCCAGTACATAATCAGGACTCCAATATGAGCACAGGTAAACTGTGAATTAGTGATGAAAAATGAAGTTTTACGTGGTGATGTGCATGTGGTCAGTGATGTTCGGTGTTTATAGCCATGATTTTACCAAATTAAAAGTTTAATCGTAACCATACAATAATAAACTCGTGGATCCTACACGGAGGAAAATGGAAAAAGGATTCTGACGTCACGGCGCTCTGTGAAAGATGCCGGAATGGAATTATAAAAGTGCCATATTTATATCTGTGAACACAGATTAATTTACGCTATGCATGATCATAAAAATGGGTCTAACTTTATCAAAATTGGTTACACCAACTCTATATTCAAAAGTGAGTACTTATGGTGATTTCTAGTTTAAAGCTTGCATTTATTTTGCAGTTTGTTATACCTTATTTTTAAATGATCAATATTATGGCTTGTCTGATACTGCACCAATACATTATTGTAACTATGTATCTACCTGTTTTATATAATTATGACAAAAATGCTTTGTGTACTTGAATGTTCATGATCTGTTTGTGTTAATTTTTATTTAGTTCTCATTATTTTTGGTAGCAAATAACCAAAATTAAATCTGCCACAACATTATATTTGTTGTTACTCTTACACTTGTTAAAGATATGTCTTTAATAATAAGATAATAGATATTTTATGATAATTCTTGCATCAATTTTTAGTGTAAGTGTTGTATTCAGAATATTTAATTACAGGATCCTCTCATAGTGATAAAGAAGTGGATGCTTTAACTCCTGAAAAGTCTGCTGCTATGCGAGGTTCAGCCGCAGTACCTGGCAGTGCACTAGTGCCACCTAGTGGTGCTACGCCAACTATAGCAATGCCTGAAAGAAAAAGAAAGCGAAAAGGTGATTTTCATATTTTTTAATAACTATATTATACTGAGGGGATTCATGGTTTTAGGTGCAATGAAAGTTCAATATTTATTAAGGGTGGAACCATCAATTCATTTTATTACTGTTTATATTCATTCTTACTTAATCATCTATCTATACTAATATTTTTAAGAGGAAAGTATTATATTTTTGTAACAAATAAATTCAAAAAAAAGTTTTTCACCAATACATATAATATATACAATACGATACATTATCAGCGAGTAACATAGTATGTTTTTTGTGTATAGTACATCTTCATTGCATCCGTGTGAAGCCAGAGCGTGTTGCTAATTTATAATATTTTGAAAATCTAATAAACAATTATTTACAGGTGAAGAAGGTGTTGGCGGTGGTGGAGGTGGCGGTAAGCAGAGGCATAACTCATCTGATAAGAACATCCGTGAATACTTCTCTAAGCACCCATCATCGAGTCCTGTGCGGCACACTGGCGCAAAATCACCCTCACCACAAAGTGCTAATTATCCTATGGTAATTATTTTTATGTGTAATACATGTCTTTTCAAAATATCAAGTGTTGTGGTTAATGTCTAATGAGTACTGATTGATATCAATATATTTGACATTGGGTTTTGGACTTTTGTTCAACAGTTCAGATTAATGTCATGACAGGATAGTGCCTGTACCATGAAACATTTTCAGTCATTTATAACGCAGCTCAAAGCATTCTATCTTACTTGTTAGTTTTCAGTATTTTATTCATTTGATTCAGTGTAACAAATATCAAAATCCTTTCATGAGACAACACACACTTATAATAAATTCCCTGAAATCTATGTCAACTACCTTTATTAAATACTAATAATACGCCCCGGCTTGGCACGGATGCAATGTAGATGTATTATATACAAAGAAGCCTGTGTTACTCACTGATAATGTAGCTTTCTATTAGATAATGAATTTTTAAAATCAGCCTAGTTGTTTGTGAGTTCAATCGTAAATTAACCAATTAGTATCTGGAAGATAAAAATGCTTAGAATATTGTTCGAGCTCAACAAGACATATTTTAGCAGATATAATATGATAATATAAACAAAAAGTGTTTAATATTGTCTTTTATTAACGCGAGTATCACACATTTAAATAAAATACTGTATACCGGATTAAAACGCGATTTATTATTTAAATTATTTATCCCGACGTTTCTTTTTGCTTTTGCTTTTCAGCATCCGAAACGTCGGGATAAATAATTTAAATAATAAATCGCGTTTTAATCCGGTATACAGTATTTTATTTAAACAAAAAGTGTTGTTTAGTAAATATGATTTTAAAAAGTGTAACTTTCGAGTCTCTTGCTGAGGTTTCTTGGTAGAAGTGGTACCAGAAATAGCTTAAAAGAACATGTTTGAATCGTCTAATTGAATAAAGATTTCTTTGATCATCAAATCAAACTTGAATAAGCTGGTAATGATGAATATACATCAACTGACCAGCTGTTCCATAAGTACTTCTAAATATTCTATCAGTTCTCTTCTGTGGGCACATCTGCCTATGTAACCCATTGTTTTAAATCGCAGTACCCACCGTCACCGTCGTCAATATTGCCTCCGGGAGCTGATTATTTACGTTCCGCCTCGCAACAGAGACCTCACACTTCTGTTAAACAGGTACATCCTCTTTTGTGCCTGTTGTTTATGTTGCTAAATTATATGTTACCTCTTATATCTTATTTTTATTAATATCTATTTTTATTTTTACAGATTCAAACAGAACTGACATGTCAGAGGATACAGGAGTTAGAAACTCAAGCTTCGTCTGACTTAGAGCTAAGAAATAATAGAATAGAAGAATTAACAAGAAGTAATGAAGAGTTAAAGCATCAAGTTCAAGCACAGAGTAAGGTAAAGTTATTTTCCTAAAATGGAAACCACTTATATCTTTATTATTCTTTACATAATAAGAGTAATTTCACAAGTCCCCTAGTGGAGCATGGGAAAGACACATTTGTGTCATTTTCACTTATTTGTCTTTACAGATAAGTAGGTGGTTTTGGGTATTTGATTTGCCCTACTTGTCTAAAACATTAGATATTTTTAGGATCCATAAAAAATATGGATGAGAACCCCATACCTGAATGGAATATCATTAAGCCAAAGACGAGATGATTAAAATGCAAAGTTCTATGTTTAAAAAGATGTAGAAAATATATTACTAACTACAAAGAATTATGTAGTATAATTGAAACCATAGTTTGACATTTTAGGGGAATATATGGGAACCAATATTTTGTTGACTCAACTCTAGTATTTAAAGAAGATATTATCAACATTTATTCTTTTTCAGGCTATTGATCAACATAAATCACATATTAATAAATGTATAGACGTTGTAAAAAAGCTTTTAAATGAGAAGAGCACTATTGAAAAAAAGGAGGCTCGGCAGAGGTGTATGCAAAATAGGTTAAGGCTCGGACAGTTTGTTACTCAGCGAGTTGGTGCTACTTTCCAGGAGAATTGGACTGATGGATATGCATTTCAAGAACTAACAAGGTAAATTCAAATTTACGTATATTAAAAGCTTTTGAGCTTAAACATTGAATTAGTCTGTTTATTGCATTGCTGTGCACAGTTTTTATCGTCTTATTCAAACATTATTGTAATATACATCTAATCACAGTCAATTATAATAATTTTAATAAAATATTTGCTATGTAATTGAGTTAAAATTAAAATGAATTGTGAAAGGTTTTTTGTAAGATCTTGACAATGGAGATACCATCACAGCATCGGCTTTTCTGCCTTCCCATAGTTTAACACTAGTTTTAAATAGTGCACGGAATTTCGATTTTCGTTTCCTTCGATATTAACACATGCATACCAAAACATACTCTTAAGTCATTCGCAGTCTATTACTGGCACGAAAAATGGCT
Source organism: Anthocharis cardamines (assembly GCA_905404175.1). Lineage (NCBI taxonomy): Eukaryota > Metazoa > Arthropoda > Insecta > Lepidoptera > Pieridae > Anthocharis > Anthocharis cardamines. The sequence goes on from FR989954.1 coordinate 4,820,852, forward strand.
GATGTTGACATCGATTCTTTACGCGGATTGTCATCTTTTTAGATAGATCTTGAATGACTTATAAGTGAACCGACCGTCAGCTGACCAAGTAGCGTTGGGTGTGGCTGTGGGAGGATGCGGAAGTGGTACAAAAAAATTAAGTAGTACTATGCTGGCTGAAACTTTTTTGATTAACAGTTGATATTGTTCTAAGCTGAAAAAAAAAATCGTCAACTGTATCACTCAGTGAGCGAATCACATGAACTTGTTAAAAAAAAAAAAAAAGTACGCTGAAACTGAAATTTAACTAAAGTTTAGTTATGATAACTAAAATTTAAGTAATTAAAAGTACGATAACAACGATCCGCAGCAATTTTACCACTTCCGTAATCTCATAGCCACACCCACCGCGGGTTGAGCTGACGTTTGGTTCACTTATAAGTCATTCGAGATCTATCTAAAAAGATGCCAATCCATGTAGAAACACCTCTCGGACCATTTGTACTTTTCCAAACTTTGTTTGTCGAACTTTTCGGTCTTTTAGTATACTGGCAATTACTCCAACCACAAATTAAATAATATCGCATATGTAGGCGGCAAGAGGAAATAACCGCCGAAAAGGAGGAGATCGACCGTCAAAAGAAGATGCTAATAAAGAAGCGGCCGTCGAACAGCGAGGGCGGCGGCGGGCGCGGCAAGCGCACGTCGAGCGTGTCCGCGCCCACCACGCCGCAGCCGCTGCACAACGGGACCGACCCGCCCACCTTCCTCAAGCCGGACCCGCTGCCCAGCATGACGTGGCAGGAGTACTACGAGGCTGATGAGATATTGAAGGTACTTATTAAAGTACACCAAGTCATGTATAAGTAAATGTTGTTTTCGAATTTTAACGCGTAACTTCAATATGTCACTAATGTCAGCGCACCAACCTTCCCTGGGAGCCATCGAAAATCAGTGTTGGGTTTGCATTCGGCTCCAATGTGAAATGAGTGGTATTCCAATTCGGCAGTCACCAATTATTGCAGTTATAACTACTGTTGTTAAATAAAATACTGTATACCGGATTAAAACGCGATTTATTATGCTCGTCTCCCCGCGACCACGGTTGCTGAAAAGCATCCGAAACGTCGGGATAAATAATTTAAACAATATAAATAATAAATCGCGTTTTAATCCGGTATACAGTATTTTATTTAAATGTGTGATACTCGCGTTAATAAAAGACAATATTACTGTTGTTAATGTGATCATTATTCATATTAATAAAAATAGCTACTACGGGACAATGGAGTTAATAAATAATTCATGAGGAATCTGAAGCGAAATCGTAAAAATAGGGCATACTTTCATCATTCCATTTTATTTGACGCCTACGCTTTCTAGAAATAGAACACTCATCATATCATATTTTTATATGTCGAATTTCTTCTTTACTGACTGAAACCGGTTAATTTTTATTTTTTTAAAATACGTCTCCGAATGAGATACCATGATATTAGTTTTAAAGAATAATACACACTAAACTTACCACAGTATTTTTTTCGGTAAATATGAATAAAAACGAAAGAATATTAACAAAAACCTTTATTATACCAGTATAACTCCCATAGTAAATTAACCGGTCCCTGTCATTCTAATGAATGATGAGACAGTCAGTGGTAAGACTGGTGGAAGAGCCTCCCTTTAGGTTGGAGGTACACCACACCTTCCTCCCACCACACTGATGTTAATTTAATAGATTTTCTATATATGTTTCGTTATTTATTTTCAGTTAAGACAGAGTGCATTAAAGAAGGAAGATGCAGATTTGCAGCTAGAAATGGAGAAATTGGAACGGGAAAGAAATCTTCATATAAGAGAACTAAAGCGAATACACAATGAGGATCAAAGTCGCTTCTCACAGCATCCAGTGCTCTCTGAGAGGTGAGTTAGCAATATAAAATATTCATATCTGATTAGCCCTTGTACCATTTTAGGGGTTCATAGATCTGATGAATAATGAATTCCTTGTAAGAGCATTCTCATGTCAGTCTGACAATTTTTTTTAGCTGAATCTACTTGACGAATATGTAAAACAAATTGACGTGTTTTGGAAAAAATATTTGGTGAAATATGTGACTTTAAAAACCTATTTTCATATACATAAATTTAAAAAAATATTACACGTTTTTTTTTAATTTGAAATAAATTGTAAATAACATAAAAGCTATTAATGAAAAACTCATACCTTTCATTTAAGGAAAATAAACAATATCGATTGATTCTTTGTATATATGTTATATTATTCGTATATATTAAATAATTTTTTTAGCTTTAATTAATTTTATACAAGTTAAGTAATTTGCTATTAATTTCAATTAATATGTCTTAAACATGTAAGGAATATACGCTACAGTTGTTTTTTTGTTAACATGGACTTCGCCTTGTTGTTGTGTGACCTTCAATTGAGCAGTATAAAGGACATTGCAGTGCTTATCAATCTATTATGTTCATTATTCATTTTGATGAAATGCTGATGAATAATTATCTCTTTTATTCTCTTATTTTAATGCAAAATACAAACAGTTATTATTTATGATTTTAATGCGAGTTCATCAACGAATAGTATTAAGTTAAAGTATTATTATCAGTTTATTTACAGAAATATTATTCGGAATTATATTAAAAATATCTGACATGTTAATGTTTTTTCCATTTGTCAACCAGAGGGTGTCGGGAAGCGCTCATAGGATACATCCGCCATTTTGTCGTGCGTTGACGCAGTATTCTTATTTATTTCAAATAAGCAAATACGTAATTGTCATAGACAGAATTAAACTTGGATATATTGTGACATCATTGTTACATATTGTGTTATTTTGAAATAAATAGCTCAATCAATTTGGGTGACATATAGTATGCAGGTAGTTTGAATAATACAGGCTACAGAGAGAAAAGTTATTCCTATTAAGGGAGACAAGCCTCGTGAAAAGATAGTACGAATATGAAGATTTCTTAATCCCGATTTTCGAAAGTGATCTACACTTATCCATAAATATTTAACTAATCAGCTGCAGATACCAAATTCAATAAGATTAAATAATTTAATTCGGTACATTCGTCAGCTTTACAGAAACTAACAACGGTTTTTTTAAACAACAGATTTCGAGAGAGATTCATTTACTTTCTGAAATATATAAATAAATATGGTTATATCTTTTAGTTAAAAATGTAGAAACATGAAGCGAAAGCGCTACAGATAGTTATATTCAACATTTCATATGGCCCATATACAAGAAAAACACTGAGAATATACAGTAGGCTATTTTTAATTTAATTATAAAGAAACTATCTACTTTTATTGCTTTTATAAATTAAAACATTGTTGTTACTTTAAAATAAGAGTGCAACAAAACCCAAGTTGCAAAATTCGACTCACGATTTGAGGGATTCTAACTTACAAAAATTAATTAATACATGAACGAAACCTTTCCTATTCGTTTACCTATTGACATCTCTGATACTGTTCGAACTCAGATACTTTAGAATGAGTATATAATACAGTCTTTGTTGAATAGGGGCGCTAGTTATCTTTCACTATGTTAAAAATATAGGCAAAGAGTAACGTTTTCATCCCTCGCTGCAGATATTTGCTGCTAATGCTTCTGGGCAAGGGCGGTTTCAGCGAGGTCCACAAGGCGTTCGACCTGCGGGAGCAGCGCTACACCGCCTGCAAGGTGCACCAGCTGAACAAGGACTGGAAGGAGGACAAGAAGGCCAACTATATCAAGTGAGTCCGTATACAACACGTGTGCAATTATATATATGTGTGTGTGTGTTTGTGTTATGTCATTACTTATGGCAGTATAAGAAATTTTTAGTCTCAATGCTTTTTAATTTAAACAGTCTCAAAAATCTGTGTCTACTTTAATTTGTCAATAATTGCAGGTTCTTTGTCTCTGTTTGAATTACTTTAAGAATTTGTACATGGTACATTACATTTAAAAAAGTATAGAGATAATTATTGAGCTATTCTAGGGCAAAAATTGTTAAGGTCATTTACAAAAATAGTAACGATCAATCGCTACAAAAATGCCACTCATACACGTAACGATTGGTCGGTACTGTAGTGTTTGCTGTTTGTGTCCAACAGCATGGTATCCAACAGCATGGTGTCACAGGCTCGGCACGCACACAACACGTCCACTCTCGCTCACGGCTCTCGTGATACTGACGTGGTGCGCCAGAGACAGTGTATATATAGACTTTGTGGTAGCTCTAATATGTGTATTATATGACTGTGTGTCAGTGTGTAATTCTACAAACACTACAGGTACCATCGATCATTTGCTTGTTTGAAACAGAACAATAACAATATTCATGATTGCATGGGATTTTGTAGCGATTTCCGATATTGTATTGTTGATACAGGTGAAGCTTTCACCTAAGGGCCACCACTTCACTATTTATACTTCATTATTTCTAGTTGTTGGCAATCTCGCAATTTATGGCTGTTTTCGCCTCAATATATGTATAATGTTACTTCCATTGTTTTCTGTATTGTATTTGTAGCTAAATTCCAATTTTGGACTGAATTTATCGGTGTTTTCAGACATGCGCTTCGGGAATACAACATCCACAAGGCTCTCGACCATCCGCGGATCGTGAAGTTATACGATGTGTTTGAAATTGACGGCAACTCTTTTTGTACGGTGCTCGAATACTGCAACGGACATGATCTCGATTTTTATCTTAAGCAGGTAATTATCATTAGTTATGAATTAATTATAAAAGAACTTTACTGTATACATTAATGATGTGATTGACTAAACTGGTGTGGCGGCGTCCATGCGTCGGGTTGTCTCTCTCCCTAAAATATGGCGAGGGGGTCGATGGCTGGCCATGCGTCATGCTCGTGAATGGGTGCTACTTGTGGTGACTGGTCGAACTTGAATTCGTGTATGCGGTGATATTAGTTATTTCGTCTAGGTATTTGCGTGTTGTTCCCACGAGAATGTAAGTGAGTGCTCCTATTTCACCATACATTCTGCTGATAGAGGACAAATCTTTGTTTTTATTTATTTTTATTTTTCGTTTATATATATATTTTTCGATTATTATAGTTAATTACTTAAAGATGTCATGTGGAACATGGTGTAATGGTTGCAGCTCCTTACAAAACATTTGTAAAACAAAAACTTGGCGATTAAAAAGAGTGGCGGCGAGTTTCTTGCCAGTTCTTCTCGTCCGCTCTACGCCCTTGATTTGAGAACTGGCAGTAAATGTAAAACTAGAAGCATTTAATATGTATTTTTTATTGACGTTCATAAGTGTACATTGTGTTACCTAAATGAATAAAATGATTTTTGAATTTGAATTTTGGTCAATTATTGATCTTTGAATACATTTAAATGAGAAATGTAGGCGGGAAAATGCTTTTGGAACTTCCTTCGTAATATCTTAGAGAGAATTGTTAATTTTGTAAAAAAATTCAATAACCCCATTTTAAACTTAATAGTTTTTCATTTTGCAATGTTTGTTCTACTCTAAAATAACACCAGTCGCGGACGAGAGAAAAACTAAGATGTAAGATATCTCGATATATTATATCTCGACATCGACAATTTTGATAGAAAAGATATCTCGATTGACAAATATATCTCTTTTTGATATTAAAAGTCGAATTTTAAGTGTAATTGTCATATTAGACCCGGAAGAAATAAAGAGATAATCGATTAAAACATGAGAAACCGGTCGACAAAATTTTGTCGCGGTTGTCATGCTAGGCCGGCAGTATTAATGTTAAATAAAAAAATGAGTAGATTAAATACCAACAATATTATGGTTTTATTATTATAGTTTTTATTTTACTAGTTTTTTATATCTCTAAAATAATCATTACTGAATTTTAACTTGTGTTTTGACAGTAATTTGTGTAGAAAGTGACTATGTATTGTAAAATTTTAATTTCTATGGACATTGGGTGAAATAAACAGTTATTATAATTAACTGATCGTGTATCACCAGCACAAGACGATACCGGAGCGCGAGGCCCGCTCCATAGTGATGCAAGTGGTGTCCGCGCTCAAGTACCTCAACGAGATCAAGCCGCCGGTCATCCACTACGACCTGAAGCCGGGCAACATCCTGCTGACGGAGGGCAACGTGTGCGGCGAGATTAAGATCACCGACTTCGGCCTGTCCAAGGTGATGGACGAGGAGAACTACAACCCTGACCACGGCATGGATCTCACCAGCCAAGGGGCCGGTACCTATTGGTAAGTGGGTTTTATTTAATAGAATAGGGGCCAAACGGGCAGGTACCGCCGCACATAGACATCAACATTAGAGGGCTAGCCAACCTTTAAGGAATGTGTAGGCTCGTTTTTTGAAGGTTCCCAAGTCGTATCGTTTTGGAAAAACTGTCCGTGACAGCTGGTTCCACAGAGTTGTAGGAAGTGTCTTAAGAATCCCGAAGTTGTGGACTTCCAGACATAAATAGTAGTAGTTTTATAGTGATTTTTGTAGGTATGTCGCTCACGTATCGGTAAGGGGTCACTGCTGCACATGCAAATCAGCAACAATAGAGGAAGTTGCATTCATATTGTATAGTAGTTGAATGAAAACAGTGCAATGGTGAGGGATTACCGCTGGTCAAATTTCGTAATACTACAGACGGTTATTGCCAGTTTTCTCACAAGAAGTGTTACCCTATAACATGTTTTCTGGTTTATGTTCCTTATAATTACTTTTATTATTTTATTTTTAATATTCTATTAACTGAACTTTCCTGTATATTCAATAGGAAAAAATCACTATAGGAACAATTCTTTATATATTGTCGTAGTAAATACTTTTATAGCTTTATCTGTGAAAGAAGTTATAAACAGTGCTATAATAATATAATCAGCGAGACTAAATTCTTCAGATGTTATTATAAATAGATTGTATTTATTCAGAAATGTATTAATTTATTATATTTTTCACAGGTATTTACCACCGGAATGTTTCGTGGTCGGTAAAAACCCACCAAAGATAAGCAGTAAGGTGGACGTGTGGAGCGTGGGCGTGATCTTCTATCAATGCCTCTACGGCAAGAAGCCCTTCGGACACAACCAGAGCCAGGCCACCATACTGGAGGAGAACACCATACTGAAGGCAACCGAGGTGCAGTTTGCTAACAAGCCCACAGTTAGTAACGAGGCTAAGGTGAGCAATATATTCATTGTTAAAAAAAACTATTTTCCTGTCCAATAATGGAAACATATTTCTGTGCCTTTTTGACTGGTAGGACAGGTGTTTCCCGAGGATTTGATTTCCTTGTTAGTAGACAGTTTTAATGAATTTGCCAGTTATATAACCAGTTTTGGTCTGGCTGGCCATAGACCTAGCTGGTAAAGAAAAAATAATCATTGAAATTTTTCTCTTACCTATATTGAGAAGTGCTTATTGTTTTTTTGCTGTGTGTTGTTGACCAAATATTTTTTTTTTAATTGTCACAATCATTGCACTTGTAAGACTGCGCGTCGAAGACCGGAGAGGCACCGAAGTCAGATCAACTTGCCATTTAAATAAATATGATCAGATAATGTAAGAACTATGATGAGTAAAAAATGTGTGTAAATGTGTGTAAAAAGTATAGAATTAGTGAATTTCCACTAGTTCCCTTGCACGTTTACGTTGTTGATACCCAGCAGCGAACGTCTATATTGCAGAGTTTCATTCGCGCGTGCCTCGCGTACCGCAAGGAGGAGCGCATCGACGTGTTCGGGCTGGCGCGGCACGAGTACCTGCAGCCGCCGATGCCCAAGCCGCGCGGGGCGCCCGGCGCCGGCGCCGCGGCCGCGCAGGCGCACCAGCCCGCCTTCTCGGCCGCCATGTTCGCCGGCTCCTCCTCCTAGCCGAGACACCGCCGCCGCAGCGCGAGGCGACCCCGCCCGCCCAGATAGGACGCCCGCCGTCGCCGCCGCGGCTGCGCAGGCGCACCAGTCCGCCTTCTCGGTCGCCATATTCGCTGGCTCCTCGTCCCAGCCGAGGCACTGCCGCCGCGAGGCGACACCACCACCACACTACCTGCCTACAGTTTAACTGAGCCGTTCTCGTGTAACTAGTGCTTGTTTTTATCGGCAATGCCATACAATCATTTCAACACTGCCGAGTTTTAATTATTTGACCATGAACCTTGTGATCCCGACAAATTGTAGTACACAGTGACGGTTCCGCGCGACTTGTTTTGTGTAAGTGTAAACTCGCTGGTTTCGCTTCGTGGTCCTTAGTGTAAACAGTGAACCGATGTTCAGATTAGTGACTGTATAGTTTAAATTATAAAAGTTAACAGGAGAGTTTATATTGATATATTTTGCATTTCACACGGGGAAAGCTATGAATCGCGTTCGCACTCGGTGTGCGGTACACTGATGTATCCACGGCGGAGTGTGTGTCTGAAGTGACTAGTGCATTAATAATGATACTGAAGTGTTAGTGAACTGCTACGGTTATTAAAGAGAACATTCTTAAAAGTATATTATTCCTACTTCAGGGCTCGCGAAATATTATTGGACTTTAATAGCTCGGTTGTTTCCGCAAAACGCGCATGGACGTATCCAGTTATTGGTGAGGGAGAGTTATGCGGAGCTTTTGGGCTATGAAGACTTGCTTGCGCAAGCCAAATTGTAAATAAATAAATAAAAATTCTTCACCATTTCTGCACACGTCCATGAATCGCTAGTATCGTTTTTGTGTGTTTATTACAAAGGTAATTGTACGCTCATGTACATGGAGAAGTGTGTATTTAGACTATAACATAGATAACGATACTGCGAAGCAGTGACATCAGTGTTTGTGAAATGCGAAAGCTATTGTATGAAGCGAGCGTGCGTACTGGAGTGGGGAAGCTCGGACAGGGACATGTTGGGACTGAGGAGTCTGGCCTATGCCCACCGCCCGGGCACAGTACATGTCTTTGAAACATTAACTCAACTCTCTATAAACCATCAACACAGACAATAAATAAATTATTCGCTTGCGGCGTATAGAGCCTCGCGTCTGTGTAACTGTGGTTGTACAGCGTTTGTATCGAGTTGGGCTACTGTTTGCATGTATTGACTGTGACTCGATAGCCTACACGTTACTCGCGCCAGCGGAACTCGGAAATGACTATTTACGGATTAAATTGTTTAACATTATGCTTACTGTTGACTGTATTTATTGAGGTGATAAAATGTGATTCTCCATTTTATGAATGGTTTTATCCTTATCACTAGAGAGGATCCATGGGAATATCCCTTGCATATTATATAAGTTATCCCTATTAAAAAAGTTAAAATATTCGTAACGTATTTTCTTTATCGCCTTAGTATTATTTACCCTTATCTAATTATTTTATTTATTGGCAACATTAATTAAAATTCAACTATGGCAGTGTCATCAGCGGTTTTAGCCGTTTGATCTGTTGATAGATCTATCAGCTACTTTGTGTTATTGTTATATATTATTTAAATTAATACTGATTAAAAAGGATATAATTATTAGTAAGATGCAGTCTGAAATGGCTTATGTACCTAGCTCATTAGGATACAATACTTATGTCGTTAAGTAAAAAAAATCCTTGGGATTTATTGAATTAACCTATCATAAACGATTTGGTATTTGCTGTGGTATATTATGTGGAAATTAACATCATCAAACCTTAAATAACTGAAGTGATAAAAATGAAGAAATCATGATGTGATATTTACTACGATTGCTCAAAGATACTTATTACCCATATAAAAAGAAAGCATTTGTTGCCCCGATTATTTAAGCTAACAACAAGTCAACAACAGACAATAATCAAAATTGGTTTCACCCATGAAAATATTGTACAGATAGACAGTTGCGGTTTTGGTTTAAACGAGGGCAACTACTGGTATTTTTTTTACTAAAACTAAGATATTTTTATAATGGTAACACTTAGGGTTATCCTTCCGGCTATTTCTTTTTTTTATTATCTTTCCTACGTCATTTGTTAGTCTGAGGTAATGTCAAAGATACCCAAGGTATTTTTTATGAAAAATAAAAGTTTTTCCCGCTTCCTAGAAGATTCATTGAAAGACTGAAAGTGTTCAAATTTTTTTTCTGGTAAGTGTGTTTTCGATTCAAATTCATAAAATAAAATATTTTTTTCTCTCATGGGATCTCAATGGGAGAGTTTTTAATAAAAAAATATATTTTATAAATACATATATTATATTTTGTTTAAACAATTCCTTATTTTTTTTAAGTAATAAATAGTAACATAATACCTATTTTTACCTTTGTTATATTAAAAAAAACAGAATCGAGAGGAAAACAAAAACTATTATATAAATATTTTACCACTAACCTGCAAAATTGTGTAGTCGTGAGTAGATAATTGTAAATTATTTACCACCACAAAAATTACCCCCAACCCTATCTCTGTTTAAACCCCAATTAGACAGGAATCATTACCACTTTACAGGCTCGCGTTTGTGGGTAAACGCAAAAATATAGGTAGGTAATTAATTAGTCTATATTTACTATTACTAGGATTATAATTCCTGTTTAGGGAATATTTTTACCGTTGGTTTGGATGTAATAAAACGGCATAGGTACCTACATATTTAAATTTAATAGTTATTTAGGTACGTACCGTACGAATTCATGCCTCGAATAAAAATTGAAATATTCGAGTTTGGTAATATTGATTATAAATTATGAAATATTTTCATAAATAGGGATTTAATATTTGCTCGAAATTTAAGCACTATTTTTATTAATTTTTTTAAAAAATTCTTAAAAAAATAAATATATCTAACGTTTTTTATGGACCTGGAATTCCATGCTTGCATACTTGCGATAAAACACATTCGCACAGTTTTTAAATTTAATATTCCCATGGGGTCTACAAGACAAAAAGGGGTCTACACGAACATCATTCTCTAAAAGCGTAACTTTGCATTTTATTATGTACCTTCTATACACGCACTTATATTTTGTGCAGGAGTGTGATGGTTGCGTGTGCATTGTAATACTACTTACGATCATTAAATGAATTCACTATGGGAATTCCTCTCTATCACATTTTTTAAATTAAATATTTAATAAAATTTACAATTTTATACAATATGAAATTTAATTTTAGCAAAAAGTTCCTTCGAGCCGGATTTGAACCAGCGACCTATGGATGACAGCGTTTTCCTTCTACAGTCCACCGCTCTACCAACTGAGCTATCGAAGGTATAGCAATTGTTGGTAAATTAAACTAAACAACCAAGAGATAGCGAGAGTGAAGTGGGGCAGGTGGATATATGTATACAATTATGTTATGTTACTATATAATATTATGTGCATAGGAGTTAAAAATTATTAGGTATATGTTTTAACTTAATAATAAAAAAAAACTACTAATATTATAAATGTAAAAGTTTGTGAGGATGTTGGTTAGTCTTACACGCAAAAGTTAGGTACTGAACGGATTTTGATGAAACTTTATTATTATTTATACATAAGAATAACATAAAGGCTATAGTTTATAACGATATTGACTCAGATTCTAAGGATATTGAGTTAATTGGACAAATTATAACGATGAGCGTCAGTGTCTGTGATTGTTTTGCATTTTCGACCAATCAGGTTAATTAGCAGATAGTTATCTAAAGGAGATTGCTGTTAAAACAGCTCGGATAAGCTATCTGATTCTACGCAGGCGAAGTCGCGGGCCGAAGCTAGTAATTTAATAAGTCTAAGATAGGTGACTTTTTAGTTTATTACTCTTCTATGAATAACCTATTTGTTACCCTTAAATATTTTGACTAGATTAAAAGTTTTCGATTCTTATTAGAGAAAGCAGTGCCAGTTTCAGTAGTAGGTATCGGCGATCCTAAAATAAGCCTTCGTCGCCCTCCGCTTTAGGTGAAGACAGAAGAACCCCCTCACATTAGGAACATTACAGGGAGCTAATAAGTAATATTCAAATGCCAAATGCCAGTTTAGCGATAAGATATACCAAAATCAATACCGGGGCTTACAAGTACGAGTCCGTAAAAATACCAAGTTTTTTTAATGTATTGTACCACCAAGTTCCTAACTCACCATACGAAAAATACTTGCATAAGAAAACTATCCGTAAAAGCACTTAAATAAGGAGCACAATCGATTTAGCAAAAATTACTTTTAAAATATTGCACCAGAATAGCTAATACTTACATACTTGCAAGTTTTTCCTGCTCGTACTATAATATAGGTACTCTTTGGTTCGAAGCGAAGCCCTGGTTTTTAAACCTGGTATTGTAAATACGTCTCATCCCTGTGCCAGTTGATTGCTCTCAAGATTAAATTCAACTGCCAAATAAGATGAACGCGACGTCAGCAAATTGGAGGAAGGCAGGTTTGGCAACGAATGTGCTAAAGGGAGATTGAATATTGGGGAATTGTGTATGATTTCAATATAATAAGTGATTACATTCCGATAAACAGGATTAAATCTAATTGAGAGGAGACCTGCTGACAATCGCTATTATTGTTAAGAAACATCCTCATCAATATTTTCTTATGAACATCCTAGGAAGTTTTCATGTACTTATTTTGAATGCAAAGCGTCCATTACCTTCTTCGTCCACATGTACAGCTTATATGTATTAACGACATTAAGAAACAATGGTGTCATTAATCAAACAACAATCATGGTGTAACTAGTATGAGTGATTGCAATAATTTATAAGTAGTTTTAAAGACGTTTTGAAAAAAAAAATACTTTGCCCGAGCAGTTTGCCCAGTTAGCCTGCAATCCAATTTATTTATGTACTCAAAAGCATTAAATAAATTTCTCTCATATAAATGTATAAATAGTATAATTACATCTCTATTTAATAATATTAGTTTATGAATTTGGAAAACAAGTAGGTAATTAAGATATCCACAATATTGCTTTGCCTGAAATTAAAAGTCGCGCTATGAGTAATTGTCCGTCCGAATTGTCCTCAATAGCTTACAATTGCCAGTGATCTAATAGATTTATCTAATTAGATTTTTGTTCACGTGCTTGCATTATATACATACTATGTTTTGGCTATATCATAATTATAGTTATTACGTATTTCATGTTTTGAATGTCCAATATGCGAACATCTTTTGTTTGGCTCTCTTAAGAAAATCATAATTTTACGCCTACTGAAAGATAGAAATTTCCAGCTCGATAACACTCATAGCAAAATATACTAACCTCATTTATCTCGGATCTTATAAATATGTGTCAGATCGATCCTGTTCGACGAAGGAGATAATTAGCAATGACAGGCTTTGATGTTCAACGTCCTTGCGGAGCCCGGCGCGCGCGGCGAAGCGTGAGGGCTTCCCTGGCGTCGCGTCGGCAATCGGCATCCGTTATATATATGTATATACTATATACTAAGTAGAGCACGCACTCTGAACTTGACCTTAATTTGCTCTGATGAGTTCGTGAAAGTGTGCCAAATTTTAAGTACTTAGGGGCACATCTTTCGGAAAGATAACATTTATTTAAAGTTAGGCGCAGTGGCGGCGTAAGACCTAAATTTTATGTGGGCAAGATTTATTTTGCGGGGCCCTCTGCCAGTGCAAAAAATGGCTCTTTTTTAGAAAAAAATTTTTTTGGCGCGTTCGCGACTCTTAAGTAATGCATAATTTTTCGGGGCGCGAGGCCCCCTGGGTCGCGAGGCCGTAGGCGTTAGGCGGTACCTTTAGGGCCCTTACCGCCAACTCTTAAAGCCGTATACAGGAGTTATTGACGATGGAACCAGACAGACCTGTACAAAATGTATCTGGCATGTTTCCTCATAAAGACGGCAATAATACTACCTACTCTTAGATGTCGTGGTACAGCTCCGTCACACATTAAAATAAGACTTCAAGTTTCTGGGTTTAAATGTAGAGGACGTCGGATAGTAATCAAATAATTCGATATTAGTCGTTGTTCAAAATAATTTTATCGTAATAAATATAGTCTGGCCTCGTCTCGTATACCTGTCGACAGCTGTTTTACTTCGGCTGAGGAAATTGGCTGATCGCGTGTATTTCCACTGTAATCTTTTAGACGAAACCCCCGCAATGCCAATGCCATAGATGATTGCTAGTATACTTCCTATAATGTAATTCACGAAAATTTAACTAGGTATTGAAATAATGAATTATTCCTCATGGTAGGTATAACGTGTCTTTGAAACTATATTATTTAGAGTTGAAATACATAAAATATAAACAAATGTGAAAAAAATGTATGTATTCAATATAAGTCTGGCCTTCAAAATAATGGTATACTAAATCTCTTTGTCAATGTATATATACATAGGATTGAGAAGGGCACACGTTATCCTCAATGCTACATTGAAGGTAATGCATATCATCAGGGACGATTCCAGGGCCACACGCTAACAAAACGAAATGCTTTATCATTTAGAATTCTAGACAATAAGCTATATTCTAGTAATCATTTTGGACAATCATCTAGTGGTAATTGCATTTAGAATCGGAGATGTTAGGTTCCCGGCTATGTAGAGAATCCCGCAGAGATATTTTTTTTCGATTGGTACAAGAAATCACCTACTTTCCTGGCACACAAGACCCACAATTATTGTGTGTCTTCACAGGTACATTACTTTGAAATCACAGTAGGTACCGTAATGTAACGTAATTGTACCATTTTGAATTAAATTCTTGAACTTCTACTTAAAACTGGCAAACTCATTCAATCTCCTTAATTTCATCATTATTCCAAAGTAATCCGTCACTTGAAGGCCCTTTATACAAGTCACGCCGATTCTCGCAACAGACCGGAACAAACCTTTGTAATACGCATATAAATTGGACCTGCACTCAAGAAACGTTTTAGCGTACCCTCGCCAACGAAAAAAGCAACAAAGCCCAATATACTTACGTAGCTAGTGTAATTACATGCACATTAGCAACTAGCGGCCAGCTCGTCGAATTCCCTGGAGTCAAGTCAGAAAATTTCTATGGGTCTCTAAGTACTGACGTACCTATACCGAGTGTGTATCCGATCAGGAATCACCTTCAATTACGCAATTTTAATTCAATGATAACTGTAGCGTAGACCATATTTAGTATTATTCCTAGTTCTCTTGATAATTCTTCTTTTAAGTGATTAGGATAATATCGGCCAATAAGATAATTAAGTGATGATACACATCTTTTATTTCTTTACTAAATTTATTCAACGATATTAAGCTATATAACTAATCGAATAGATTAGGAATATAGCTTTTTTGTGTATTTTTCTCAAAAAATTGGTTCTCAGTACTTAGTATAATTTATTCTAAGGATTCTGTATTGAATAATTTTCTGTATGGAAGTTGTGTTAGGTATATGTAAACTGACACAACCTTCATTGTCCCCCTTACTTCCGAAAGGTTCGAGTAACACTTAATGGGTCCTGGTCTTTGTCACATTGGACAGATGCCATTGTATGCTGCTAAAGGCGATATTGTTTAGTTGGAAAGGAAAGATGAGCTACTTTACTTCAACAATTTTCCATTAAACATTGTGATTAATGACTTGCATTCATTGTGTCCCTTTCCGAGGATTACCAACTGAAATACGTAAAAAATCAAGTTACTGAAAGCACAACATATTGAAAGTAATAATTATGTTGTTGAGGAAATGGCAATAATTTCATATATGTTGCCAGGTGGTAGGTAATATTATTTTTTAAAACTTCAAGGGATAAGCCATTCAATATTTTAGAGGCCAAATAAAAAAATGGTTTTTTAGACAGTAATATTAAGTGAAAAATCAAAAAATTACATTTGTAAGCTTAGTACTGGCAAAATATACGAACGTCACAATATTTATTAATTTTACCAACCATTGTACCAGTACCACGCTTTTTTACAAATAAATAATTCTTATTTTATCTGCGATAAGGGTGAAATTTTGAATTTTGATTATGTCAATTAGTCACTCCTCTCGGAGCGGTTATTTCCTTGACATGCTGAAAATGTTAATTAAACTGAGTCAGTAAATGAATTAAAGGGCAAAAATTCTTTTGATTACTTCAATATCCATTTATATTTGACATCGGAATATACTCCTGTCACATTCATTATTGTAGGTATGTTAATATTATGAGCTAATTAGATCGATTCATAGACACTAATTGAAATAAATGGCTCATATGTATGTATATGTATAAATATTTCAATTATTATTTAGATATGTTTATATTTGAAGTGTTCATTTTAATATATTTAAAGAAGGTAAGAATAATCATTAGATTTTTTAGTATATTATGTGGTTATAAGATATCAAAGTTATCGCCTAGTCACTTCAACTCACTAGGCGGTAGTTTTGATATCGGCTGAATTGCGATATAGAATTGTTGAGATTTAATAAAAGCAATGTATAATTTATCAAATAAAAACCAAGGATCAGAGGAAAATGAATAAAAAACCGAATGAATATGAAAAATACGGTTTTATTCATGATGTCCGAGGGGACATTGAATTGAAAATGAATGAATAAATTTTAAAAAGTATATTTGTTTACTGATGGTAGGTACCTACCTAAAGTTTGCTCTGAGGTTTCATCTATACTAATATTATAAAGAGGAAAGATTTGTATTTTTGTATTTTTGTATGTATTGAATAAACTTAAAAACTACTGGACCGATTTCAAAAATTCTTTCACCAATAGAAAGCTACATTATCGCTGAGTAACATAGGCTATGTTTATTACTAGAAAAAAATAGAGATCCTTAGAATTTCCTACCAACCCGAGTTGTAATAAATTTTGCCAAAAAATGTTGTTCGTCGCATGCGCTGCGAAAAGTATTGATGATAGAACAAAATAAAGTTCTACAATATTATAGAACTCATAAATATCTACAAAAAACTTCACGAGACCATATGTCTAACTATTGTAGTTATGATGCTATAACTACTTTTTTACATTTTAAAAGTTGATAGAAATGCCGATCAAAATCAGACCTCGCTATCCATACCTTTGTATTAATTCTTATCCAAATAATATAAAGTAATAAAAGTAAAAATAATAAAGTTTCATATTTAAGACTGTTTCAATACCTGTTGATTTCTTTTTGAAATATTGAAATCGGACATTCCATTCAAAAGATATTACGAAATTAAAAATATCAATATAAACAAAAAATACACGCCGCGGCCGTCCGCTTCGCACCACGCAGGGCATCGAGCAATACGGCGAGGGGTAGTACTATGTCATTTTGTTCAATTTTTGCGGTTTTGTTACGATTTAACTCAAAAACAACTCAACCGATTTTAAAAGTTCTTTCACCAATAGAAAGCTATATTATCAGCGAATAACATAGGCTTTGCTTTTTTTCATCTTTTTGCACCCGTGCGAAGCCGGGGCGGGTCGCTAGTTTTTTATAAAATTGCATGAATATATTCACATCATAATTGTTATTTCTAATGTTTGTTAGCTATCTCTACTTTCTCTTTCAGGGATATACGGTTGGTTGAATTAATAAACACCTGGGATCCAGTAATTAAAAATCTTAAACCCCACGATAAACATACTAAAAAACAGCCCCTAGTGGGGCATGGGGCAGACCCATTTCTGTGTCTGTTTCACTGATCATTTTTCTTTACATACAAGTAGTTGAGCTGCCTTCTGTTCCCTGCCTGACCGAAACAATTTTTTAAATATTGTTTCCCCTGGATACTAACCCGGGACCTCCGGTGCCAAACGCATCGCGCTCACCACTGAACCACGGAGGCGGACCTTTATTGCCATAATATAGAAAATTGCAGTTAATATCAACTTCGTAGGAGTAGATAGCGTTAGTATGGCAACTTTATGAAAATTCAATTCGGCCTGTACGTGACCACGTTTATAGTAAATCGCGTTTTAATTCGGTAAAAGTTATTTTATTTAAATGTGTGAAACTCGCGAGACAATATTATGTTCGAATACATTTTATTTGTTAATTACGATGATAAACCTCCCAGCAAGGGTAGTTGGAACTGCCAACTCGCATATAGGAAGCGCGCATCACATCCGACGAGTTGGTGTTATCGACCTCCTTCCTGCTACACCTCGCTTAGCAAATGCAGTTACATTTGCCCAACTTCAAGCCTTTATGCACGTTAATTCAAATACATACAGAAATAGCGTTTTATGTTGTTAAAATATGGTCTGCCAATGGGTGATTACTTATTGAATGTGTAATGGGAATTAGATTTGGGGCTACGAGAGCTTATAATGCCTGAGTTTATGAATCAGAGTTATTTGGCTTTGAATAATTTTACTAGCAATGTAACTATAGAATAGAATAATCTGACATATTTGTTTGACAAGTTTGTTGATTTTTGACATGCCTTTAAATTTGAAAAAACAGAATTGAAATAGAATTTTTTTCGCATGGCCGATGTAAATGCGAATTCACTTTATTCACCGACGAAGCCTCCACATAAACTTACTGAAATTATATAGATCTTCGGTATATATTTATGTACCTAATGCAATTGTGTATTACTATGCGTATCAGCGCGTCCTCAATGTCATTAGATGATCGGAAATGCTGTCGGCATCTAGTCGGCTCGGGGGACGCGTGTTCCAACTGTGACATGAATAACTTAATATTCCTTCAAATCAAATGTCAGGCCTTCACTTTTTACCTTATAGAACATTGATATATTTCCTCATTTAAATAGGTGTTTTTCATTTTTCAATAGTGTGAAATACGAGTATGTACGGGCGACCGCGTTCATAGTTCGCAACACATTATACCAAAGATACCTTATTGGACACAATTTTGTAATGAAATGATGTAAAGTAGATATTATACGTAGGTAACTGATTGATGGGTCACTGAAAGCTACCCACTAAAACCCCTTACTCCTCAATACGCCATAATTGATCAAATCAACTACGGGATCAAAAATATGCGACCACGGGACCGCTGGGTTGGGTCATAAGACCCTCGTACCGTTTGGCCCCATGGCCGTAACTCACCCCTCTGCCAGCCGCCCGCTTCACCCCATCCAACAGAGAGACTTCACGGGACCCACCACTCGCCGGTTTAATACCAGCCAACCCCTCGTGACGAAGCACACCTGTAACTTCTGCGCCCACCCGCGTATGGCACACACACACACACAGAAATTTTAATATTTGAAACTGGAGTAGGCGTTTCCTATCAGTTTTACCTGTGATTATTGAGAATCTGTAGAAAAACGACCCTCTTCTTATATCTATAAAAAAGTTTGCGATGCTATAGGTTTCATATTTCAGCCGCAATCTATACATCTATACATATAATAAAAGAGTAGGATCGAAATTACGCTTCACTAAATATTTTTACCAGAAATTAAGAGGGGTGATAAAAGAAGGGTAGCAGAATGCATAAATGCAATTTTTAAGATTCTTGTCTGTCTGTCTGTCTGTCTGTCCGTCTGTCTGTCTGTCTGTCTGTTTGTTCACGCTAATCTCCGAAGATACTGAACCGATTTTCGTGTAATTTATACAAATATATTAATCAAAGTCCGGGGCAACATATAGGCTTTGTTTTATCGAAATCGGTTGTCGGAAAAAAAAAGTTATCATCATTTAAATATTATTTTAAAGCCACCATTTCAACAAATTGCAATGAAAACTGACTCGCGTTGAACTTTTTCGAATTGTCAGATGTCAATCACAGTTTGATATGTAAATATAGTTTGATAATTTCACCGTTTTCGATATGTGTTCGTGGCATAGTGGATATACGGTCGTACTACGTAACTTCAGATGCGAGTTCGAATCATCCCTAAGGGAAATGTTTTTTTGTATTTTTTTTTTTATATTTTTAAAAGAACTAGTATTGAGAATAGAAAATGTATTAGTGAACTATTCTATTATATAAAAATGTATTTCTTATGAGATCGTTTATTTCTCATTTTCATCAATCCTTTCCTTTCCAAGGGAATTAAACAAAAATATCTGAAATTAAAAGTTATCAATTAAATGAAATAAATATCGAGGTGGATATAGTATCTTCCACACTAATTAAAAAAATAAGTAATTGGCCAACATGGCCATACTATTTTTTTCATTCATTTTACCTTGCATTTCTCCATACCTTCATTTTATTCGTATTTAGACATTTTCTTGGCGTTTTTTCCATGTGTCGCAAGTATTTTCAAACCCCCGTACAATTTTCGTGCTTATATTTAAGACGGATAATGCATTGATTCCAATCTTCGGCTGAACTCTGATTAGTGGAAAAAAGACACATATCTGCATTTTGGTGACGTAAAATTTGATTGATATGCATCTCCCTAAAGTTTCTTTAAAGTCAGGTTCATTTTTTCAATTACTATGGTATTTCTTTTGAATTTCAAATCATCATTTGAACCCCAACCTTAACCACCATTAAACATGTCGATAATATGATGCAAAAGCAACCGTCAATGACTACTCTGATAGCTCTTTCCGAAAAGAAATCACCAAGTACAGTGATCACCACGCGAACGAAGTCACGGGCATCAGCTAGTAAACAATATAGGCATGGGGGATTGTACCGACTTAGATTATAAATTATTAATAATCTAATCATTATTAATATTATATTAGTTTACGTTAGTAAGTAAATCGATCCGGATTCTACAGTATACCCCACCTCATGTCAAGATGTTTTTCACGTACGTCGCGTTAATTATAATATTCTTGTTTACTAAATAAAATTAAGTCATAATACAGAAATAGTTTCATGAACGTGACACCAGAATCCAATAATAATTAGCTGTCTGGTGCAGTAGCAAAAATAATAACCGAGGCTGAGACAAGATGCGATGCGACAACATTGTTTATTACAGGAGGTGAAGTTGGAAGCGCGACGCTGTGAGAGAATACTCGAGATGAAACCTAATGAAGTATAATATTATGTAGTTTGATTAACGCAACTTTTAATTAGGTATTAAAAATGAGTCTTTAGGGATGTTACGGAGCAGGGAGTGAAACCAGTTAATTTTTATTTTCCAAAATACGTGTCTGACTGAGATACCATGATATAACGTTTTAAAAAGTAGCACACTAAATTATTTTCAGTAAATTTTTTTCAGTAAATATGAATAAAAACGAAAGAATATTAACAAAAACCTTTATTATACCGGTATAACTCCCATAGTAAATTAACCGGTATTCAGTCCCTGTTATGGAGCTTCGACGCCGGTTCCGCTAGGTCGAAACTTCCGATTTAGTTTGCACATTTTGATTTCGATTCCGATAAATTTTAATCCGAGATTGAATCACAGATGCGGCGGTGGCCGCCATTGGATTTAATGAACTACTATTTAAAATTTAAGAAAAATCTTTTATATTTATTTTCATCACCCCGGTAGGTGTTTTATTTTTTGAAATGTTATGAATGAAACTGATGGATAATGTTTATAATTTTATTTTATTACACATCTCTTTTGCCTCTGCCACCGATTCCGGTTCCGGTTCCGACAAACCAAATTTAGAAACTCTCATTCCGAATTCGGTTCCGATAAAACTAACCAACCTGTTACGGATAACATCCCTAGTTTTTAGCCAACCTTATACATTCTACAACTGCTGCTTGAATATTTTCTTTTAGGATGAATGTTTAACACTTAATATTTCATACCTATCAAGTGTTACACGAACCAAATACCAACTGTCATAAGTATCGCTAAACGTCAAGTCAACGTCATGTCAATGTCAAATCATTGATGTAAACATCGTGTTGGTCTTATAAAAGTCGGTGGCAGTGACTGGTGGGCATCTTTCGAGAACGAGCTCCCGTCGTGGTTAGACTAAGGTCAGTACTGTTGATAATTAGTGTTGAATCTATGTGAACTGTGTACTTACTGTGTGTACAAATGAATGTATTATGAGATATGTGAGTTGCGAGTGGTTTGGTTTAACTACTTTTGAGGGGTAGTTAACATCTCAGAAGCGGGATTTGGACCATGAAATTGGAAAATTTCATATCACGCACCACGCCACGTGCTCGACTATCTCATGGCATACAGTGTAAAATACTCTAATTCGTAAAATATAGGATTCTATTTGTAAATCAACCTTACGTAAGAGGAGTTTACCCTTTAATTTGACATATTGTTCCGACACTGTGCTGATGGAACCAGATTAAAAAGTGCATTTTTATGTTGAAAATATAGATGTTATTCTAATCAGGTGCATTGACAACAGAAATAAATGGCAATTAATGAGTAATTGTCCAGCTACCCTTTAAGATGCAAAACGATTAATAATTATCGAACTACTACATTGATGCGTTTGTTTTGTCTTTTTCTACTTTTATACAATACAAAGTGTAAGTTTCAGAGAATGAGTGACCGCAACCTTGCACAACTTCACGTGAAGTGATACCGAGACTGCACAAATGCGACGTATGTGGAGCCGCAGCCGGATGAGGAGTGTCACCCACGGCAGCCAGTGGAGCGAATGGCCCAGAAAATTGAGCACCACAGCTTGAAACGTAGTCGATAGTGACGACAAGACTCCACGAAGACGATGAGCGCCGAGTAACAACCGATTTGAGTCTCCGCACGCGCCGCCAGCGGAGTAGAGAGCCCGTTATGAGTTCACTACAGCGATTCAATTAAAAGGGAAAAAAGTGATGTGATTCAGTGAGGATGTCTTCAAGCCGGGCGATATGCATACCGGGCGCCAGCGGAGTAGAGAGACCGTTATGAGTTCACTAAAGCGATTCAATTAAAAGGGAAAAAAAGTGATGTGATTCAGTGAGGATGTCTTCAAGCCGGGCGGTATGCATATGAATGCACCGCCCATGAGTGGCGCGAAGCATCGCGATTGAGTGATGTGAGAGTGAAGGAAGTAACTCTCATATCATGAAATCATATTTAAGAGTGAGGTTGTCTTCAAGCCGGGCGGTTAGCATATGAATGCACCGCCCATGAGTGGCGCGAAGCATCGTGATTGAGTGATGTGGGAGTGAAGGAAGTAACTCTCATATCATGAAATCATATGTAAGAGTGAGTGTGTCTTCAAGTCGAGCTGATAGAAAGTGATAACTACGCCCATGAGTGACGTGAAGCATCGCGACTGATTGAAATGAGTGAAGGAAGTAACCTCTCGTATCATGAAATCATATGTAAAAGTGAGTGTGTCTTCAAGTTGGACTGATACAAAATAATAACTACACCCATGAGTGACGTGAAGCATCGCGACTGATTGACATGAGTGAAGGAAGTAACCTCTCGCATCATGAAATCATATGTAAAAGTGAGTGTGTCTTCAAGCCGAGCTGATAGAAAGTGATAACTACGCCCATGAGTGACGTGAAGCATCGCGACTGATTGACATAAGTGAAGGAAGTAACCTCTCGTATTATGAAATCATATGTAAGAGTGAGGGTGTCTTCAAGCCAGGCGGTTAGCATATGATTGCAGTGCCCAGGAGTGGCGCGAAGCATCGCGATTGAGAGACATGAGAGTGAAGGAAGTAGCTCTTATGTCTCGCAAAGATATTATAAAAGTGAGTGGAGTGCCTATTTATGTTTTGTGACATAGATGATGCACATATTATTTGATCATAAGCAGTGAGTGACTGAAATCATCTCGAGTGACAGTAGTAGTCGAAGATACTCGTTCCTGAAGGATGGCCGACTGTTACTCGAATTTAATACCAACAGTCATGAAGAAGCAATATGGCAAATGTCAAAGGTGATTTAGTGTGAAAAGCAACGGCTATAGTCACGGCGCCAAGTCAATCCAAGAAATTAGAAGCTAAATGAGATGCAAAGATGAGATAGATTCCTAGTGGAATATACGCCTCTAACTAGAAAGGAAACGAAAAATAATAAGAATGAAGTGAACATATTTCATGCGATTGTAATTACGACATAATATACAATGTTATTAGTGAGGGTGCTTTAAAGCCGGGCGGTTAGCATATAAATGCACCGCCAATGAGTGGCGCAAAGAATTGCGATTGAATGACATGAGAGTGGCCTTCAAGCCGGACGGTTAGCATGTGATTACACCGACCATGTGTGGCGCGAAGCATCGCGATTGAGAGACATGAGAGTGAAGGAAGTAGCTCTTATGTCTCGCAAAGATATTATAAAAGTGAGTGGAGTGCCTATTTATGTTTTGTGACATAGATGATGCACATATTATTTGATCATAAGCAGTGAGTGACTGAAATCATCTCGAGTGACAGTAGTAGTCGAAGATACTCGTTCCTGAAGGATGGCCGACTGTTACTCGAATTTAATACCAACAGTCATGAAGAAGCAATATGGCAAATGTCAAAGGTGATTTAGTGTGAAAAGCAACGGCTATAGTCACGGCGCCAAGTCAATCCAAGAAATTAGAAGCGAAATGAGATGCAAAGATGAGATAGATTCCTAGTGGAATATACGCCTCTAACTAGAAAGGAAACGAAAAATAATAAGAATGAAGTGAACATATTTCATGCGATTGTAATTACGACATAATATACAATGTTATTAGTGAGGGTGCTTTAAAGCCGGGCGCTTAGCATATAAATGCACCGCCAATGAGTGGCGCAAAGAATTGCGATTGAATGACATGAGAGTGGCCTTCAAGCCGGACGGTTAGCATGTGATTACACCGACCATGTGTGGCGCGAAGCATCGCGATTGAGAGACATGAGATTGAAGGAAGTAGATCTTATGTCATGCCATCGATATTATAAAAGTGAGTGGAGTGTAGAATCTCCGCCATTGTGATATGGATGAAGCACATAATTATCTTATTATTGGATCATAACCAGTGTCTTAAATCATCTCGAGTGACAGTAATATACTATACATATGTGATTCTGTTAGTATAATGAGTATAAAAGATTAAAAGCTATTGTAAAGAAAATCATAATGGAAAAAAGAGAGGAACAGAAGGATGTATTCGATAGGAGGTTATCTGATGATTTCCGGGCAAATGCAAAATTCTTTTGGAATTCCATAAGAGAAAAAAACTACAACTACGGAACTTAAAACCGTCAGAGACGAGGTTGGAAATATTGTGAAAGGAGAAGATTGTATGTTGAAAAGATGGAAAGGGTACTTCGAGAGTTTATTTGAAAGAGATGAAAACCCTGACTCATTATCCGAGGAAATTAGTGTGACAGACGATATAAGCGTGACCGAGATTATGAAAGCTATGAGTAGGATGAAAGTAGGGAAACGAAAAAGATTTATGAAACTGGTGTGAGTGGTAGAGTCGGGAGTGGTCGACCTAGGCGAACGTACCTTGATCAAATCGGGGACGTTCTGCAAAAGGGCCAGGTCAAAAGTACTCGTAACCGACGAGTGTGTATGAAAGCATTGATGAAAGTAGAAGAAGCGAAAGTGGTATGTAAGGATCGGAGCATATGGAAGTCCGTGATCTCTGCCTACCCCAAATGGGAAAGAGGCGTGATATATGTGTATGTATGTGATTCAGCTATAATATGTTAATAAGAACGAAGAGACTCGTTCCTGAAGGATGGCCGACTGTTACACGAACCAAATACCAACTGTCATAAGTATCGCTAAACGTCAAGTCAACGTCATGTCAATGTCAAATCATTGATGTAAACATCGTGTTGGTCTTATAAAAGTCGGTGGCAGTGACTGGTGGGCATCTTTCGAGAACGAGCTCCCGTCGTGGTTAGACTAAGGTCAGTACTGTTGATAATTAGTGTTGAATCTATGTGAACTGTGTACTTACTGTGTGTACAAATGAATGTATTATGAGATATGTGAGTTGCGAGTGGTTTGGTTTAACTACTTTTGAGGGGTAGTTAACACAAGTATGAAATATTAAGTGTTAAACTCTTAAGATCCAAATACCCCGACATCTTGAGAGAATGGAGATGAGTTCCCGAATCACCTAGTAGGGCATAGGGTAGATAGGGTAGGTCACTGATAATTTTCATTTACAGTGAAAAGTTTATAAAAATGATCAGTGCGATACCTACAGTATTCTGTTCCCTGCCCGATCGAATCATTATTTTAAATTTTGCATCCCCAGAATTCGAACTCGAGATCTGCGATTTGTATGAACATGAACCATGAAGGCAGTGATGGTATGGAGGGTATAAATTATATAATGAACGAATTGCGTTTATATCTGTATTTAAGATTATTTTATTCCATGCGAATACTGAATGCGTTGGAATAACACTCATCATACATTCAAAATATGGTTTCTGTTCCGCAAAATGTTATGATATTTTAAAGCCTTCAACCAGGAGATGATTGAGCATCTGCAACAGCTTTGATGTGTAATAAAATAAATAATATAAATCGTATTAGCGAATAACAATGAAGAGGGCATCGGCCGTGCAGTACTGACGTCGGCATTTGCTATTTACGTCCCATTTGATTGGTAACTGTCAAACAGGAGATTAGCAAGAGTAAATTGCACCGACTTGCGTATGATTTACATGACTGCACTCTGCACAAAACACTTCAGTTTATTCATATCAATTTGAAACATTCGTTGACCTAATTCCTGTTCAATTGTTATTGATTTACATTAAATAAATTTGTTTAGTTGAATTTGTTTAATTTAAACAGTAAATCAAACAAGTTTTAAATCGTTTTGTGTATGAACTCTAGTTTACAATTCACAAAATGAGTTCTACATTGAAGTTAAAAGTAGGTATTGTTGTCACTTTCATTTAAAATATAATTTGAGTTACAAAAACATTTGAGTTTTCCACGCTTTCGATATGACAGTATATCACTGCAATAAGAATAATAATAATTAATTACACTTAAATCAAGCATGGCCATTACAACTATGTATAATAATATATTTTAAGGCTTCCAAAGCTTAGGATACTATATTTTCTAGGACTGTCCTAGATTTCTTCAAACATCAGTAATTTTGCAGGACTTATTATGTATGTTTACCAACCTAGCCCGCCCGCAACGCATCTACAAATTCTGTGAAAATGCGGAAGATCGCTTTCCTACACCTGAACCCAATGATCATTTGGCAATCTATACAATAATTTTTTTTTTAAATATTTAAATGATTATTATTGAAACTCCTTATTTTGATTATCAGTCGGAATTTACTACGAAACTTACACTTTAAAAAAATAATTCAGTAGGTAACTATAATTGCCTTCACTCGCGACCAACAGTTGTGAATTGTGATGAGTTCCCGGGATGAATGAAGATTCCTATGCTATATAATATAAGTATATTCCATTCGCATTTTTGATTCAAAACTTTAGTGAATAATATATATGTAGGTAAAGAATATGAATTTATTTCATTAGATAAAACACACACTCATGTCACACTCATATAATGTGTAAATGTGTTATTAAATAAAAAATCTTTATTCACCTAACAGATCTTGCAAATTATTCCTATAAATTTTCAAGAAAGACGAAAATAAAGTACCTAATAACCTACCTATAACTAAAAAAGTGGAAGCGTTCCATTGATCGTGGTAGCTCTTTAGACACACAATAACACCATAAAGAAATAAAGTCGCAATAATATATAGATGTGCAGGTGCACTGGTGTATATTATACAGAGTCATTACTCATTAATTACTGTGTGTATAATCAAATATTGCGGAGTGCCTACTCGACAGTCGACAGTTCGGCACTCGTTCATTCATTGCAATGCTAAATATAACACGACTTATTTGAGAAGTACACTGTCGACAATTTTTGCCTTGGACTTCCGCGAGTGTCGTCCGGGAGCCAGCAACAGATTTTCATGACCAAGTTCCTCTCAAGCGGTAATTAGTAAAATGCATCAGAGTATAGTATTATGAAGCCTCGTGAACGTCAGCTGGCGCTCGGGTGGGGGGATGAGCGGTTGTAGCCTCCCACGCACGAAGGAAAAAAAAATACATTCATTCATTTCCTCTCAGCTAAAAATTTGTCAAATTGTAGCTAATCCAATATCTCAACGAAAAAAAATAATCAGCTGGTTACAACATAGTGTATTATACGTCAGCTGGTGTCTCGAACATGAAAAAAAAAAATAAAAATTCAGTGATTTCCTCTCAAACAAAAATTTACCTGATGATAGCTTATATGTAACTGTGGATAAATATATAGGTCAGCTGGCTGTATCTTGGTGGAAAAACCGTCAGCTGATACTTTGAAAGTTATTACATAGGAGTTAGGCAGAAGCATCTACTGCCAATTTATATGCATCAGCTGACTAGGTTTTCCTCGACTTATTGCTAGCTGTTTTTTTTTATTCAACGCATCAGTATAATTATTAACAATCAGCTCACAAATTTTCATCTGAGAGGAAATGACGTATCTTAAATTATTTGATATTGCGCTTCAATATGAAAGTTGAGTTGAAATAAACATTCAGTATCAATATTTTTGAAACGAATAAGTATGTAATCAAATAATTTAATATATTTAAATAATTAAATAATCAATTAGCTTAGTATAAATGAATTAGTTACCCGATAAATAAATAGGGCTTCAAATATTTAAATTTATACCAGATTAATATGATGGTAACATATAAATATATATGAATATATTTTATATATTATGATAAATATATGTCTACTGGAATTATCTGTGGGATGTGATTGTAAGGGGTTTATATGTCCAATAAATTTAGAAATGAAACACAGACCATTGAAAAGATTGTCTTATAAGAAGATACTGTAAAATATGTTTTTAACAGTAAAGCCAACATGGAGAAAAAGTTTCGCTGTAGGTTGGTATCGTTTTGCATAACTTTCCCTAGCTGAGACGTTTGTATGGAGTGCCGTCTCTTACTTATATACTCTTTGCTTATTACTGCCTATGTTACGTGTGTTGCTTGAATCTTTAAAAATAACGATAATAATTAAAGATAGGTCATTTCCTCCTAGATGAAAATTTGTGAGCTGATTGTTAATATACTATATAAAGTCGAGGAAAACCTAGTCAGCTGATGCATATAAATTGGCAGTAGATGCTTCTGCCTAACTCCTATGTAATAACTTTCAAAGTATCAGCTGACGGTTTTTCCACCAAGATACAGCCAGCTGACCTATATATTTATCCACAGTTACATATAAGCTATCATCAGGTAAATTTTTGTTTGAGAGGAAATCACGGATTTTTTTTTTTTTTTTTTCATGTTCGAGACACCAGCTGACGTATAATACACCATGTTGTAACCAGCTGATTATTTTTTTTCGTTGAAATATTGGATTAACTACAATTTGACAAATTTTTAGCTGAGAGGAAATGAATGAATGTATTTTTTTCTACAACCGCTCATCCCCCCACCCGAGCGCCAGCTGACGTTCACGAGGCTTTATAATACTATACTCTGATGCGTCTGACGAATTATCTCTCGAGAGGAAATAATTAACCAAATTTGCACCTGGCTCCCGGACCAGTGCTTTTAGGGCGGCAAGCCTACTCCATAATATGTCAGCCGGATAAACTATAACCCGACAAACGAAAACGGCGCGCGCCCTGCAACAGCCAGTCATCGAGCGGCGGTCTCTCGGAATGTTACGCTTTGTCCCTGCGAAATAATATTCATTGTTTATTTGACATGCGCGCTTTATTTATCTAATGTAAAAAAACATTTTAATATAAGTGATTGTTACTGTGAGAGTGAAGTGTAGATGTTTGTAAAATAAGCTTGCAATTACGGTTAGGTTGTGCCGTGTTTATATTGCGTTGAAAGCGCGGCGCCCGTTGGTCCGGTGTGCTGGGACGTCGCTCCCAAAGAGTTCTTATTGAGAGGTAAGGGAAGGAAAAATGATTTCATATAGGAAGTTCATCATAATTATTGCAGTGGTCTTTATTATCTTAATCCTTTTGAAAAAACTTAGGTGAGAAAACTAACGAAGCCGGTTTTTAATGTAAAGGTGATGAGGGTAGGAATTTATGGCGCATACATTTTTTTATTATAATTTGTATACAAGACCTTATCACCCGGAATATAAATAATAAATTGGAATTAACTTGAATCCTGAATCACTGATAAGTGATTGTTTATAAATTGAAATTTGTAGGTACCGATACCAATTCGACTATTTTTCCGAATCTATTAGGCGGATATAATATTTCCAATTTTATCAAGTGAAAGGCCTTATTTTGAGAAATATAATTGAGTATAATATAAGTATCGAATAAAAACAACTGAAACTAAAAGTCTGAAAAATATAAGACTAATATCTATCATATTATACTACAGGAAAACCTAAAAATCTTTACCCTAAGGAATCTTTAAATTTAATTTTGTATAAGCAAATAAAGTAGGGAACCCACATAACATGCACCCCGCTCGCTCTTGACCATTTTTTAATAATGACTGGAATCCTGTATTCGATTCTGATAACCTAACCGCAACATGAGCTTTTATTGTGCCATTTTTGTTTGTATGTAGATAGTCCGTGTGAAGTCGAGATCATAATCATTTTGTAAAAGTCTAAAGTTTAAAAGATGTGACCAAAACAAAATGTCCATGTTGGGCATATCCATATCCTGTAGAGTTTTGAAGAAATAGAGTTTTAAGAATTAAATTTTCTTCATTATCGCTTCTTTTAATCTGTATCACTAAAAAGTATCGTTTGTCAATTTGTTGTTTTCACTAAGTATTTTTAAAGAAATTTCCATTTTTAGCAGTCAAGTCTAGATTCATGTGAAGTTAAAAAATTGGACAAGTGCGATTGGTACTCGCGCATCGAGGGTTCCGTACAAACTTTTAGTTAAGTAAATATTTTCTCAATAAAAATATAAACTACAAATTTACGTTTTACGGACTTTTCGTTAACTTGTGCTATATGACATTGCTTCATCTCAAATTTCATGATTCTAGGTCAACGGGAAGTACTCTATTTTGAAGGTTTTGATTCCCTTGCGAGTGTCAAAATATGCGGCATAAACGAAGCATAAAAAGTCATATCTTTTGATTGCTTGGCCTAAAAAGACTGCAAGGGTTTGCAGAACTGAGTATTTGAGGTAAATTTCAACTTGATACCTCCACGCGTTCTTGAGAAAAAGGAGTTGGACATACGGACAGACAGACCGACAACGAAGTGATCCTATAAGGGTTCCGTTTTTGTTACGGAATACGGAACCCTCAAAACGATTACCTTTAAAAATCGCCATTGTTGCTGTTTAGTTTTAAATATTATTTAATTGGATGGTGCCTTGTAAATGATTGTACACTGCTTAAGGCCATTGCATAGAAATTCGTTAAATTGGCATTGTGAGGATGTAAACACTATGAAGTTCTATTTTTCTTGCTTTCTTATGTACTCAGTCGCAAGTACATAATAATATAAACCCAATATTTGTTTTTGCAGGTGTAGCCAAATAGGAAAAATCAATTTTGTTTAAAATAATCCATAACATCTCACTCTATAGTCGGCCTAAGATCCTAAGAACAGCTTGTGCTTTATTTTTTCGCATTTTCATATACGAACTCATCAATCAAAATTTCTCGCCTTGAAATTAAAATAAATTTCCCATATTTTCTTTCTAAATATTCGCCTGCGCAAAAGCTTTTTTCTTAATATAAAAAAAGAAAATATTTACTCACCTTACTTTATTTTTTAGGTGCTTAGTTGCGAGATAGTAATCGTATCCTCGATGATCAGTCATTAATTGTATGCAACTTTAAACATAATTTAATTTCTCTATGTTTGCCTAAGAAAATTCAACGTTTTGAAAAATAATGGTGATAATCTATCACTATTTTATTTCCTGATGCTGCTTTCTCAAGGTGGCTTAGTATATTACGGGAGTTGTGTCTTAAGAGTGTTTTTTTGAAGATTTTATGCCTTGGTAAACGTTTAAGCCAAATTAAGAGTAATTGGACCCAGTCGGTTAAAATTTTCCAAGAACTTGCCTAATTATGGCGGATATCTTAAAAACACAAATACATAATGTGTTTTTCAGATAGTTTTTGTTCTAACATAAAAAGGTTAATACAATACGAACAATCGTCATTCTTCATCATCTTATAAATTTAATCATTTTGGTTTTTTAATATTACATATTATTACAATTATACGTATATAAAAACCATGATCTTAATATAAGCGTTAAAAAATAATTTAAATATTTACAAAAATCAGCAAAACCATTAAATACTAAAGCTAGAGCTTTAAATTCTTGATAAAAAAATAAATATTTTATTAGTTTGATATCACTAAAATCTTGACCATCATTCTTCAAATCGCTGTCCTTAAAAAATACTAAACTATCAGTTGACTCTATTATACTTAGGAGGTATCGATATTATTACGAAATAAAACGAAAATAATTAAACGATGTTTATACTCATACAAACCGTTACTCAACAAAATTTTTAAAGAATCGAACCATCAGTGCTTTCTATCATAAAATAAATATGATATCGACAGACGAGCTTGAGGTTCACTTGATGGTAGGTGATACCTCAGCCACAGAACATCAATCAATGATGCGCTGTCGACCTACTTTTTACTTTGAGCATTCGGAAATCCATAGACTGAAACGCGCAATTTGCACTTCACGGTTTTCCATCTATGAAATATTGTTCTAACTAAAAATTAACCTTTTTCTGTATAAATATATCGTAATATTAAGCTGTCTGAAACTACCTTTTATTTCGAATGTTTTAATAAAAAAAACCAATGATTCTTATGAATATTCTGGCTCAGCTGTATAATTTAATACTTTCGTTTAGTAACGTTTGTCCGGTGCAAAATGTGTAATGCCTCTGCTTATTCAGTCGAAGGTTTCATTCGTAACGAGCATTATTTTGTTATGGCATATAATTTTCGTACGGTTTCAACTATTTATAATTTTGCGGTAGTCCGTGGACTCAATGTACATCGTTCGGAAGATTTTAACGAGATGGTAAATTGCAACCACTGCTTTCATATTTAATATTATATTCGGATTATGAATATAACGTTATAATATTTTTACATTGGTATTTCGAGTAGATTCAGGAGAATAATCTTTGTTGACAAAAACGACAAGTTAAAAATCTGTACCTCAACATTGATACTATCAGTATGATAATTTTGTTCGCACATTACAAAAAATTAACAATGTATTGGTTGTGTTATATTATTATGACTATAAATAATCTGATGGTAAATATTAGGTTTAAAAATCTTGAGGCGCGTTTATTTAGTACATATTTAAACATTGACATAGTGAAGTATTTAAACAATAATAATTATTATTGACACGATGCGATTGTCACTTGTCTAAGCCCTCTAGTAGTGTATTGAATTCACGAGTCGTGTAGTAGGGCATGGGGCAGACGTATTTATGTGTCTGTTTCACTGGAGGAATATACAAAAAAAAAGTAATGCATATAACACTGAACTCGGAGGGTTCATGCTCTATAGAGTAAATGATATTTTGTGCAGATATTCTTTAGTTCAAACTCATTCAATTCATGTCTCTATTCTATTTTGTCCGCCTCTGTTTATTTTCCGAAGCCATTCGTTATGCTTTACGAAGCAAGTACCTAGAGTGAACACTGAAATTATCGTCGCGAAATCGGTAGTTATTTTTTCTTGTCAATTGTTATAAATCTTACTATCAGGTAAGGTTATACAAGTTTAATATACCATAGAGTAAGAAAAATATATCATCTGTGTACCTTTTTAAAGCGGCTCATCTAGTAAGTAACAAACTAGACAAGAACAAACGACTATCGATTTTTCGTATTAAGATTTTGGACAGCAAAGAAGAACAAAAACACCCTTCATGTGATTCAGTTGAATGGGTCGCTATACGTGTTACTAGGTCAATCCCATGTCATACAACGCGCCGACATTATTGGATGATATCACAATATTGTCTGTTTGATTACTATACAAATTAA
Organism: Anthocharis cardamines; assembly: GCA_905404175.1. Classification (NCBI taxonomy): domain Eukaryota; kingdom Metazoa; phylum Arthropoda; class Insecta; order Lepidoptera; family Pieridae; genus Anthocharis; species Anthocharis cardamines. The sequence continues at coordinate 4,854,616 of FR989954.1, forward strand.
CATACGAAAATCTTGCTAAAAGCATATAATTTTATCGCTCAATAACTAAGTAGTCTCATACTTAGTGTTTGTACAACATATATTAAATGTTAAAAGTCGATATTTGTCAAGCTAATCAACATTGAGGTGTACTTAAAAGTATATCTAACCCTTTCATTACGAAGGTAAAATGAAAGACAGAAATATTTTAAGAAGCCCTCAAGTTTTGATTATCGTTTCAGTATTTCGCGGTTAATCAGTTAAGTAATGTAACTATTCCTGGGTATAAGGTAACTTAATAGTACTTAAGGTATATATTATGTATATTTAAATGCGATTTAACTCATGTGTATTTTGCGATATCTGTAGGTTATAAGGATTTTATTAAAAAAAATGAGTTTTTATTGGAGCGATAGCAATTTTTTGTCATGTAACTACATATTACTATGACAATATAACAGACATTTTTTATGTTAGGTAGGTGATAACTCAGCCACAGAACATCAGTTAATGATGCGCTGTCGACCTACTTTTACTACGAGCATTCGAAAATTCATAGACTGAGACCGAAACACGCAATATGCGCTTCACGGTTTTTCCATCTATGAACGGTGGTTCGTTACTCGGTACTCCAATTCGATTAATGCACGAAGTGACCTGACGCGGGGAAGATACATACAGAAAATTAAAAATATGTCGTCGCGGCGGGATATGAACCCGCGACCCATCGGAGCGCAAGATAGGTGTTCTACCGAACGCGCCATCGTGCCCGTCCTAAATTAAATGGAGAAAAATGCTTACCGTAACTGTAATATTGTCACCTCCCTTATTCTTAACCGTAATAAACGGTCCACATAGCCACCGATTTAATTGGTTCTTTTGAAGTTGCAGATTTCCGCCAGTAGGTAGGTACATCCTTTGCTATCCTGCCTTATTTAAATTCAAAAACGTTTCAGTGTGCACCTACAGGAGGAATGTCGTCTCCTTTCCCATTTGCATAGCACGTAGACTGCTGTTATTTGAACGCCACAGTTTTAATCAAAACTGGGTGCATTATTCCGTGACTTCTGTGGCAAACTGTAGTTACTGCTCTGTGTGTGCTAGGTGTATCTTTGTCACTCAAAGATGTGTAGAGGCAGTTTTAATATGAAATCCTATCTATAAACAGCACTCTAACTAATAAATCTTGTATCAGAGGTATTCTAACAACCAGACCGAATAAGTGACGCATTTTGGCTGTTGGAAACCTCGACAAATAAAATTATTTTGACAATAATTTGACTACATTTGACCAGTGCGGAATTTACACTCGTTTTCCTCGGGCACATATTAGTGTAAAATATCGGTTACGAGTTAAAGGCCAAAATTAAATCATAATTGTGCGTGAATTTGCAACTTTTTGAAGTATCCACGCAAAAATGTTTATAATTTATTTCCATTTTTTTGTTTTAAATAAAGAAAATTTTGGTTTCAATTACAGAGACCAATATTTTGTTTGTGTGGTTGCATACATTATGCCCAAATTAAAATCTTATTGTGACTTCAATGTTAAAAATGGCTATTATAGCGTTGCGAAGGTTTTTTGTAGATCTATTGAATATACCAAAATATTATGTAGTTACATAAGAGTTTTAACATAGACACTGGGTTTATAGGGCTTTGTCGATAATATAAGTTTATAACTTTTAACTTGTATATGTATCGACCAAGATAGTGACACAAACATACATACATCAGTGATGCGCTGTCAACCTATTTTATTAGCATTCGAAAATCTACAGACTGAAACCGTAATGCGGACATTTTTTTTAAGGCTTTTCCATCTATGGATGATGCTTTGGATTCGAATTTCGATATCAAAAACGTAAATATGTTACTTTTTGGACCTGACGGGTCGTACTAACGACCCATCGTATCATCCATTGTACCAATGCGCCCGTGATAGATCATATTATAGCCCTGCGCCATATATTAAGATTGTAAATAATGATGCTCTATTTATGTCTTTGAATCCCGATTAGCAAACTGTTTGTTTTCATAATCTGAAAGGCAAATGTTCAGCATCTAATGATTTGATCGTACTGAATATTGTACGTAATGAATATTTGCCAAGGGTTAAACTATTTTGATATGGAAATGTAATATCCGTTGAAATTATCCGTTGTTTTACGTTAAAATAAACAGTTTACGTGATGTTCAAAGAACATCACATGCAACTGTGTTTTTGTTTAATTTCATGGCGTTACCGTAAAATTACATGAATTTCGGTGTTAAAGTGACAGTATAGATTTTGTGATATGTTATGCAGTGTGAATGAATGAAGTAAATATTGAGCAGTGGTTGGGACAAAAATAATGATTTATCATAATTTATATGGAGCTCTAGGAACAAAAAACGAAGAGATGTTGAATGATGAGCTATGTGTTTCGTTCTCTCGTTCTTTAGTTCGTTCATACTAAAAATAGCGAGAATATAAGGAAGAATCGCAACAGTATTATAACACGATTGTCTTAAAACTACATTTTTTAGTTTGAATAAGCTTAACATCTATGACCGTGCCAATTGACCGCTTTGGCCGCTGCGTCTTCTACTTCCGGTATGACATGAGGCCAAAAATACGATAACAAAATTAAACAATTCATGCTTTGTTTATCATTATTCATATTATAAATGCGAAAGTTATTCGGTATATGAGTATAATATTTTTTTATGTTAAACCAATTTTGTTATTATCCGTGGCTGGTCAGCGCGATGCGTTTACCACCGAAGGTCCTGGGTACGATTCCCGGGGATACAAGATTTAAAAAGTTGTTTCGTTCGGACAGGGCAGAGAAGGCCTTTTACCTGTAAAGAAAGATAATCAGTGAAACAGAAACAGAAATGGATCTGCCCTATGGACGCGGGAATTCACTTATGATCCTAGTACGAATATAATATATTAATATAAAACTTTAGTTATTTTAATGGGATGATATTTCCCAAGATAAACTGTCTTTTCCTAGGGTCAAGCGTTCTCTGCACCAGTGGCGGGACCACCATACAAGCCCAAACGCCTGTTTTTCCTTATTAATGAATTAAAAAGAAATATAATAATGTCATAAGTCATATATTATAACTTATACGATTACGTAATTATATAAGTTATATAAATATATAAACACGTATTATGTTAAAATTGGCAAGACGGGCTTTTGGGCTTGTATGGTAGTCCCGCCACTGCTCTGCACTACAATTTAACAAAATCTTTTTAGTTATTTCCATCAGAAACCGTAACAGATAGACGGGCAGATAATTATACTAAAGGGGTATCCCTTTTAACGTAATAATTTTCCTTTTATAATAAACTTAATTAAGGAAACATGAAAAAGGTTAACCTTTATCACTTTGCCCATACTCTTTTAGAATTGTAGAGGTACTAATTAAAATCATCCGTAATGAATTCTCTTTTATTAATACATTGTTCAGTTTCCAAGAGAAGTATGAGGCATACTGAGATTGTTTTAATTAGGTTTGATTGAAATGGAATGAAAGAAAATAGGCCAGCAGTTACTTCAGCCAATAGACACCTCTACATATAAACACTATTGAGATTTACAACTATGATGATTATATTCGGAGTTTTGTTTCAAAAAATATTATAAATTACTTATAAGATTAAACTATCAACGGAACTTGTCGCTGGGTGACAGTCGTCCTTCCTATTTAACCCTCTAACGACTCAAAGACACTTTCGGACACTTTTGAATTTATCAGAAGAAAATATAGATACAGATATTATTATTATTTATAACGTGTTAAATATTAATGACTATCTTATGATCGATAATTATTGGGTTGACCATAATTATACCATAATGGTTAGCCTACAGGAAGCTGCGAGATGTTAGAAATTGTCTATGAAAAATTACTTTACTTTTAACACTAAAGACGGCAATAATATAGATATGATCATAAAATTTAGTTCATGCTATAGTTGAAATTTTAATTTTTTATTTATTATATTTTATTATTTTAAGTTTCTTGTGTTTATTAATGATATTGGTATTAAAACCACTTTAATCCATATATATATAAAAATGAATTGCTGTTTGTTAGTCCCACTAAAACTCGAGAACGGCTGAACGGATTTATCTTATCTTAGTCTTGAAATGTTCGTGGAGGTCTAGGGAAGGTTTAAAAGGCGAGAAAAAATCGAATAATTTCCGGGAAAACCCTAAAAACAGCCCTTTTCTATTTCCCATACAAACGTTTTCTAGAGTCAATTTAATTATTATAATTTCGAAGCCAAAATTGTGGCAGAACAACGTCTGCGGGGTCCACTAGTTCAGTATAAAAATTAATACAAAAAATGTAAAGGCACACACACCGGTACCACAGTCTATAAATCAAACAGGTAATCTATATCTATACTAATAATATAAAGAGGAAATATTTGAATTTTGTATGGTATGAATAAACTCAAAAACTACTGAACCGATTTTAAAAATTCTTTCAACAATAGAAAGCTACATTATCAACGAGTAACATAGGCTATGTTTTGTGTATAGTACATCTACATTTCACACGTGTCAAGCCGGGGCGCGTTGCTAGTACCATAATAAATGGTTATTATGTGCCGGTACCGATAGAGAGAATATCGCGGTCTTTATGATTCCAAAAGATCATCTAATTATTGCCAAATTAAAAAACCGAATTACCTTGCGCTATGTCTCACTAGTGGAATTTATAAAGTGGTGTTAAAGCTATGGCCGTGATTTCGTAATTCGATTGCAAGATAAGGCAAATAAATTAATATGATTCGATTCGGTTCTTGTTTAAACCTATAGAAATTTAGTACGTCCGCGTCAAGAGCTACTTTCTCCAATAATAAATAACGAATGTTATATTATTATGATAAGTATCATTCCAGGCAGAGCCAATGTTATACGTGTGATGCTGTTGTAAATAGCCAGGCTATTTATTCGTATTTCGAGGTGACAGTCTATTTTCGCCTCGTTTCTTGTTTCGGGATGACGGATCGGTGCGGTTTCGTTGTTTTATGATGAAAAAATATTAAGAAAATGTGTATGGTGTTCACGGCGTTCTTTCTTAGTTCTTTATATGTTTATTACTAGCTGGTGCCCAACTTCGTTCGCGTGGGCTTCATATTAAGCTTCTCAGCAAGTTATTTAAACGATAATCGCTTTTCGTCTCGATATGTGATTTCGAAGAAACAATGTTCTTATGTTGCCTCAGACTAAGATCAATGTATGTGTCAAAACTCCATAAAAATTAATTCAGTATATTCAGAGAACAAACAGACAAACAAAAACTTTCAAAATGATTTTAATGTATATTGTTTCCCACCCCTTTAACGGACTCCTAGACATTTTTGATAAATCCCCAATACAGATATAATAATATGTATATTTGTATATATGCCTATATTTTAATCCGAACTAATACTAATTAAGTTGTTTAAATACTGATTATATTGAGTTATATTTATAAAGGGCTATTATAACATTGTTTTCATGGTGATACATCTTGTTGGACGACGTTTGAAGTCAATCCATTAATTATGTTGACATTTCAATTGATTCAAAGTAGACAACAATTATTATTCATTTCTATTATTGCATTACGACATGAAAGTATAACTCCGTATTTTCTTATGCTAAATGATGATGTCATGTTTCTATAGAACGTTTAACGGTAAATTAGCTCAACGAATTTATTACGCATAGTTTCATTTTGCAAACGTTCGTAAGTGTTCCATTGTTATTTTAATGTAGACCTGCATGCTGTCTGATTCTTGCGAGGGCTGTATTAGTGCAGTGCCGACGGCGCGCGTCGGGACGATTCCGCTATTCATTCGTATATCCACTACTGCCTACCACGTTACCTACTGGGTTCATTGACCCGGCGACCGTGAACCCCTCTCCCCCACGTTCTCGACCCCTGGGGCCACGTCTCTGAAATTGCCGCAAAAAATATTTACTATTTGCTAGGTTTTTTATCAAGGGTTAACAACAATATTTATACTTTGCGGTTTGATTTTATGGAACACCTTTTTTATTTAAGATCTTGTCTCTGTATTTTCCACCTGTACTTATTGTTTTCAAATAGTGCTATCTTTACGTTCCCATTGTTACAAAAAAATATAAAGTTCATTGTCGTCTCCTGCGAGAATGAAAACATAAAAATATCATCTGGTGTACGTTTTTATTCTACATACCGTACAATTAAAATGCGTATTATAATACGCGAGTTTCATTATCTATTAGGGTATATACAGTATATAAAACTCGGTACTGGTAGACACTTATTTGAAAGAATAATGAGATAAAGGTGCACAAATTGTTTCCGTTTGACGGTATCGTGTTCCTCTTTTCAATAAATATAAAGCTATATTTCTCTTAATGGCCGCCTGTTTCTTGTGTTATCTAATTCAGACAAGACGTAACGTTTGATTTTATTATTGCCTATATTTGTATTGTTACAAATAAATTATGTGTATGGCTACAGGCTAAGTACCGAGCACGGGAGGTAAATCAGTTACGTTTTATGAGAGAATGGTTTTTTCTATGACTGTCTAGAATCAAGTTTGAAATTCAAAAAATATAATACTCTTATCATATGGTGTTAAAACAACATACATATGTACCTACATCAAGTGTTATTTAAAACTGCGTCTACATTATGAATACACTTTAATATTACTATCATAGCTCTAGCGATGTTGTTTGTACTAAAGTAAATTCCGTATACAGACATAGTTGTGTCTGTTTCATTGATCATTTTCTATATAGACAAATAGGTATAAAGGCAAATAGATCTTCTGTATGTTGTCCGGCCGAAATGATTTGAAAAATAATCCCCGGCATTTGAACCCGGGACTAAATGCAACGCGTACCATTGAGTCACAGGGTTGGTAATTCTTTGCAATGATAGGTTTCGATTTCCAAATGTTCGAAGTAAAAATAGGTCGAAAAGCGCATCATTGACTGACGTCCTATGAGTTAATAATCTTAAGTCAATCAAGTGAGCTAAGCTCCAGCGAAAAAACCTCCAAAAGCTAGTGGTTTAATTTAATATGTACAAAGCGCACTCGTTTCTACTTGGGAATAGAACTTGTTAATCTTTACTCAAATACTAATGTTGTTCTTTAAAATTACCATCCAGTCGGAATATTTGATTAGGCTTTATGGCTTACATCTGAAAATATACAAATACGGCGTACTAAGTGCATAATTAAGTTATTAAGTACTCAATAAAATTATTTTGTTACGAGCTTCGCTTATTTGGCTCGCTTTTTATTTGTAATAAAAAATTAATTGTACCATTATGTAAAGGATTAAGGAAGTAAAAGTTAATTATTTAGTTGCGTAACACTTTATTATTTACCTTATTCAGGACTATTTAAAAAAAAAAAACTCTGTCTAAACTATCTGTAAAAAAAACCCATTCTAATTCTTAACTTATTGGTGTTAACTTTTTATTCAACGAAAACATTAATATTCGAAAAATCTTTTGATATCTTTAAAAGCCTAAGCTTTGGTTTCCGTACCTTAGTTGTTATGTAAATTTTTACAGATTAATAATGTATGGTAAAACTATTTTATTTTTAATTTCCAGTAACCTTCCCAAGACTTTAGCGTTTTATAAAATACCTTGTGAAACATACTCTACATAGATTTTCCTCTTTTTTAATAGGTGTGTATACTTGAGCAGACCAAGATACCTGTTGTTGTCCTCTGTTAGGAAGTATCTGCGGTGATTACGACAACCATAACATTAAATGTTTATTCTACTTTGATTTCAAGCTCAATATATTATTGAAACACTTAAACTTACCTACACATTGATAACTGTTAAATCGAAATTAAACCAACTAAGTATCTACACTCGAAAACGTCAGACGGTCAGAATATCATGTATCGCCTTTTAATTTCGTTAAAAGATTAATCTTTTTGGAAGTAGGTTAAGAATATGAAAATTTAATTAATGAGCGATGAAGATTTTTAATATATGACATAATGTTTGAAATGTGGGCTGAAATATATATTAAGTGAATAAATAAAAAGTTTGTAAATAGAGTATTATAATTTTGTCTCTCCTCTTAATGCCGTTCCACTTTCTTTATATAATGACGTCAATCACAACAAATAATTAAATGATCAGATCTGTTCTGTGTAATTCTATATAATGCATACGTAGGAAACAACAAGGTGCAGTGCACTAGGGCGAAGCTAATAGGGCCCTGTGGGTTTTAGATAGAGTCCTCTCTACGAGTTTCTGAAGCTCGCTAAGGGATACGAATGTTTTCTCTATGCACAGGATCCACTAATTGTCCCCCATGTCTACTAGCTATGCTACCAATTTAAATGCGCTCAAAATGCAAGTTCATCAATTATTCTCCTAAAAATACATTACCTTGCATTTAATTAAATGTTGCCTAGATATCGTTTGTTGTTTGTTAATCTTGTTTAAAATATTATCCATGGTATAGATATCTAGGCGATATTTGTGAAACGGTATCTAAATTAATTAAAAAAAGTATTTTTTAAGAGCTTATAACTAAAAAGTAATTGACGACAACGACAATTGAGTTCACTCCATAAGTCTAAACCCAGTAACTACAAACTACCGTTTGTACTCGAAAACGTCATAATATGTATCGTGCTTAGATACCTCTAGGCAACATTTTATAAACAATATCTAGCAAACTATAATAATAATTGAAAAAAAAAGAGTTAATAAATTAAGATTGAGTAACAACAGAACTTATTCCCTAATTCTTAAATGTAGAGTAGGTACAACAGTATCTAGGCGACATTTAATAAACCGTATCGAGGCAATTAATTTAAAAAATAATATGTAGAATAAACGGACGGACGGATTAAACGGACGTTTTGTTTTTTTTCATTCATTCATTCGGTCATGTAAATAGATATAAAAAAAAATAAACGTAATTTTTTCTCTACTCTCATTTAATTTAAAAATAAAAAAATGTTCGATCAGATTATTTAAATGTTTTTTTTCTAAACAGATGAAGCGAAGGAATTTCGGTATGGCGGCGCGGGCGAGGTGAGGTGATGGATCACGCGGTGAAGGCGATGTCGGCGCGCGGGCCGCTGGCTCGTCTGCTCGCGCGCCGTCGCTTCGAGTCCGCCGAGCTGGAAGAGCTGTACGCGCGCTATGCGTGCAAGCTGCAGCGCACCTCAGTCGGCTCCGCTCTGGCGCTGTGGGCTACGCTCGCGGCCGCCCTCGCTGCCGTCGACGCCACTAGAGGCTGGCGTAGAGCACCACAGGTAGTTTGTCTTAGCTTGACGTTGACTAGCTACCATTCTTTCTCTCTCGTTCTTCCCTTAGTGAAAGGCATTTTTGCTTTTATTAAAAATTTTGGTTTTAAGCTACACCGAACTACTTTCAGCTTTAGTGCTTGAAATATTTTTTTTTCAAAATAATAATTGTTTACAAAAGTTACTGTAAGTGCCAACAACTCCAACAAATAACTTACAAGTTACCGAAGTAGCTCGCATCAGCACTATTCATCAGGTGGTATGAGGGGCAAACGCCAGCTTTAAAAAAATTCAACTTCGTTTTAACATTGTAATTTTATTGTCAAAAGGTTGGCGTGCTTAGCGCGCACGCCGTGCTCTGCGGAGGTCTGGCGTGGTGGTGTGGTCGAGCTGGTGGGGTAACGCCAGAGCGGCGACTACCACGCGCGTGCTGGTTGGCATTAGCAGGCGGTGGGGTAGCCCTCGCTGCTACCTTACCAGCCTGGAGTCCTGGTGCGGCTGTGGAAGGCGCTGCACACGTGGTCTGGGCTGTATTCGCCGCGTATGCTCTCCTGCCCGTGGGTGCGCCAGTCGCAGCGGCTTTTGGCCTGTTATTGCCCACAATACATACCGTGGCCGCAGCTCTAGTCGCTTACCGCTTTCCATATCACGTTTGGCAACAGGTTTGTGTTCTTAGTAATTGTTTCATAACTTTTTGAAGCATCAAAGTAATGGAATATGTAATGGAATAAATGATCATTTATTCATGGCATCCATTATTGTTGGATTGTTTACTAAGAATTACAGTTTATTTCGTAGACCATTGGAAGAATACCTAATCATTTAGATTTTAGATAATAACACTGACCGAAAGTAATTTTTGGTTATTTCGAGCAAGAAATGTGTATTTGTTTCACGCTGACATCATGTGGCCCAGTAAATTCAAATGGACTGAAGGTTGTTGCAGCCTTGCGCACAGATAACTTTAATGTTTCCGAATTATTATCTTCATAAAGAGACAAAAGCGGTTACGCAAAAAGGAAATTACACATATTCTTAACTAATCGACAATAAAGAAGCTTTATATCTGTTGTATATAAATGAACGGATTATTTTCGCTTGACACTAATTTAGGTGACTACAGACTGTTTTACCAAATTATGTATGGATTGAGAAACATCGCTTGCATAATACTGGAATATGTTTAAAGCGCCGTGATTTCTTAACATATTGTATCGTTTTGGACACGAAAGGCCAACTGTTGACATGGAGCACATTAAAAAGCCATCACTCTCCACGCACATAAAGTCCAGACATATAAAGTTCGGATTGCTAGTGGGAACAATAAAACACGACCTCGGGATGTTCTCGGATCGTGTTTGAACGTGTTGTTTACTCAGAAATCAAAGTGTTTGCGTTTTTCAGTTTTCTCTTTTCATTTCTATATTTACTGCGCTGCGCTGCAGTACGCAGATAGGTAGAACAATCACTGCGCTGCGGTAACACAAGGCTGGTCCTAGTGAATGTCTATTTTGTACGAGTCTAGCAAATGTTATCATTGCAATGCCGCGTCGCGTTCGTATATTTTCTGTTCGTTTCTATACAATAAAGTAGGTATGTAGTGTGTGTGGATGTCGAATGAATTTAGTTTTTGTAAAGAATATGACGTTTCAATTCCAGTTCTATGAAAACCAAGTGAAATTCACTGTTCACGTTTAAACCATGAGGCAGACATTTCAGACTCGGCTTCACTAATTATTTTTCTTTACAGACATGTAGGCAGTTTTCTCTTGTTAAATATTTTTATCTTGTTTCTGTAGGATTCGATCTCGCGACCTCCGGTGCGCATACCACAAAGCCGCAGAGGCAATCAAAAGGACATATAGAATATATCTATATATATAAAAGAGATTTCCACCTATATAGTCACTCATCACGATATCTCTGGAACCATAAGGCGTAGCGACTTGAAATATGGTAGGAATATTCCTTTCGCCGAGTAGAGGTTAGCTAAGAACGGATTTTACGAAATTCAACCCACAAGGGGGGTTGCGGGGGCAATTGCTAGTAGAAATATATATCTCTATGCAAATTTCTGAAGTTAAAATTTGTCGAAGTCATCCATCCCCAAGTTGGCGCGTTCTGTAGAACACCTGTCGTACGTATCGATGGGTCGTGGGTTCGAATCCCACCGGGACGACATATTTATAATTTTCTGTGAGCAGTCTTTCCCCTTTCGAATGTTGTAAGTATTTTTAATATTTGCTTATTCCAATTATGGAGTTAGTTCTTCTAATTCTGAGATGGATGCACGGAAAATTAAGATAATGACTAACTCGTATATTGTAGCGTCTTTAATCTTTTCTCCCATTACATACGTTATATGAATTATACATATATCAATTATATACCGTTGTTACATTCATGTAAATAATATGCCATCAAAAACATAAATTGTAAAAAAAGCCAAGTCTTGCAACTCAGTTCTTCTATCGTAAAAAGTTGTGAGATCCATATAATACCAAGTCGGTCAATTTATTCAGTCTCTACTGAAGGATCCTTCTGTCTTAAGTAATTACATAATAAGCTAACCTAACAATATCTTATAGTGATCAAATCAATGCCAATATTAAAAATCTTTGATGTTTAAAATAAATAGATTGGCTCAGCTATCGCATGAAATCACAATGTATCTTTTTTTATTTTATTAAAAACATAATGTATCTCACAAGTAATACATATTATATTAAATTTGATTGTTTAGTGCGATTGCCAAGTCAATCTATTTATTTTAAACATCAAAGATTTTTAATATTGGCATTGATTTGATCACTATAAGATATTGTTAGGTTAGCTTATTATGTAATTACTTAAGACAGAAGAATCCTTCAGTAGAGACTGAATAAATTGACCGACTTGGTATTTTATGGATCTCACAACTTTTTACGATAGAAGAACTGAGTTGCAAGACTTGGCTTTTTTTACAATTTATGTTTTTGATGGCATCTCATTTCTTTTTGTAGATAGTCCTTTTCTTAGTTTATTTGGATAAGAATTAATACAAAGGTATGGATAACAGTCTGATTTTGATCGGCATTTTTATCAACTTTTTAATGTAAAAAAGTAGTTATAGTGACATAACTACAATAGTTGGATATATGGTCTCGTGAAGTTTTTTGTAGATTTTGATATGTTCTATAATATTGTAGAAAGTTTTTTTGTTCTATCATCAATACTTTCCGCAGCACATGCGATGAAACACATTTTATGGCTAATTTTTTTACACCTTGGGTTGTTTTTAGTCTAAGGGATTTCTAAGGATCTCTATTTTTTCTAGTAATAAATACCCTATGTTACTCAGTGATAATGTAGCTTTCTAACGGTAAAAGAATTTTTAAAATCGGCCAGTAGTTTTTAAGTTATTCATTACATACAGAAATACAAAAAAAAATTGTATATCTAGAAAACTGGACCGAAATTTCAAAATATTGTAGTTTTTCCTTGATTTATAGACTAAACACTAATTGTATTCTAAATTTCAAGTTTCTATGTCTGCTAGAAGTGCCTTAGAGTTTTGATGATCGGTCAGTCAGTGAGTGAGTGAGTGAGTGACAAATTATCAAACTTTGACTAGTTATAATTCTTAAACTACTGGTTCAAATAGAAAGATATTTGAAATATACCGAGTTTATACAATGCCTGCTTAGTGACTGAAAATTCAGAATTCTAGTTATATCCACAACGAAGTTATAGGGGGTCGAAAATGGCCCGAACTACTTCGAGAAAAGGATAGTACGGCCGTGCCGCTTTTTGCTCGACTTGGCGGGGGCACTACCGTGCCCCCAGATTAATGCAATATTGACTCATACGTTTTTCGGTAATACCATAAAACATACTTCGGCCTCTTTTATATATCATAAAACCCTTTTTTTTAACAATTATACACAGTTAAAACAACTTTCGAATTCGGCTTATAACACTTATAATTATGATATTTTAATTAAAAAAATCTTTAATGACTTACTTATTGTTGATAATTAAAGATAAATATAGTAATGAGTTTTTTTATTGTTTAAATACTTAATTAGAAACAAATTAAAAAGAAAAACACGCTTGTCTTTCATAGTCTAATTCTTCTAATAGCGCAATAGTTAAAAGGATCGGAAATTCCATTCGTAAGAAAAAATTCAAATCGAAAATTTATCAATATCTATTTACCATATTAAAATTTAAATATAACTTTACTCAACTAAACTTTAACAAGTACATTTCCTCATATTTATAAAGATATCACTGGTACTGTTGCTTCTAATGAGAAGCTTTCTACTTAAAAATCAAAATTGTCAATTGTGTAATAAAAATATGTTATGAAAACGTGTATAAACAACAACAAACAGTTCCAGTTTCTTTCGCATTCATATTATTAGAAAATAACATGAAAATTATAACTTGGGTCTCTTCAAGACAAGTAAATATGTATCTTCTGAACAGTTTTGAAAGCCTGACCGAATCACCATCGTCAGTTGGGATTGTGGCCAAACAACTGCCTATTATTAGGTAAAAAAAGCTTAATGTAGGTACAAACATAATAACTAAATTGTATTGCGTAATCAAACACTTCACGTAACCGTAAACTTGCAAGGAAATCGCCCTAATTGATGAGGAGGTAATGTTTCTGCATTCGAAATAAGAATAAGCATACCTGCACCTACATACATCTGGTTAGTGTAAATCAATCTACTTTGAAACAGATTAATTCGTTCAACCATGAATTAAACTAATGTTACAGATATGTAACTGTTAAACGTAAATCCTCTTCGCGTCCGTCTGTTTCTGCTTAAACGTTCCGACAACTTTTAACATTCTGTTTATACATACTTAATCTAATAACGATTGTTATTTTCATAAGAGCTAGATGAAAATTATTGAACACAATATTGTCTTTTATTATCGCGAGTATCACACATTTAAATAAAATACTGTATACCGGATTATAAATAATAAATCGCATCCGGTATACCTACAGTATTTTATTTAAATTATTCAACATTTTCTACAAAAAAACATTAGATTCATACATACGAACAGTGAGCCAATTGTGGTTTACAGAAATTATATCTTAACTGGTATTGAGTCAACTAACAAAACAACTAAATTTTTATTTCAAGAAAAAAAGATGACGGCATAATTTTGTTAAAGACGAATTACGTACCTCCAAAAAATAAATATTTGTAAAATTTTAAAATACACAAAGATTTTTTAAATTCCTATTCAAAACATATAAAAATGTTACTTACTGTATAATCCGCATTCCCATATTATATTACCTTTAAAGTGAAAACTCAAAAATGGGGCAATATATTCCTCTTCTTCAAAGAACAACCTAAAACACTTTCTATCCATGAAGACAATATCTGCCTTACATTAAACCATGATCATTATTACTTAGTTTAAAATTATATAAACGAAATATTTACATAGGTATTATGTCATTTAAAAGCATATTTTAATTGCACTTCTAAGGGAATACATATATACAAGCATAAGATAAAGATAATTATGCCACTAATATATATAGATTTATAAGTTTATATATTTGATTGATTAATTTGTTACATTTAAATAACTTTGTAACTTTAATATTTAAATTTGCGCTACTCGCCTTAATAAAAGACAATATTAATTTGTTACATTTGATGTAAACCGCATCAAAACTATTCACTACAAATCATTTTCGTAGTTGACATATACCAAACCCAATTATTGTTTTCAGTGTTTGTTCAGTCCATAAGCTTATTACAGTAAGATAGATGGGCATACTATACTAATACAAACTAGTGATAGGTAATATATCGTAGATATACGTCGCGATCCTTCCCATTGAACGGTACAAATGTTTTACTCCACTGACCTCTGATTCGTATCGGCTTTCTATTGCTACTCATTCGTCTTATGAATGAAACAGCAATATTCCTTTCTGTTATTGCGTTATTATTTTGCGTTTATTTCTTTTACTTATGCGGAGCCCAAACATGAACGAATTTCGTGAAAGTAAATCGTAAATCTGTAATTTGTATGTATTTTTAAACCACGAACAAATTGACGATAAGAATACATATAGCTGCTAAAGACATCATCTTTGACCTCCCCAAGGCTTGGTTGTATGCATATTGCATTTAGCACAGGAGGGTTTGAATCCCGGGAAACACGATAATGCTTAAAAGCAGGGAATACCGGTTTATTTATTATGGGAGTTATATCGGTATAATAATAATAAAATTATTCATATTTACTGAAAAAAATACTGTGGTAAGTTTAGTGTGTATTACTCTTTAAAACTAATATCATGGTATCTCACCGCGGAGTACTGAAATGATAAAATTTGAGGGCTTTCTAAAATGTTTCTGTCTTTCATTTTACCTTCGTAATGAAAGAGTTAGAGATACTTTTGAGTACACCTCAATGTTGATTAGCGTTCGAGAATTCGGCTGTCAGTCAGACACGTATTTTGGAAAATAAAAATTGACCAGGGTTTCAGTCCCTGCTTATAAGACTGATCACCTATTTACTTGTAAAGAAAATTAATCAGTGAATCAGACATAGAATTGTGTCTGCCTCACCCGTGGTATTCAGGAATTCACTAAGAAATTGTTGCGGGAAAATAAGCGTTAATGTAAGATTATATTGTTCATTTAGTTTCACACTTATTGTATTACAACTTCAAAGTCATATTAATTATGAATGCAAAGTCTATTAAGATTAGTTTGTTTAACTCTTTAAGAAAACAAAGTTACACACGCTTAAGTGACTTATACAAAAGAATAATTAATATATAATACCATTTCATTATAAATTATTTAGCATCTACCTATTATATATCTATATAACGAGGGTTAACTTGCTCAGTTTTTTTTTATGTTGATGTCGACAGACGAGCATGAGGTTCAGTTGATGGTAGGTGATACGCTGATACTTCACCGACAGAACATCATTCAATGATGCGCTGTCGACCTACTTTTTACTTCGAGCATTCGGAAATCCATAGACTGAAACCATAACTGAAACGCCCAATTTGCACTGTTGTTGTATGAACGGTGGTTCGTTACTCGGTCGGAATTACGACATTCCTCTCACCCCTTCAATGCCCGAAGTTACCAGACGTGGGTAAGGCATACTTACTTAAAATTATAAACATTCCGTCCTGGTGGGATTCGAACCCATTACCCAACGTTGCGCACGGCAGGTGTTCTACCGAACGCGCCAACGAGCCCGTCAAATGTTGTGTTTTACAGTTGTATGTTTTAGTGTTCTCAGAAATTTCTAATTTTTATAGTTAATAAACGAGGCAGACAATTGTTAATTATTGTGGCAAATACGAGTAGCATGCATTCAAAAGCAATTAACTAAACATTTCATACGACTCTTAATTAGTAAAAATATTACAAAGTGTATTCTATTTCTGGGCGCTTGATGAGTGTTGGTATGTTTGACTAATTAGGATTATCATCCATTAACATATTACTTGACAAGTTGCCCTATTTAAAGAGTCAATACAATTTCAATACAAATTGACTAT
This sequence comes from Anthocharis cardamines, assembly GCA_905404175.1. Classification (NCBI taxonomy): domain Eukaryota; kingdom Metazoa; phylum Arthropoda; class Insecta; order Lepidoptera; family Pieridae; genus Anthocharis; species Anthocharis cardamines. The sequence continues at coordinate 4,871,434 of FR989954.1, forward strand.
TGGTATTCATATCAGATTCGTGCATTCGAGTATGTGCTTCATTCATTTCCGCTGTGGTTATGTGTAGCTTGCAGAACCGGTCCGGTGCCTAAAATTTTGATTTACGGTGCTGGGCTTAGTTCGGTATCGGTATTCCCGGTACTTCTTAAAAACTCTCATCAGTAAAAGTTTTTCCCGGTAGCAAGCCCTAGTCAACACTTTTAAAAAAGAGGTAGAATTTGTGTACTTGTTATGGGATATCTCTGGAACTAGTGTCGGTTTGAAAAATCTTTCATTTAATTAAATTCTAAATTTAAATATTTGAAATGAAGTCGGAGTAAAATTCGCTGTTTGACAGCTTTTCGTTGAAGCTGACTAAAGCGTTCGTGGAAGTACGAAGTACGTGGAAGTAATGTAATAACGATGGTTATATGGCTCTAAATATCTATTGTAATGTCCACGATCTTACATATCTTAAATTTATATTGAGGTACATTTTTAAATTTCGGTGTAAGTGCTGCAAAACATAAATGACAAAAATAAAATAATATAAACATTAAACGGATTTCGTATAACTTTGTCCAGATTGCATCTAAATTCTGTGAAGTTTTTAAAATGAAAGTACTTTTTTAAGTGTGTTCACAGATTAAAATTAATTATTTTTTATTCGTACCGAGTGTTTTACAAAAACGAGGGTCCGTCTAAGTGTGTAACTCGCTGCTTATCAAAATAATAATATTTTTTTGATCTATTAAGTCTTAAGACGTTACGCTTCCATTGTTACGTTCCAAAATGTCAAGGAATAGGTTGGTATTCATCATTCCCAATAGATTATAATGTACATAATATAATGAGTAGTCTCGATATCTTCGTGGCAACAGTCACTAGGGCTCCACTAAATAAATATTTGGGTCACATCTGCGCTTATCATTAAGCACGATTGCGGCCAACATATTGTTGTTGTTGTTGCTTAAAAAAAATCTCAGTTCGAGCTCTTGGTCATATATAAATGAAATCCTGGAATGTTAAAATATTTAGTGGATAACGTAGCGAATATTGCTCCAAGCTTTGCTTGTAAACTTTTATGTTATATTTTCGAAACGTTTTGAAAGCTTTTGGGTTGTGTTACTCTTTTTTCTTCACAATAACTGCACTATCGTACTATGCAAAAGCTTGTTAGTAAAAAGTAAACCCTTTTTATAGATGTACTCGTATGTATGAAATGCAGGATTTGTTCTAGTATACTTATAGGCAAAGTATTGATTCTATTTGTATAAATTATTAAAAAAAATGTTGTTTGTACTTCATTGGAGTTTCGAAGTAATGAAATACGTTTGCTTATATTTTATTTCTCAGTCACTCTTATTTCACCTTCTTAGAGAAGTTTCGAAATCATTCCTTGAGTAAGAACCCCTACAATACCACATCTTTCTTCCTATCATATTTCGTCACGTGCATTACTTTATAACTCCGACATGTGTAGACTGAATACGATCATTCCATTTTTATTTGAAATACTGTCTCTATCATTAGATAGATAATGAAACAGTTTGAGGAATATCATAATTTTAACGCGTTCGTTGAGGCGTAGGGTTACAACTACCCCTTGTTATGATCGTTTCGAATATGCCGTGTTTGACATCTATAATTATTTGTATACGTTGTTCTCTGCACCTGTAAAGGGTTGAAGGAATGTAGCAATTCCGACCGAGTAACGATCCACCGTACGACGGAACAATCAAAAATGATAATAATTTATATTCAGTGTATAAGTGATTGTCCTATAGCTACATACATACACCATCACGTTCGTGAGCTTCAAGTTAATTTTTCAATATTTAAAATAAACCAAAGCTTTTAATAATTATGTATAACCAACAATTATAATTTTTTTTTAAACCAAGTTAAAATCGTATTTAAAACTACAAGTACCTTCTTAATTGGTTAGTGAAAAACCAGAAATAACTTCATGTATTGCTTGTTTGTATTATCATAATTATGTATATGTACTCGTATATGTATAGGTACCTACTGAAGTCACTGCTGAGTAATACCTAATTGATACAATTGTAGAATTTGTATTTTCCTTCCTTTACAAAAATCAATCACTAAAGAATCAAGAACAAAACAGAAAAAATCAACTCATTTATTAATTTAGTTCGGTTCGCCTAGGTGCAAATGTAGTTTTTGAAATATTCATTCATTAGGTTGCCACGAAACAAACAGATACCTTAATAGACAGTCTATTTTATTATCATATACATGTATAGATATTATAGGTATACAATTAATAAAAGAAAACTTAAAATATTGACAGTTAAGATATGATCAAACGGCAGCTTTGAGCAGAGAGCTTCATATAATATAATATACTATATGTATATATCTTCCTAGACACCGCATGAAGAGGAAAACAATTAAGGATACAATAGTATATCAAGTTTTCATATATAAGGAATAATTAATACTTCGAGAATTACTAATTACGATCTATATTTAAAACATTGATTAACAAAACTCAGTGAGAAAAAAGAGAACATTAGATATACAGAAGCAAGGAAAGCAGACAGCTTATACTAGACAGAGCAACTTTACTAGTATCATTACTTGTAAATAGATTTCACGTGCATAGCATGGAACTTTGAAGGTAATTCAACATTCACCAGATAACCAACGTTCATGTACGAGCTAAATATTTCAATGAATAATACCTGAAGTGGGAATTTAAATAACCTGAAAGCTTTTCTCAATTATCTAGTCAATTAACTAAACACTGTCCGTAAAAGTCAGTTTATTGCTGGGTCGTAATAAACTATCTTATACTTAATCATATATATATTTCAAATGTTATTGACAGGTTTTCATAAAGCTTTTGGTTATTATTAACTAGCTGATGCCAGCGACTTCATTCGCGTAGGCTTCACTTTAAGCTGAACTTTTGAGCAAGGTTGCTTCATATGATATACCTATATTCAATGGAAAGTTGCGAAATAATCAAGTTATTTCATTTCCATATCAAACTGTTATTGACATCTGATAATTCGAAAAAGTTCGACGCGAGTCAGTTTGCATTGCAATTTGTTCATATGGTGCCGACAACCAATTTTGATGAATCAAAGCCTATATGTTGCCCCGGGCTTTGCTTAATATATTTGTGAAATTGCATGAAAATCGCTTCAGTATCTTCGGAGATTAGCCCGTACAAACAGACAGAGAAACAAAAAAATTAAAAATTATCTCGATTTGTTCTATTTCTCTTCTTACATCCCCCTGACTCGGTTTTTAGCATTTTTTTTCTATGTACAGACATTTGACCTCAAAGTTTTATTATATGTATAGATAAGAAATTATATTTAAATAAGGAACAGGTTTTTGTAGGATGGACGGATCCCAAGAATAAAAAAAGGTACCTGTGAAATTTTCTAATTACAGTATGAAGCTTCGAAGTACTGTAAAAATAAAACGATATGTCAGATCTCATGTTAATAAACATGTCTTATTATCATTTGCCTTATAATATTACAAAACTAGACTCAACAAGTGAGCTTTCTTGTCTCGGATAATGTACATTTACATTAAGATAAGGCGCCTCACAATTTGAATAAGTAATTACTTTCTATTAGGTGCTCTTAGATTACCGCTGTTATAAAGGCCATCAATCAAAATTAATGTTGTGTGCTTACGGATATATGTATGTATGTAGTACGTAGGAACATATGTATAAGCTATTTTTACCGCGCCAATCACATATGTTTGATACTTGGTTTGAAAATACGTCTTTGTTGCTAAATCTGCTTGCCTATTTAGTATTAGTTCCTATTTAATTATTCCATACCTTGATAATAATACATGATCTTGATACTATCCATTTACTACTGAAACACTTGTTGGTTTGAATTATATCGAGACGCGAAGATATGATGTGTTAAATGCCGGCAACGCACCTGCAAGCCCTCTGGTGTTGCGGATGTCTATGGGCGGCGGTGATCACTTACCATCACGTGAGCCGCCTGCCCGTTTGCCCCCTATACTATAAAAAAAAAAAAATGTTTCAGTTAACGCAGGATAGTTTTTCGATATCATAATATTTTTTTAAATAATATTATATTGAACCTAGACTGCAAAAAAAAACTATGATCAAGAGTATAATTATATCGTGCCTTTAATTCAATTGATGTGTGCCTAATATATAAATAAAATTGTATTATATAAAAATAAATCTTACTTGCTAATATGCAATTATTAAAGTAGAATCTATTTACCTATATGTATAAAAAGTGTAATATTGCTAGAATTTAGAATAGCCTTCACTAGAATTTGGTGCAAAAAAGCTTTTTTTTAATTGTGCAAGTTAGGTTGTAAGAAATGTTCTCATAAGAACTACAGAGTTCACATACTGAAATAGAAAATATTATAATCATTTCTAAGCATACGTACCATAGTTGTATTGTATATTGTATAGCTATAATGAACGATTGAATAAATTACAAGCAATATGGTGTCCAATAATTGGATATTTCAATCTCATACATTTAATTATCATTTCATTAGGTAATTGATTAATTAAGTTATACTGCCTTTTACCGTAATTAATTCGCGCTTTCGTTTACTAATTAATTAAACTAAGATAACGTCTATACGTAAAACAATAATAACACATACATAAGATTACATACTTATGTATGTATGTACAAAATCTCAATAATATTAATAAATTAAATATATTTAAATAAAATACTGTATACCGGATTAAAACGCGATTTATTATTTATATTGTTTAAATTATTTATCCCGACGTTTCGGATGCTTTACAGCAACCGTGGTCGCGGGGAGACATTTAAACAATATAAATAATAAATCGCGTTTTAATCCGGTATACAGTATTTTATTTAAATGTGTGATACTCGCGTTAATAAAAGACAATATTAAATTAAATATAAATAAATATGCTTTATTATATTTACACATTAAATATAAAATAAAACGAAGTCGCTTCCTGTCGTCTGTCTCTCTGTACGCTTAAAACTACGCAACGGATTTTATTGTGGTTTTCATCAATAATGATTCAAGAGGAAGGTTTCTACGTATAGTTTAATATTGTTTTGTATTAATAGATAGAAATATGACGATAATTGTTCAAGAGTTCAGAAGAAATCAAGCTGACAGAGCTTTCATCGAAAATGTTATCTTATTCATTTGAAATACTACAAAATTTGAAATATTGTTATATCTAAATCCCGTGCAAAGTCGGGGCGGGTCGCTAGTTAACATTATAAAAGGCAATCGAACTCCTTTCACTGAGTTTCATCATGTTTGCTTACAACCTGTGTAACTCTACCTTGTCTTTACTTTTGAACTTTGGAGGGTGATAAGAGCTTTAGAGTATTTTTGAACTAACTTTGAGTGGGGTGTCTAATGTACTTATTTATAAAGTATCTACTTCGTGCAATTTCCTACGCAAAGTCGGATAAACTTCAACAGCCAGCTCAATTAGGTACTATTAATAATACGGAATCTTAATATCATTAATCATGAAATATGTATTATAGTTGAAAACAATATCTTTCTAAATGACCGAGCAGCTTTTAAACTTTTTCGTTTTCTTTCAGTCAATCATTTTATTTTAAACATCAAAGATTTTTAATATTGGTATTGATATGATTACTATAAGAAGTTGTTAGGTTAGCTAATTACGTAATAACTTAAGACAGAAGGATCCTTCAGTAGAGACTGAATAAATTGACCGACTTGGTATTACATATATGGATCTCACAACTTTTTACGATAGAAGAACTGAATTGCAAGACTTGGCTTTTTTTTTACTATTTATGTTTTTGATGGCATCTCATTTCTTTTTGTAGATAGTCCTTTTCTTAGTTTATTTGGATTAGAATTAATACAAAGCTATGGTTATGCCGATCACAATCAGACTATGTTATCATAGTCTGATTTTGATCGGCATTTTTATCAACTTTTTAATGTATAACGTAGTTACATTAGTGACATAACTACAATAGTTGGACATATTATGGTCTCCCAATTTTTTTTGTAGATTTTGATATGTTCTATAATATTGTGCAACCTTTTTTTTGTTCTATCATCAATACTTTCCGCAGCACATGCGATGAAAGACATTTTATGGCTAATTTTTTTACACCTTGGGTTGTTTTTAGCAGGGAAATGTCAAAATATTTTTCCTTGATTTATACACCAAACACTAATTGTATTCTAAATTTGAAGTTTCTATGTCTGCTAGAAGTGCCTTAGAGTTTTGATGATCGGTCAGTCAGCGAGTGAGTGAGTGACAAATTATCAAATTTTGACTAGTTATAATTCTTAAACTACTGGTTTAAATTTATTGAAATTATTAAATATACCGAGTTTATACAATGCCTGATTGGTTAATGAAAATTCAGGCTTCTAGTTTTATCCACAACGAAGTTATAGGGGGTCGAAAATGGCCCGAACTACTTCGAGAAAAGGATATATAGTACGGCCGTGCTGCTTATTGCTCGACTTGGTAGGGGCACTGCCGTGCCCCCAGATTACTTACATTTTTTATATACTAGATTAAATGTATTGATCGTTAGATACCTAATGTCAATATTATTTAATTACTCTAACTTATTATAATAATAGATAATGAATCTATACATAAATAAAAATCAGTATGCTCGGTTTATAAACAGACTGAATTAGTGAAGAATTAGTAGATTATTCCATTATTTCATTTTTAAAATACACAAGTACATAAAACATATGATTGCAAAAATAATTACATTTTAAGATGATTCTTTCATAAAACAAAAATGGTAATAAACTTAATGTTGCAAGAATACGGCCAATAAAAAAATAACTTCAAAAGAACTGGATTTTTGTGCGGTATATAGATATATTAAGATGTTATCAAATCTTGTATTTCCACTTTGGACTACTTATTATCTTGTAGGAAAACACGTGATATATACATATAACATAGCAGGAGTTGTGAAAAAGTGTATGGCGCCTTCCAAGTTTACCAGAAAACTGGTTTTATTTGCATAAATCTGTTGAGTGCACGCTTCGCCGCCAACATATGTATATTCATATTGTATAAGTGCCATAAATAAATTAAACAACCGCTCGTTTGCATATATGTACAACGAAATTATTTCTAAGACTATATATGGAATAAGTACTGACAGGCTCGTTGGAGCGTTAGGTAGAACCGTGCGTTCCGATGGGTTGTAGATTCGAATCCCGCCGGAATGACATATGTATTTATAAAAACATGTTTACGTCTGGTCATTTCGAGTATTAAACGGGTGAGAGGAATATCGAAATTCCGACCGGGTAACGAATCACGTTCAGAAATGGAAAAACCGTGAAATGCATATTGCACGTTGGATTCCGAATGCCCGAAAAAAAAAAAAGGTTGACAGTGCATTATTGCTGATATTCTGTGGTTGAAGTAGGTATCTAGTGAATTTCATGCTCGACTGTCGATATCCAACTAAAAATGACAAAGGTTTTAAGATTTCGCCATTTTATGTCGCACATTATCTAATATGCCAAATTTTATAATATACTTAGTAAAAATATAAAAGGCGATGGCCGCAACTCAAGCATAATTTAAAGAATAGTCATTTTCTTCTGGAAAATCATTAAACATAAAAAGCGCGATATTTACGAACGTAAGAAAATCATGATATAGAAATAAAATACTAAGTAGTTAGATATTTAATCTCTTGGTACTGGAATCACAAATAAGTAAAAGGTGTAGGGGAAAAGGGTATAATTACTGTGAGGTAAATCGCAGCTAACTTTTCATGATACAGCATTAAAGTAAGAAATACCATGGGGACTATTAAGGATGTTGCTACGCCAAAATGCTCATTGCGTTTATTTTCGAATACCTTCCGTTTATAATTTATCAAGTATATTTTTTTCCTATTGGCAGTAAGCTGGCAACTTTTTTATTGTTATACGGAAACTCCCAATTTCACTTACAAAAATCACGAGGCTTTAGGCTCATTATTTAGCTTGTTTCATAGCGGCGTAATGCAAATTGCCTTCTATTGTACTGAAGTCTCCCCTAATAATGCGATCAAAAGGCAAGTGTTTATTAAGTATAATTGAATTTCAGATTCAGGTTCATCCGAACCGAGCAATTTATTTTAAAATTAATATTAAGAATAATTTATATTTGGCTTTGTTTCTGAATAGTTATTAGAGCCTTCGTTATTAGGGATTTGTATAGAATAAAACACTGAATGGGAAATTACAGTATCAAAATATTAATTAATATTTAGCACAGATGTCAACATAATGTCACGTTACGTAACGTCAAATATTGACAACAGATAATGCATCAGTTTGACAGGTCATATTCCTGCAGACCAGTCACTTTGATTGATTGCGTTCCATTTTCAAAACACTTTTTACGCGCTTTTTACAGTCGTCCATTTGTAATACGTCGATATTTTTAGTGATAAGACATTGAATAATTCATGTCTAATTGTTCTGAACATAGAATATATGTCTTAATCTGGTACTACATAAATCAACCCTGTCTAGTTCAGTAAAGCTGACCCTCAAATAGCAGTAATAGTTTAAGAGGCTTATGATTGAGGTGCGAAATCCAGATCTACTGTATTTGCGTAAAATACAATATTCGTATTTACCGCTTTTGGCTTAATTATGAATCTAGGTGCACATGAGTGGGGTGGAATGAAAATAAAGAATGTATATTAAAAAAATAGGATTTAAACAATTAAACAAAAAAATATGTAAGGGAATCGATATTGGAAATCGCGTGAAATATGAAAAATAAAGAAGGTTTAATACTATGGATGAGCAGGTGAAGTCTTTCAAGTTATTTCTTGCTTTAAGATGTAATTTACATAATAAGCGCCCAGAACTAGGTAATCCTGTCTGACGATCAGAACTAACAGTAATTATACACCTTGTACAATGTACATATATTGATTTGTTTTGGTTCCCTGTTCAAAATACGGTAAATGAATAAAAAGACAAAACAATTGGTCAAATCTCTTTATTTTAAACTAGGAATGTTATTTTACTCAATAATCTCATTATACCACTGTCTGTATCTGTATTACCATAACCGTAGAAGTATTATAATATTATCTAAAAGAAACAAGAAATATTTATGATTGTTCCTTTCCTTATCACTCCAGTCGAATTAAAAATAGGTCAGCAGCATATCATTGACGTAAAACTGTGGTTAAACAATCCAATGATTTTAATAATAACGCGTTTGATATTATAAAAGTTCATGTGTTATTTGCATAAAGTTATCATAATTCTTTTCAATAATGAGCTAGTACTACATACATAATCAAATCAAACCGACCACTGACCACAAGTAGCACCCGTAATACATAATGCATACCTAAAACATACTTAGAGCATGTTTATTTTCCTAGCTGTGCGCATAATTCATGTTGTAACGTTATACAGATGGTGGGCAACGTGGTCGTGTTTGTGTGTGTGAACGTGGTGGGTGCTCTGATGCACTCGCTGATGGAGACGGCGCAGCGGCGAGCCTTCCTTGACACACGGAACTGCATCGCTGCACGCCTCGATATGGAAGATGAGAACGAGAAATTGGTTAGTATACTACAGTTATTAACACTATATCCATACCAGTCGTAAATAGGTTGATAAGCCGACTTGCATTTTTTTTAAATAGTACTAGTACTAGTGATTCGTCCTTTGTCATACAACTAGCGTAGTTCTGGTAGTTCAATGTTTATTCACCCTAAAAATTAAGCAATCCCAATTCCTATTATTATTTTTTTTAAATGTCTTAAAAACGCCTTGTACGGATATTAAGTTTATATGGTAGGTAAGTGCTTGAATACTATCACTGAGGACTAGGTATTGAAAAAGTATTCGAATCGTCCATCTGTCGGTTGTATGCGAAATCATTAATTGAAATTACATACAAATGACAGCTCGACGATGCGAATACTTTTTCGCAAGTTGTTCTTGCTAGGTCCTCAGATGGGGGACCTTAGAAGACTTACATCCAAACTAAAATACATATATTTGTATGGTTGTAAGGATTAAATTAAAGGGATTATATTGGAATGTAGTGTATGAGGAGCCGTCCGAAGAATGTAAGACGTAGTGCCATATTGAGTGTGTTCTCATCTTTTGTTGGCGCCGCGAAACTTTCGTTTATACTGGTTATAGAAAGCTTGTAACTGATTGCAGGACCAGGTTTATGTAGCTTATAAAGAAATTTAAAATTATTATTTTCCAAAAAAAAGTGTACAAAAATGCATTTAATACCACCCAAAATATTAATAATGGTGATAATTGAAATATTATGTTGTAACTTTTTTAAAATCATATGTCAATAAAAAAAACCAAAACGGTATAATTGAGCCTTTAGTCATAATATAGTTAATTTTATAATCTGCAAGGTTTTGGTCCACTAAATACAAATCAGAACTCAGTTCCAAGAAACTTCCAAAACCAGCGCTAACATTGACTTCGAAGTTATTGAAGGATGTCCCAACAACGGTCAACCTTTTTGTAAAAACTTATTGGTTAATAATAAATAATTTTTCATTTTTTTCATTTAAGTTCGTGATTTCAATCAAAGCGAAACAACAACGGTAAAGTTTCAACAGTTTTGTTCCTCTTGTAACCAGTCGTATGTGAACCTAATATATACATATGTATAAATACTTGGTGGTAGGTAGGTGGTATAAATACCTAGCTGTATTAGTAGGTTTTCTGTATTTATGTTAGGAAGCCGATAAAATGCAATAAACAATCACATATCCATTCTATTTTTAAATATTATATTTTTATCTACTTTTTATAAATAGAATATTAACCATATTATGTTGCTATCAACAGGAAAGATTGCTGCTATCAGTTCTGCCTCAACACGTTGCCATGGAGATGAAGAACGATATCATATCACCGGTTGAAGGCCAGTTTCACAAGATCTACATACAGAAGCATGAGCAAGTTAGGTGAGGTTGTTCAAATAAAAGTTAATCTAGCATTCCAAAGTCAAAATTAAGTATCGGGTAACCTGTCTAGGTAAATAATATGTCTTCAAGCACTTCGTCTCGACAAATATTCAGCTGGATTATGAATATAATCAGGCATCATGCACAAAATTAAGTCAAGTACGGTTCCAAGATCGTATTGTGGATGTGAATAGATTCCCATAGAATTATACGTATACTTTAAATTTTGAAAGGAGATTTGATTCATTCGATTCGGTTTTACTGTTCTAATTTTCCAATATCAATGACATTGGAATTTGATCAATGTGTATAGAACTGATAGGTATCGATTACGTTCAAGTTACATATGCTTGGCAATGTATCCTAGACGGTGCCCTTTTGGCCACTTTCCAGCTGTTCAATTCGTTCACACAATATATTCATTCGATAATGTAGTTGTAACGTGTATCGAGTCGTAATTACTTGTATTAAAACATCGAAGTACTAACGTTAATTCTAAGTGCCACGTCTGGCTTAAAGTTAATTCAATTTGCTAAGAATTTGGTTATATAACTGACTAGACGTGGGTAAATAACGATATTGGAACCTGTGATAAATGGCAGGTCTGAGGGATTAATACAACTAGGATTTATCGTTACTCTGACCTCTCTGTATTAAGGACTCGTCTATCTCGACATTTTTATTGAAGCTTTCTACTTCAGATGAAACAAACAGACATGATGTCTCAAAATAAATAACGATTAATGTTATAACGTTATTTATACTCAGAGGGCCTAGCACGAACAACTTGCGAAAAAGTATTCGTATCGTCATTTGTATGAAATTTCAAATGATTTCTCATACAACTGACAGATGGACGAATACTTTTTTGCAAGTTGTTCATGCTAAGCTCTTAGGCCTGTTTGTCAAGACTGCGTCGAAATCTATTCTTGACAACTGCAAATCGTCGTTGCGCCTGATATGCACATATAGAATTTGGCAGGCGCAACGACGAAATATTGGTTTGAAACCTGAGTCACGTCTTGGAATGTCCTACGTATCTATGGTTCATAATTTATGTTGACAAAATATTTTCTTTTTCAATTTTGCCAATGAAAACAAAACCTAACTCCTAATCAAAATCTGTGCGATAAGATTAATCGATTTAGTGAACGGTTAGTAATCGTCCAAATTGGTTGAGTATGGGCATTTTATTTGAGCTTAGTACTTGTATGACGTTATCAGCAGCGTAGCCAAATGATCAGCTCGTTAAGATTAATGCCTTATCGCATACTAATTACTCGCTAGCCACAACTCGTTGTTAATACGAGTAGTGATAGGGAAAAGTATCGATGTTTAACAAAGCACCATTTTGTAAAATATAAACAGTACGTGGTAGAGGTGGGTCGTTGACGCTTTTTGTGTTAACGAAATGAAACTGTTAATTACTAACTGATAAACTGTTAAAAATGCAGCTAATTTTATTAGCTGGTTTGCAGTTAGCGACTACGCATTGAATGTTTGTTGAACTAATCAGCGGGTTGCGTTCGAAAATCGTTGAATTTAAGTCAGTTAATATATTTAGCGGCTTTTGCGGTAAACGAAAAGCAGCTAATTCGTTAACATTAGAAAAGCAGCTTAAAAAAGCTGCTTGTTGAATTAACACCCACTCCTAGTACGTGGGTCTAGGCAAGTATCTCACTGCGTAGGGAATCTGGCAGTGTAGGTAATATTTATGGTTTTTCCATCAGTTGGAATATATAGGTATTAAAAGTTTGGTTTTATATTATTTTACAAAAGATTAAGTTTTAAAGTATTATTATTACGGTATCTCTCATTGAAATATACTTTAGAGTGCGGCAAAATTGAATAGCTGCGATTACGTAATAAGGATTTTTCGACTTCAATATCGTAAATAATCAGGACATATTATATGTATAGTCCTTCGATCATTTAATACTATGTCAATGGTATTGTCATTACAATCATATTAGGTTACGTAATCCGTATATTATTATAGTATTTTATAGGGATATGCATAACATAACACATAATATATGAACATAGCGCATAAGTATCTAGTATCTACTGCTACCGCTTCCGTGGTTCAGTGACATGCGCGTTGCGTTTAGCACTGGAGGTCCTTGATTCGAATCCCGGGTAAACAAAATACAAACGTTTCAGTCTGGCAAGGCACAGAAGGATGGAGGTGATCAGCCTTGCCTGTAAAGAAAAATTATCGGTGAAACAGTACGTAGAAATGTGTCTGCCTCATTTCCCACAAGGGGATTGGGGATTGCCTGAACATAAAGATTTTTTGAGTGTGCGTAATCTCGGGAGCGCACGCTAAACATTACACACACTAAAACAATGTAGATGTGCACGCTTGACAACATTCATAGCCAAACGGACTTTTGAGATAGAATATCTATGTATATCATCATCAAAGATATTATTAATTGCATTATCATATGAGTAATGCTTGAATTATTTAAGTTAAAGGTTTAAAATTAGATGTTGATATTGTTGAGTTAATTAATTGTTGGAGTTAGAAGAGCAAGATAAAATAGTTACTGCGTGTGTTGGCTGTTAATAAAATATGTGTTTATTAATTTCGAACATTTAAAGTATGGAAGTGGCAATAAATACTTTTCTAAGATGTTTATAGCGTTGCAAAACTGTTTACGAACTTGTATCTTGTACAATCTGTTTCTACTCGTGATAAATGTTTTATATTACTTTTTTATAGTATTTAGTTAAGGAACTTTAATCATTGATTATACTATTAATACTATCTTATATTCTATAGCTGACCCGTGCCTAGGCGAAATAGCTCTCAGATAGCTGGACTTTTTTCCACTTACTTGACACGCAACTTTATAATTTAGTCAATTAACTCAATATCGTTATAAATTATAGCTAATATGTTATTCTGATGTATTAAAAATATATTACTGTAAAGTTTCATCAAAATCTGTTCAGTAGTTTTTGCGTGAAAGAGTAACAAACATCCATCCTCACAAGCTTTTACATTTATACTATTTTAATATGATTTGCGTTAAAGTAATTACTAGACGTTTATCTATTTTAATAGTCATCACAACATAATAGGTATTTGAGATACTGATCAACTGTTTTTGGTAGATATCCAATATTGAAGATTTTTGCTTAGATAGCATCTAAGATTTCAAATAAGAAGCCGCTGCTTTTGAGTATTTTAAATAGATCATGGAAAACTTCCATTGCCAAAAAATTATATAACAAATTGCGTAATAGTACAATTAAAACGGAGCTTCATATAATTGTCGACTGTAAGAGCGACAATGCTTAAAAAAGACTGCCAAATATCTGAATTGTAGATAATAATTAATGTGCATTTTGCTGCTATACACTTTAATATAAATGAAGACCATTAACAGATTTAATTAGCGATTCATCGTCATTTACACTTACAGATATTATAATTACAAGTCAACGCACTTGCAAGCCCTCTGGTGTTTAAGATTTCTATGGTCGTAGGAACTACGTTGCATCAGACGATGTGTCAACTAGTTTGCTCTCTTTTCAGTAAAATAAATAATATACCAAAGATATAGTTTGTTATTTTTTAGGTGATCTCTAAAACTGAACCAAATAACAAGAATCTTGTCATTATGTCTTGAGAGCTACATTTTCCTTGATTTAAAGCTTTTTCATTTAGTCAACTAACAACAACATTTAGTTTTCAGTTCGAAATGTATATATTTGCAAATAGAGTCGGTTAAAGAAGGGCTTATTGGCTTTGTCAAAATTGTTGAAAGTACCTATTATTTGAAATTTTGAGTTAATGTTTTGAAAAAATCAGCTAAACATTTTCTCGGGCATGATAGAAATACTCGAATAAACGGATTTATTTGTTGTTTCTTATTTGAAATGGCTTTAAAATACATGATATTGTATAATAAAAAAGTCAAAAGATTTCAATAAACAAAACATCTATTACTATTTTGATTTTAAATTTTTGCAGCGTTAGAAATGCCCAAAAGGCTGAGCCCATCCATTCGGGCAGTCAAATTTTAGTTGCCTACTCATTCAATAACTGGGCTGTTGAAGAGAACCTAAAATACACTAATTCTAATATTATAAAGAGGAAAGATTTGTATTTTTGTATGTTATGAATAAACTCAAAAACTACTGGACTGCTGGATTTTAAAAATTCTTTCACCATTAGAAAGCTCAATTACCAGCGAGAAAGTCGGGGCTTTGTTATTGATGATAAATTAATATAAAGGTATCTATTCAATTTAATTTGCGTATTCAGTGCAACGTTTACAAGAATAGAGCGAATCAGGTAGGCGTGGGGCGAAGATTAAATTTACACGAATTGCCACTTCGTTCTCTACATTCGATGAATCGTCGGATACATTTAGCAGGATATTTACTTTGTTGTGCTAATATTAACTCGTAATAGTAATCAGCGACTGGAATGTACGCGGTAAGCGGTATGTATACAAAGTGTTTTAAGAACATATCGTTGGTTCAAAGTTAAAAGTCACTAAGTGTAATTTTGAATAAAAATAAATTTGTTTATTATTGCTTATTTTAAGCGTACATATATAAGAACCAATTAATAAGTGGGTATTTCGCTTCATTGTTTTGTTATGGACCACAATAAGTAATAAGTGTTTTGTGCTTGCCGTAGGTTTTCGCTTAAAATAAGCAATTCAAAATTCAAAATCATTTATTCATTTAGGTAACATAATGTACACTTATGAACGTCAATAAAAAATACATATTAAATGCTTCTAATTTTACATTTACCGCCAGTTCTCAAATCAAGAGCGTAGAACGTAAGAGAAGAACTGGCAAGAAACTCTTCGTCACTCTTTTTAATCGCCAAGTTTTTGTTTTACAAAATATTTGTAAGGCGCTGCAACCATTACACCATGTTCCACATGACATCTTTGTGTAATTAAATATAATAATAAAAAAAATATATAAACCAGAAAAAAAAAACAAAGATTTGTCCTCTATCATGCATGGCATGGTGAAATAGGAACACGCACTGACATTCTCGTGGGAACAACACGCAAACATACCTATAGTCGAAATAACTAATATCACCGCATACACGAATTCAAGTCCGACCTGACCGAATGGTAGTAAAACATATTTTTTTCAAAATGACACTTAGTGAGTTTTACTTTTGTACTGACGATATAATATCGTCGCGTACAGCCAATCAGACGGGTCAATTAATTTAGATTTCTATCGGTCTTTGACGGCATTGCGAGGCTCGTCAGTAGTTAGTTAGCACTCAGCAGACAGTTCAAGTGCGCAGATCCTTTGTTCAAGCTTGTTAAATAGTGCTCGGGCCCACTCAGTCGCTTTCTGCTTTGATGTCTCCAGCCAGATTTGATTAAGTACTTACCGATCATCGATAAATATATATGTGTACAAATATTTTTGTAAATCTATGTATTGATTGTACACTCGGTTCAATTTTTCAAAAAACATCGTGCATCCAAGTCAGTCTGGGCACATATGTATGTATGTTAAGCAAGTGCCTTTTTTTATGTAAGAAGACGAGCATGAGGTTCACTTGATGATAGGCCACAGAACATCAGTCAATGATGCGCTGTCGGCCTACTTTTTACTAAGAGCATTCGGAAATTCATACACTGAAACCGAAACACGCAATATGCACTTCATGGTTAGTCCATCTATGAACGGTAGTTCGTTACCCGGTTGGAATTTCGATATTCCTCTCACCCGTTCAATGTCCGAAGTTACCAGACGTGGGGAAAACATGCTTACAAAAAATTATAAATATGTCGCCTCGATGGGATTCGAACCCAAGACCCATCGATGCGCACGGCAGGTGTTCTACAGAACGCACCAATGAGCCCGACAAAAGTGTCCATCTATGAAACAGACATAGAAACTGCCCCTCGCCCCACAACGGAAACGGAAATTCATTTTTTCATTTTGTTCTTAGGACTAGCCTGTGAGCTGGATCTATATTTAAAATATTAGTCACACATCTGAGTAATCATATCCAACTAATCCTTGTTTCAACACACGTATCTTATAAACACAGTGACACACGTTCAGGCTTAATATGCCTTTTGGAATTGCAAATGCTAGAGTTTATACTAGTGATGTGCTGGATCGTTAAAAATGTAAATCCATCGATACGGATCCGAATACGGATATTTGGTGTCAAGATCCGCGGATACGGATCTTAACTTTCTTACTCAACCGGTGTCGTTGCACGTGACCTTGAATGTATTTATTTATTTAATTTGCAATATAAAGGTGTCAAAAATTTGATTTTTAGAAATAAATAATAATCTGAATGGAAATTATTACAGCTTATCATTAATATATAGAATATCGTCTTTGTAATATTAATAAGGTAAAAGATCCGCCAAAAAAGTAACGGATCTTTCTTCTCCCTCGGATATTCGCGGATACGGAAACGAATATCCGGCACATCACTCCTACATACATATACTCATTAAATTAACAAAAAATGTATTTATATTAATATTTGGACGCGTGTAACCTTGAGTAATGAGTATATTTTGATTTGTAGACAAACTATTATGTCAACACTTACTGACGATAAAATATCGAGTTGAATGCTATCCCTACTAATATTATAAATTCGAAAGTAACTCTGTCTGTCTGTCTGTTTGTTACGCTTTCACGCCTAAACCACTGAACCGATTTTGTTGAAATTTGGTACAAAAGTAGACTAGAGCTTGGGAAAGGACATAGGCTACTTTTTATCGCGAAATATAGGGTTGGAGGGGTTGAAATAGGGGATAAAAAATTGTATGGAAGTTCGTTAAATATCGAAGATGACACCATGAAACGTTGTTTTTAGACACTTGATAAGACATAAATAAATATTTGTTCTTGCGTTTTTGAAATTTCGACCTATGTGGGGATGAAATAGGGGATGAAAGTTCGCAGGGAAGTCCAACCAAATCTATTGATATATTTACTATATGCATATTTATTGGAATCATTTATACATATGATTAGTAAAAATGCCGCACAATCAAAGATATCAAAGTAACCAGGGTATCATAAGAGGGATGGTGGAAGTTTTTGAAACAAAAACGTAGTTTATAAAAATGTATTAAGAGAGATTAATATGTAAATGATATATTATTTAGCCGCGATCAGAATATTACAATAGTAAGGAGATTGATGAAAAAATAGTTCGGATAATAAATAAGCTACCCGTAGTACTAATTCTACGCAGACGAAGTCGCGGGCAGAAGCTAGTATTTCATAATGAAGTAAGATAAACATATTGAAATATACTAATTATTGTATAACGCTATAATAGATGAAATCTTGCTGCGCTGACAGGTTATAAATGGGATGTAAGAAACCAAAATAGCATATTTTGGCGGGATTCAAGACGCTTATAAATTTAATTGATTTATATGAATAACATACAAATGTAGAGTTTGTTTTTGTATGTAGACGACAGAAAATAAAGTTGTAATATTTAATATTAATATTTGTGAATGAAGTCATAGGAAAATACTTTGACGGGCTCGTTGGCTCGTTCGGTGGAACACTTGCCGTGCGCATCGATGGGTCGTGGGTTCGAATCCCACCGGGACAACATGTTTATAATTTTCTGTAAGTATGTTTTCTCCACGTCTGGTAACTTCGGGCATTGATCGGGTGGGAGGAATATCTAAATTCCGACCGGATAACGAACCACCGTTTATAAATGGAAAAACCGTGAAGTGCATATTGCGCGTTTCGGTTTCAGTCTATGGATTTCCGAATGCTCGAAGTAAAAATTAGGTCGACAGCGCATCATTGACTGATGTTCTGTGGCTGAGGTATCACCTACCATCAAGTTAACCTCATGCTCGTCTGTCGATATCTGACATAAAAAAAATACGTTGTTTTGCGGTTTAATCGGTGTGCAATAGCTAAACTATTGTAAAAGTTTGCCTGAAAGAGATATAGGAAAATTTTAGAAGGTATTATTATTTTGTATTGAATACTGCGTTGTATCGCTTGACTGAAATATTAATAGAAATATTTGAAGTTCACAAAAAAAGAAGAAATCATCCGCCCTTGATATCTAGAATAGAACTTATGCACATGTCATTTCTTTGGCTTTGGACCAAACCGCGATTCACGGAAATTTATTGTAAATGTATACTTATGTTTTGATTTTTATGACTAAAAGTTAGGTTTATATTTTTTAAATTGTTTGTTTTTTGTTACAAAATAGCAAATTTTTTTGCTTCGGATCATCAAAAATTTGTATGGTAATTGGCATAATCGGTAGTGTGTGGCTATATCTAATATATAAAATTTCCATGTCACAATGTTAGTTACCGTACTCCTCCGAAACGGCTTTACCGATTTTTACCAAATTTTATATGCGTATTCAGTAGGTCTGAGAATCGGCTACTATCTATTTTTCATATCCCTAAGTGATAAGGGTTGTTCACCCTTAAATTTTATTTTTAATTTTTGGACGATTTTTTTTGTTTTTATTTTTTTATATGAGTGGCATTAAAAATACATACAACCCTATATTATCACTCTTCTATTACCAAACCCTGCTTTTGTTTGTCAAAAAATCTGGACCCGTGCGAAGCCGGGGCGGGTCGCTAGTAATATATATTATAGCACAACAAAATCTGTTTATCTTACTAAATAATTAAAAAACAAGGTATCACCTACCATCAAGTGAACCTCAAGCTGCTATTCTGTCGATATCTAACATAAAATAAATATACAATATTAATAACAGAACACGAACGCAGCCTACATACACACCTACTAGCATACTAGCACTAGCGCATATTGGTTCAGTGAGGGTTAGAAATTAGAATCAAAAATAACCAAGTTATTTTGATAATTATCTATTAAATATTGTTCTAAAGTTATTATTTGATTCTTTACTCTTAATACTACCCTTAGGGGGTAATTATAAAGACACGTCAGATGCATTTAGAAGTAATAAGGCTCAGACGTCTCCATTATTACAGGCGATATCAAAGGAATCATTTATTAGTGGAAATAGGCGTGTAATTCCATCTCTCTAATATTAGTTCAGTTTCAATTTGCTTCGAAATATATTTAGTTTAAATTTCAATTAAGTTATTTAATAGACGGTTTGTTAAGTAAACAGGTGAACGGTTGTCCGATGGGATTATTTTTGTAGGTCTAGTCAAGCGCAAAATAATCCATTAGCTTGAACAAATATTGATAGCTATTTGTATTTATTGATGGTAATGAAATAAATGCGAATTTAAAATAAACAGTGTATTCCCCAGACTCTAGTGGGGCAGACACATTTCTGTGTTTGTTTCACTGCTCATTTTTGTATACATATAAGCAATGTCATGTATGATGTAGCACATGTAAAGGAAAATTCCGAAAACCATAATTTTGTAGTTTTTATATTTTTATTGGGAAAATTTTTAAATAACTAAAAGTTTGTACGGAACGCTCGGTGCGCGAGTCCGACTTGCACTTGGCCAGTTTTTTGTATCTTATTTCCCCTGGTTTCAAACCTTAGACCTCCGGTGGGAAATACAACGTGCTTACCATTGACATACAAATCTATTAAATGGACTTCGGGTCCGCGCTCAAATGTAGTATGTAATGCTAGTCTTGAGTTGATCGCCATTCACCATTTACGACATGAATTAAAATGTTTAGTTCATTACATTACATTAGTTACAATCATATGTAGACGTTTGTATAGGTGTAACCTCGAACACTTCGTGAATTTTGTATGAGACCCTAAGTCCATTTGAGCACGGAGGCAATAAATAATAGTACTGGTGTTTCTAGTGTGATTTTTAATGTTGTCTTTTATTAACGCGAGTAACACACATTTTAATAAAATAACTGTTTACCGGATTAAGTGCGATTTATTGTTTATATTATTTAAAAAGTAGACGCAAACTGCTCGTGACCACGCTTGCTGAAAAATACTCTAAACGTCTCGATAAATAATATAGACAATAAATTGCGTTTTATTCTGTTAAGCAATTATATTATTTAATCTCCTTTATATAATTTCATGAATCACTTGTATAACGTATTGTAATTTACTGCTTAGATTTAATAAAGACAAATTAGATGTTTATAGGCCGCAATAAAATCCCTAATTAACATTCCAAGTACGTCTCTATTGGTGTATGCGATATGACGTCATATCGCCGTCGCGGTCGACGGGAAGTCTATTACCGCGCTTGATCCTTTTAGGCTAAACGGATATTTGGCTGATGGGATTGTCTGTCTGCCTCCCTGTGATTATACGTTCGCTAGGTTTTGCATTTTCATCAGGTTTTCAAAATGCATCACAAGCAATCGCATTTTCTATATTATTTATTTTATGTAGATTTTTTTGAAAGTGTCGGAGTGTTCGACCTAGGCTACGAAGGTACTTCGATCAGATTGGGGATGTTCTTCAAAAGTGTAGTCAAAAGTACTCGAAACCGATGTCTAGAAAAGCATTGATGAGAGTGAATGAAACGAAAGTGGTATGCAATGATCGGAGCATATGGAATTCCGTAATCTCCGCCTACCCCGAATTAGTTGAATGATGGCAATATTTTTTCTATACAAATATTATAAAGAGGAAAGGTTTGATTTTTTGTTTGTTTGTTTGTTTGTATGAATTGAATAGACTCCGAAACTACTTGGCAGATTTGAAAAATTCTTTCACCAATAGAAAGCTACATTATCGCTGAGTAACATAGGCTATATTTATTACTAGAAAAAATAGAGATCCTTAGAATTTCCTACTAAAACCAACCCGAGGTGTAAAAAAATTTGCCAAAAAATGTTGTTCGTCGCATGCGCTGCGAAAAGTATTGATGATAGAACAAAATAAAGTTCTACAATATTATAGAACATATAAATATCTACAAAAAACTTCGCGAGACCATATGTCTAACTATTGTAGTTATGTTACTATAACTACTTTTGTACATTTTAAAAGTTGATAGAAATGCCGATCAAAATCAGACCCTGCTATCCATACCTCTGTATTAATTCTTATCCAAATAAATTGTTTCATATTTAAGACTGTTTCAATAGCTGTTGATTACTTTTTGAAATATTGAAATCGGACATTCCATTCAAAAGATATTACGAAATTAAAAATATCAATGTAAACAAAAAATACACGCCGTCCGCTTCGCACCGCTGTGGCTCCACGCAGGGCATCGAGCAATACGGCGAGGGGTAGTACTATGTCATTTTGTTCAATTTGTGGGGTTTTGTTACGATTTAACTCAAAAACTACTCAACCGATTTGAAAAATTCTTTCACTAATAGAAAGCTACTATATTATCAGCGAGTAACATAGGCTTTGCTTTTTTTTCATCTATTTGCACCCGTGCGAAGCCGGGGCGTTTTGCTAGTATTCAATATTTTGAATTTGATGGAAGGAACAACAAGTTTAGAAACTTGTTTTAAAAAACTTAAAAGGCTTCATTTAACAGATGCTTGATAGGATCTCAAAACAAGGAGCGCTTGAGATTAATATTGAGGCTAAAATTGTCAATAATATTTGTATGCTAATCAGCTGTATGTATAAATGAGGATAAAGGAAGGAAGGCATAAAGTCCTTTAATTACGGTATTGTTGTTTTGAATTGGCTTCTATTGCAATTCAACGAGTTCCTAAATAGATAATATATATTAAAAACTCCACTCCCCCCCCCCCTCCCCCTGGATCACGTGTATTTTTTTGGAAGTCTATGTAAAGGCTATTTTTGACTGGAAAAAAATATTTAACAAATGGCGTTTTGATTCGAAAAACATTTATATGTATTTGCAATAAAATTAATGAATAATTAATTAATAAATTTTCGCGCCGTTCAAAATTTCGGTTCATAAATAGCGCTTTTTTAAAAAATAAAATTAATACACGTGATGTCTAACGAGACCCCCCCTCCCCCCTCGTGATGTTTCGTGATGTTTTCCGTACCCCCTCCCCCCCCTTTTGAGCCTCACGTGATTAATGGACGGCCCCCTAGCTGTGCGTGTATTGAATTAGATTGTAAAGTTTTAAGTTACCAGTGCATAGACTATAACTGCCGCTGTGCGAAAGAGATAGAAAGTATTTTTGCCATACTCTTCACAAGGTGATAACAATTCCCAAGTTATAATAGATGTACGATTCCGATTAGATCAAATGATTTGCTTTGTCTGTTTCCTTTATGAATTCGTTGCCAGAGGTAATTGGTGACCACGATCTTTGAGAGCCTTTATTGCAGTCTTACTATACGAAAGCTTGTGTATAGCCGTCTCTTTCTGTTGTCAAGGACTCCTGCAATTATTTATGTGATGGTGGTAAGGCCCCAAATGATGTGAGGTTCAAACTTCAATATTCTGTTTAAATCAAATAAAAATATTCAAAGGAAAACTAAAATTAAAGGATACATAAAATATACGAATTATGTTTGATGTTAACGTAGTAAACTGTTTTTCAGAATATAAATATCGTGTACTTAGCATGGCGGAGTTAGTGAAATACGATTTTGAGCGGACAAAGGGTGGCCATTGTCCGATCGAAGGGGAAAAGACAAGCTTCATTCAAACTGACATAAAACCCAACTATAATTAGATTTGTCATAAGCTCTTCAGTTTGAGTATTTACTTACTTTTATGAAAGCTTCAGCGCAGTTACAAAATTAGTTAATAGTTGAAGTAGGAAAATAGTATTATTTTTGCTTTATCAAAAACATTCATATTTCATACAGTATGCTTTACATACGTGACTTTTTGTACGAGGAAATAGCAAAGCCAATCACACAATAGAGCGATAGGAAAATACATATATAATCATGGAAGTAGCAAGGACGTAAAAAGACAGAACTAAAGAACCGCAATATAATATTCAATAAATTTTTATATCATATCATAAAAATTTAACCAGTTCTGTTATCTGTAGAACATCAAGTATGGAGGTTGTAAACTTCGATCAAAATAGTATGTCAATGGTTGTAAAACATCCACATCTTTTTGAATTCAAACAACAACTCGGCTTTGCATGAGTGCAATGTATGTACAATGTACATGTACTATACACAAATAGCCTATGTTACTCGCTGATAATGTAGCTTTCTATTGGTGAATGAATTTTTAAAATCGGTTAAGTAGATATTACTACATACACCTTGGCTTATTTATTCAAGTTTTAGTTGGGATCCCTAATTATAGCCTATGTAACTCGGTGAGGATGTAGCTTTCTAACGGTGAAAGAATTTCACCACACAATCGGTCAAGTAGATTTTGAGCTAAATCGTAACAAACAAACAAATCTTTCCTCTTTATAATATTAGTATAGATAACCTACTTATGTACACTAAAATAAACGTAGACTCAATCCAAGAGTGAAAAAGCAATCTTGCGATCGGTCGCCCATTTGCGTCACGTGGGGCTTTGACATCGAGTAAAGGTTTGCCTATAAACGAGTGTGATTAACGTTGTAACAAAGTCATATATCTCAGACTTCTGCTTTTATAGCTACACAACTCAACTAATTTATTGGGCAGAAGCTATTATGCTCAGTGCCCTTGGAGTGTTTTATGGGTTTGCATATCAACATTAATGTCAAAAGCACAGCTCTTCGAATACTTCGCAAGTTTGTTTTAATTATATTTTAAAGCCGATCTTTGTGACTAATATACTCGTAATTATGGTGTCATTATCACAAGTAGCGGTGTTCTAGTACTGAGGCGATAGTTACAATTATTAATAATAGAAAGTACAGTTATCCTTTGAGAAAATTAATGAATTGTTATTGGTTTATTGGTATTTTATATAATAGAAATATATAATAGAAAAGTATTGCTACGAATTGGTTCCGTTCTTTCTCTTTTATTTTGTTTGTTATATCTAATAAAATCACATCTTATTCTTTTTTAGGGTTCTGTACAACCTTCCTTACTAAGATTTCACTGTCCGTCCGTTTGTCTGACCTTCTGTTACCAGGTATCTCATGAACCGTGATAGTTAGACAGTTTAAATTTTCACCGATGATGTATTTCTGTTGCCGCTCTAACAACAAACAAAATAAAGGGCTCCACAGTACACACAACAGACATGATATTTTTTCCCATTTTTAGATAATGGTACGGAACTCTTCGTGCTCGAGTTCAACTCGCACTTGTCCGGTTTCTTTTGTCGTTTAAATAATTTTTGATTTCGTTGGTTCGTAAAATGATAAATAAATATAAGCTATGTTCATTTCTTTCTTTGAAATATTATCGTCGAAATATATGTCTTTCGTAGATATTTTTCAAGTCAAAGCAATAAAGAAAGCGGGTAACCGCTGCCACTGGAGAAAACTAATATAAGAGAAAAATTATTTTCAAGAGAATCGAAAAAGATGGAAAAATATTGAAGATACGGTTGAAGCAAACAAGATGCCCTCTCAAAGAAGTGCCTAGTAAAATTTTCTAGTTGAATAATTTTGTAAAATATTTTACTACAAAGAATATATAATGTTTTTTGTTTAATTACGATTAATGAAATTTAGTGAAAAAACTCCTTTTAATTTTTTCCTATAATTTTTTCATTCAGTATACGAAAGTAGAGTATCGAAGAATTTGGGAAAGACCCATTAATTTTATTGTGGTTATACATTACCATAGACTGTAAATGAGAAATAGTAGGTAAGTGATATATGAATAACTAGCGATGAGCCTCGGCTTCAAACGGGTGCAATGTAGGTGTACAAAAAAATAGTCTATGTTTTGCATAATGTAGCTTTCTATTGGTGAAAGAATTTTTAAAATCGGTTGAGTAGTTTTTGAGTTAAATTTTAACAAACAAACAAATCTTTCATCTTTAATGTTCAAACCGAAAAGTCGGTTTTATTATTAATCCTTTTTTTCTAACAGTGATATTTAATTTTTATTGTAAGCACACATATGCTGAGATTGACGGTTAGGGATACTTCTGAAAACCAGTGTTGCAGTTTATATCTGCAACAAATGCTGACGAAAGCTCAACTTTGTATCTCATTTGTGTTTAATGTCGAATAAATAATGTCTATGTCTTTATATGAAAATTGTCATTGTTGCAGTATTTTATTCGCCGATATCGTGGGCTTCACGGTGCTTGCGTCGCAGTGCAGCGCACAGGAACTGGTGCGGTTGCTCAACGAACTGTTCGGCAGATTCGATCAGCTCGCAAAT
The DNA here is from genome assembly GCA_905404175.1 of Anthocharis cardamines. Taxonomy (NCBI): domain Eukaryota; kingdom Metazoa; phylum Arthropoda; class Insecta; order Lepidoptera; family Pieridae; genus Anthocharis; species Anthocharis cardamines. The sequence continues at coordinate 4,897,582 of FR989954.1, forward strand.
GTAAGTGATTAGTACTTTGCCACGATGGCAGTTGTAACTATTTTTTTAATACATAAAATTTACAATAAATTGATACTATAAGATAAGAAAGCCCTTTATTGAAATGCATTAAAACTTAAAAACTGTAAACAATTAATTTACGTGTCAGTGCAAAACTAATAATTGTAATTAATCATAGGATATTGTATACTATCAATGACTTTTAATTTATATACATGTAAGATTTACAAGTAGAGTTTAACACTAGGAAAATAAAGCAAATTTTGTATTTGAAATTTGAATAGTACCTATGTATGCATTATAACGATCGATGATGCAATCCAGTAATAATCATTTGGGTATTTTTTTACAAATACAGTTATTACAATGACAATCCTTTCTCGAACAATAAAGTCTTATAAAAAATACGGTTAATTACACCGACATCATTGTCACTCTAAAGTCTAAACACGAATTCTTATGAGATCATGGGTATCCCGATGAATGGTCTCTGGAAAGGTCACCTACATCTTTCTCTATACTGACGAATGTTCTAGGACAATCACTGTCTCCGCATCAAGATCCTGGGTGACTGCTACTACTGCGTGTCCGGGCTGCCCGAGCCTCGCTCCGACCACGCGCGATGCACTGTCGAGATGGGGCTAGATATGATTGATGCTATCGCGTGAGTATTCTTTTTAATCGACTTCAAAAAAAGGAGGAGGTTCTCAATTCGACTGTGTTTTTTTTGTATGTTGGTTACTCGAACGATAAATATTATCGCGAACAGACAGACAGAAGCGCCGAAAGACTTTGTTTTATAATACGTAGTGATAAAAAAGTCCGCCATGGCATATATATGTATGTTTTAAGTATAGCTTACTATACTCATTATTCTAAAAAATGCTCACGTACAATGCGTTTACTGGAAAGCTATTTAGACGGATACAGTATATTATAATTATAATATTTTTATGCGACCCTACGTCATACATTGTACTACCCGTGAGAAGCCGAGGCGGGTCACTAGTGAGAAATAAATTAATATGGTATTCAAATGACCGATTGACAAATAATCTCTCGCAAGTTTCTAGTACTCAGTCCCTGATACAAACGATTGACACGTTTCGTTGCGGTGCAATTTTGTCGGTAAATTCAGTCGGAATTCCGGTGTAATCAATGAGAATGAAAGATTGATTCTGTACGTGACGGAAACTGTTAGCTTTTAGTTTTGTAAGAGTCGTGCCCTAGCAGTAATCCTTAGGGATACGCAAAATTTCAAAAGTATCGATACTTTACTCGATACCAGTATCGTATCAAAAGTATCGATACTTCAAGGTATCGAGTACAGATAGCGGCACGAGTCGTGAGCACAGATGAACCGTGGTGGGGATTGAGTACACTGTCGGTCAAAATTATTTGGCACCTTTATTATTTCAATCGGTAATTGTAAATTACATTAATTAATTGATTAATTTGCATTAGTCGCCTCTGCAGTTTGTTAATAAAGGTACATCATGTTTTTCGTAATACGTATTTATTTCATGGAAGAAAACACTGAGAAGATCATTGGTCGGGATTATCTATTTAACATCGAATTCTTTCTGCTCTGCATATTTTTTTTTAAGGTTTAATCAAATCGGTAACAAAAAGAACAAAAATACACTAATTAAAAAGTTGTCACTAAAATTGCACTCAAGTGTACGACTGTCGAATGACACGCGCGGACCCAATAGACGACGAGCATCGACTGCCGAACCAATCACGCTCCACGTCAGCGTGGTTAACGTCATATCGACCAATGAAAATTGTGCTCACGACTCGTGCCGCTATCTGTACTTTTTATTACATTTATAAAAACTTTATGGATTGTTATAGTAAAAACTTTTAAAATACCTATTTATTTTTAAATACATCCATATTATAGATAAATTACACCCAAATACAGAACAGATGACCGTACTCATCACACAATATTTGTCCAGGGTGGGAATCGAACCCACGACCTCCGGCTTAGCAATCAAGGTCACTAAATACTAATCCCCGAATCATATCTTAGGTTTATTAGTGATGTGACAAATATTTTGTGTAAAATATCGATTAAAAATTCTTCCTTTTCTTTATCAGAAATGGGTAGAAAAGTATCAATACTTTCAGAAAGTTTCTACATACTTAAGAAAGTATCGATACTTTCTCAAAGTAAGTATCGATACCTCAAAAGTATCGGAACAAAAGTATCGATTCCAAAAGTACTTGGTATCGTAACAAAAGTATCGATACCCTGAGGTATCTATACTTTTTGCGTATCCCTAGTAATCCTTACTGTACCCACCTACCTATTCAAAATTCAGATGGCGATTTGATGGATTTTCAAATCTATACTAATATTATAAAGAGGAAATATTTGATTGTTATGATTTAACTCAAAAACAACTCGAACGATTTTAAATTCTTTCACCAAAAGATAGACAGATATTTGATACAGGCTATTTGTTTTTCTACATTGCACCCGTGCGAAGCCGGGGTGGATCAGTAGTATATAATTTATTAGAATCCTAAACATCAGATTTTTCTCATCTTTATATATATTTTTTTATAGTAGAACCAACGGCTCACATGAACATCTGCAACACCAGAGGTTCTGCAGATGCGTCGTTGGCCTTTAATATTATAAATGTCAGCAAGACAGATAAAAAAAAATAACTTTACTTGTCTATATAATATAAGTTATAACGTCAACAAATACTTTTATTCCGCCTATCCTTTAAAATATCCGAAATTTTTGATTTTTTCAAATATACACAGTCAGTAATTAAACCTTACAAGAAACAGAAAACGGATGTGGAGTCGTAAACATCGCCCTTTGCGTGACGTAGTTGATTTTGAATAACAAAACTGTAGCCACTAATAAGTAATTAGCTGTTTTGTGCGGTCAATTTGTTGTCGAAAAACTCAAACGCATTTGCATGCAAATTGAAGTTTTTATACCGTTATTCAATTCTAAGCAATTGCAATTTGCTATATGAAAAATAAAATCATAATATGAAATGCGGACGGGAATATCAGATTCGCATTTCGTTTGCTTTTTACTTCGAGCAATCGGAAATCCATAGACTGAAACCGAAACGTGCAGTTCACGGTTTTTCTATCTATGAAGGTGGTTCGTTACCCGGTTTGTATTTCGATATCTGCCACATGGGGAATGGACATGGGACATGGGGAAAACATGGTTACAGAAAATTATAAACATGCTGTCCCGGTGGGGTTCGAACTCACGACCCGCGCACGGCAGGTGATCTACCGAACGCGCCAACGAGCCCGTCATAAATAATGTATATGTGCACGCTTGACAGCATTCATATCCAAACGGACTATGACATAGAATATCTATATCCAGTTTCAATAATTGACTTCTCATACAACTGACAGACTGACGATATAAATATTTTCTCGCAAGCTGTTCGTATTGGACCTCTGTGCTTGAATCGTGGAAAATGGACTATGGAAAAGGATATTGCCGAATAAATTTCTAATAGTATCTTTTTAGCATTTACGCCATAATAGGAATTTATTCAGTTGTTTTAATACGAACGATCGATGCGCAATATTAAACTTATCTGAACTTCATAAATGTGTTTATCGAAGTGCATAAATTGCCCTTATTCTATAAATATTAGCGAGGGTTCCCGTTTCTAGGTCAACAGAACGGATTGCAGGCTTAGGGGTGGACTGTGTTTACGTTATTCCTAGGATATATTCCTATAAAATAAACTACTGGAAAAATTCTATTTCCCAAGCAACAATGTTTAATTTCAAAACAGGAGCTTTCCTTACACTATAAGGGTTTCAGAGGGGTGAGCACAAAAAACTATCGAAAAAGTATTCGTATCGTCGAACTGTCATTTGTATGAAATTTCAAATGATTTCTCATACAACTGACAGATGGACGATTCGAATACTTTGTCGATAGTCGTTCGTGCTAGGCCCTCAGGGTGAGACAAAGTGTTATAGAGTTTTAGAACTCAAAATATTGATCATATCTAAAATGTTTCAGATAAAAGGGAGATTTATTGGACCTATTTATTTTACATCGGTGAAAGCGCTGAAGCTACATCAATTTTACTCCACTTTTTAATTTTTTTCCCATGGCATTATTATCGAATTTTAGATGAATTCCACGACGTATAGTATATCACACTGTCTAGTTGTCTAGTATTTAATCGCTTGAAGTTATGGAACGTAATCTATACTTCTATACTAGTAATATAAAGAGGAAAGATTTGTTTGTTTGTTAACTCGCGAATTTCAGCGAATAACATAGGCTATTTTTATATTATAGTACATCTACATTGCACCCGTGCGGAGCCGGGGCGGATCGTAGTCAATATAGATGGGTTAATAGTAATAAAATGTGAAGTAATTTTTCATCTTTTTCTTTATTTTTGTATTCTAATTTAGTAAATGTTTTTTTGGCGGCGATGATCCCTTATCATCGCGTGCACCACCCCCAATGCTAAAAAAAAGACTGACGGATTAGTTAAGTTTTTCGAGTAAATCGAAAATATAATTCTAATTTTCTAAAACAAATATTGTTTCATACATATTCTAAGAAAGGCAAGCACGTATTCAATACGTTTACGTAAATGAAAAAGCAATTCTAAAGGGAGGCGGAGAGCTAGATTCTTTCCTCGTAATATAGCGAATTCAAATATCGATTTTTTATACATAGCTATAAAACTTACTAATAAGGGAGAATCAATTAAAACTCAACGAACTACGAGTAGATTAAACAACTTCTAACTAAGCTTCTTTGACTTCATTCAGTTACTAAGCAATCAATACAGCTTGTTCGATGAATTTATTGGCCTTCAATATTTTCAAATCTGATTTTTGTTCATTTGACGGACCACGAAAACATGCGATGGGTCATGGATTCAAGTCCCGTCAGATATATATCAGCTCTTTTCCCATTTGTGAGTTTCCACAAATGGATGAGAACCGTGAATAGCAGATTTCCGAATGTTCTAAGTAAAATAAAATATCTCTATCACATAATCGTAAATACTATATCCTACGGCTGAGGTACCTACCATCAAGCGAATATATAATAACAGTGGAATAATTTTCAAATTTAGTTCTATAGTTCCTGAGATCCTGCCAACTAAGATACTAATATTAGCATATATTTATAAAATGGCTACCTAACGGCAATATAACGCAAGCCATTGTAAAATGACCCGCAACGCTTATCGTTGTTCATGAAAGGCGAGGCTCAATAATTTCTTTGTCACGGCCGCGACCGCTTATTATAACTGGGTGGCCGTGATGTAACTGAAGGTTGAAGTTCTCGGTTATCGGGTATATTAAACTGGGGAAACTTATACGAGGAATGTTCAAAAGGATTGTTCCGTTATTTACTACATATATAGCAGTATCACAAAGACGAAGAAGTATTTATACTTATAATTATTTAGGTCATAGTTGGAAAATTGCACATTGGACGTTTTGGTCTCAGTCTATAGATTTCCGAATGCTGAATCCGATTGATGAAATAAAAAGTAGGTCGACAGCGCATCATATTTGCATTCTGTGGCTGGGGTATCATCTACCATCAAGTGAACCTCATGCTCGCCTATCGGTATCTAACATAAAAAAAAGTCAAATTCTTACATAACGTTCCAAATTTAGTGAATATTATCTACGGTTAGGTAAGCTGACATCAGTAACACATATACATACTCTATTTTAGACTCTAGGGCATTGACATAGTATTAAATGTTGATCGAAGCTCTAGGGCCCTAATTCCAGTCGCATATATTCCTAAGAACTGTCAAAATGTCAAAGTTCTACTGAGATAATATGGTTTGACAAGTCCTAAAACTAGATCCAAACCTGATTTATGTCTTGGGATAGTTAAAAATATATATCCCTAGTTAAAAATATATATCGCAAATTCGCAATAGTGATAATAAAGTGTATAATACACGCTTAAGTTTTTCCTCTTTAGAAATTTTCCAAACTGTATCTATATATTTTTTTCAAAAATTCGACAAAAGTGTATTTAATTATCCTAATTAGTGCTTAAAGGATGGCTTATCCCGTCTTATGAGTTGATTAACACAGCGTGGTTCTAACGCAATAGATGTAAACCGCAACCGCAAACCGTAACTCTAGCGCCTACCTACGTCTTATTGCTTTACTAAAACCGTTTTATTGCAAGAATAATTACTTTAATCAAATAAATTAATAATTAATTCTAATGTAAACATTCAGAGTATATATATATGTATATACAGGAGTTATAAATGTAGGGAATTTAATGTATGTATGCATGTATAATAGTAGCCTAATTGGGACTTGTTTTCGTACTTTGGTTGGGTCGTTGGCGCATTGGGTAGAATGCGTTCCAATGTGTCGCGGGTTCTAACCCGCCCAGGGATGACATGTTTGTAATTTTCTGGAAACTCATCTTCCCTCCGTTTGGTCACTCTGGACATTAAACGGGTGGGAGGAATATCTTAATTCCGACTGAGTAATGAACCATCGTTCACAGATGGAAAAACCGTGTATGCATATCGCAAACTTCAATTTCAGTCTGTGGATTACCGAATACTCAATGTAAAAATCGACAGCGCATCATTGACTGATGTTCTGTCTGCTAAAGTATCGAGTGATCCTCATGCTCGTCTGGCGATATCTAATATAAAAAAGGGGGGGCATATAACTATAAGGAATAATCTTATGAAATATCTAAATATCATTTTGATATGCCATTACATTCTCCCATTTCCATCGGATTATAGGTACCTATATAATATGTATTAGGCTTAGTTCTACTTAATTATATTATGATTGCTGATCCGGCTTTAAGAAACCCTTGAATAGCTTATGCAATTTTTGAAGTTGCAAACCATTAGGTCGATAGGTGTTTTATTGACAGGTAAATTGAACTCGAGATATAAGCGGCATATAAATTCTCTACTTTACTGTCCGCTTAAAATGTATTAGACTCGTGTCCTTTGCTATGTACTAATTTTAGCACATACGCAGGACCCTTTCATATATTTATAAATTCATGATAACTACTTTAAAATAATTATTCTGGGACCGGATTAGCGTTTATAACGAGTTTGACTTAAAGGTTTTGAAGTCATATCAATGATTAGGGCAGAATTCTACTTTGAGATGTTTTTCTACATTTTTTGAAAGTACCTATATTCAAGAATATTCTCTTAAAATTATAAATCGATTGAAGTCTAGCTGTAGATACTATTCCTCCCCTGGAACGCTTCCCTGATTTTGTTCGAGTAACTGCTGTCTTTTTATAAATATTGCTTACCAACTGTAGTGAAATCAAACATAGTTATCTAAATTATATTTTTGGAAAGAAAAGACGCGTCAAAACAACACTACTGTCTTTTCAAAGTAGCAATCGTGCTTCGTGCAGTCATGTCCTGATTGAACGTAAGATATTTTTTTTCTGTGATATTTCCTTTATAAAAACGTTGAACACGTTTATCTCGAAAGTACTTTTATACACCGCTTGGTGCCTACATTTCCGAAACTACTGAACCGATTATTACGAAATTTCCACATTCTGGTCACTGACTGCAACCGGCTGAATTAAAAATAATTATTTGAAAATATTGAAATATTTCGGCTAGAAGCAAAAAAACATTTGTTCTTTTTCGCCGCCATTTTTGCATGTATATCAAACATCCTAGTTCCACTGGTTTCTAGTGATAGGTATATCGAATCGAAAAAAAACAATTCTGTTTCATATATACATTTTTAATTATTTCAATACCAGCACACTGAACTCTATTATATATTTTTTTTATAACTTAGTAAAAAAATCATAAATAGGTATAGCCTTTTATTTCGGGCGTCCTAAGTAGAATTCTGGTTTAATTACTGTAATTACTGCACACGTACTTCACATACGTTGAATTTGAAATTACATAAGTTTTTCTGAAATGCACTGTTTTTATCTTAATTTAATTTAATACGAGTCGTCGTTCACAGCCATTATATAATGTCGGGTTTTGTTCCAACCTCCGCACTTTCACGTTGCAAACATAAAACGTCCGCAGCATTTCTTTTTTACACTTGCAAGCTTAATTACGATGTATTTCCGTCAGAACTCTTAATAAAGAGGTATTTTTATGAGTGAAGTCCCCAGTCGGAATATAAATTGGGTTAGATTTTTTTATGTTAGATATGTATAGACGGGTATGCGGCAGTGGCGTAGCTATCATAGGGTAAAGTGGTGCATCTCGCGGGGGGGTACCCAGTGCGCAAACGCGTTCCCCTAAAAAAAATATATGGTAAAGTAGTGCAGTGCACCAGGGCTCCGAAGCTCAGATGGCTTCAGGGGCTTTGGAAAGGGGGGCAGTACCTCTTGAAGTTTCGAGATATCATTTAATTTTTTCAAGATTTTAAATGGTAATTTTTTTGTAACAACAGAAACGCAAAGCGTACTTGATCTATACTAATATTATAAAGAGGAAACATTTGTTTATTACGACTTAACTCAAAAACTATTATTTCACCAATTGAAAGCTACATTATCAGCGAGTAAAATAGCTATTTTCTTTTTATTTCTTTTTAGCACATCTACATTGTACCCGTGCGAAGCCGGGGCGGAACGCTAGTTAGTAATAATTTGTAAATAATTAATTTTGCCAATTTTGCCAATGCCCCCATAGCCACTGCTAGAAGACTCACTTGGTGATAGGTCTCAGTCGCAGAACATCGGCCATTAAAGAGATTTTGTGAAGCACTCCAATCTGACATAAATAAAGTTTACACTTGGGCCAAGGAAAATGATTTAAGCTTTAATGTGTAACATAATGACATTCACGCGCTCCCGTACTCCCATGTGTTATTCATATACGATAGATGGCGAAACGCTACAAAGAGTAAACCAAATAAAAGATTTAGGTATATTGTTTGATCCAGCACTTACTTTTAATCCTCATATAGAACTATTATGTCTATAATATGGAGCCCTCATGAATGCCCTCATGCCCTCTATATATGATGATGGAATAGCAGGAGATACTAATCATATTCGAATCTTCGTTTAAATATGCAAATTAATGCAATATAACCGTCATGCTCTGTCATAGATCAGACGGTCAGTAATGCATGAAGCAATAAAAAAATAGTACATGTTTTTTCGAACTAAAACAAAGAACAAGTTTCGATTTCAAATATTAAGAAATATGTATTATGAATTATGAAATCATTATTAATGATTGCTAAACAATAAAATATATCAATAATAAATTCTATAGAGTATAGTTCTGTTTCGATTGATGCTCAATTCTCATGACGTAGTCTTTACTATAAGGATTTCTTCGAGCTCACCGAGATACCTTTTCATTAACGAAGATTAAATTGCAACAGACATTCTATACCAGATAGGAAGCTCTTCCTTGACCTATATTTTATTCTAACATTAATGAAATAAATAAAATCTCTGAAGAAACCAAACCTATCGTAATAAAAACAAGATATAACAACTTATACCGGATTAAAACGGAGATATAGAAAATTGCGGTAATTTAACTCCGTACGAATTATCGAAAAGATGTCGTTAGTATGGCAACTTTATGAAAATTCAAATCTTACAACTGTCACATTTCTGTCTGCCCGTCCGTGACCACGCTTGCTGAAAAGCATTCGAAACGTCGGCATCTATGATATATAAAAACATTTTCAATGTTAGATCACTTCATCAGTACTATAAGTGAACTATTCCTGGTTATTAATCTAGCTGACAAGATTCAATTAACACATGAGTGGTGCTCATAAATTTTATAAATAGCAGTCGCCTACGAGTGGTCGCAAAATCGTCGGCCATTTATGCACTAAGCGCTGTTGAGAATCCCGATGTGTGGAAAAATAAATAAATAGAGATTTTATCGCAGTTTACAACTGCCAACTGCTTACCAGCACAAACGTTAATAACCGATAGAACTAACTCAAACAGTCTGTTGGTATAAATTCATAATATTTGCTGGAAGTACACATTAAACATGATTTTATAGTTATTGTTGTTTTACAAACATTCCAATAATGGCACCGACCGCTTCCGTTTAGGCGTTCAGTGGTTAGCGCGATGCGTTAAGCATCTGAGATCTTAGGTTTGAATCCCGGTGAAAAATATGTAAAATATGGTGTTCGTCGGGCAGGGCACAGAAGGTCTACCTTCATCTAGAATAATAGAATAGAATCTACTTTATTATACACAAAAGCAATCATACAAGCAATAAAAACTAAAGCTAAATATTGTACAAGAGGATGGTACATCTACTTGCCTGTAAAGAAAAAAATATTAGTGAAACAGACACAGGAGTCCCAATCCCCAACGTGGGGACTCGGAAATTCAAGCCAATAAAGGTACCAGTAGGCCTTCGAATCCCACCGAGGATATATGTATATAATTTTCCGTAAACATATTTTCCCTACGTCTTTTTACTTCGGGTATTAAACGGGTGGTCGAAATCGAAATTCCGACCGGCTAATTACCGTTCATAGATAGAAAAACCGTAAAGTGTAAACGTACACTTTATGAATAAAAGGTAATAAAAAAAGCAATATTATATTATGTAATATACATAATTTTATATAAGGTTCTGTTCTATTTATCAATTTCCTAAAGCTTATTTTAAAAGATCGACAACACATCTCCAAGCCCTCTGGCGGTGATCACTTACCATCACGTGATTCAGCTGCCCGTTTGCCCCCTATCTTATTAAATAGCTATATTTCAAATTTCGTTTGATTTAATACGTTTCGGTTTCAGCCTACGGATTTTGAAATGCTCGAAGTAAAAGATAGGAGTGGGCTTTAATTCAACAAGCAGCTTTTTTAGCTGATTTTCGAATGTTAACGAATTAGCTACTTTTCGTTACGTACAAAAGCCGTTAAATATATTAACTTTTTCATTCAACGATTTTCGAACGCAACGCGCTGAGGGGTGAGCACGAACGACTATCGACTAAGTATTCGAATCGTCAAACTGTCAGTTGTATGAAAAATCTCATACAAATGACAGTTCGACGATACGAATAGGTACTCTTTCGATACTTGTTCGTGCTCACCCCTCTGATTAGCTCAACGAATATTCAATGCGTAGTCGCTAACTGCAAACCAGCTAATAAAATTAGCTGCTTTTTTAACAGGTTATCAATTTGTTATTAGCAGTTTAATTTCGTTAACACAAAAACCGTCAACGTCCCACTTCTTGTAAAAGATCGAAAGCGCATCATTGGTTGAAGTTCTGTGTCTGTGTAATACCTTCCTTCAAATGAACGTCATGCTCGTATGTCGATATCAAATAACCTCCTATGACTATGAGGTGTTACTTATGACAAAAATGTAATAAAGGATTGCCTAGTTTCTACAGTAAATGGAAATAAAATATGTTAGAATATAGAATATAGTAAATCACTCACATTCATTTTATAGCCGTTCCGTCTCAGTGGAAGCTTACGAGCTTCGAAGCATTTATCATGTAATACTCGTACAATCGCATATGCTTTGGTAACATGATGAACGTGAATTTTGTAGTAATATCTTCTTCTTAAAAAGGTAACAATCAATTATGGGGTCGGTGCAGTATATTCTCTTTTTAACCGACTTCAAAAAAAGGAGGGGGTTCTCAATTCGTTTGTATGTTCTTTTTTTTGTATGTTTGTTACGCGATAAGTCCGCAAGTTATGGGTGGATTTGGATGATTCTTTTTTTGTATGGCATAATAAAAATACGGTGGATTTCAAAAATAACTGTTAATAAATAATGCTTTGAAGTAATTAAAATATTATTTTTTACTTTTTAGTTTAAGTTTAGTTGGAGTTTTGAAGTCGGTTTTTGTCCTCCTTTTTTAAAAGTATTATATTGCATTAAAATAAGGATACAGTTTATTATTAATACGGCATTTGGGTGTTTTCATTCGGAGATGGGTCGATTTTTTACAAAATTAATAGCTTCAAACAACGTGTGAAATATAGCTATTTAATAGGTACTTTTTATAGGATAAGACAAGGCAAACGGTCAGGTAAATCACGTGATGGTAAGTGATCACCGCCATAAAACTTGTAGATGCGTTGTCGATCTTTTAAAATAAGCTTTAGGAAATTATAAATAGAACAGAACCTTATATAAAATAATTTTTATTACATAACATAATATGGCTTTTATTATAATCTTTTATTTATAAAGTAAACAACGTCCATTTTTTTTAACTTTAATTGAGGTTTTCAGAACAGACAGTAAACCCACGTATCCTAATTACATGATCTGGAATTTTATATAATATCCACAAGAAAAAAATGATATTAAAAAAAAATTGAACTCCTTTTCGGAACTAGTTTTTATTACGTGTATACTAACAAGGAGCAGCCTTCATATCTTTATAGCGTGTCAACGGCGTGTTACATGTTAGTCGATAAGTGACATGTGTCACGTATGCTGACACGCTGGGGGGTTTGGGTGGGGGTAACTCTGTAGTTAAATGTATTTCGTATTTTCCATATAATGTCTGCTCATATTGCTTTTATGTATTTTTAGACTGAAACTTATACTAAGTGACTTTTATTAATGGTAACTGTAAAAGTTCTTTATTGCTGGGATATTTTTACTGACACTCATATTACCTCTATTTATTCTCTTTAATGTCATATATTTCACGCCTCTTTCCCATTGGGATTGGCAGAGATCAAGAATTTCCATTTTCCTTGATCAGATCGGGCATGTTCTACAATGGCCAGATTAAAAGTACCTACTCGAAACCGAAGAGCGTGCATGAAAGCGTAGATGATGGTGGAAAAAGCGAAGTGATATGCAAGGATCGGAGCGTAATATAGAGATCCATAAGAAAATATAATTGTAATATACATACATATAAACTCATTTATAAGTCCTTGTAGGATGTTTTGGCCCTCGAATTTGTATGGTGTTACAACATGTCAATTCTATACAGAATATTCGCAGTAGCGGAACCACCATACAAGCCTAAAAGCCTGGCTCGCGTTTTTAATGCAACCATAAACGTAATTATATAAGTAATTGTATAAGTTGTTTATAAACAAAGCCGGACTTTTGGGCTTGTTTCGTTGTCCCGCCACTCATTATTCGATGTTTAACGTATAGAAATATATAGTGGCAAATCAAAACTTTATTACATTTGATTGATTTGTAAATGTAATCAAACAACTAGGAAATAATCGTGGATAATCCTCGTTGATTCGCTTCGACACGACAACGCGCTGAAGTAAATTAAATTATTAGATAATATGTGTATTGTGTAACTCATCTACGAGTGTATGTAACTATCTATCTATCTAAGTAATTCTGTGGTTTTTGTAGAGATAGTTCCTTAATCTGTCTCGTAGTGTTCGTAGATAATAGATATTTATGAATCAAAAGAAAATAACAACTGGGGGGTGAGCACGAACAACTATCGACAAAGTATTCGAATCGTCAAACTGTCAGTTGTATGAATAATCTCATACAAATGACAGTTCGACGATACGAATACTCTTTCGATACTTGTTCGTGCTCACCCCTCTGTAAACAGTAAATCGTTGGTTATGGGCCTGGTTATAATAAGAAATAGAAAATTTTCGGACAATATTATGGTTTAAAGATGCCCTTTGTGTTTTATTATTATTGGTTTCTGTGTTAATTTTTATCCAAGTCGATTAAACATTTTTGATATAAATTTATTTCTAATGGTGAAAACTTAGACATTGTCGTAGGAGGCAGGGTAAGTTAGAACTTAACGCCGACGTTAAACGTCTTCGTTCGTTTCTTATGGGATACTGGATAGAATGGGGTACTCAGTGTATCACTGACCGATTCGCCGCGATCTCTTGTTTTAACTGATTGAATTCATCGGCTTTGGCTCACCCATAAATAACAAAGGGATGTGTGAAAAGTAAAATTCGTCAGCGCAGAGGGATGGCTAAGACAGATATGAATTAGATTAACAGAATATGGAGGACCACTAACAAAAGATTCACTAAAATCCAGAGCCCTTAACGATGGTCCGACTCGACGTGGTGACCCAACAACAGGACGTACCGCTCCAGCTAGCTGAATATCGTGGCAGGCTGAAGGAAGGGGTGACAGGCTGACGAGGAGTCATGTTGGGATTATAACTGAAGAGAGAAATAAATAAATAAAAATAATTTGTTCCAATCATAAATATTACTTATTGCTACTTTGCCAAGACTATCAAGATACTCTCGGCTCTAAGAGAAAGTGTGATTATAAAAATAAACTGAATATCAAAGCGAACGCAAAATAATTCTTTTCAGCGACATTTTTCCGTGTCAGTTTTAATAAATCATTCCGGTTTTGTTCTCCTAGAAATTATTAAAAGAAGTTATATTATTTCGAATTGAAAAAGTTTACGATATATAATTAAGTTTTTCCTCTAAACATTTAATAAACACAGACAGCGTACAAAAAGCAGGACAATGTGCGGTCATTTAACACTAGAACAGCGCGCGGGTTATACTGAACAAGTGGAATAGTATCCCGGTTAGAAAATAATCTATATCACTCTCTAACCTCAAGCCCACCCTAAGCAAACATCAAGTCTATCCTTTGTTGTAATTTTATGTAAAATTCAAACGGATAAACATACTATCTTATAGGGTTAATTTGTCTTTACATAATTTAATACACAATAATATAATGATCATGTTGTAAAATGGCAACAAAATTGTATTAAGATTATTTATGTAACATGGCAACTCTCTCTCTCTGCTCGATGGTCATGGAGGCAGTAAGTGTGCTCTTTACAAGCGATATACAATTTTAGTCCTTTACAAGAATTATACATTATTACTTTACTTATTAAGTGTCTTTATTTACACAAATCCACAACAGATCACATTACACACAATACAGAATATTATAAATGTATTAAAAGTTTAATTTTGATAGAACACTTTTCGAACATCGTTCAAAACTTCAAAGTATAATTTAGAAGATGTAATTAAGTTATATTTATGATTGAAAAGATTACGTAATTAACAGACGTTTTGTACCCTTTTAAATTCAGCTTATAACTTAAATTATAACTATTATAAGAAGTAAATCTGCATATTAAATTCACCCATACATAAATAGCTTAATATCCAAATGTGTTTCTTAAATGGAAACGACACGAAATAATACGAGGATCGGGCAATATTGGGTTTAGCGTAAACAAAAATACACTGGAGAGGAAACCGTAAAAGCGGCGGTCATTTACCACGCCTCGCCTGCCTCGTAAGATGCACGTGTTATATTGTTGGAATTATTAAATTATAGCCAGACTAGCGACAGTATGCGGTGATTTTTGCGCACAGGTTAAAAATAAGAGCTTCAATATACAGTATCTTTTGCACGAAACACAAACGTTGATATTTTAAATTAATTTATTTTTTCCATTTTTGAGACAATTGCTCTTCATAACTACGAAAAGTCTATTTAATCAAAGGAACAAATTCTAAAAGTCTAAGGGCCAGTCTCACCGGTTCTAAATAAAGTTTCAGTTAGTTATTTGCCATTTAACACTATCTCACAGTTAAAGGTTGCTGATATATTTTTTTTGTTTCACCATCTAACTCATAGATAAATTAACCGGCAAATAAATTTATCCGCCACTTATTATTTGACGGAACGGCAACATCGCATTTTTACGTTTCAATACGACGAGCAAATTATTGCTATTTAAAATCTATTTTGAAAACTTAAATTGTATATTATTTTTTATTTAAAATGAGATACGTTTACTTTTTTAGTGTTCTCAAATATGATTTAATATATTATGATGATAATAGACAGTGTATGTAATATAAGTAATAAATATTAGTATGATTACAAGTTTGTGTACCAAATGTATTTACGTCAAATGGAAACGCAGATGTCATTTGTGACAAGGAATCTGACTTGTTCGGCTTATTGACTATATTGTTATTTTATATTTATTTGAAATGGAAAAACATAAGCGTGAAAGAAGCTTTAATTTTAGTTAAGATGAAACGGATCTAGTAACGCTTGCAGACGCAAAAAAACGTGATGCGACTGTGACTTGGTAAAGTAAAGAAAAAGCCTGGAAGGATCTTGGGACGGTATTTAAAACTGGGTCAATATATCGCAATTACAAACACCTCAAGTTAAAATATGAGGGTGTTAAAAGAGATAACAAGGATATTATACACGAATTAGAAAAACAACATCTTCTCAAAATAGAGTTATTAAATAAGAATTTGGGACAAAAGTGAAAAAAAAATCATAAGTTCGGGTCATAAGTCAAACTTACAGTGTTTTATTTTTTGTGCAAATTTTAGTTAAATACTAATCATAAACTCATACAGTTATAAACTTTTTTATCAGGATTCTGTAAGTAGTGCACAGTAGTACAATATAGTATTGATTTTTCACTTGGAAAATAAATGACATATTGTAATAAGAACTTTCTTCATTTTAACAGGTTTTCCTTAAATATTCAATTTGTTAATATTGATTAACTACTAGGGAACCGCCCAGCTTCGCACGGGTGCAATCTAGACAAAAAATAATAAAGATAATTTAAATGTCATATATCTAATACTTTATTTACCAATCAGTTGTAATCTTTATATCACTTTCTATTAATTGTAGAATATTATAAACAGTCATTTTGGTAAGGAATTGAATTCTAAAATCTTTATCGGCGAGTGATTCAAAATAATTTGGTCTACGGCAAATTATTCGAATCGTACATCAAATAAAAATTCAAATAAATCTATCTCGTGACTACAGTCTACACTAGTAGAATTTATTATACTGAAAAATATCCCAAAACTATTTCTATTCCCGCCATTTATATGTTATCTTCCAGTTAAAAACTTTAACATCCACTTGAATCGGCTGTTAAGTTACCAGCAACTTTATCTGCCAGATATTGCTATTCAAGACTTGTGAAACCGAAATTTGTAGTTTATCTTGCAGATAAGTTCCGATTAGGCTATTCGGGACTTTATCAGCAAGCGGTGAGACCGGCCCTAAATTTAAATGTGTAATTTATAAGATAAATTATTGGCAACTCACGAGTATTCGTCGCCTTGTGTTTTATGAAGTTAGAATTATCATACAAATACAATATAATTAATAAATAATAACAAACAATAATTAGATTCTTAGTAATTAGATCCTAAAAATCCTAAAGTGCTTAGCGACTTCTGTTGTAGAACGTACGCCTATAATTCAAACACATTTGGTCAGGACATTGGTCCCATAAAACCATGTAAATAACGGTAATGGTGCGGCTATTATGTGGTATGTTGAATATTATATCATTGTAAAGATTTCCTAGAGGTCACCGACATTTGATTATTTAAACGGATACAAAAATCTTTCGTGGATTAAAAGCTGGACTTATTACTAAGAGAAAGTTAGACATTCAACTTTCCAGGAGCACTTTGTACGCAGTTTTAAGATTGTTGCTACTTTTATTTTCGTTCTTGGTAGTTACATTTCTTTCTCGATACAGAGTTTGTTTCCGAGAAGTGAAAATGAATAGGGTTGTATAAGGCGTGTGACCTCATTAGTTACTTTGTTTTCTGGTGAGATTTGTGCTGATTCAGTAATTTATTTTTGTTCTATAACCTTCGAATCTTTCACATTTGACACCTATACTAAAATAGTGTAACAAAATCATATCGGTGTTTAACAACGTGTTCATAGAAGAAATTTTTCAATTAGATTTTTTAGTGTTAATAACTAAAACGGTCGATTAAGGTAATTAAATAAAAATAAAAATAAACTTAATACGAAAGAAGAAGTTAATCGAAATTTTAAATATAGATGTAGGTATAATACACAACGTCTGTAAAGCTAGAAAGGTCAAGTCGGCAGAATCACTCGTCTTATATCTCAAAATTTAGTGCTCATTTAGTGCTAATTTAGTGCTGATAGGAGGATTAAAAATGAGAACACTGCTAACTTTTAGTTAAGCTAGCAGTGTACCATTCGTGACCGCGCTATGATACAGTTGGAGCGAGAGGCATATCAGCTAATAATTTAGTGCTCAATTAGTGCTGCCAGTACAGCAAAAGATTTTTGAAAAATATTTTTTTTTTATTTTTTTTCAAATCTACTAGTGCTAATATAACGACACCAGCAGTCTTCAGAGCTAAAAGAAGACTTTAAAACGGAAACTAATGGACTTAAAAGACGTCACCATTCAGTGCTCAATTAGTGCTGCCAGTACAGCAAAAGATTTTTGAAAAATATATTTTTTTTTATTTTTTTTCAAAGCCGTTTTTACATCCTTGGACGGTTTACATCCTTGTTACATATAGCTATGGACGGGTCCTTTCCATCGTCAGTTTTAAATAAGAAGGCATGTTTCACCACCTTAGTTTTCATCGCTGTATACGTAAGAGACGCAAGCACCAACAACTTGAGAGACAGTATTTGTATCGTGAATTTGTCAGTTTAAATTGCATACAAATGGCAGATTGACGGTACCAATATTTACTCACAACTGTTGGAGTTCGGCTCTTAGAAGAGATTTAAGACAAACGTCAGCCTAACTTGCTTACAAATATAGGTGTTTAGTGCGGTGGTTGCAAAAATTTGTCTTCTTTATTTAAAAATATCTTCATTATGTCCATCAGTTCAAGACTAAAATGCGCGTTTTAAGCGCTTTTCGCCGCCACTAAAACTTGATGTTCGTCGTATATCAGTAGTTTATATTAGGTACATAAATATTCCGTTCATACGTATGTATCACATCTCGCTGACCGGTGCCAAGTCCCAGCTATTTGTCTCACTGACGCTTTATCAACTCAATACCATGGGAATTATAGTTGCGCGGTGATTTATATACCGTCAAGATTTATTGTATAAATATTTACAGTTTAATGCTTTTAATTTACGCATTAATTCAACTTAGAATTTAAAGTGTTTTTTTACACAATAATGTCAACTATTGAAATATTTAAAATTAGCTGATGCCAGCGACTTCGTTCGCGTGGGTTTCATCTTAAGCTGAGCTTTTGAGCAAGGTTTCCACTATTCCACGAATACATATTGAAAGCGGCGAAACAAACTATTTCATTTACTTATTAAACTGTTATGAATAAGTTCAACGCGAGTGATATGGTACCTTTAAAATAATCTTTAAATGATGATAACTTTAGGCCTAAAGCCTATATGTTGCCCCGGGCTTTGCATAATACATTTGTGTAAATTGCATGAAAATCGGTCCCGTATCTTCGGAGAGATACAAATAGACAGAGAAACAAAACATTTTAAAAAATATCTGGGTTTGTTCTATTTATCTTCTTACATCCCCCTGACTCAGTTTTTAGCATTTTTTTTCTATGTACAGACATTTGACCTCTACAGTTTTATTATATGTATGAATAGATATAGATGATGTCAGATTAACCAATAACATACGAAGCAGTATAGTAAACAAATATTAATACATTAATCAGACACACAACAAATTGTCTTACTATTATTTATTCTGTGATTCGACCCTTGCCCTTTACATCCAATAAATTGTATTGGTTTTGCCCGTGTACGCTCGGACATGGAATTAGTTTCCTGAAATAAAATGCCACTCTTCATCCCTCGCACTACAACCGAACAAAAAAAATAATTTCGATTATAGGATTTGAGCAAAGCTCGGCCCTCTCATGCCTAAAATCTATATCGGTGTATGAAATAATGATTGGATCAAATTGGATTATTATTTATTATTTATGTAATATTCTGACTAATGGGTTAACCCACAAAGTCACAAAGACACTTCAGAAATCGATTTTTCGACTTGATTATTTACCATGAAAATGTCAGCGAAAAAATTCCTAAAGTACCTTATCAACTGTTTTCAAGGGCGTTCAAAAAAAATATTGTATATAATCTTCTTTCTGCCCTGTTCTCTTTTTAAAAAAATGCAAAAGGGGTTGAAAAGACTAATTTCGGACGTCTTATTGAATTATTTTCGGACAATAAATGTTCTAAAGGTGTCCTCGATAGTTCTTTCGAAATAGGCAATTACGCCATTCGAAAGAATAACCTTGAAAATAGTTTTTTTAATAATTTTTTCGGTGACATATTATTCATGGTATATAAACAAGTCGCAAAGTCGACTTCTGTCTTTGTGACGTTAAAGGCGTTAAGAGCGTTTATTTCTCAGAAGAATTTAACTCACTTAAGGGGGAATATCAGTGTGACAGGCTGAAATGTCAGGTATTCTTTGAAATTAAAAGATGTAACTTAAATATTAATACAAATCAAGTTCTTACCGATTAGTCTGCTATCTCTGGACCATACAGAAGCTCTTTTGCGCCCACCAATATCATATCCTCATCCTGAAGTTTGTTTATAGCACTCAATCGTCCCTTGAGCGTGTTTGCTGATGAGTAGCGATCGACGTCTTTCATACGTTTTTGGTCGATTTCGTGGTCATAATTCAACAGTTTCTCCTATGGAAATTCCCAAGTCCTCAACAACAACCAACAAAGCCACGTGACCATCGTGAAATATTATAGCAGCCAAAATTAGCGGCTGATTTGACTACTTGCCGCAAAAATGACTGCGCAGCAAATTTTCAAATCACAGCATGAAAACTTTCTGGTTGTTTTGATTTAACGCTGCCAAATACTTTTTGAGCACCACCTCAGTCGTGATATGTTATCACGACTAAATTATTCATAAATTAACCTCCTCCTCAACATTTGATGCAGTGCTGCTTCGTGCTTGTATGAGTCAAGAGCACCGAGCGCGCGAGCCTTGTGCCAAGTACACCACGATTTGACCCCCTCCGAAATGTACTGGTGATGTGGATTCTCGTCTATGGTGCACTTATAGTAAAGAGTGGCCCATAATCCATATTGCATTCCTCATGTACTTGTAAGACGCACACTACTCGAAATATGGCTTGTAACTAACCAACTGACTACTAATACACAGATGTATATAATATATTATATACCTGACTCCTCCTGGCACACAGGTAGTCAGGTAGATATTAATTTTGGCGCCTGAATAGACGAAAAAGGCGGTACGTGTCCGGCCCGTATAGGCCCGGCTCTGAGTGCGTCGGCGCTTGAGGCTAATTTCGAATACTTGTAAGCCGAATATTGTTTTGAAAATTTATAGGCATATTCTTAAAGGCCAAAACTATATGTTTAAGCAAAAAAAAAGAAACTGATTTCTTTTTTTTTCCACACTGATATTCCCCCTTAACTGAGAAATTATTTCTAAAAATAGTTAGGACAAATGTACAAATTAAGTAGGACGTCGAATTTTTTACAATAAACATTCCTCGGGTCCAATAGTAATCGTTAAGTGGGTATAATAATAATTTGTCTTGGATTTTTGATAAACATATTACTTATCCACTAGTAATTTCACTCGGGGGTAAACCATACTTTATAAAAAACTAGCCACACGCCTCGGCTTCACACGGGTGCAATGTAGATTTACTATAGGTACACACTAAGTCATTCGCTGATAATGTATGTAGCTTTCTATTGGTGAACGAATATTTTAAATCCAGTAGTTTTTGAGTTTATTCATAACATACAAAAATACAAGTCTTTCCTCTTTATAATATTAGTCTCAGATTAATTATTAGTATAGAAAGGACATCTTCAATTCGACTGATCTTTTCAGGTCGGTGGTGGAAGCGACCGATGTACAACTGAACATGCGCGTGGGCATCCACACGGGCCGAGTGCTGTGTGGCGTGCTCGGTCTGCGCAAGTGGCAATATGATGTCTGGTCCAATGATGTCACACTAGCTAATAATATGGAAGCTGGCGGTGAACCTGGGTAATTATTGACTCATTTTTTTTCGTTTTTAGGGCCGCTATAACAACAAAGACCAAAAATCACAATAAAATAAATATTTAAAGGGGCTCCCATACAACAAACGTGATTTTTTTGATTGTGAGGTTTGTCTTGGTATGTAGCGTTGGTGCTGTTAATTATTTATTGCGTTACGAAAAATAGTCCTGTAATTGTTACTGGGTAAGAATATCATTTTCCCAGTAAAAATCACGTATTCGGATACATACATATGTAATGTACCTGGAATATTTGACAGTCGTTAATCTGAAAATGCTAAGTCAAAGGCAAGTATCTGTACTCAAGTTTGGTATTTGCATATTACAGGCGAGTGCATATAACTCAAGCGACTCTGGAGTGTCTAGGAGGAGCATACGAAGTGGAGCCGGGGCATGGTGCTAGTCGAAACGCGTACTTACGGGACCATTCCATACAAACCTACTTCATTATACCACCGCCCAGGCGGAGAAAGGTTTGTTGACCTTTAATGATCTATTTATGTGTACCTATTTCGAGTATGTAGGCATAAAAGGGGACATCTTACTCGTATGTATCTGTCAAAATTAAGAAATTATACAAAATGTATAATTTCTTGGGGAATATCGAGACAAAATAAACCCGTAAAATATAGACAAAGTAATATACAAACTTTTTTGCTTATTTTTAATACATATTGTCTTCTGTTAAATAAAATAATTACATTTTTATCCGTCTGGTTATATAGATTTTTATAGAAATCATATTATAATTTAATGAAAAATATATATATATATATATGTATATATTAGAAAACATTAGATAATTTTATCAATAATTCCTAAAACAAGTCGACATTAGTATTTATTTATGTGGTAAATGAATATACGAATTACCCTCATTTCAAAATCAATTAATATTTGTTTCGTTTGGGTGGAACTGACTTGTTTTGCGGTAACTAAAATGCCTCATAATTCCCTATAGGATTCCGTAGTTGTTATAGGTAATAATGTGTCTTTTAATACTTTATGAGAAATCTGTTCAATGATAATGAATAATATAAACAAAAGGGAATCGTTTTGGGAGCGCTGAGGAATCTTATCAAACTTTCATATGCCCTTTTCATGTACCTTTGCTCTATACTTTAGAATGTAGGGTATTTCTTCCCGTTTAAAACCAAGCTGATACCGAAATAACCAATGTTGTCCTAATTCGTGACCTTGATCCAACTACTCTCAATTAAAAATGTTGTCGTCAATAGTATTACTTTAATTGGTTTCATACCTTTTTTTAAGTTTATAAGCAAATCAGGCAGATGACTTACCTGATGTTATGTGATCGCCACAGACATCTGCAACACCGAAGGTCTTACAGATACGTTGCCAACCTTTAAGGAATTATTACCGCGGAATACTGAAACGATAATCAAAACTTAAGGGCTTCTTAAAATGTTTCTGTCTTTCATTTTACCTTCGTGATGAAAGGGTTAGATATACTTTTAAGTACACCTCAATGTTGATTAGCGTTCAAGAATTCGGCCATTAGTCTCTTAAAGGTTTTCAACTCGTATCGGTTCGGAAACATTGCCGGCGACAGCTGGTTGAGTGCTTGTATAAAAGAGAAAGTATCTAAGGAATTGCGTGTTTGTGGATTTCCCCACATCTCGCCATCTTGTACTCATCATGTAGTTCAGTTATGACCTAAGTTGTAACCTTATAATATTATTTTTTCAGATGTGCCTGTCAGCCGGAATGGGTTTGAGTTCAGGGTCTCGCAGGAAACTCTCCTTTAAAAACGTTTCAAACGTCGTAGTACAATTATTGCATTCAATCAAATTCAATGTTGACGTGCCGTTTTCGAACATGGCCGCATCGCCACAAGAACTCAAAGCGAACGCTGCTAGGAAGGTATATTGTGTGAAAACAATAACGTTATTTATTATATAGGATAAAACGTTTTCTATATGCACTGTGACGTTTTTAAATTCGTCTTGCACTATTATTAGACACGCCTAAATATTACAAAACCGTGTCGACTTTTTTACTCGTATTTATATCACGTTTGCTAAGTGATGTTCTTATTTTGATGACTGCACTTTAAGGTAAGCTATTTTTATTATCCTATTATTATATGTATTTATATTTATACTATCCTCTAATAGTACATTTATATAGTAGTTATTTAATATTATTTCAACTTTATGAGCGTTAAATCTATTGTAAAATAATTCCTTTATCTATTCATAGGCATTAAAAGTTCTGATTCCCTTGTTATTATTTAAAGTTCATAATATAGCTGTGAGATAGTAGGCGCCAGAATATGATATGATGCAGATTTAATTACTTCGCTTTCAATGTTCTGCTGTTACTTGTACGTGAGGATGTGCATTTACGTTTTGTATGCCTGAGCTTGGCGCCTGCGATGTGCATTGAGTAGCAAGTGGGACTATATGGAAATTATCGTAAAATTAGTTTGAGGTAACATTTTAGTGTGTTCCCATTGCTACATACATAGATGTAGGTACCTATTGCTACATAATAGTGTATGTTTCAACTTTTAATAACAGTTAATAGCTAAGATTTCGACA
This sequence comes from Anthocharis cardamines, assembly GCA_905404175.1. Classification (NCBI taxonomy): domain Eukaryota; kingdom Metazoa; phylum Arthropoda; class Insecta; order Lepidoptera; family Pieridae; genus Anthocharis; species Anthocharis cardamines. The sequence goes on from FR989954.1 coordinate 4,921,979, forward strand.
TGTTGAACACTGTTACAGGCTATTTGCTAGCAAACCTAGCGCAGATCTCATAATTTAATATCTTTGAAGAGTTTAATCGGAAATCGCTAAGTCGGTGGAGTTATTTGAGTAGGAATTTAGTTTATAGTACGTTGTGATAAATCTTCGTAAGAGTGAAAGGATACGGTATACGGTCATAATCATTGAAACGATAACGAGATTTTGATTGAGCGATACAGAGTTGCGATCAGACGTGTTAGGTGAAGTGAGCGGTGCGTGTTGGCGGCAGGTGCAGGACTTGAGGCGCGCGCTGCACGCGGAGCCCGGCTCGGCGGAGGCGCTCCGGCTGGCGGCGCTGAAGGACGACGTGAGCGCCCTGCGCCCTCGCCCCGGGCCCGCCCCCGCCCCCGCCCCGGGCACGCCGCCCGCTCCCGCCTCGCCCGCCACAGCCCCGCACAACCACACCTTCGACGCGGTCATGCAACACCACGCACTACGCACACATGCAACGGTCCACACACACACGTCTATCATACGCCTAACATTGTTTTGACGTAAAGCAACACACAATTTGATAATGGTGGTAGTGAAGATTTAATGACCGATATTGTATGTCGTAGTTAATGTTTAATATATAGGAATATTTTGAAGTGGAAACGGATAATTTTGGTTGCTTTACGTATTTTTGCACTTCACGCTATTTTTGATAAAAACTAATAGAATGTACTAGACGCGAAGTAGTTGAGCGTTAGGTAAATGGTCATAAAACCTAAATACATTACTATTGTGAAGTGTTTATGGTTTTATTTATATACCTACAATCTCGGATTATAACATTGTTTGACATTTTCTAGTGAAAGGCAATAAATTAGCGTGCTGTAAGAGGACAAAGATTTTAATTGTGTTGCTAGTTCTCGTGTTTTTTTTTGCTTCACAGAACTTACGCCGAAATGCAGTTACTATGTTTTTGCAAATAAACAATAATTTGGCTTCGCAGTATTCTAGTAGTTTGATTTTTGAGTGGATTTTTAATGTGTGCCGCTTTTTTCTAAATTCCGAAGTATCTTAAGAGGCTTTTTAAAATTCTTAAATCAAATATTCTATAAAGTTTCGGTACTGACGCGCTTTAAGTATAATTCTTTACCGTTCACGTAAATAGTAAAAAACATCTGATTTGCACAAAATTTTCCTTATGTGAATGTGACATTAAACGGTTTCCGAATTCTGCATTTTAGTTGCTGGGTTGTTCAAGCTTTTGCTAGTGCGAAATACAAACAAACCCATGGCGAAAGCGTCAACCTTACCGCACCATCCTTTATTATAAGGACCTATAGGGAATGGAATTCCCTGCCGGCGTACATCTTCCCGCCGAGTTCTAATCTGGGTCACTTCAAAGCAAGTGTGCGTAGGTTTTTAATGAGCAAGCGTGTTCTATCTTAGGCCGCATTGTCACTCTCCATCAGCCCGCCTAGCATGACCATCAAGAGATATCTCGCGGACGAGGGAAGACAAACAAAGAAATAAGATATGTATATCGATATATTATATCTCGACATCGACAATTTTTATCGAGAAGAGATCGATCGACAAATCGACTTATGACATAAGACGACTACGTTTTAACTTAAAGTGTGTTAGACCCGGAAGACATAAAGAGATAATCGATTAGAAAACGGTCGACAAAATTTTGTCGTGGTTGTCATGCTAGGCCGGCAGGTGAACATAACGTCTTGCTCATAACAGTTAGAATTTGAATGTGTCCTTGTTCTTGGTACGCTCGAGTACTCCAGCAACTAACATGCGACGTCTGCTCATTGTTTTTCAGATATTCCGACCCTGGACATTAGTTCCACAACAATTACCCGCTGAAACAGTAAGCGCAGACAGTGTTGTTCTTGTGTATTATTGTTTCCCATCGTACACCGGGTGACACAAACTATTCCCCAAACTTCTTAGGCTATCCACCTCACGAATGAATTCGCGTCTAATTTCCTATATACAAATGCGTAGGCAATTGATTCAAAGACGCGAGCACTCGAAAATTCTCTATCACTATATCTTATTGCGACTTATTTTCTTTTAAAGTTGTTATTCTATTTATAATGATTACTATTGTGTTATTGGTATTTTTGAAAATAAAGTCGAAAGCACAAAACTGTGTTTCACTCGCTGCCCCGACTGGCCAACACTAGCACGGCATGGCATGACCCCTATTGCATGGAGTTCATTTTAAAATAGTTCTAATATTCACTAACTGTTAGATGTTTAAAATTATAGTTATAATTTGTACAGTATGTTCAGTTATAATAAAATAATATCTCTTACTATTCAAATGAACTTTATGTGTAAAGTTTTAATGTAAATTATTATCTATTCACTATTGGATCTGATCTTCAATTTCATGATTGATTGATGTTTGTATTGATGTTTCTACCTTTATTGCAAATCTAATAATGTACGCTGCTTTGGAAATCTGGATAATTCGTTTCTAAGGTCAGTCCATACTATGAATGTAGCATGGATGGTGTCGGCATGCGGCGGTCCCTGTGTACCCCCGAATTGCACACCCTTACGCCAGCATATCCAATAAAAATCTTCGAGGTCATTTATTTGAATTAGCGTGTATTTCAACAGAATAAAGTGACGGAGAAATTTAAGCGGCCGTTGAAAAAGCGTCACTCGTCTGTGTACCACCAGCCCACCAACCGCGTCAATAAGTACCTCGCGCAGGCCATCGACGCGCGCTCCGTGCACCGCGAGAAGGCGACACACGTCCATCTCTTGACCCTTTGCTTTAAAGAGCCTGATAAGGAAGAGCAGGTATTTTTTTATGCTTTATCTTATGAGTAATAATATACATGGGCTATCGCCCATGAAAATCTGAAAAAGTTCACGATTTTTTTTACCTATTCTTACGTCACAATCTACGAAAATGCCAAAAAGTTAAGAAGCTTTGCAGCTACTTCAGTCTAAAATTATAATATTTTGTTTAATAATAACTTTTTTTATGTTTAAATTTTTAAGAGAAGCAGGTCTAATCCAAACGGAAAACCGCGTGTCACGACGACAACTAATAAACCCTATTTGAGATTTGATGAAATTTGATTTAGAAAAAGTCGAAAGGAAAATTAGTTTCCAACCTTTCAAATTCAAAAGGGTTTGTCCCAATTATACATAGAATCGGAAGATTTCGGACCAGTTTTTAAAAACATTCTCTTAGAAAACGCTCCAATCGTTCTATTTCGGATTTTCAGTATCGTGCATCAACAGATGGCGGCTGGGCTGGCTCCCTGAGCGCTGCTCTCGGCGCTCTGGTCGCTGCGGGCGCGCTGCAGGCCGCTATACTACCACAAACATTAATACTGTTGATTCTCTTCGTGATCGCATTCGTGTGGTCCGCTGCGGTACTGGTTTTGACGCTCGCAGCTCGCCTGAGGCTCATTCCGTGTGACGTTTCAAGACCTTTCGCTTTGAGGAACGCTATCACTACGTTTACTATAGTATTGGGGTACGCTGTTGGACAAGCTAATGTTGTAAGTTATTTAAATGTCTTTAGTATATAATAAGGGTATAAATCCAAAATACAATTAAGTTTGGTGATGTAAAGAGGCCGAAAAAGTTTGATCCAAAGCGGTCCATAGATTTAATTTACTTTTTTTATAAAAATCCCTTGAATCATTTATTCTCATTTTAAATGTATATTTGCATATGTCCCCTCCGTGCTTACAAGGGGAAAGCCGTGTCATGGTTACGGATATGAAAAACAGGGAAAATCTTGTCATATATTTTTTCCAGTAAAGTTTGTAAATATGCTAGTGTTTTGATGCACACCAATAACCAAGTCTACTTTATTGAACCTTAATCTCTCTGGAATATTTGTAAAGTCTATATGGAAAATCTGGAAAAGTCAGGGAATTTGTGAGTCACTAATCCTAACAATATAGAGTGTGAAACTGTACAAGTATCGCTCATAATCATTCGAAATATTTCAGTTATCATGCCAAGCAGTAAACGTATGTGGAAACCTAACAGAAAATACCACCACAATGGACGGATTACGATCGATGAAGGGGGACTTAGTATCGACACTGTGGAGCAGTCCGGACATCCATCGGATGTGCCCCGTCCCCCTGTACATACCGCTGGGTTGCTGCCTGAGCACGCTGACGGTGGCCGTGTTCCTGCGGCTGCCCATCTTGGTGAAGGGCGTCTTGCTGGCGGCCATGACGAGCGGCTACGTGGCCGTTATGTTGTTATACCATAAATACTTGTTCGACTGCTACGATCTTATGACTGAGTAAGTGTTCTTTTTTTGAATTTTGAAAGAATTTTTTTAGTCTAATGAATTTCGCAATGGGTTTCGATTATTGCGCCGACGCGATAGAGTTATCTAAAGTTCTTTTTTAATTTTCTTATTCTTAATATAAAAAATATTTTTACCGACATTTACATTAAACATATCTAAATAGATACAGTGATAAGATTCACATATTTTTTAATATTGTCTTTTATTAACGCGAGTATCACACATTTAAATAAAATACTGTATACCGGATTAAAACGCGATTTATTATTTAAATTATTTATCCCGACGTTTCGGATGCTTTTCAGCAACCGTGGTCGCGGGAGACTGAAAGATGACAGTTGTCTTATATTTGAAATGTCACAAAGTTGCCATATTTAATTCAATTAATTAAAAAAAAATATAATCTATTAATTTAGGTAACACAATGTACACCTATGAACGTGAATAAAAAATAATACATATTAAATTACTAATATTACTATAATTAAATGCTTCTAATTTTACATTTACTACCAGTTCACAAATCAAGGGCGTAGAGCGTACGAGAAGAACTGGCAAGAAACTCGCCGCCACTCATTTACACATATTGTTTTTGAGATACAGCTTTATGGTATACTTATTCTATGTCACGAAGTCGGTATGGTTTCATAACCATGTATATGTTCACGCTTGACAACATTCATATGTTGTCAAGTGTGAACATATACATTTTGTGAGTGTGCGTAATCTCGAGAGGGTACGCTCACCATTTAGGAATATTTATACCACATATCTCAAAACAAATGTGTACTTGATTAGTGGTGAGATCACCATACAAGCCCAAATGCTCGGCTTGCCTAATTAATTCAACCATAAAAATAATAATGCCCTGAACTATATAACATAACCACATATGTATACATACCCTGAAGTGTTTTTTGATCACGTATGTTAAAATCTTGACATCAGGTCAGGCGCGGTGAGTTCAGCGTACGTGTCGAGCGCGTGGGCGGTGGCGCTGGCGCTGGCCGTGTTATTGCACGCGCGGCAGACCGAGTGGACGGCGCGGCTCGACTTCCTGTGGCAGGTGCAGGCGCGGGACGAGAAGAGGGACATGGACGCGTTGCAGGTGATGTGACGTCACTGTACACCAGTGGCATAGCTAGTATAGCATAGGTAACTAGCACCCGGTGCGGATCCCAAAGACGTCCTTTATTTTTGCAATTGATTATTAAATTGGGGCTCTTATTGAATAACACTAATCTAAAAAGAAACGGTACGGTGATGAAGTAACAACAAAATTTAAAAAAAAACCTTGAAGTAATTTTTTTACCGTTACCTGTGAAATGCCGCCCCCGCCAAAGTGCCGCCCGGGGCGGACCGCACCCTCCACCCCCTCCCATGCTATGCTACTACTGTACATGCTTTAAGACATTATTAGTCAATAGCTAAATATATAAGTAACTAGCGATCCACCCCGGCTTTGCAGGTGCTCGCTGATAATGTAGCTTTCTATTGGTGAAAGAATTTTTAAAATTGGTCGAGTACCTAGTTTTTAAGTTAAATTGTAACAAACTAACAAACACTTGGCCCTTCAAGACTTTTCTTTACTAATGTTATAAAGAGGAAAGATTTGTTTGATTGCATGCTTGTTTATTTGTTACGATTTAACTCAAAAACTACTCGACCAATTGTAAACATTCTTTCACCCATAGAAAGCTACATTATCAGCGAGTAACATAGGCGAATAACTTTTTTTGTATCTGTGCGAAACCGGGGTATCGCTAGTATTGTATAACATTATATTATGTTCTTTTTTAGTGTCTCATTTTGTTTACATTTTCTGTAAAAATATCGAACAGAGGCAGGTGGCTCACGTGATAATAATGACCGCCGCCCATAGACAACCAAGACCAGAGTGGTCACACGTGCGTTACCGACCTTTAAAGAAAGTGTAGGCTCGTTTCTAGATGGTTCCCAAGTTGGTTAAAGTAATATTAGTAAATAAATAATATAATATAATATTTTTTTATTATGTTGCAGGCCTCAAATAGAAGAATATTATTCAATCTTCTACCTGCGCACGTGGCGACACATTTCTTGGACAATCAGTTCAGAACTAATATGGTAATTTTATATACAATTGGTAACATCACTGCTTGTACTAAAATCTACACGAAACGAACGATTCATGTAATAACGGCTTCGCTCGCATAAAAATATCTTTGTGTATTTTTATTAAGATTCCAAAAAAATGTCTGTTACAAATAACATTAAAATCTGAAAACTGAAAACGTAACAAACTGACAGACAAAGTTATTCGAATTTGTAATATTAATTATAGAGTATTTATGGCTTATTTTGCTTAAAATTATAAATCGTCTAATTTCATTGCAATTGTCTGCTAACACAATATTAAAATAAAGAACAATTACTTGAGCTTACTAAAAAGCATGACTCATACGGCACATCATTCATACATCAACAAACCAATCACACAATCTTTCAATCATCGTACATTCATTCGTTCACAACAATTCTCATTCAAACTACATATGCTTCGTATATGTGTGGCGCACTTTGCACAAGATTTCAGGGGTCATTGACAGTGAATAAAACAGTGTACATAGAATACCAATTTGAGCGTTATAATGAAAAAATATATTGAAATATACTTACCCTCTGTTGTATCTATTTCCTTTACGGGGATCCAAAATCAAGGCATTTTCCATATCAAATGTTTGTTTTATTCCTTTTACTGTTTTGTCATAAAAAGTGATACAACTTTGGGCTAACTAACAGTCGAATACTAAAAAGGTTATTCAGGTTGAGAGCTACTTAAAATGGCGCTGTATTATTTAAATAAAATACTGTAATAATACATATTATTTTTTATTGACATAGATGTACATTGTGTTACCTAAATTAATAGATTATTTTTTAATTTAATTGAATTAAATATGGCAACTTTGTGACATTTCAAATATAAGACAACTGTCATCTTTCAGTCTCCCGCGACCACGGTTGCTGAAAAGCATCCGAAACGTCGGGATAAATAATTTAAACAATAAATCGCGTTTTAATCCGGTATACAGTATTTTATTTAAATGTGTGATACTCGCGTTAATAAAAGACAATATTAGGCGCTGTATTATGTTTTATATTATTTTGAAATTGAAAGCATTTAAGTAAATCTCAATTTTGATTAGCGTTTGAGTATTAACGATTATAATATAAAATCAGTAGATGTCACTTCAAAGCCGCGTGCCGTCAGTTAACATAGATCAGATTCGTTTTGGTCTATTCATGCTTTTAATGCTTCCATAAATCGCAGGCAACTGTATGCACAACCAAAACTAATCTATACTCAACGATAAAAATAACGAAGTCTTTAATACCTTTTTTCAAGAAATTTAAGAAAAAATATATATTTCCTCGTAAGTCCTATATGTTTTTGAACAGGTGTAGTTCTAATTATCTAAAGCACTTCATAAAGTATCAGAGCTTTTAAAGGTGACCTACCCGCCTAGCATGACCATCAAGAGATATCTCGCGGACGAGTAAAGACAAAAAATGATAATATATTTCGATACATCATATCTTGATATCGACAATTTTGATAGACAAGATATCTCGATCGACAAATATCTCTACTTTTGTCATTAGAAGTCGAGTTTTAGTGTAAGTGTCATGTTAGGCCCGGAAGACAAAGAGATAATCGATTAAAATACGAAAAAAACTTCGACAAAATTTTGTCGTGATGGTCATGCTAGGTCGGTTGTGTAATTTGTTTTATAACACTATGAAATACTAGAATTAACTTGTCTATACTTCTATATCTATACTCTATACTAATATTATAAAGAGGAAATATTTGTATTTTTGTATGTTATGAATAAATTCAAAAAGTACTAGACCGATTTTGAAAATTCTTTCACCGATAGAAAGCTACATTATCAGCGAGTAACATAGGCTATGTTTTGTGTATAGTATATCTACATTGCACCCGTGTCAAGCCGGGGCGTGTTGCTAGTACTTTATAAAGTACCCTGGGACTTACGAGGTTCAAAAAGATAGGCACATTTAAAGAAACTTGGCTTAAATCATCGTTTGTAAGTCCGTTATCGTTGGGTTGTGTGGCGGCTCGCGGCGCACCTGTCGTTGGCCCTGACCGCACGGCTTTCCCCGCAATGCTGACTCAAGAAGCGCGGTTGGCAGGACCTCTACCACCAGTCGTACCACCGCGCGGGCGTGGTGTTCGCCTCCATCACCAACTACCACGAGTTCTACATGGAGCTGGACGGGAACAATCAGGGCATGGAGTGCCTGCGTCTGTTAAATGAAATCATCGCTGATTTTGATGAGGTGAGACTTCTTTAATTATAATAATAATCTTTATAAGAAAAACATTTTAACAGGAGGTCTATTACCAAAATCGAACGCCGAAAACGAAAGTGAAGTCATAAAATACTACGTCAGTGCTTATAAAGAAAACATTTTCAATTCTATTTACGATCGAAACGAATGACATAATCCTGCGAACAACGGCGCGAAAAAGATTTTCGTATTAGGAAAATTTACGATCGGTCAGCCGAAACTTCTTGTTTTGGTTTTGGTAATAGGCCTCCACCCTCCGCCTCCAGGTGCGCTGAAAAAGCTGAGTACAACTGTGGCTCAGGCGAATAATAATAAAGATAATGAAACAGAACTAAAAAAAACAAAAATGAAGTTAAAATAAAATAATCTTACCTTCTATATTTTAGCTACTGGGTGAAGATCGCTTTAGCGCAATAGACAAAATAAAAACGGTTGGATCAACGTATATGGCAGCTGTCGGCCTTATTCCGGATAAGAAGATGTCTGACGATGCGAGTACGAGAAAACATTTGGCAACTCTTGTAGAATTCGTATTCGCTATGAGAGATAAACTTAAAGATATCAATGATAATTCATATAACAATTTTATGTTGCGAGTTGGTAAGTAATTGGGACTTTTTTGGTATTTAATCTATCAGTTTTTGGAAGATAAAAAGTATTGATTCACGATATTTTCAGGTATTAATGTCGGGCCAGTAGTCGCTGGTGTGATTGGAGCGAGGAAACCTCAATATGATATTTGGGGTAACACCGTGAACGTAGCCTCTCGTATGGACTCCACTGGTCTTCCCAATCACACTCAGGTCACTGAGGAAGTTTTTCAAGTACTAAAAGATTTGCCGTACCAGTTCGTATGTAGGGGAAAAGTAAAAGTGAAGGGAAAAGGTGAAATGACGACATATTTTCTAACAGACAGAGTACCAATGAACAGTAACAATCATCATACAATTAGTAGTCAGCCTCAAAATCCTCCGACCGCTTATGGCGGTGTGGCCACGCCTCTAGCTATGTTGCAAAATTCAGCGCGTAGAGCCGTGGTACCAACGTCCCGCCTTCCTCCTTTGCGAGAAACTTCTGTGGCTGGCGAGAATGAACCATTATTGCCATCTAATAACCACCAAAATGGTAACAATCACAAAGGCACTAAAGGGCGTCGAAATAAAGACCTTGACGAAACACCTCCGCCACCCCCGCCGCACGGGATAAACGGGAACCCGCGATGGCCTCCACCGAGGGCCCTGGTGCCTCCGTGGCCGCGACCACAGGAGGCCCGACCTCCTGTCGCCCATAAAAGAAGAGTTCCGGCAAGATTGCCGAGGCCCCGGTCTAGTGAAAGCCTGCCGCTAGCGCGGAGTCCGCGCGTACATTCATCCGCTGACGAACTGAGCTCGCTGACCCGCTCGCCCAGCTTGAGCTCCTCCGATGAGAGCTACTCGCGTACTACAGACGCATCCCCTTCGCCCCCGCGCGCGAGCCAGTGGCAACCTCCTCGACCGCAAAAGATCGACATTAACCCTAACCCAGGTTACGACTACTACTCCCCTAACCGTAAAGAGTCCTCCAGCATCATTTATGACTTCTACGTCAAATACAGATTGAATAAAAAGCCTTCCCTCGATGACAAACTTCTCGATGGCAGTATTAACTTGCACAAAGAAGAAGAAAAATTACAAAGGAGTATATTAAATATGCATCAAATGTCCGCTAAGCGAGACGGTAGCAGTCAGACAGATAAAAAGGATGTACCGCACAGATTTGCACAGAGAACAAGTTCATTTTCGAGCTCAGGTAGTCGGCCAAATAATTTGAAGCACCTGAACCGTGAGAATAGAGAAGTTTTCACAAAACGCAGTCCATCCGACATAGCCTGCGTGCCGCCATTTGAAAGAGAGATACAAAGGCTGCTCGATGATAAGAATCTCGCATTAGCTAATTCGCCGAAAATGGAAAGAAAGGAATTGAAATTGGATTTAAGGTGAGATTATTTTTTTGTTACAATTGAGGTTATCCCTGAAACTAAGCTTTGTTTTTATTACTACTGCAAAATAAGATTATGCCTATCTGAAAGACAATTAGCCTTATACTAAAATCGTCCCATATCAATAATATAAACTACTAAAACTAGTTGCCCTATACTTTTATACTAACTCATCCCCTATTTCAACCATTAGGGTATTAATTTCATTTGTATATCCTATATAGATAAATAAAAGTTTCACCTATAAATAAAAAAATATTAACATACATTTATTACATACATATTTGAAACGTGATGTATTTCGTGGCTAACTATTATTATTTAGGGATTGCGAGTCAAATTAACTCACAATAGTAAAATACAATGCAATAAATGTATTGAACGGGTAGGAGGAACATCGAAATACCGGGTAACGAACCAACGTTTATAGATGGAAAAACCGAGAAGTGTATATTGCGTGTTTCGGTTTCAGTCGACAGCGCAACATTGACAGATGTTCTGTGGCTGAGGTATCACCTACCATCAAGTGAAGCTCATGCTCGTCTGTCGATATCTAACATTAAAAAGTGGAATAAAAGAGCCTGCGAGGATACGTATCCAAATACTACATAATTATATGACCCAACAGGGCTGCTAACGCGTGCATGGAAGCGGTTCGCGCGAACAACAACAACAGCAGCCCGCTGCACGCGGTCGGCCTGGCCGCCATCACGCAGCTGGCGCGCGTGGAGCCCTCCCCGTGCGCCGCGCCCCGCCCCGCGCCCCACCCGCACCCCGCGCCCGCCCCCCACCCCGCGCTGCCCTCGCCCCGGACGGACTTCCCCGGCGTGCTGCCCACGGACGTGGTCGTCGATCTGCCTTCGCCGACGCACTCCAAGCATAGCACCAAGTACCGACTCTTTCCATTTCAACGTATTCGTAGAATAAATTCGGATATGATTATGATACCAAGTCGCTTTTTTGTATTTGTAAGGATAAACTGACATATATAATTTACTAATAAACATTATAGTTTTCATGTAGTTGTGATATTAAGCTTTCTCTATACGCTTAGTTGATTATTAACTGATGATAAAGAACTTTCAAAAGTAAATTAATGTTTATTCAATTTTAATTAACAGTCCGCCACCAACGAGGAAGGAATCCGAAAATGCCAAAGAGAAACGTGCAAACTTAGAAAGATTACATCGGGTATGGAGACATTTTAATTTTTAATTTAATCACTGCCATAATCCCCATTAGGGACTTTTTCAAAAAACATATTTTGAATATGTTTGTTCTCTCTTACACAAATTTTTGTGCGTATATCTCAAAAAATGATAATTAATGGGTTAATTTCCAAACAATTCCAGCTTTTTGTATATAAAGACCTAAACGCATTATTATGTTTATTGGCAGTCAATGTAAAATTAGAATCATTCAATATGTATTTTTTTATTGACGTTCATAAGTGTACATTATATTTCCTAAATGAATAAATGAATTTGAATTTACAGGTGGGTATACCCAATCACTACGGGGAGAGCCAATCAGAGTGGAGTTCCTCCTGTTCCGAAGGGGAAGGCGAGGGCGACTGCGGCCAGCCCGAGAGCACCGGCTACACCACGGACGACCCGGCGCTGGAGAACGTCTCCATGCTGAACGAGGCCGGGCTCACGGACGCCGAGGCCGCGCTCAGCGACGTCAACTCGTGCTACTTCGACCGCGACGACGACGTGTCCTCCCGCGCCTCCTCCCGTCTGTTGGACTCGGAGGCGCTCGTCTCGCTCGAGTCCCTCAGCGCCATCTACGACTCGGACGAGCCCGCGCACCGGTACCTCGCCAACATCCGGACGGTCAGCGAGTCCATCACCCGGAACTTCGGCCAGCCCGCGCACGTCACGGACGGCGAGAGCGACGTGTGAGAGCGATGTGATATTCTTGTGATTAGTCTGCGTTCCTTAGATTAATAATTGGTCTCCGCGCGCTACGACTAGATACCGCGCTATAAAGAAAACACAGGTTTCTGAATGCGGCAACTCGATATTGTAGTGTGTGTAAAACACTGAGATTCGTTATATTATTTTACTGTGAGATTTATGACGATTTATACAATACTTACTGATGGTATGTGTTGCCAGTATCTTTCTTGTTTCTTGTACTATTATTTTTATAGTTTCACTACGCAAACCGGCATTTTGCTTCGGCGGTACGCCGATTACGGCGTAGTATTTGTTGCCGCATTTTTCAAGCCGCCGACGGTATCTAGTCGTAGCGCGCGGAGACCAATTATTAATCTAAGCTGCGTTCTTTCCGCTTCGATACTCTCCAAGCGATCGAACGGATCGGAGTCCCAAAGATGAAAAGTCTGAGTAGGCAATGGCGTGCATTTTCTAGCTCTCTAATCAAAAGTTAATACTCAAACTTATTGTATTGTGTCGCGTTGATTTCTTACCGATGGAGCGTTCGATTCAGTAACTTTGACTTAAGCTGTCACTGTTAAAGATGTGCCTGATTATTTAAATCTGTGTATTTTATGTGTAAATTGTTAATATGTACCTATTAATGTTACACTAATGTATGATATAGTGTACAGTCCGCCATGAGATGGCGCCGCGAACCGACTCGAGTGTGCGATGATCTCTACAATTACAAGGTGCTCTGACTTAGAATTATTTGTTGTTTGACTTGTGATAAAGGGTAAGTGTTCGGAACTGATCGACCGGTACGTCAGTGTTTTAATGTAAGGGCTGGCCCCTGTATCTTATGACATCTAGATTGTTCGCGAATGATACGATTACCACTATTAGATAGATATTGTAAGTATTACTGCATTTCATTATGTATTTAGTGTATGTTACCATACGACTCGAAACGTGGTTCAGTTAATCTCTTGTATCTAAAACACTGTCCTAAATTTCTTAAATGCTGTTTCAATTCATCTCTCGATTCTAGTCACTATTTTCTATATATATTTTTTTTCGAATTCGTGCCATCGTTATCATCACAATAATGCAATTATATCTTTAAGAATATTTATCATATTTTTTATCTCATTCAGAAAATAAATACGATATTAGGCATTTCTTATATTTAAATTAGAATTGAGTAACGTAATTAAACCAAAAGTACAATACGATAAAATCCAGTATCGAATATACTCAGTAGCTCCGTACAAATATAGAAATTAGTCAATGATTTCGTGTCAATTTTATATCGTATTCGATTTTAATAGTGTATTAGATGTAGTAAGTTCTAACTTAATGCGGGGTTACTTACATCTACAATTTAGTTACTTCATTACAGCCTGTACTTAAGTTGATAACAATGAATTACTCATAAAAACCCGGTTAAGTTGTGTTGAAATATTTCCATATCTTATTTGCGGTGACGCGTAATCTTAATATTGTTTATTTAGCATGAAATAGGCATTTGATCCTGAACCTAACTATGTGCAATTGACATATATGTGCTATAACTGTTTGCAATTTGTTTGTATCATTTAAATGTGTAATATTTATATCCTGAAGATTTAGACAATTGTTAAACTTTGTAAATATTGTTAATCATCTATCAAGTGCTACGTATTATGTTAATAATTAAGGATGTAGGTTTAGCATGCTGTGAAAATATAATACACTTTTTAAAATATTATTTGCTGTCGTTTCATATGTCAATTCGAATTTTAAACGTATTTATAGTGCCAAATACTTTGTGCTTAATTACGTGGTTCTCGTTTATTTATTATTTAATATATGTTTTGTATTACGAGGAAAATAATTTTCTTAATATAACCCGTATATCGTAGACACATTTAAAAATAATAATTCTGTCTTGGAACATGTAGTTGAAAATAATTAATTTATTATATATTATAATGTACTTAGAATTCAATTAACTACGGAAATAAAATTAATGTCAACAATTTTGATCGTATATAAATAAAAGTTACCTAGTAGATTATTCTTTCTATGTTGTTTAAAAAAAGTAACTGTCAAGTGTCAACTGTCTGAATATTATGTTGAAATGTAAACTGTCATCCGCTCTTGTAACAATAGATTCCTTAGAAATGTTTATTGTTTAATCTTGTAGTTTTTAAGTCGCAAAGTATTTAAAGATTTATGAACTATTATTTATTTAAAATCAATTAAGTATTATTACAATTCTTTATAATTTCAATAAAAGTGGTTTAAATTTTTCATGACTATTATTTAAAAAAAATATAAGGTCTTAATATAATTTGGTCTTTATTGCCACAACATATTTATCTTTTAAAAAATATATGATTGTTGGGTAGGTAAGTACAGTGGCGTAGCTATCGTAGGGCAAAGTGGTGCAGTGCACCAGGGCCCTGAAGCTGAGAGGGCCCCCTGAGCTTTGGAAGGGGGGGGGGGGGGGGGGAGCTATTGAAGCTAGAAAAATTCTCACAAGAATTTTAATTTTTTCAAGATTTTAAATGAGAATTTATAACGCCGATAATGGAAGCGCCCTTGATTAGTAATCACTTGCAATTAATTTTGTGTAGTTACTGAAAAAAATTATCGGAGGGGAGGGGATTGCGATTATATCTTTGCACCGGGGCCCTTGTCCACCCAACTACGCCACTGGGTAGGTAGTTGTTGGTTAGAGTATCATCATCTGCATACTAATTGTTGTAATATAACCTTGATCAGCCTTACCATAATGGAACTATATGATTGTATAATATAATATATACATGTATATTATTCAAATATAACAAGCATTTGCCAGAACCCTAGGAAGTCTTAATATGCAATTCTGCTACATTACTATCAGGAGGAATATTGGTCTGATAATAAGAAAATAATCGTAAATGGTGTTGCCCTATATAAAAATGTTTTTTTAAATGATTTGTAAAATAAAATTATGTAATATTATGAGGTATATTAAAAAATGAAGTTTCTCTTTGTTGAATGTTAAGAGAAAACAAGATAATCGTCGGTTTCCAACTATACCGCAATAGATAATTAAATCAACAACAAAACATACGTATAAGGTAGTCTTGAAGGAATAGATTACCGTGTGGATGTGGATATTGTTAGAAACTAATTAGAAATCAATTCATATTATGTAGGTACTAATTGACTGCATATTTAAGGCCGGCAACGCATCTGCAAGTCCTCTGGTGTTGCAGATGTTCATGGGCGGCGGTGTTCACTTTCCATCAGGTGAGCCGCAGGCTCGTTTGCCCCCTATATTATAAAAAAAAAAAAAAAAAAAAAAAAGGGATATAACCTCCTAGTGGAGCTTGGGCCGCACATTTCTTCTTAACAGAAGTAGTTGATCAGTTTTCTATGCTCAACTCAGCTGAAATTTTCCGGGATTTGAATCTGGTACTCCTCACTTATTGCATCTCACTATATCACTGAGCCACGGAGACCTAGTTCCAGTGGTGTAATAAGAATAGTAATAATTGAAATCCATGAAATGAAAGAAATTAAATACCCTGTCGAACAAGTGGGATGGTACCCAATGTAGAAAAAAACACTTGGTTTTTATATTTTCCTAAGGCCGTTTTCATGATATGAAAGTATTTGATTTAGGGCCTTTTTGGTATAGATACTTAAGTCATTCTGTGCAAAGTTGTGGGTTGGATCCTTTTCATGGAGATACGGCCAATTTTAAATAATATAATATGTATTCTATTTTTACACATGAAAATGAAAGAAACCTGTAAATAATATTTAGATAGTAAAACTCTGGTAGGCTTGAATAATTCAGAAATCATAATATTATACTTTTATATTATATCTTGATGGTTATTCTTCTATCTTTGTGGATAGCACTTTGCCATAACAATGGTTGGCATAGTAATATTGATTAAATATCTTTGTTCTTTGGTGGAATATTAGAATATTGTGTAACAATGAGGTCAATGTTTTATTCTTGTTATCTTCTAATGTACAACAGTTTGCTTAATCTTATGTTAGCAACAGTAAATTAAATCATAATGATGATGTTAATCTTATTCTTTTTTTGTTAGTATATGTATTTCATTGTTAACTAACAGTATTTTTTCCTGCCATTTTATATGTAGGTACCTAAATTAAATAAAGACATGAGAATAGTATGCGATAAGACTGCAGGAAATATAAAAAAGACATTACCGATTACAATATTTATTAAATAATTAAACGTTAACCAGTTCTTGATACACGACTTAAGGCTCTCTAGGAATCCATGAGTCAGATACGCCGCGCCAGTACTAACGAGTAGTTAAATTCAAAATTCATGGCGGTTGGTATGTGGTCGTGATGTGAAGTACGAGCGGCAATGCGACAGGACAGACATGAGATATCGAGGCAGGTATGACGCGGTGCACAGCTGCCCCTCGCGTCGCCGCCGCCCATTGGCTGCGAGAACCGGTTCCCCCCCTGCCCCGCTCCACACTCACCCCTCTTACAACTATCAAACGAATTCTTATTCATACACCTCGTCACGACCGTTGCTGCCGCTGAGCGCGCGCTTCGAGTATATTTTCCGCGTAATCTTATCGAAATGTGAAACGCGGAATGTCATTACTGTGTTCGAATTACAGTGATACTATAAGATTCGTATGTATCTAGTGCAAAGGGCACGCTGTAAACGAGCGCTATGAAAACGTTCAGTCAGACCAGTGTTTTTGTTCTTGTTGTTTCAATCGTGCTTCGTGTTCGGCTTCATCGCAAGCTTACCTTTGCCATGTGCGTAAGGTAGTGTTGTGCATCAGATAGTTTAACGAAAACTAATATGTTAGCCGGTGGATATTGTAAAGATTAGCGTGTTGTGTGGTGCAGTGTTTTGGTGAATCATAGTTGTCAATATGAAAGTGACGGTGTGTTTTGGTTCTGTACGAGTGTTGGTACCTTGCGGGGCTGGCGACCTTTTGGTGAGGGACCTCGTACGGGAAGCAACGCTCCGATATAAGAAAGCTACCGGACAGGTCAGTAATTTTAAGAAACTCCTTGACAATTCATTTGAAGACAACTTGCAAGTGTTCTTTATTTTCGCGCGATTTTAACGAAGTCTATGTGACAGTTATTGTTTACACTAAGTTTTAAATCTACCCTCAAATATTTATCATCCGTATTCCAAGAAGTGAGTCAGGTTTGAATCTTGTTTCACTTCTCTATAGAAATTTCTCAATAGATTTCGACATAAGTAATGTCTTATGTCTAGCCGTAGTTTGTTTTGAATGTTAGTAGATATCTAGACCTAGGAATGTATAGAAAAGCTTGATCAATAGTTTCGTAACGCCACTTCTTGTTTTTGCGTATCTAATGATCAGTTGATGTGGAATGCACGACTGTGTGGACTAGCAGACCACTTTCGCGACAATTTATCAATTTGGCATAGTGGTTCTAGCCGTGTTTTGTGAATGAGGCTAAATGTATTTCTTGAAATATGATTAAATAAAGTTGTTTCTCGGTCAATTCAAAGAATTATCGAATTCTTTGTACAGTCATCGTCACGTATACCAAGCTCTATATTGAAATATGTTTTCCCGTTGGTGGTCAAACCGTTAGGTCAGCTGTTGCGTCAGTTTTAATCGTACGTTGCATAAAATTATGCGTACCTATTTGACGATCCTATGGCGGAGCATCTATTGGCTCTGGTTTTTACCGGGTAGGAATATTTGACAAACAAAATAGATTATTAAGTTCTGAATTGTTTTTTGTCTCACAAAGGTATCACATGTGTGATGAGCGTGTTCATTATGCTCCTTATGACATGACTCATATTTGAACCCTAGAACTGATTTTCAAACTATTTTACCACTGTGAAATATCGATACCTCCTATCTTAAGTGTAGTAACCTACAAAATGAATGTTTTACGTTTTTAAAACGAACAGCATTGTTTAAAAAACACGAATGTAACGTAAAACACTTTGTTGGTTTCCACAACTTTCGTGGGAGGCATCAATATTTTCTACTTATACCTATTAATATTGTCTTTTAATTTTAATAAATCGCGTTTTAATCCGGTATACAGTATTTTATTTAAATATACCTATTAAGTAAAATCTTGGAATATGGGCCGAAGCGTTTGATATACATACCTACCACAGATATGTACCTATATAGGATTTCCCTCAGAATTAAAAAAAAATCGACAATCAAAATATTGTTGACTAAAAAGCAGGCTTTGGATGAATCATAATATTTTATTCTCAATTCTGTAATGTTTTATTTTTTTTTATACAATCGTAAAATCAAGGTCAATCTAATACTCTCCTAATGAACTGTCTTGTAAAATACTAAGTAGGTACGGTAATATATTATAAACTATTTCTCTTTTTAAATAAAATAAAATGTATATAGATACAACACTTGTATTGTATTCCTATTTATAAATTCAATACAGTACTCTCACTAATCCAGTGCCGGATGATTGAAATGTTCGGATTACTGGATTGTATGGAAAAATCATAATAAATAAAAAAAGCATTTCATAAAGGGAATGCAACGTATTTGTGTTCATGTTCTACAAGTTTTTTTTTATAACTGTTACATATCTCAAAATCAGGGACGGTGTTGCCTATAGGCTGAGTAGGACTGAAGTGCCGGATTAGCGAGATTCTATTGTATATATATTTAACGGGATCAGTAACTTAGGCTATCTCATAATTTACCTAACAACTTGCACTTGATCTATCTCTTAATAATATTATAACTAGCATTGTTATGAAACAGTATTGTTAATCTATACTATCTATACTAATATTATATAGAGGAACGTTTTGTATTTTTGTATGTTATGAATAAACTCAAAAACTACTGGACCGATTTTGAAAATTCTAATAGAAAGCTACATAATGTATAAGTACATCTACATTGCACCCGTGTGAAGCGGGGCGCGTTGCTAGTCATGAATAAAGAAGAAACTTGTAAAAAAGTTATTATCTACTTTAAAAGAAAAGTTTCTTTAATTTGATAGTTATTTAAGAGGAGAAACTGAGAAAGGACTGATTTGAAAAATTATTTAACTTATAAACTCCTACTACACTACGTTAATTAGTTAACTACTAGTTGATTTTAATACCATTTAATATCAATAAATTGATTCGGAAGAAATTGCGATATTTGGAGATTTTATCGGCGTGCGTAGACTAAATTTTAAATGATTTAGTTTACGAGAAAGTGATGAAAGTATTGCAACTAATTGGTTATGTCAGTGCTTCACATCTCTCTTTTATATGGAAGCCGTTTTATAGTAAAACTAGCATCGCGCCCCGGCTTCTCACAAGTGCAATGTAGATGTAAGAAATGCGCTGATTGAATCTTTCTATTGGTGAAATAATTTTTAAAATCGGTTCAGTAGTTTTTGGGTTTATTCGTTACAAACATACAAAAATACAAATCTTTCCTCTTTATAATATTAGTGTAGATTTGGGTTTGCTAATTAAATCTGCTATAAATAATAATTTGTTATGTGGTTTGTCCGCTGCGTGATTGTATAAGGCTTCATTTATTTTACAATGGGTATTATAATTTTATAGACGGCTATTTATATATTTGGGGTAAAAGCAAGCAAAATGACAATAATTATTAATAAGGTTATGGTAATATACCTATATAAGACTTATTACTTACATAATCATACGACTCATATTAATTAATTTTTCACTATTTTACTTAATATTTGTATTGATTGTGAAACCCGTATAATATAGTGAACTGTTAAAGCGTGCTACGCATTTATATACTGGATTATATATCTAGTTTTGGTAGCGTTATGCATGATTGGACAATGATTGCAAAATTGAAAGGTCACAAGTTAGATCTAACGAGCGGTAAATGATCGCTTGCTGCTTTGCTGAGCATAATGTACCTACAATGTTAGTTATGTTACGTATGCGGATTGCGAAATAGAGGTATTTTTTAATCCGTTTATTTGTTAGAAGTCCTGCAAAAAGATTCACAACGTAGGTAGTTATTTATTCCATGACCTATTAAATGTGCAATTGCTATCTCTTTAGGGTTAAAATAATAATAGTGGGGTGGAGCTGTTCTACTTACTCTTACGTTCCTCAATATACCCCAACCAACATACACGTAATAAATGCCAGCAATGTCGTAAATAGCCTTTTGAGCCTAAATTCCCTCCTTTAACCATTATGAAAACGACTTTGGACTGCCCAACGTTGGTCAAGAAGTAAGCTGAAAGCTGGGATTTATTAAAAATGCGAAAATTTAGGAAACTTTTTCCCTGTGTTTTTTTAAATTCTATCCTATTCTAATCCATTTTTTTTAAATACTATGTATGTCTCTTCAAAAAAATATGTTAAAATTAAATAATCGTTTGTGGCTTGTTGACCCCTAGTATTATAGCTACGCCATTATAGGTCATATAAAAATAATATAATTAGTGTCCTTATAATTACACAACCCTTGTAGCACCAGCTTTTGTTCCATACTCGAATGGTTCATTAAGCTAACAAAAGAACCGCTTGTAGCACACGTTTTTTGCACTCGTATGAAATTGACTTTGGCAATAAAAAAATATGAGTGACTGAAACAATAGATTCTTTGATGAAGCCACCAAGTCAGGTATGTGACCGGCGACTAGACAGATCTATTGTAGTCAATCTTGTTTTATTGATGGCCGTAAACCGGTTCTAAGAAAAATTGACGTCGCCATGGTGTTCTCAGACCACATATTGTATGTTAATGCCGGATTTTTGAAATGCTTGGGATTTTGATACGTTATGTTGCCATCAAAAGTAATCGCCACAATTATCCAAAAGTTATATCTTGTATCTTACGCAAATAGAAGAACAAGACATCCCGCACCTAGATAAACGGTTACCAATCGTAATTTTTCAAGAATCGAGCTATCAAAAACAAAGTTATATTGTTGTAATTAAAAAATAAAGCGATAATAATGCGATTTGATTTATTAAAGTTCAGTTTGTGTTTAACAAAATTCGTATAAATTCTCCTACAATCTATTGAGATTCGAGTATCTGTGTTCCATATGTGAACGGTCAAGTAGTTTAAAACAATTAACAAAATTGGTTCCTTTATCCATGTGTTCCTGACAAGTGGATAAATGGCGGAGCTTTGTCCAAATAATTTAAAACTTTTTTTCTTAATTTTTAATAGTCTGCATGTGTTGTTCAAGTGGCAGATAGTTTTCTTCAATGTGACGCTCATTTCTCATCCTTAAATATATGCATTGGTAACTTTTTAAACGTTAAGGGAGAATAAAATAGAGTACTGGGAAGTCGGAGGTTATTAACAAAATTATTTAACTGTGTAGTGTGTATGTATGTCTTCCTAATCTAATCAAGTCTCGCGTAAGCATATAATTAGGTAAGTAGGCCACAGAAAGCGATATCGCAATAAAATTCGTATTTAAAACTTCAATCGGAAATCGATTATTTAAAAAAATATGCGTAGGTACTTAGTGGTATTTCAATTAAATAATAATCGTTTTCCTTTAATATCTATTGAATATTAATTTCCTCTATGAAACGGATGTATACTTACCACTTACGATTAATGTTCAATTGACTTCAATAAAAACTTGTATTACGGTTTTCACCGCGCACTGGCTGCATCCTACAACCTTAGCAAAGCTGTAGAAATCTTATATAGAACTTCCATTTAAATTCTATTGTACATATCAAAATGTCTTTTAAAACAAGGCAGACCTATGTGATAGGCATGAGATCTTTATTTCTCTAAAATATTACTGTTTAGTTTTGTTTCAAATGAGCACCATTTCTATATAAACCTGTACAAATATATAAAAAAGGGTCCATAGCGTATATGTATAATATATCATCCTATTCATAAATAAAACTGAATTTGAATATTTGAAGTTTCTCTGGTCGTAGCTTGTTCTGAATAATGTATTCATTGATTTAGTAAAGCGACATCTTTTGTTTGAAAAGTTGATAGTCGAAAGATGTTAACAGTCATATTTTGGTATGTCTTTGCTAAACATATTTTAAATGACAATTCATGAATATCATTGCCTTTGAAGACTTAAAGCGACTTAAATATTACTCATGCGCACGTGCAACTGGAGTCACGTCTTATGTCCAATTACGTTGTAGTTAGCCGGTTTGAAGTCACAGCAACACACTTGGACGCCTTCTTATCATCCGAAACTTGATCTTATAAGCTGATATAAGCACATTAGTTCGACTTAAGCTCGATCTTACCTCCAGCGAAGTTCCAACTAAAACTAATCAACGCTGTTCATATCATGTATCAAAACATAATACATAAAATAACTATGGATTATGCTTTGATTTTAGCTCTACATGGTGGAAATATTCGTAAAGCTAATTATGTTGGGCGGAGGGAGTTAGCATCTGCTACCTGTACCGCAATTTTTTGTCTTTTACGGGTTTCATTGTTTATTTTAACTGTGTTTGTCACTTGGTCGTTTGGGTAATTAACTTTACATACTTTAGTTTCCCGTCATTTTGATCTAATAGTAACGCGAAAACGTTATACCGATACGGGTTCGATTTGCATTCGGAACGCCAAAATAGATATCGA
The DNA here is from genome assembly GCA_905404175.1 of Anthocharis cardamines. NCBI lineage: Eukaryota > Metazoa > Arthropoda > Insecta > Lepidoptera > Pieridae > Anthocharis > Anthocharis cardamines. Next base: position 4,945,094 of record FR989954.1, read on the forward strand.
AATGCTTTTGCACCTTGTCAAAGGAATCCGGGAGATCCAGTATGCTCATAGAAAACTAGGTTTTGAGAGTTGATTGTATTCGTTTAGTTAATAATACTTAGGTACATACTAGTTGGCAATATGTAGGCTGACTCATGACTGGCGTCGGTAGTAAACATCACCAATTTGCTATGCGTCAATCATTATTTAATCAAAAAGTACACTTAAAATTATAGACTACTTACTAACAGGAACAGAAATAGCTTGACACTTAACATAGTTTAAATAGATTTATTAAAGTTAATAGCAATAAATTGGATAATAATTATTTATTAATCTTTTGAAACAGAATTGTAGGAATCAGTTCATACAAATATGATAATAGGTATTATATGAAATCTCGAAAGGCTTGGTGACTTTTGTTGCTGACCATACATTCTCTATTGTTGATACATTATATAAAACTATCGTTACTCTATGGATATTTTATTACTAGTTTTAATAATACCTACTTTGATATCGTTAATTAAATTGAGGTTAAAAATTTGCAATAGTGTTAGACAGTTATTATGTCCTTACCGGTATCTAAATGTCGCTAAATATGCGGGCGGCCTTGTATTTTCTATTGGTTATTGTCCAAAAGAGTAGACTAAAACAGAGATACTAGGTAATGAAACTCACAAATGCAAATTATGTCAGATGAGCGTGAGGGAATTAGGTGGGACAAAAGACGATCAAAAATGCGAGATCAACCTCTTTATTTTACTTCGAGCATTCGACTGAAATCCTGTACTTCACAGCTTTTTAACCTATGAATACATATAATATATACGAAATTATGTTATTACTCCCCTATTTAACGTTCGTTAAGTCTTAAGACACATTCGAACCCCCGACTCATGGAAACGTAAGGCAGGTGTGACTTAATGATCCCGTCTGGTACTTTATATTATGGCCAGGGCCGGATTTAGTTATTTATTGAGATAATATTGTAATGAAAATCACTGGTGTATAATTCAAACATTTATTTCTATTTCAATACAGACTTCATTTCTCATATATATGAATATATTCAACTTCCAACACTTCCAAATATCGATATTCACATAGTATAGACTTTAATACATCACTACAACCTTACAATTACATTACAATTACAATAAATCTGTCTTCTATCTATAATCTATAGAATAGAACAAGTCTATAGGACTTGACTACAGTACGACTGCAGTCAGAATGATAATTAATTCGTTTCCACAAATTCATTATGCAAAGAGTCAAGGATAAGCTAATAACGAGGTACAACCACTGCACCAAGTCATGCCAGAGCCAAGACTGCCCCGCAATTGTCGTTCCACCTCCTTTATACCAAACTTGTTCATAAGTTTTGTAGTGGGGAGAGTGGGGGAATCGAATGAATCATATCAATTGACCATCTGAATTAAATACACTTAAAAGCATCAAAACAATATGTAAACTCATTATAATTAATATCAATTATTTCATTTTTTAACACTAAAATTGATTACAATATACGATTTTGACTTTTAAATTTACGAATCACAACACTCGGCCATCGACAAGCGTGCTATCTCCGGAGCACGCAAAATCACAACACTCATTGAGCACATATATACAATTAATCTTACAATTATATCTTATAATTATACAATCAATACCATCTTATCCTCTATTATTACAATGAGATCTAGATAAGAACTTACTTGTGGTTTAAGAAATTTCTTAAAAAATAATAATAATAATACATCTTCTCTTACATAAGAAACAGAACAATTAAATAACATTTTTTTTTTTGACTTGGAAACTAGAACATACATACTATACGTAGACTATAACTAATCACAACACTATTAACATCACAACACGTCACCAATCTCAAAGATATTACTTTGTTTCACAAATTTTATTTATTATTTGAACATAGAAGATTTGTCGATACTTCAAAAATTGCTTATAATATATAACTTTGAACACTTTATTTAAAATAAATTAAATTATATGATAAATAAAATAAAAAATTCTTTAAACATTCGAGCATGGGCAATCGCCATGGGCGTACTTTTAGTTAGACATGGGAACAATGTATCACTAAAAAGAAAAGATTGAAATGTATCTTTCGATCACTGGGATATGTATCACTCTTTTATATCTCTTGTATCCGCGCATGACACGCAGTGACATTACTCAGCGTGATTCGATTCGCTCAATTCATGAATCAACAACTTACTCTCTATCTTGCGACAGCGCGACAGAAGACTTAACAAAAATTATCATTTGCAAATGTATACACTTTTGCGACACAGATACAAAAAGACGTTGTGACTGAACGAGATGTAAAAGATATACTGAATTACTGATACATTCGGATTCGAAGTGATATAAAGAGTGATTGATATAAACGGATTGATACATATCTTTTTTTTATCTATCTCTCTTGAGTTACCGATCTCTACTTCTAATAAATATTTACTGGTATTAACAAATGTGCAGCAATTTCAATCCACACAGGAATATCGATTGCCTCGGAAATAATTGATTCGTCGAATTCGTGGTGTATCCGCGACTTTTTTTTATGTAACTTTTCGGATGCCAGATAGCCGCGCCACCACCATCATTTTACCGCTTTACTAGAGTGCCGTCAAAGTCAACTTGACACTCTTTACGACTTGAATATATCGATTGATCCCAGGGGGAGGCAACTTAAAAGTGTCTTTCACACCTCTATCTATTAGCTGAGGACCTATTTAAAACTTTGTCTTTGAAGGTGTTACCATTAAAAATACAAATAAATTTGACACAATTGATCTATCTATATGTCTAGCTTTAGTTATTTTTAATTAGTAGTTAAAAACATCAAATTTGTCATTATTATAGTCTTGATTGGAGGTTTCAGGTTTTACTCTTTCAGATTCAACACTTCTTCAAATTCATTCTATTCCTTTATTTATTTTACCGTATGATTATTAAAACCATCTGTTGCTTTTTAATAAGCAAATTATGATTTTTGGTGTATCAAACCAATCATTTTGATTTTGGAACAAATTCTCAATCTTATATTTAATTATTAATTTAATTTAAAGAATTAAAAATAAATAAATAAAAATTATCAAAGTTTCGGCATTTAAAAAAAAGAAATAAAATATGTAAAATAAATCTGTGAGCTAAAATAAATATTATATAATATATCGTCATAACTTCAGTAATTTGCAAAAAACATTTATCATCATGGGATCTCCAATAAACTACTTTTTTTTTAGATTGATAAATAATTCAGGAAACCAATATCGATTTCTTATTTGATCAAGACTTTACGCGAATGTTTTAATAATTATTATCAAAAAGCTTGAACACTTCGAATAACCAATTAAATCCATTCAACCAATTATATCTGTGTAATTTTTGTTCACACATTTGTTTTCTCAGTGGAGTTGATTAACAAACAAAACTCCCGACTCTAATATATTAGCTATTGGCAATAATGCAGATATAAATATTAAAATATTTTTCCATCATTAATTTTGTAACAGGAGAATATTATGTAAATGATAGTCTGGGTTTGGGGTCATTATCAAAATGTCGCCCAACAAAGTCTTATTCCTCAAAATATGATACTAAAATTCAAAAAGCTTATAGAAGTCTAGGATTTATATACCTACAGAGTTACTAAACCTTTTCGTGATACATCAACTTTAAAAATTGTATACTTTGCGTATACAATTTTTAAAGTCGACTTTAGATTTCGGTAGTGTAATCTGGAATCCGAACTATAGAAATCACATGAGAGAATTCAAAAAAAGTTTATTAGTTACCTTAATTATCGTGATAATGGCTATATTGATTCTTACATTAATTCTCTTAAATTTCATAATATTCTTTCTCTCTACAACAACAGAAAACAGTCTGACATCTTATTTTTTTACAAGATCACTAACTGTAAAATTTACTCTCCTAGTGTTTTAGCCAGGATTCCATTTCTTGTTAAGTTACGCTAACCTGTTCGCCTCTTACAAACGAAAAGTATATTTGTACCTCCTTCACTTAGTTAAAATTATACTCTTAACAGCTTTGCGTTTCGACCAATTACCACTTATAATAAAGAATTTCTTAACGTTGACATTTTTAATCTTTCGATTGCACAAGTTCGTAAAATAATTGATAAGGATCTATCTCATTAGCTACTGTGTATATCATTACATCTAATATGTTGTCTTTAAATAACGTTTATCATAACTTCTATCTTTAGCTCTTCTCCTTTCTATCTTGTCTATACTATCGGCTTTTAGTAATGTTTTTGTAATACATACTATTTTTGGACTTTATAGGTCTGTGTACGTAAAATAAATATTACTGTAACACTGTTTAATAAAATGACTATTTGTGCCAAAATAAAATACATAAATAAAATGATTGTCAGCAATTACAATATCCTCAATAATATCGAACGTAATTAATAACTATAGGTCTAAAATTTTCGTTCGATAATATCTAATAATTGTAAATTGTATTTTAGTCAGTTAGTAGGTATTCTATTTAGTTATGGTTATTACGATTGCTACGGAGATTATGAATGTTTTAAGAAACTTTTACTTTTGACATTAATTGTAAAATATTTTCTGTTTATTTGAGATGCAATTTCAAATTCTGATTTGTTCTACAGGATTTTTTTTTAAAACAATTTGAATCGGAAATTAATTTTTGTTATAAATATCTTAAGTAGTTTTTGTCAATTCATTTGTACCCCTACTTTCATTTATATGAAATTTCTGTTACAGCCTTCAAGGTGGTTTATGACCTGTTCTATCATATTTATTACATTTTTATATGTATATCCCCATTCCTGACAACTAAAATATGTTGAATAATTTCCTCTAGTTGTATTTTACTTGCAAACATTAACTATGATAACAGAACCAGTCCCTTAATTGAGTTTTCTAAAAGAATTACTTTTTACCATAGCATTATTTCTAATCTGATAGAATTGCTGAGAAGCTAAATGTTTCAACAAATCTTCTGGTTCGCTACATTTAAGGGTTTGGGCTCTATTACCTACTGAACTATCAATGATTTCATAAATAATGTAGTCAACTGCCTTTCCAGAGTAATATTTCTCTTAAAATTCGGCGGGTACTTATCAAATGTTGAAGACTCACAAATGTTTTTGTACAATTTTAAACAGATATCAAGCCTTTCGATATTATCTTAGTTACTGCCTGTACATCTTTTGTCCCACTAGATATAGATCTGAATCCTGTGCTTACTTGACTTCCGGGATGAATCAGTCTTTTCTTCTCTGGTTGGCTCTTTAGTAGACCAGCTTTTTCCTTGGATTTCCTCTTATTTGAACTCCGTGAAGTTTTATTCGGCAATCATCCTTTCGAGCAGGCGAACCTCCAGGAGTCATCGCTCATCAGTCATTCATACAAAAAAAAAGAAATATCATTTAAATCATGTCGGTAGTTAAATCGATTCATTATTGTTTTAAGTATTAATATAACTTGCTTTTCGTAGTATATGCAATCAAAACAAAATAATGTCTTTTTATTTTTAAAACCTCTTTAAAACAAATTAAGCTGGCTCTTACGCATAAACTCTACAACTAAGCACACATGGCTTCTCTTGGTAGGCACACATAACCAACAACTAAGCACACATGGCTTCTCTTGGTGGGCACACATAACCTCCAACAACTAAGCACACATAGCTTCTTTTGGTAGGCACACATCACCTCCAAGAACTAAGCACACTTAGCTTCTTTTGGTAGGCACACATATCCTCCAAGAACTAAGCACACATGGCTTCTTTTGGTCGGCACACGTAACCTCCAAGATTTACGCACACATGGCTTCTTTTGGTAGTCACTCATAACCTCCAAGAACTGGCTTCCTTAGAGTTGGTCCTTATCTCGCTTCTTAACGTGGGTCCTTATCCCGCTTCTGAAATGTAATGAAAATCACTGGTGTATAATTCAAACATTTATTTCTATTTCAATACAGACTTCATTTCTCATATATATGAATATATTCAACTTCCAACACTTCCAAATATCGATATTCACATAGTATAGACTTTAATACATCACTACAACCTTACAATTACATTACAATTACAATAAATCTGTCTTCTATCTATAATCTATAGAATAGAACAAGTCTATAGGACTTGACTACAGTACGACTGCAGTCAGAATGATAATTAATTCGTTTCCACAAATTCATTATGCAAAGAGTCAAGGATAAGCTAATAACGAGGTACAACCACTGCACCAAGTCATGCCAGAGCCAAGACTGCCCCGCAATTGTCGTTCCACCTCCTTTATACCAAACTTGTTCATAAGTTTTGTAGTGGGGAGAGTGGGGGAATCGAATGAATCATATCAATTGACCATCTGAATTAAATACACTTAAAAGCATCAAAACAATATGTAAACTCATTATAATTAATATCAATTATTTCATTTTTTAACACTAAAATTGATTACAATATACGATTTTGACTTTTAAATTTACGAATCACAACAATATACATTGTTATTTTTGCTAGAATACACAATTACAGATCTTTGTATTTAGTAGGTATTGCTTAATAATCTTTAATTTTGATTAGTAATTTCAAACTATTTAGTTTTTGTTTACAGATAACTAAGATTCTTCATCTTATACTTCGTGTTTTAGAATATTTTTAATTTATATTTCAATGCTACATTAAATACAAATAATTAACAAATTACATTTTAATGGAAAATACATATTAAGTGTCGTATCGATTACTATGAATTTAGCAATATTCAACTAAACGCTACCGTAGTGTTGAAGGAGGATCGTATTTTAAGAAGAACTCTAATTATACTAATCAGATCTTTGGAGTTACAAATAATAACTGCTTATTTTTAATTCTCACAGCTTCTGATCGTGGAAAAACATCATCGTTGTGTATGTTATCTGAATTACAAAAATAATTACGACTACAAAAGATGTATTTTTCTATCTCACTGATTATAAAATTATTCCGAGTAGTTTCCTTGTATGAGTTAATAATAACATCGTGTTATTCATGGTAAACTGCTTAATTTCAGTTTTTAAATCAAATTCCAGCTTATTTTACTACGTCTAAATATTCTGAACACCAACTCGCATTGTTGTGTATTCAAACCTTGTAAGCCCATTTCCTTTAGGCAGAATAAACTATCTATAGAATAATAATATCGTAAATTAGATCTACGATACAGGTAGATTCTCAGGTAGCGTAAACTGTTCACGGAACATCCCTTAATAGCTTTTTTACGTCTTTCACAATAGCTCGTTATTTTGTTTTATTTTAACTCAAAGTTAATTTTGTTCTAGGCACATAATATGATGATCACAAAAACATCTTCAATTATTCTTGGCATTTTTGGATTAGTGGTGCTTCCAACGTCATTAAAATAATTATATGAAATTAAATTGTCTTAGAATAAGGAAAAAAATGAACATTACTTATACAATGAACTGTATACTATAATACTGAACTGAATACTTCACATGAGCTATATGATATCAAAATCAGTATTAATAATTATTTTGTAAGCGATTATGGGTGTAAATGGTAATTAATTACACTTAAAACGCGGTCAAGATTTTTCAGTAATAGCGTAATCGGTGTTATCATTATTTCGGTTTTGTTTTGTTTTGTAATATCGTAACCAGGGTTACGTGTTATCGCCTGGTGTCAGTCATGACCGTATGGCTTATATCTTTCTACACTCCGCACGTAATTATGGGAATGACGGGATCATCAGCCCCGTCTATATAAGGAATATACCTGCCCATGTCCCTTTTGCGGCTATCTTAGACGGGCGATTATTTTTTTTTTAAATTTAGTATTTCAGATTTGATTCACCGTTTACTAACATTATCGTAATTTTACATGTGCAGCTTTATGAAATATGAGCTTATGTTTAAATATTTTAAGGCTTTTAGATGATCATAGTAAAGTAATTAGTTTAGCTGGTAATTTTTGTGTTAGATCACTTACTGGTGGGTGATAACCTCAGCTGATGTGCAGTCGACTTATTTATAACATATTGCATTAAGAAGTTTTCCACTTTCTTTCGGAATTTCGGGATTCCGCGTGCCCATCCTAGAAGTAAGGTAAAAAAAAACATGTTTATATTTTTTTTTAATCATACCAGGTGCCTTTTAACCTGGGAATAATCGGATGAGAGCCATCTCAAGTTGCCAACAAGCCCACAAAGAACACATATCTACATAATATAGCGGTATAAGGTATTGCACTAATAAGATCTTTCAATTTGTCTGTACAAAGAGCGGGGGCGTGGGTGTGTCAGGAATTCCATTGCGCGCTAATCTCTGACCGAGATCCTTGGTGTGGGCTTCCCAAGGCCTTCATATATCATAGAAATGCTTCAAATTAGCTAAACTTCGTCTTAAACCTCTTAAAAAGGAACTAGGTTATATAAAAAATAACAACTTTCTTGAAAATATATGTCTATTTAATCGACATTTATCCATAATTGATGGCTTAATTTGTTTATTTTTTACAATTTATAAGATTATACTGGATATTGGGAAATGGAACGAAGATCTACTAAGGTAACCTTTCAATAAAAAACAATAGTAAACATAAATGTTCTGAGTGGTAAGAACTTCGTAATAAAGATTGAATTTTATAGAGCGCCTTACAATCATATTGAAGGTGGTTAATGGGTATCAATAACACGGCACTTGTATTAAGTTAAATATGTTTTGTCTGGGTGAAACAATTTGCACGTACATTTAAAATAAGCATAGCATTGTGTTTCAAAACTTAATAGCACAGGAACAAAGCGTGCAGGTATGAAGTGAAAACATTGTGAAACTACGGTCTACCTGCGGGCCACTGTTATTGTTCAGATTCCATGTGACCTGGTATATGTCTGGGCTTTGATTATTGTACGTGTATTTCTATAGGTACGATTTCACTTTATCAAAAACTAACAGACCCGATAGACGCTGTCCTGCCAGAATATTGATTTCAAAAGAAAAAAATATTTCTAGATTTCAATATGCTTTTCCACTTCTATTATACAGATTTGCCATGGACATCAATTATTTATAATAAGCTATAATGCGTTACGTGAGATATCAATTTCGGAAGATGGCGGAGCTCCGAACCTAATTTATTTCAAAACTAGCAACGCGCCCCGGCTTCACACGGGTGCAATGTAGATTTACTATGCACAAAACATAGCCTATGTTACTGGCTGATAATGAAGCTTTCTATTGGTGAAAGAATTTTCAAAATAGGTCCAGTAGTTTTTGAGTTTATTCATAACACACAAAAATGCAAATCTTTCCTCTTTATAATATTGTATTATATAGTAATATAGTATAAGTATATATAGTATAGATTAATTTTCCGATATTGTAATAGTTATTCTGTTATTCGGGGCATTGACGAATCCAATAAATAAGATATCATTAAGATCGGTGTAGCCGTTCTTGAGTTATAAATGGTGTAAATAACATGACTTTGTTTTATTTTAGATAAGATATCGTTATAATAGGTCGTGTAGACATTTCTAAAATTATAATTCAAATTAGGGAATCTGTTTCTTCGCGTTGGCGAAATCTGACAGATGAGCCCAATACCCAAAACATTTGGGTACCATTTACCGCCAAGTGTAAGAGTACATAAAACTCAGAGCATTTAGTCAGAAATCCTAAATCTTCATAGCAATATGTCAACTCGACGGGAATCCTTCACCACCTCGATGTCTGGCGAACTGCGCGTTTCCTTAGGCACTTTTTGGCCACGCACTACCACTTTGTGGAACCAGCTCTCGCCGGCGGAATCGATACGACTTGGGAACCTTCAAGAAACGAGCATATTCTCTTTTATTAACGCGAGTATCACACATTTAAATAAAATACTGTATACCGGATTAAAACGCGATTTATTATTTAAATTATTTATCCCGACGTTTCGGATGCTTTTCAGCAACCGTGGTCGCGGGAGACTGTCTCACAGGGACCAGTCTCCCGCGACCACGGTTGCTGAAAAGCATCCGAAACGTCGGGATAAATAATTTAAATAATAAATCGCGTTTTAATCCGGTATACAGTATTTTATTTAAAAGAGCATATTCTCACCTTAGAGGCCGGCAACGCATCCTCAAGACCTCTGGTGTTGCGGATGTCCATGGGCGGCGGTAGTCGCTTACCATCAGGTGAGCCGCCTGCCCGTTTGCCTCCTCTAATATAAAAAAAATCAAATAGATAATATATCATTCTTAGATGCAATATTAGTTTTATCTACTCTTTCAACGACCCAACTAATACTTCTGTGTTTCTAATCAAACCAAGTTCATTGTTTTCACTAATAATGGTATATCCGTATAATAGAACAGAAACTATGGGAGTATAACATACTTTAACGTGAGAATGGCCTAATTCACGTGTATGACATAGTAATTAGTAATGTCTCTATAGCTTCTTTTTCCTACGGCTTCGCTCTACATGCAAAGACAAAACCGCGTGAGAGTCAAGGGCCGGGTAGAAGCATGCTATACATCCGATGAATCTATATGAATACTAATATTACAAATAAAGAGGAAAAATTTGTTTGTTTGTTACGATTTACCTAAAAAACTATTCGACGTATAATATTTAAAAAAAATCTTTCACCGTTAGAAAGCTACATATTCACCGAGTAATATATGCTATATTTATTTCCAGAAATAATTAGGGATCTCTACTAAAACTTTAAACTTCCCTACTACAACGAAAATACATACGAAAATAAATGATTTATTATTATTTTAACATATTATATTCACACGACTTTTTAAGTATTACGTATCGATTACAATCGTTATCTTAAAGCGATGTAACCCACTTCGATGTCCGATAAAATAACGTAAACATAAATTTTACGTATTTTACGTACTAATAATTACTTATCAGTTATTTTTAGTAGGAATATGATATTAAACTTCCCATGCTCCTAAATACCATAATATAATCATTTTATCTTAAACTCTGCAGCTTTTATAGCAGTCAGATATAAACATTCTTACAAATAACTTATAACCAAGATAGATTCAAATGGTGAAGGAAAATAATACAATTAAATCGATATGGGAAAAACACGATTGATTTAAAAGGAAGTAAAGAGTGTGGAGCCTTCTCATTTCTCTTCAAGAATTGCCAACTCGTCTGTCTCCAAGTATTGCTACTTTTCGCTAACTTCTCGGTTCTTTTTAAGTTATAACCCTTTCGGACCGTATGTTGCTTCAGCGCAACATGCACTTTGAGGCCCCATAAAATTGTATCGGTTGGCAAAGCCAAGGTAACATGAAACAATGTCAAAAAAAACGACAGCAATAAAAATAAAAATTGTATTGTTGCGAAAACATTTTCCTTATGGAATTTAACTTTTTACGAATAACTCTCAGTTTCTCTCCCACGGGCTCGTCAAGTCGTCACTCTTCGCTGGCCACCCTGTGGAATAAAATGCGCATGAAAAATAAATGACCGGCAAAATATACAATTACCCACTTTCCGGTTGCCAGTTTCCGTTTATACTAACGAAAGTGGTTATACTTGTCTGTACATGCTTCATTTATACAACTTGACCAAAATAATTTATTTGCCTTGACAGATACGAATTAATTATTTATACGTGTTAAATGTAGGAAAAAAATTGTGTCAATACAAAAAAATCTGTGGAATATGTGGGCGACTATGCTGCAATAATACTTGTTGTCATAAATAATAATAAATTTTCTGGTATAATGAGTTTTTTGTAATAGCTGTATGTGAATGTCTATGGATAGTGGAACAGTATTTTAATCTTTATTACCTATATGAGACTAGGAACTGGAAGAAATCATTTTTTAAAATAAGCGCGGTCGTTATATTCAAGAATACATGAGATTGACACAGTTATTATAAGTTAATTTTGAACTAATTAAATAAAGATAATTTAAGTGAATTCCTAAGTCTCATAGTGAGGCAGAACCCTTTCTGTGTGTTCCCCTGATCATTTTTCTTTACAGGCAAACAGTTGATCATCCTTCTGTGCCTTGCCCGACCGAATATTTTTAAAAATCAAGTTACCCCGGGAATCCAACCCAGGAGCTCCGGTGCTAAACGCGTCGAGATCACCACTAAACCATGGAGGCGGTCAAAACTAATCTATATGTCCTTCTAAATTACAACTAATATTTACTATTTTATACATGCTAGATTCCTAAAATGCCCACATTATAGGAATATATCGTTTGTTCAAAAGTAAAACTCACTAAATGGCATTTTGAATCAAAATAATGTTTTCTACTATTAGTCATTATAAGAATAAACCTATAGTTAGAATGAAGAACTAATTTAGTATTCTGGTTCATAACTAAACTATAAAGTGCAATTATTAATTTGTTCTTATCGTAAATGCACGCTTAAAATAAGGAATAGTAGCAACTTAGTGAGTTTTACCTTTGTACCAACGATATTATCATCGTGCGGTGTCACAAGTGCCCAAATTAAAACCTGTATCACAACTTTAATATTAAAGGTTTATGGTTATGTGACTTTTTTAAAGATCTATAAAGACAGCAAAAATCCACCATAAACACTTTCACGTCAACTTACAACACGCAAACAACGCTCGTAGAAATCTGAAAATAACAAAATTTCTAAACTAATTTTTTTCAAAGTAAAATATTAGCTGATGAAAAAATTAGGTATACCTACATACCCCTGGAGATATGCTCTGCGAACCCAGGGATCCCGTAAAGGCGGAAAGTGGGCCGTGGTGTTTTTAGTGGGTAACCGAAAACCGATCTTGTCTCCGAGGAAGCTTAAACGGCCTCGGAGCAGACGCGACGGAACCCCACACTCCCCGCGCCTATGAACCGCCCAACGTCGGGGGTGTGTCAACACATTTTCACCACAAAAAAAAAAGGTATACCTACATGTTAGTAAATCACTATTAGCAAACGTTTTATTTTAGTGGTTTTAGTATTTATAAGGTGTTACAAAGTTGTAGTTATAAATATACTTACTTTTTTTTATATTAGATATCGACAGACGAGCATGGGGTTCACTTGATGGTAGGTCTCAGCCCCAGAACATCAGTCAATGATGCGCCATCGACCTACTTTTTACTTCGAGCATTCGGAAATCCATATACTGAAACCGAAACGCGCAATATGCACTTCAAGGTTTTTCCGTCTATCAACTGTGGTTCGTTACCAGGTTGGAATTTCGATATTCCTCCAACCCGATCAAAGCCTGAAGTTACCAAACGTGGGGAAGACATGCTAAGAGAAAATTATAAAACATGTCGTCCCGGTGGGATTCGAACCCACGACCCATTGATGCGCACGGCAGATGTTCTAACGAACGCGCCAACAAGCCCGTCAAATGTGGTTTTAGTATTTATAAACTGGTACAAAGTTGTATACATAACAAATACATAAATCCTAAATAATTATTATAAACTATCATATACTTTATTTATGTAAATGTAGAGTGTAGATAATATTAAAGTTTTTCATTTACGAGACAAAATGAAAGTAAATGAGCTGTGTCTACTCTGTTATTCGTAACATTAATTTGGTACAGATTTATATGCGTGTCTTTTAGTGAAATCTCACTTTATAGTGAAACTAATGCCTTCGATATTGTGTAGCTCTGTATATAGGATATATTTTCATACTAACATCCCCTATTTCACCCCTTTATGTCACAATTTCGTAATAAATACGAGTATCTTCTCTATGCCAATAAGCAAATCTACTATCAAAACTTGGCGTTGGGAATGCCTTATTGTATACCCATTGTTAGCGAATTGTCTAGCTTACTACAATGCAGAAATCTATGTTTTTTATCTACACTAATATTATACAGAGGTAAAATTTGTGAGTTTGTTTGTAGGAAGTCTCTGGAACTACATGGTAACTACAAAAATATTTAAAAAAAGCGTGGGTGCATGGTGTCAATAGTTATAAATATTTTATTGACAGATATGAGTAGAGTGATTATCATTTTCATAATATCTTAAAAAGCACCCCACGCTTTATTTAAAATATTTTTATTGTATTGTCATCGGTCCTCGATAAATCTACAAAGTTTGAACGAAATCTGGCCGTTTAAAGTGGGTCAAAATCGCGCCCAAAGAAGTCGGTTACAAACATACAAATATACAAACAAACAAACCTCCAAACATACATACAGGTGAAGCTAATAAAAAGCGTGTAAAAAAAGAAGCAATAATTACTGAATTATGGCGGATCTGTTGAATTTTATCACTATATAATTAGCTTGTAATCATAAAATATAGAATGATGATATGTCCATCCACATTGCTAATACTAAAACGAACCTTAGTTATATGGCTCCGTTTACTGAGCATAATCCTATAAAGGCTTATAATACATAGTACACATTATACGGAGCAGTATGTTATGACGTTTATATTTTTTAGGTTTAAATTTTCTCTCAGTTATGTAATAAAGTTCCTTGCAATATAACTATTATTATGAAAATAAAAGCAGAAAATAAGACTGACTGTCGTTGGCGAAAGTTGAACTTAGCAAGATAATTGGTTCAAATAAAATGTTGGTATAATATCAGAGTTATTTAGGACAAAGCGTTTTCTGTTTTTGTATCACTGATTATAATATTACTTCATGATCTTAAAGAGATTTTATTTAACAATACTTTTTCAAGTGTTATTTGTATTTTTCAAAACACATAGATTGCATTTTTTTATGTTAGATATCGAGAGACGAGCATGAGGTTCACTTGATGGTAGGTGACATCTCAGCCACATAACATCATTCAATGATGCGCTGTCGACCTACTCTTTACTTCGAGCATTCGATTCTCTGCATTCTCTGTAAACCTAGTAGTGACATCTATGTAACAACTTATGACATATTATATTATTATGATTTCGATTTTCTATGTAGCAATTAATTTTATAGAAAAATGATAACAATATACATAAGATGTAATTTTTATAGATATATTGCATCAAAACCTTTTTTTAAATCAGTTTATTGTTATAAAATTTTATAACAATATCAGCTGTCCGAGAGCGTTTCAGAGCGTTTCAAGAAGTTCTACATGGAGATACGAGATGGCGCTACAATAAAAATAATAATATAAATCTCATTGTCAGCAGTGGCGTTGCAGATATGTCACTATCCCAAATTAATTGTTAAATAGGGTACTCTTATTGAATAACACTAACCCGGTTATTAAGGTGAAGTACTAACAACCATAAAAAAAAAACGTTGAAGGAAGTATTTTTTTATTTTTTTCTTGTAAAATACCTTCCCCGCCAAAGTGCTGCCCGGTGCGGACAGCACCCTCCGCCCCCTCATGCTAGAATTTCAGGTCAGGTTTCGTAGCATGATGCAAAATGAATATATATTTGGTTTTATAGAAGTATTTGTATGTCACTGTCGCATTAGGCATGTGCCCCTGTAATGGCAGTTGATATGTGTATGTGTATTAAATAAATAAATATCTTTTCGATAAATAAAAACAATCGAGATAGGGTCATTAAGTAGTGCAGTCAGTATTTTTATCCAATATATGAATCAAAAATCCACCCTAATCATGATTTTTATAGGTTATATTCGTGGTATTGAATAACATTTAAGTACATACGATATTTTGATTACATTTTAATAACATCCTGATATGAAACCAAGGAAATTAGTGTCTATTTCATGGTGTAGGTGGAGTATCGACTTTCCGTCTGCGCTGCGTAACGATACGTACATCAATCGTGAAGTTCCCCCGTATCGTAATGCGTTCCAGCTTCAGTTATTTACAGTTACTACGTGAAAGTGAAATAAGATAGGTCGACAGCGCATCATCACTTGATAAGTGAAGCTTACGTTTGTCTCAACAAAACTCTATTATTTAAAATACATATATAAAATACAATATTATTAAAAACTATTATTTCTTTAGCATCAACACTGTGCAGTACAGCTGGTTTTATAAATACACCTGGGTGGATAAGTTTTTTATATTTATCCGATTTCGACACATACTACTCTACTACTTCTACCTACTCTAATAACAAATAGTCATTTCATATCTAAAACATGTGACAGATAATAATTGCCTTTTAAGTGTTACGTTATCAGTGACCTTGGCCATCTAAATGTAAAACTTTGACGATAAGTGAATTAGGTTGTGAGCTCCGAAATCGACAGGATTGTGGTGCGAGGTTCCGCTTGGTTCATCCGGCCGCCTCGCTCCGCCACGTCTTGCGGCAATGACCCCGCGCCTTGCCTTATCCTGTTCACCCCAATCAAGTGTTTACTAGACCATTTCTGGATACATTATTCAACAGGTTTACTCAACTGTTCTCATGCTTTTTTAAATATGTAGTTTAGGGGGGCAAACGTCTTGTCCTATGAGGCAACTAAAAGGAGGGTCGAAGATATATGCCATAGATGGATGTTGAGGCATTCTTCTATCCGGAACAAAACTTAGTGTTTTGAGACCGCTACCTTTCTATGGAGATAACAGATTCCTTTATGATACACTGAGGAAGGCCACCGAGAGGAGGCTTTCGTAATTAGAAATACCACATATTTTCGGCTTCTCCGCAAGAAATATGATTGAAGAGTGAAGACCTCTCTGCCCGATATTAAAAGGTGGGGAGGCTGAAGAGCTAATAGTGATTTTGTGAGAAATTATTAATATAAATACTATTTAATGTAACAAACAAGGGTGCTAGATTTAGTGATTGCAGCGCTGACTTGCCAACAGTGTCAGGTAGTATGATTGTTTACACGCGCTACAATGGGTCGGTTACCTCGCCGAGGGGAGTGGTGTCGACTGTCGACCGACCAACCCCCCCTCGCCCCTCCCCCTCACATCACCGCGACCGCGGATCGGTGCACGCGCTGAAAGCAAAGCCAGTTGCTCGCCGCGCAGCCTTCGGCTCCGATTGTTTACATCTTTATTATTCGTCACATTACCACACCTTATATTGCATCTACATTTCTACCAAAATATCAGTGAAGTGATTTTACAAGGAAATTGAAAATCAGTGTTATCACATTTAAATATAACGTGGCAGTTTTGAGCGTGCGTTTGTTATGTAGAGAATAAGGTATTTCGTATTTGCACAAATGTTTGCAACGTGCAACGAACTTAGCAGTTTTTTGTTTATAGCTCACAATCTATGATAATATCCAAGCTCTAAAATATGATCAAACTAGAGATATAGAGGTCAAAAATATTAAGAAAAAACTACTCACACCTCATACCTCCAATTAGAAAATAAATGATATAATTAACCCTGTTTGGCTCTACATTATTAAAAAGAAAGAGCGATAAGCTCTATTATAATTTATACATCTTAACTATTAAATATCTCTACATCTTTTCTTTGGGTATAACATAATCAACAAATTGGCACAGTACTGCGTGATTGAGGTTCTTTAGCCCCTTACAATTGTCACCACATGTAATTTTAAACCTACCACTTACTAAGACAAGCGTGTATAACAGCATGTTAAAATAAAAATAATATATTTATCTCACCTTAATAATATGAAAATTAGGCAACTGTATAAGGCAAGACAAAATGTTGCTGTTTAAAGAAGTCTACTTTCTCGCCTTTTTTGTTTCAGCACGTAGCTTTCTAATAGATATTATTTTTCATAGTTCATTTTCAACGGTATGAATTATTTCATAGTATTAATATCAATCTCGTATTTTTTATAATATGTCTACGTAGATTAGGTACACATTAAAATGTAAATGAAAAAGCTGTTAATACACAATTTATTGCTGCAAAGCGTTTGAAATGTTGCGTCCGAATAAAAATACAACGTAAAAATCATATTTTTAATCCCTTAATTTTTTTCATTTAAATGTATGATACTCGTGTTGACAAAAAACAAGATTATATTTCAACCTTTTATCAATAAAGATATAATAAATAATAATCGTAAATAACAATCGTGCGTAATTATATAATGAATCAAATATAATACCTAAAAATGTATACCGCCTTTGTAAATGGCAATAGGTAAGTACATTGCAGCAGTGTAATATTATGGGGAATTATCTTCAGTATCTTGCCATTGGCATTGTTATTTGCAAATTGAGTTGGAAATATAACAGCTTGTACTGTAACTGACATCGATCTACATACCCAGATCTCAGGACAGAAAGCACCATTGAACCGAATGACTGATACTGCTCGTATCTAATCCAGGGGTCGGCAACCTTTTGCTATAGCAGGGCCACATAATGTTGCTAGAGTATCAGTGCGGGCCGCACTTATTTTTATATTTATATGTTCGGGTATGTATTTTTAATATTTGAAATAAAACGCATATATATTAATACAATCATGTCTATTTTAATTGAATTACTATACTAACATAAAAGTAAGAACTAGTGAGATTTTTGCGGCTGCATTTGACTTGCAAGTTTTTTAACGTCTGCTTTCATTTTAGTAGTAGACACGCGTAGAATCGCGTCCAAATGTTCATCCGTTAACCGCGAACAATTCTTATTTTTGCGGTAGTTGAGAATTGAAAAAGTCTGCTCACACAAATATGTACTACCAAACATAGTTATTATCTGCTGAGCAAACTTTTTCAATTCTTTGAAGTTTTCAGAACTCAAACCTCCGTAGAACAGTATCAAGTCAGTGCTTTCCTTAAATGCCGTTTTAAGTGTGCTATTACTTTGCAAATCTACTATGTTAATTTGCAAATTGCTTGGTACCTCACTAATATCAATTGCAAAAGGGTTTTGGAATATTTCCAGGTTAAGGGAGCTCTTTTTAAAGTCGGTGAATCGATTTACAAACTCAGTTTGTAGTTGTGTTAACACGTTTCTCATTGTAATATTTTGCCACACAAAATTATCTCCAGCTTCTTCCACGGCTTTCTTGCAATTAGGAAAATGGTCAAGCTTTTTTTCATCAATATGGTCAAAAAACCAAGATCGATAATCCACTGTTTGTTAGTAAGCTCTTCGACTGGCTTTCCTTTCATCTCCATGAAGTTGCCAATTTCTTTCCTCAAATCAAAAAACCGTTCCAAAACGGCACCTCGACTGAGCCACCTCACTTCACAGTAGTAAACCACGTCACCATGATCAGCTTCCAGATCTTCCAAAAACTTTTGGAACTGACGGTGTGTCAGCCCATTTCTTCTTATAAAATTAACAGTGGATGTTACAGTATCCATTATTTCTTTCCAGGATATAACCTTGGAGCACAATGCCTCTTGATGGACAATACAGTGAAAAATCAATGGCACAGTAGATCCAGAATCTTTCACTTTGCTGATGATTCTCCCAACAACACCTTTGTTTTGACCGCTCATGTACTTGCCTCCATCGGTAGTGACACTTGTTAACTTTTCCCAGCTTAACTGCAATGAATCCAGAGCTTGTTCCACATGGTGAAATAAATCTTCTCCCGTAGTTGTACCTTTCAAACTGCACATTTTCACAAGCTCTTCGTAAACAGTAAAGTTTTCGTCAATGCCGCGTACAAATATGAGTAGCTGTGCTGTATCCGACACGTCCGTACTTTCATCCATCGCTAAAGAGAAGCAGTCAAAAGACTGCGCCTTATCCCTGAGTTGTTCACACAAATTAGCACCCAAGTCTTCAGTACGTCGGGTGCAAGTTCTCGCAGAGAGACTAAGACTTTCAAACATTTTTTTTTGCTCTGGGCATATTTCTTCTGCGATAGCTAAGACACACTCTTTTACTAATTCACTATCGGTAAACGGACGTCCACTTTTTGCTAGAATCTCTGCTACCCTGTAACTGGCACGAACATTCGATTCGCTGTTGTCTGCCACAACCTTAAATATGTTTTGTTGATTTTGTAATGACGATTTCAAAGTGGAAATTTTCCTTTGTCGTATTTCTCCTTCAAGACAGTCAAATTTAGCTTTGTGCTCAGTGTCGTAATGTCGCTTCAGGTTATATTCCTTTACTACAGAAATACTCTTTTGACAAATCAAGCATAACGGTTTTCCTTTAAACTCGATAAAAAAGTATAATTCTGTCCATAGTTTGTTAAAAACTCTTTTTTCTTCTTCTATCTTCCTTTTTCTTGAAGCCATGTTTATATAAATATTCTGTAACAATAATGAAAAAAATTAAATTCGTTGTAAAATTATATGTTCCAGTTAGCACCTACAAATTCAACTCCACATTCAAAAAATAATTAAAACATGACATACTCGTAACTGACTTCATGTCATGTAACTACTATCCACGTCCTTATAACATTTACCCATCAATCTGAAGGTTCACATAAACAATCAGTAAATAAAATAATACAAATTGCTCGCGAGTGCATACAACGTACTTACCTCATACGTCGTGCGTGAGAAGCTATCATCGAAGGGAAGAAAGGTGAAACGAAACGCGTAGCCAGCAACCAGATGAGACGTGAGTTTCCGGCGAATTTCCACAACCGAATGAGGCGATAGCTGCGCGCGGCTGTGATTTTAACTAAAGTCGGTCGCTTTGAATTTTTTCGCCGCCGCACACCTGCGTCTAATCAAAGACTGCCGCCGCCTATTGTCTCAAAGGAGCCGCCCGCCACCGACGGCCAGGTGCAGCGTATAAACGCAAAAAAAATTGCCAAGAATTGAATAAGTACAGCAAATATTTATTTTCGGTAGAAACAATACATAACATAACAGTTCTTAAAAAATGAAATAGGTACATTTTTATCACCCCGCGTGGGAGCGAGCTTTCAAGAATACTCTCATGGCCCAGCAGCATGGCCGTATAAATTCTAGTGATTCTAGTAATATGGCCTATTGCTTTGGTATTTTTTTCTTAAGGACCTGAGGCTTGCGGGCCGCAACGAGATAGAGCACGGGCCGCATGCGGCCCGCGGGCCGCCGGTTGCCGACCCCTGATCTAATCAATCAAGAAATTTATTTTCTGATTCATGGCTTATTAGCAGCATTTTTTTATTATAGATAACGACAGATGAGC
The DNA here is from genome assembly GCA_905404175.1 of Anthocharis cardamines. Taxonomy (NCBI): domain Eukaryota; kingdom Metazoa; phylum Arthropoda; class Insecta; order Lepidoptera; family Pieridae; genus Anthocharis; species Anthocharis cardamines. The sequence goes on from FR989954.1 coordinate 4,966,090, forward strand.
ATGAGGTTCACTTGATGGTAAGTGATACCTCAGCCACAGAACATCAAGTCAATGATGCGCTGTCGACTTTTGTTTTACTTCCAGCATTCGGAAATCCATAGACTGAAACCGAAACGCGCAATGTGCACTTCACGGTTTTTCCATCTATGAACGTTGGTTCGTTATCGGTCGGAATTTCGATATTCCTCCCAACCGATCAATGCTCGAAGTTACCAGACGTGGAGAAAACATGCTTACAGAAAACTATAAGCACGTGGTCCCGGTGGGATTCGTACCCACGACCCATCGATGCGCACGACAGGTGTTCTACCGAACGCGCCAACGAGCCCGTCAAAAGACATTAGTTGAGATTTTTAATACTTAATTCAAACCGAATACATTCGTATTTTATTTTCCGTCTATTACGAAATTTCAATTCAACTCACGTTATTTATCCTGATTCTGTTACATTCAGATCTCTTGACAATGGCTTATCTTGGATTGAATGGATTTAGTAATGTACCGTGGTACCTTTTAATCGACAATTGTTTTATGTTAAAATACAGTTATGCAAACCTTCGAAAAACAGTACATGACTAAAAAGCTCTGTTTATAACTCGGTATGTCTTTATTGATATAGAATGTCTGTTTCATGCAACTGAACGTATTATTTAATAGGATTAAGACTCCCTCTTTGCATCTACCCCGAATAATACAACTCGGACCTCTTTCACTGGCACCTTCTAGGCAGTTGTGATTTACCGTCCTAACCGCATCAGCACTTACCATCAGTTCTGGTAGTGGTCAAACAATTGCCTATTAACTTATATTTAAAGACGTAACAGTGTCAACGGTTCGTGAGATGTTTCTGTATCATTTATACACCATATTCACTAATGGTATATTGTCTCGAGAGCATTTAAAGTGCCAGTCGGACTCGCGCACCGAGGGTTCCCTACAAACTTTTAGTTAAGTACTGAAAAAAACAAATTTACTGTATTCCTTAACGTGTGCTATATGACCTTGCTTCATGCCAAATTTCATGATTCGAGGACAACGGGAAGTACCTTATAGGTTTTGATTCTCTTGCGTATAACAAAATATGCGGCATAAAAGGCCCTTTTGAATGCGTCGACTTAGAAGTTTTTTTTCACTGCTGCAAGGGATTGCAGACCTGAGTATTTGATATTAATTTCAACTTGATACCTCCACGCGTTCCTGAGAAAAAGGGTCTTGACAGATGGACAGATAGAAAGACGGACGACGAAGAGATCCTATAAGGATTCCGGTTTAGGTACGGAGTGCGGAACCCTAAAAACGATATTTTACTTTCTATATTCCAGTAAAAAGATATAAGATACTGTAATTTTATAGTAATACCCTTTTCGTTCTATTTATTTGTGATATAGACCAGAACGATCTATAAAAGTTCTCAGACTAGGAAGTGTGACGAGGGCATCTCAACACCTGACACCCCAACTGATTTAAAATTTTACGATTTCCTTTTCCGGCTATACAAGACAAGACGATATAGAACTTTAAACAATAATATTTTGGTGAATTAATGACAAGTGAGACTTCAAATACCAAATTTGTCTAAAAATAACGATGTTGGAGAAGGCTTTTCAGATAACATGCGATAATGTTAGAGGCCAAACATTATAAACATTGTTTTAGTGACTATAAGTTATGCTCTAAGTATTCACCGCTTCGTTTTCCACAGTCACACTTTTTGCCCGTCTGCAAAGCCGAGCGGTATTGAAACAAATGACGGCCATTATTTTTTGATTCGAATAATTTAATTTCCTGTGCCTTGTAAAATCACTACTATAATTATTTTGAAAGGAACATTGTGTTATCGATGCTTAATTATTATATAAGGTATTATTCTAAACGTGGATATAAATTAGTGCTATGTGAATTAATGTGAACTGAAGCTAGTGCAATGAAGGATCCGCCGAGGTGCGAAGACGTGGCTGATAAACTTGTAAGGTTATTCGGTTGGAGACAAACTTACCCAGTACAAAAACTTCAGAAGAACTTGATTCCCAAGGCAGCTGAAAGGGTAAACAATTTTAATATGTACTCTTAAGTTACTTAAAACAATTCTAACGCAATAATTTTTAGTTAATGTTATTATTAAAATGTTCATATACATTGCTAGTTAGGTACGCAGAGCTGGATTTAGAGGTGTGGAGGCCTTGGGGCAACAAAGGATTGGAGGAGCCCCTGGCCTCAAATTATTTTCATGTTAACAATACATGTACCTAAACATGTTTGTACAAACTACAGTTGGTAAAATTGGTAAAACAGCGAAAAAAATATCAAAGGAAAAGTGGTTTACTAGTGTTTACTCGTCGGAATTTGAAAGATTTTTTTCCGAATTCTCTTTTGTGGAGGCCCTTCTTTTGTGGAGGCCCGGGGCAGTGGCCCCGGATGCCCTCCCCTAAATCCGGCCCTGTAAGTACGTTTCAATTTTTTACGAATGTAAACTAAAAGCAACATTACAATCACGTTGACTTCAACTACCCGGCTATGAATTAATCTGCTACATTTTACTTTCTGTTTCGTGACTTCCATGACTACTGATTTGTTACGTTATCGTCACAAGGTAAGACGTTAAATAACTAATCAAGATTTAATGCAGCTTAACTAACTACAATTATAATAATAATAGCTTTATTTATTCCTTAAAATTTTACATTTATATACATTTGTTTATATTGTTGTTGTAAGGACCGCTCTGGCGGTGAAAACCTCCTCTATTTCTTTTCTATCGTTTGCCAGTCTACAGTGGCGGCGTAATATCTAAATTTTATGTGGGCAAGATTCATTTTGCCAGCGCAAAAAATGTTTTTTTTTTTTGGCTTTTAAGTAATGTATAAATTTTCGGGGCCCGAGGCCCTCTGCATCGCGAGGCCGTAGGCGGTGGCCCACGTCGCCCATGCCTTACGCCAGTCTATTCCAGGTTATTCAAGCCTTGGCAACTATCCATCTTTTGAATGGCCTTCCTTTTCGTCTTTTCTTATGAATAGGGTACCAATTCGTTTAACTCCAATAATAGTAATATTTAAAATTGTTACTGAATATTTTAATATTTTTTTAAAGAAATTTATGTATTTTCCACACACAACCTACGATATTGCTTATTAAGTGCTATTGTTAAGCCAACTTTCACAGACCTATTGTAATCTGAAAGTGTTGGAAAGCAACTCATTAAGTCAACACTATTACGAACTATAATTATATTGGCGATGGCATATATTAATATATGTAACATTAAAGATGTTGTGTTATACCAGATAATTTAAAAAGAGATTCAAATGATCTTGAAGAGGAAATCTTATAACTGACGACAAAACTTCAATATTGTATACTAGCATCACGCCCCGGCTTCACATGGGTGAAATGTAAATGTACTATAGACAAAAAAAACCTATGATAACGTAGCTCTCTGTTAGTGAAATAATTTTTAAAATCGGTCTACTTGTTTCTGAATTTATTCGTTACAAACATACAAATCTGTCTTTATAATAAAGATAATTTAGCACAAGTCTTGAAAAGTTTGTGTAATAGGTAAATAATTGTTTAGTGAAGACCCGATATTAGCCTTGGAGCGGCGGGCAGAAGGCTAATCTATCACATTCCATAGCGATACGCACTGTCTTGACTAATTTCTAAATAATAGCCAGATAACACCTGTGAAATCCAAACAAATTCGGTAAAATAAGTACCGAAATCTAAACTAATATTATTATGTAAAAGGTTTGTATTTTTGTATGTTTGAAGCGAAAAACTCAAAAACGACTGGACCGATTTAAAATTTTTTTTCATCATTAGAATGCTAAATGATTCTTGAGTAACATAGGCTATAATTATTACTAGGAAAAATTAGGGATCCCTACTAAAATTTCAATAATGTAAACCAAGGTTTAAAAAAATTAAAATAAGAGAAGTTTTGTGTTTGTAAATAATAAAACAGAATTAGAAGAAATAGAAATTACGTTATCAGCGAGTAACAAATATTTTTTTTGTGTATAGTAGTATCTATGTACATTGCACCCGTATGAAGCCGGGTCGTGTTACTATTAATGATTTAGAAGTAAATCCGATTCCAAGCTTAACTTTCGACAATCTGCGGTTATAGATATATAACAGGATTATCTGAAATGAATCTACCGTGAAAATGTTGTACCGTAGAATCTCTAATAAATTGGTTTTATATTTTCTTAAGTAGGTATATAACCAACTTAGTACTAGCTAGCGACACTAATAGATTTGGTGTCGTTTTCTAAGCCTCGGTTTCTGTCACACCGTAGTTAAAAATAGAAATAATTACGAATTTCGTGTTAATGCTTTCCTTGTATATAAAATATATTATATATAAAAAGGTCTGTTTGAATTATGTATTGTAATTTGACATAACTCTACCTCAAACTACTTACAATAATAATTATGATTGGGAGCAAACAAGAAGTTCTTACCTCCTCCGTGGAGCGTGGGTTTCTAAATAGGAGTCCTACGTTGTCAGGGTTTGTTATCCTGAAGAAAGTATAAAGCATATAATGGGCTGATCCTACGCTTACGACGTATGATATAATAATCAAACGTCATTATATGATTTATGATTATTATTATATCAAAAGTAATATTATATATGTAGGTATATACTACATACAAATGCCATTAATGAATTAATAATCTTATATTGGAGATTTGGGCGAGAATACTGAATTGTTGCGGTTAAAGTCGATGACGACATTCTAGCTCGGGTCACGGCCCATAAATTTCTCATGAAGTGCAAAATGCAGAATATTAGAAAACTCAGAATTTAAAAAAAAACCCCTATTTTAATGACATAATGCAATTTACGATTATGTTAAAAAAGTGGTAACATATTATGTCACATGTCATTTTATGTAAAAATTTAATACTAGAACATGGCTTCGGTGATCTGTTTCAGTACTGTGAACAAAAGTACTTCCTGTCTACATGTAGAATTTTAAATAACTACCTAATTAAAACCGTATAAGAGCATTTCTATATTTTTTTGCCAAAATGCATATTTGCTTGTCCCACAAAGTAGACAGCTAACAACTTTCTTGTATATATGTTTTTTTATAACATTTGTTTTCCTGAAAAATAAGTATATAATTTTATTTCCTTATGACAAAGAATATACATATATTATTAATTGTTTTTTTGTTAAAAATATATAAATGTAAAACACTTAAAACGCCAATGTATGAAAACGTACATGTCCCATACTAAAATTTATAAATTCAAACTCAGTTATTTCATATATTTATTAAGTAACAGTCCCAAGATTTTGCACTCAATATATTTTTGCATCGTAGGAGAATATGCAGCATGCATTAAATATATAAAAACATGATTTATACTAAAAAAAAAAACAATTTTAAACTTGTCCCAGTAAAAGTTCCACAAACAAATTTCCCTTTTTGTTATCAATTTTAAGTGTGTTTCAGCAAAATTATTACAATTTAGTATCGGTTTTTCTATATTGGAACTCATTACGTTTCATTTCGTGCCACCACTTTGAATAAATAGTTATTCTGAGGTGGTACAGCGTGTAGTGTAGACATTCATAATTTTTGCTACGCATTTTATTCCCGCATTTGTTACCCTTGATTCTTGGTAAATATATAATATTAAATATATGTTATTTAATTTTAAGGTAGTAAAAACCTTTATCTCAATACAACTGTACAAAAGTAAATGTTACATTAACAACAACCATTTAATTATAAATTTTAAAAAATGTAGCAGCAGAATTGTTACCAAATCTTTTGTTACTTTATTAAGAAAACGTATAAGAGGAAAAAGCTTAGTAACAAAAAAGGAATTATAAGGTTCTGTTTATATTTGACAGTGCAAGAAAATGACAAAGACAGCATATTTTCATAAACGTTTAAAAAAATAAAAAAATTGATAGACCTCAAAGTCGTATCAGGCAGCTAGAAACAGCTAAAGAAACTAAAAAAAAGGCTTACAGGCTGCAGAATAAGTTAATGGAAGAAAAGAAGAAATTGGAAACTGGTTTATTAAAAGTAAAAGTTTTAGAAGCATCATTGAAGTCAACTTACAGAGAATGTGAAAATAATAGAGGACGAGATGTAATAAAGAAGATAGCAAGAAATATAGAAGTAATATATATATATACTATAAACACGTGGAACGCTGTGTTATTATAATAGATGTTGATTCAGCTATAACGTGTTATTTTGCGTTTTCATTAAGAACTTATATTAATTCAGCATGGAAATTACTTTTTTACGCTAAATAAACCCTAAATTAAATAAAATCTTACTTTTTGTAACAACTGTCGCCTATATATGCGAATTATAGACACAACTTTATATTTTTATTTTGTAACCAATGCTTCCCTTTTTGATACTGTCCCAAAAAAAAATATTCTTATTTTCTCAATAAAAAATTATTTCAACGATAAAAAAATATATATTTCTGCTAGAAAGGCTCAACACAGTTCCAAATTTTATGATAAAAAAGCTTAAATGGTCAAATTGTTGATATTTTTAACACAATAAAAACTCTAGAATTATTTTTGCTCTAAAGTAACAAAATAAATAGAGACAAGCTATTTTTAAAATAATTGTAGCACTTTCTTCAACTTTTTTTAATAATTATATAAAATCCGATCAATATATGTAGGTAATTAATAATTTTAGGACGGTTGCCTCAGATTGAAAGTTTTAATTTACACACTAAAAAGCAACAAAATAGGAACGTTCAGAATACCCTGCTGAGGTTTTTAATTTTTATAAAATCAATACAACAAATTTCAACGATTCTACTTTAAAAAAATAAAAGTTAGATAGATAAGCTATAATTATGGCATAAAGATTTTCGCAATATACGAAATTAATTTTTTTTAGCATGTTTTAAAAGAGTGGCAAAAAAATATAGAAATGCTCATAAAACAGTTATCAGTGTATTTATTTTAGCATTTTTTTATCAATTTGACATAATTATGTCAAAGGAAAAAATAACATATCCACATTCCGCAAGAAAAATAAGATGCAAATTATATTTATATTTTTTTCTACTAATATGAATCCAATATTTACGAAATGATTAGGCGCCTTACGTTTTATGCGTTCTCGGTTATACCTACTAGAGTTACATTTGCTAAACAATAATTGATCTAATTAAACTCAATGATATATCAATACGTTTAAATAAAATACTGTATACCTGATTAAAACGCGATTTATTATTTATATTGTTTAAATTATTTATTCGTCGTTAACGCCGGGATAAATAATTTAAACAATATAAATAATAAATCGCGTTTTAATCAGGTATACAGTTAACAGTATTTTATTTAAATGTGTGATACTCGAGTTAATAAAAGACAATATTGTATCAAAACGTGTTATTCTAAACACTATCACATTCCTTAGAAAGTAAATTAAAATAAATAAACCGTATAAGTACATTTAACTTTATTTAGAGAAATACGCACTAACCTTACCTGCATCATAGTAGAAACAAACTTCTACTATGCATGCATTCAGTATACATTATACGCATACGTACGTATATACTGTTATAACTTTATAAAAGTAGCGTGCTATATCGAATTCTTTTATTTTTATTCAGTCGTTATCAATAGATTAACTATTATCATTTTGCACGTTTTGTAAAAATGTATGAGAACATTTTATTTCTGCAGTTTGTGTTGTGGCGGCTATTGTACAATAGTAAGTGCCTATTGGCTTCAGTTGTGATCGCGCCGTGGAAGTGTCAGTGCGACTCGATCTTTTGTGTTATTTTATAAATTATAAATCTTATAGCATTGATCAAGACCGTGACGGTAAAATAAAGTTAAAAGTGCTTAGAATTGTTAAATAGGCCGTATTTATCGTTAACGCTTCGTTATAAATATTGTGTTAAAATTAACAACTAGGATTTTTTATTACCATCTTACCACTGCAGCTACGTGAGCACCTACACTAAACCCACTGAATAATTAATTATTTAGTGCTGATTGTTCTCAAGTAAATGATTTGCAAACGCGTAAAGTGTAAATGCAATATTTACAAGTAGCCTTGGATTATGTGTCTTCAAATTATACAATAGGTCATGATTTTGTAATACCATTTTGTTAACATAGATTGATTGATACATGTATATACGTACTTTTTTCGAATATCGGTGTGTAATTATGTTTTTATTTCTCAAAATATTAACATATAGGCGCGTTTGTTCATTTGTTAAAAGCAACACATATTCTATCTTTTTATTTTAAAGCTCGAAGTTTTGTCGGTATTTTTTGTACCTACCTATAAGGGTTTTTGAATATCATTCCATATTCATCGCTCTTCTTTGAGTTATTCCATATATCAAAGTCATTGACGCATTTCTGTTCGTTTACTATTCAATGGGCATGTTATTTGGACTCCATAAAGGCCTGCATTTCCGCTGGTCCTCACCTAGTATGGTCATCGACAAATTGGTCGCTTTAGATAATAGCAGTGTATGATCTTATCTGGAAACAAATACGTGTTATGTGTGTACGTACGTGTTAAACCTCACCCGCGGATTTTCTATAGAAAATTACCGTTACTGTAACTGCAAAAGTGAAAACACATGCTATTATATGTGAAATATATGGTTTTAATTGTACTTAGGTTCTTTAGTGTTTCGTGGAATATTACCTTAATCTTTAAAAGATTTAAGATTAAAGAAAATAGTCTCTCATACGTCATCTGGGTGTCGTATTTCCTTCTTCTCGGAAGAAACTCGCGTGATCTTTGCTTCAGTCCATCCGATACTGTTGGGTGCGTTCGTGGAATTCATAACGAACGCACTTTACCGAGTCATGATGCACGGAATCTCTAGACGCGATTGCGTTTTGATTGCTTATATGTCCCGAATCGAAGATGCAATCATCTTTTGTCAATCGCATTCTATGTTAAGTCATAAATCGGTCAATGTACTAAATAAAGTAATGTGGCAATGTATTGAAGCAAGATCCATAATGGGATGTAGCATGTGGAACGGTAGCTGAACGTGATGCCGTGTTTGGTCAGTAGTGCACGAAGGTCAAGGCTTCTACGCGCCATTGACCTGGTACAATCAGTTCGGTGTTCTTACAGGTTATTTCAATAGTTATCTAACATAATAATTTGCATAAATGTTAAAATTATTTTTGTTATCTATAACGCTATTTAAGTGCCAGTTTCCTTACGATGCATCATTTCCCAGTTTTTTCACAAAAACTGCGTGAAAACGATGCAAAGATTAACGTTTAGTGACAATGTGCTTATGTAAGAATAATGGAAGAAGATGAGGTGAAGCCAGTGCCACCTCCGAGATATAAAAAGCGCGCGAAATTAGCTGTTGAACGACAGAAGAGAACTGTCAGTTGGGTAAATTATTTTTTTATTTCCTCATTACTTCCACGGGTCGTACAATACTTTATCTATGGTTATGAATACTCATAAAATATTCGTATTTATTTTGCAAGAAGACGAATTTTCATTATTAATTATTTTAATATATGTATATGCGCCTCATTGCTGACATATCTACTAAAACTATAGATTAGGTACCTATATCTGTATTGTTTCGTTATTGGTAAGAAGGTACCAAGGTGTATTATGCGGAAGTTTCACGATAACTTGACATCAATAGCTTGATCATTGAGATGAATCGCGAATCCCACAAAGGCCTGCGAACAGAGAGACAAAACAGCTGTTACGGGCTGTGGCCTTTGTAAATATCATCCAAGTTCTCTATACAACTATTCTCTCGATGAATATTGAAAGACTGCGTGGGAACGACCGTCAATAGTTCTTGAAATAATGAGCTTAGTACGTAGGTATATTATATACATATATTATGTATTTCCAAAGGAAAATGAATTGCTCCCTCGGACTTTAAGTACCTATTTATATAAGGAATACTGCAAATATGACATTTGGGATTTTACTAAACGTCCTTAAACAACTCATTTTTTAAATTATGATAACTGTTTTTCTTCAGGGTCCTGAAACATGGGTTGGTGTAAGAGCATTGCGCGCCAGTTCTGGAGGTATACTCGACCCAGATGACCGTGTATGCGATGTGGCTGACGACCGTGAGACCCTCACTGCAGAGTGCACCAATCAGGCACCGCAGCCACGAGCGGCACAAGCAGATGGCGCTAGTGGTTCATCAGCAGGCACCGCTTCCCCGGATATGTTTCGGGTAAACTATAATTTATTCTCAGACCTTTATATAGGCATATTTAATATGTGAACGTATCTGAAGTCATACATATAAGAAAATAATATTTGAACATATTATTTTCTGCACCTATTTTAGGTTTTATTATTTCGTAATACAATATCATTTAGAGTTTTACTTTTTGCAATATCAATTTTATTTTAATTGATATTTACTACATACCTATATAAAACATTGTTTATATGGATACCTAATAATTAAAGATTTTTAATTACTCAATATATTGCTTTGAAAATATATTTTTTTAAAAAAAAAACAATCACACCTCGAAAATTTCCTAAATATTATATATTGGCTATTTTGTTTGGTGACGTAAATAAAATATATTAATACCTAACTGATTTAAAAAAAAAAAATTATAATAAAAAGACAATATTTCGATATTCTGAGAAAAAAAATAATAAAAACATATAATTCAAATAACCGCACACCTAGACAGTATTATCGAAAGACCTTAGCCTGCCCATAGAGAGAAAAAAAAAACCGCGGAAAAGCGGGAAACATTCAAGATATAAAATCATGTTCAAACTTGTGTGTGATACGTTTTGACTATTTTTATTTGGTTTTGAAGTGCAGCATAATTACTAGTATATTATTATGAATAGTTTATTATTAATTATAATTACTAATTACTATAACATGATAACGTTTTTTACGAGTGCTTGTGATAATTTATTGTGCGTAATGGGTTCTTGCTTTTCCGGATGTTCTTGTAAAATTAATAAGAAAGTAAGTTTTATGCTTCAATCATATAACACAAAGTACCTATATAATATTTTATTTTGACCTACTATTTTATGTTAACTCTGTCGTCTTGTTGCCGTTAAAAAAGATAAGCAAACAGGTAATTTAATTAGTAAGTGCCGCTTGTGTCTACTTTATTTAAATAATCAAGTATGACTTTTTGAAGTACATTATTTGTATTAGATAAAATTATGTAATAATTAATTAAACTAGGTACCTAACACGAACGTACAACGTTTGAACATTTCATATTTTAGAATAGCTATAGCAACACGCCCCGGCTTCGCACGGGTGCAATGTAGATATACTATGTACAAAAAAACCTATGTTACTCGCTGATAATGTAGCATTCTTTTGGTGAAAGAATTTTTAAAATTGGTTCAGTACCTAGCTTATGAGTCCTTTCCAAACAAAAATTTTTCCTCTTTATAATATTAGAGTACTAGATAAATCAGCATAATATGCTTAATCCTTTTTCTTTTTTTTTATGTTAGATATCTTATATATTTGATGGTAGGTGATACCTCAGCCACAGCATTTGGAAATCCATAGACTGAAACTGAAACGCGCAATATGCACTTCAGGGTTTTATGATCTATGAACGGTGGTTCGTTACCCGGTCGGAATTTCGATATTGTTCCCACCCGTTCAATGCCCGAAGTTACCAGACACGGGGAAGACATGCTTACAGAAAATTATAAAGATGTCGTCCCGGTGGGATTCGAACCCACGACTCATCCATGCACACGGCAGGTATTCTCGCGAACGCGCCAACGAGCCTGTATAATATGTGAATATACCAAATGCCGGTAAACCCACTATTATACATTATCTACCTAATACATATTCAGTTCAATACAAAATACAACTATATTTACGTATCTGTAGAAATGACTCACTAGCCACACATGGCAGTGTCTGTTTTTTGTTACAAATAAAAAACTAAAAGTGGTTACGAGTGAGTTAGACGATTTTTGCAGAGATTCCGTATAGATTTTCTTAAAAACATGCCATGTTCCAAACATGCTATGAAAAATTGAATCCATAGAGAGTCACTCGCTTATCTGACACAGCAACTTTGTCAGATAGGCGTTGTGTTACTTTGAATTTACTGTCCGAAAAACAAGTGGCTTAATCACGGATGCTATGACAAATCAATACATAATGATCAACTTTGAACGTCAGAAAGGAAAAAAAAACCTTGTGAAAAGTGTATCATAAATTATACCTATAATTTTAAAGTGGATTATTAACAAAGCTAAGATGTAAGGTAACATACAAATGGTGATAGGTTCTTTTATATAAAAATTAATTTAAATAAAATACTGTATACCGGATTAAAACGCGATTTATTATTTATAATGTTTAAATTATTTATCCCGACGTTTCGGATGCTTTTATTAAGCAACCGTGGTCGCGGGGAGACAGGGAAATCGCGTTTTAATCCGGTATACAGTATTTTATTTAAATGTGTGATACTCGCCTTAATAAAAGACAATATTAAAATTTAATTCCTAACTCTTAAAGTTTTCACACGGAAAATACGGAGAGATTAAATTAAAGTGAACATCTTAATTTTAAAAACCTGTTTAACCTAGGTATTTCATTATTTAATATAATAGAAGTAGATACCATACAAGTCCAAAAGACCGTCTTGCCGACGTTAACGTAATACCCTTTTTGTAACTTATATAATTTCGTAAAGAGCATTAATAGAGTTTTTGGGCTTGTATAATAGTCGCGCCATTCATATTTTGCTTTATGTTTTGACACTGATCATCATGGGAGTTTTATCTTTAAATAAAAGAGAACCCTAAAAGTGTTTGAGTGATAACGGACTTGAACTAGGCTAACTGGATTAGAGAATGGCAAACTCGCTACTAAGTACATAATAGTATACGGCGCAGTTCATTGTGACCATAATTAATCGATTTTGTACTCAATTGCAATGGTACTTTTAACTTTTCGTAGGATTTCATTCCTTTACTAAGCATGGACCCATATATAGAGTAAAATCGATATGATTATGATGCCAAATCGCTTTTTCGTGTTTGTAGTTCATTACATAAAGAATAAGGTCGAGTGTAAAGTAGAGATAATGCAGGAGTAACTTCTGATCGAGTTGTTCAGGTAGCATTTCTTGTTGGAGCTTTTTAAAAGTCGGATCATAGATTTTTTTAAAATATTAAAATCTATTGAGCAGAGCATACATTAAACACAAAAAATGTAGGTTAAGTAAAATGCAGTGTAGGTATTTTATAATAATATAAAGGCTTGAATGTAGTTAAAAATGTTAGACAACATGTTGTAAGGTACTCAGCTTATATCGCTCTAGATCACGAACTTAAAACAACAGTCAACAGTTAGGTACCGCACTTTTATAGGTAGCAATAAGTTTAATATAATACTGTGGTCAAACGTAACAACGACCACAATAAATCTATTTGCAAATTGATTTTCTTGAGTGTTATAGAAACGACCCATACGATATGTTTCTCTTGTTTCTCTTGCAATTGGATCGATAAAACTTTTCATAATTTGACAATAGGTAATAAATCAATTTTATCTACATTAAATAAGACATATTGCCAAGTAAATCGGTATAATTAAATCAAAAATCGGTAAATATAAAACTACCGAAAAATCGGTAGATTTGAGACTACTGGGCAGAGGTTTTAGTATGATGTAGTAAATTCTTTATTTAAATCTGTGATTTCAATCAATTAATTTTTTCCTAGGTTTTTTTTATATTTTTTTAATTTTAAAATTTTATACAAACAAAGAGAACGAATATTTTTTTTCAAAATTCCTTTTAAAAAGACATTTAAGAATTTTATATACATTTGTTTTCAGGGAGGAGGTGGAGTCGGGGGTAGCATGCGAGTTCCCCACACGGATTCTTGTGTGGAGGTCGGTGCTGCGGATCTGGAAGATGGTGCCAATGGCCTGCAGGTGCGACGGGGCAGCGAGCCCACCTTACACCAGGAAACCCTTCCTCCTCAAAGACAGGTAACATATATGTTGACGTCTCGAAGCAACACGTCGGCCGTGGATGCGATCCCGTTCGATACTTATAGTATGGATATCAAAATATAACTTACTTATGTAAAAGAGAGATAGAATATGTAATAATAATATTTGTCAATAAATTTCAACAAAAACGATCTGATGCGTTGATTTATTCCTAGTTTACTAGTATAGCTACTTGTATAGTGAAATTGAGGAACACCCACCTGTCTTGGATATAAGTGAATATAATGTTCGATAATAAAATAAAAAAAGTCTTAAAATTTCGTTCTAAGAACTATACCAGATAATTTCATCACAAGTAAAAATGTTTGATGCCCAGCGAAGTATGTTTGACCAGAAATATTTGACGATAGCTCCAACCTCAAATCTGTTAATGTACCGTAAGTCGTAACAGTGGATTCGGAAGTAAAATCGGTATATTTGGACTAAAAATTGTTAAATAAAAAAAAAAGCCAATTACTTTGATCAAATCTTTTAAACTAGCGATCCACCCGGCGAAAAAAAATAACAATAAAAACTTATGTTACTCGCTGATAATGTGGCTTTTTGTAGCTATTGGTGAAAGAATTTTTAGAATTGTTCGAGAAGTTTTTGTGTTAAATCGTAACAAACAAACAAACAAATCTTTCCTTTATATAATATTAGTATAGACTAGGAATGTTACTTTACTCACTAATGATATTATTTGAGTCGTATAGAATCAAAGGCGGCTATCTGACATTTTTGGTCCGGCAAAATAAAATAAGTTCTTGTTGTTTAGACTGTTATGTTTTTTTATATATTTGGTTTTATCTTTAATTGTTCATATTAATAGATACCTTAAACAAGCAATGAATGATACCTAATACAAAAATAAAGGAGAAAAACGATTTTTTTTTAAATTGCTGGCAATCAGCCATCAGTCAGATAGCCGCCTTTGATTCTATACGACTCATTTATTCTACCGAAAAACGATAATAGTTATAACTCCTATGGCCGTCTACCAGGTTTCAGAGCAAACCAAACGCTGGTCGGCGGCGGTGGTGTGCCGCGACGACACGCGCGCGATAGAGCGGCCCGAGCCGCCGCAGCCGCCCGACAAGCACCCGCACTTCCAGCGGCAGACCAACAGGCTCTCTATGCAGTTCTCTGGACCTGGGTACGTACGCTGTGTAGACCAATGATCTTCCAATTCCTAGCCTTTTTGGGCCTTAATGCAAAAAAATGGATGGTCCTAAAAAAACGAACGTGGACTGTCGACGTTGGACAAAAAGTTGGTTAACCGGCAGTAAACACCTGATAGCTGGGTTGTAACTGAATTAAAACTGAAATTCCAATTGTTTTATTTTCACACAACACATTGACATTTTGTAAAACTTTTATGAGGTATCCTCGAAAAAGTATTTTGAAATAAGGGTATAGCCCGCCGAGAATCTACTACGATACGTTACTGGGAAAGCTTAATCTCTTCCTGTGCCATGGCTGGCATGGCATTTAGCTCGGCGAAACTCCAATATCTTCCTGAATACTTTTATCGACTTTATATCGAATTATTTATTGTGAATAATCATCCTTATCGGCATAATTGAGAAGAATACAGTTTGATTTGAAGAACTTTGAAATCCTTTTATTAACCGGCTTATACGACACACAAACAGCTATATAGTTATCTCTTTCTCTCACTACAGGAGTGGGGTGTGGATGGAGGCGGCTGAACGGGTGCAGATATACGGCAGCAAGAGCCTGCCGCGGGACGCCCGGCGCGACCCGCTCGGCCAGGACACCGCCAGCGACCACCACAACCATAGGTGTGGGGTTTGAATCTCTACATCCTAATACATACCGGTGTCTCTTATAGTAAAATGGAACTAAGTATATTGGAATTAATAACATTTACCTTATAAGAGATAGATAATAATTAGGAGAGGGAAGAATATCAAAATTTCGTCCGGTTCATGAACCATCGTTCATACTTCGGATAATACATATTATCAAGATAAGAAGAAAACAAAGTAATGAGAAAATTCTTTATTCCAAATCCGATCTCGCTCAAATAACAATTCATTGAGACTGATCGTGACTGGAATGGGATTCGAGCAAAACTTGACTGTTACGGATAGTATGAAATGTTTCTTTTACTAGACCGAGATCGGACCTAACTCACTCATGCTCATCTGTTAAAAATAGGCCGACATGACATTTGAAGAGAGGTAGTTTGCCAGTTTCCTGGGAATACATATAATATATCAATTTCGCAAATGTATAAGCGGGAAACATCTAGTGTAAATGTATAATACAAACTAAAACATGTAAATAGTATTTAAATATCTGTTACAGAGTAGAAGACATGCTGCGATGGGTTTCCGGTGTCAATAATGTAGCGAACGTTCATTCTGTACAAGAAAGACCATTGGATCTTTTACCAGAAGGTAAATATTTTATTTTATATTAATGTAAATTCGAATTTTCAAAAATAACTAATTGGTTAAAATCCTACTAATAGACCAAGATATGTTCCTTGACAAAGCGAAGTGTACCATGATGGTCGGTTGGTACTTAGATAATAACTGTTTCTCTTCTCTTTTTTGCGGACAGCGGAAGGAACTTCTTTGTGATACTGTGTTTTTATAACACTTTTAATAAATTTAGTTCCTTTATTGCCATATAAGTATATACACAATATCAAAACAAGAATAATAAGCCTAAAATAAACTAAAAATCGTGTTTAAAGACAGCAAGCTCGGCATAAAGCTGAGAAACCTGATTTTCATCCAGTCCTTATACCACATTTTTAAGATCAAATATCAGCGATATGTGCTGAAAAAAAATGAAAAAAAAAACAACAATGTATTGATGACTCATATATGGCCCCAGCTTACTGCCATCTCTTCGCCATCTCCGCAAATACTGCCTGTTGGCCGTTCAAGTATTATATAAGCTATTTAAGTTTTAAATTTTATGTATATAACGGAGATGTACTAGAAGTCTGTGTTGACAATGGCTTTGAATGATGGATCCTAGACCTAAAATCTATGTATTGATGCGATTCAGCTCCAGTAATGATACCAGGAGTCCATACACTATGAGGATGTTTTTATCTCACAGTGCGTCCCAGCGAGCGGGCGGTCTCGGGCACGGAGGTGCCCGTGAGCCCGAGCGCCAAGACCTCCAGCGGCGCGGCGAGCGTCTCCGTGTCGCTCGTGAAGGGCGAGAAGGGGCTCGGCTTCACTATCACCACGAGGGACAACCCCACCGGGGGACACTGCCCTATTTACATCAAGAATATATTGCCTAAGGTATAGTACATATATGTAAAAAATAAATTCGAATTGGTAAGAATCATGTACAATAAACAATAGTATAGAAAATCAGGAATAAATATTACTTAAATTTTAATGCTTATATAGGTATATATAAAATAAAGGCATCAAATCTATAGCTATTATGTATAGCTGGTTAACATTTGCTTCGTATAAATTATTCAAGCTAATAGTACATTGCTCAGACTGACCGACGCCCATATCTGATCTCTTGATTATTAATTATCGAACAAAACCGACTCGATATTGAATAGCGTATCACGTATCGTAGAGACTGCATATCATTACCCGTCCACATAGGCGATCAGGTGAATGAGTGGCTCATTTGGCCGAGCCGCTCAAGTGGAGATGCGTGAGCACGCTCGGCCCAAGCAAGTCTGAGCACGGTCTTCTCCGTCTCTTCTTCTTCATAAGATTCAAAAGATACGCCAAGACATGACGGAGCCAAGCATATGTATATATTATATACTGAGCAGGCTGAACACAGCTTTGTCAATGTTGAGGCTCGTTTGACCTAAACTTTCATTTTGTTCCTCTGAGTACGCTCAGGCGAATAAGCCGCTCATTCTGAGCATGCTTAATGGACACATTGCTCGGATCAGAAACATGTTACATATACCCGTGTTAACATGCCATGCACTCAGGGCGCGGCGGTGTCGGACGGGCGGCTGCGCGCGGGCGACCGGCTGGTGGCGGTGGGCGGCGTGTCGGTGGCGGGGCTCTCGCAGCAGCAGGTGGTGGCGCTGCTGCGGAACACGCCCACCGACTCCACCGTCGATATACTCGTTGAGAGGACGCTACCTAACCGGACACAGGTATATATCTTTTTTATGTTAGATGTCGACAGACGAGCATGAGGTTCACTTGATGGTAGGTCCTCTGCCACAGAACATCAGTCAATGATGCGCTGTCGTTTTTACTTCGAGTATTCGGAAATCCGTAGACTGAAACCGAAACGCGCAATATATATCTTTATTTTAGATTTTCGTAGTTTTTTTTATAGATATATACGACATTAACTCTCTATATAAAAACTGCAATTTAAGAAATGATTGCGTAAAGCAGAAACCCTTCATCAGAATTGACTTCAATGCTTTCTCATTTATATCATACAAAATTGCTTTCTAGAGGGTTGAGCCCCAACAAAGTCCAACAAAGTACATAGAAAAAGCCATAGGAGCCCCGCCGAAGCCGGCCGAACCCGAGCGATCGGTGGAGAACGGCCGAGTGTCGAGCATCGTCAACGCGCTCAACAGCGCCAGTACTAACAGTTCTGTGAGAGGGAAAATACCGAAAAGCTCATCGAAAGACGATCTGTTGAAAGACCAGTCTTTGGATGCTGCCTTGCAAGAAGCGCTAAATTCCTCTACTGGCTCGGTGAGTTCATCTTTTTGTCTGTTATTTTTCATATCAAATATCATGATATCTATCCAAGATGAGTTACGAATGATGAATTGAATTATTCGTGAAATGATATATGCCATAAAGCGTAATATTTTTCATTAACTCTGCTATTTAAGGAAACCATTTTGTTAGAAAATATATTATATACTAGCGTCTGCCCGCGACTTCGTCTGCGTAGAATTAGTACTAAGGGTAGCTTATTTTTGAACCGAGCTGTTTTTTAATCAATCTCCGCTTAATGACGCTGCACTCAAGTCAATAATATCGTGATATTTTTTAAACCGTTCGTTCTAATTACTTGGTATAACAGACAAAGTTCATCTATATTAAATACTGAAAGCGATAAATGTATCAATTTTGATAAGAATTAGCTAAATACTCTAAAAAGTGCAATTGAAAAAATAAATCAAATTTAAATGTATTTATGGCTCATAGTTTAGGGTATATTGGCTTCCACATAAAAGGTAGATATACCTATGCTATCACGGACTTTTATTTAGAACTATTTAAAACAAACAATCCCACCATACATTTTATTCTTGTAACTCCAACGGTTAAGGCAGCGCACGCCAAGATAGCTCTCAGAAGGCAGGAATTTTTCCGAGTCACTTGATAGTTATCGTAATATTATGGCCAATATACAAAAACTGTTTATAAATTATAGCCTATGTGTTATTCTGATATATAAGCTATATTACTGTAAAGTTTCATCGAAATCCGTTCGGTAGTTTTTGCGTGAATGAGTAACAAACATCCATCCATCCTCACAAACTTTCGCATTTATAATATTAGTAAGAAGTAAGAAGTAAGATTATTAGTGCTGAAATAATATATCTCCATCTATAAGCGAATTGCAGTATATTAATTGTAAAAAAAGCATCTGGATCCTGGGTATTTTGATGACCTAAAGAGCCAGGATCCAAACACATGACACAAGTACTGTTTAAGTAATATACTTCAATATTTATTTATCATGGATTCTATTTTATATTTATGGTTATCATCTTGTTTTTAAACTTCTACAGGTAGTAAGTAGTCTGCCTGCCATGACGTCGCCATTAGGTTCCAAAAGAAAACACTAATTCCTATTTGGGATATACTTAAATCATATTCATTTGATTTTCTATGTATTTATTTGGTTGTATCAGGAATATACATATATTTTATATAATATGCAGGTAACAAATCTCCGAAATCGCTTGATACTCCGGCTAGAAGTCCCAGTACATGAGTCTGAGAAAGCGGGCCTCGGTATCAGCGTGAAGGGTAAGGTGACCGCGACTCCCAAACCTCACGACTTGGGAATCTTCATCAAGTCGGTGCTGCATGGCGGTGCTGCTTCTAGGGATGGCAGGTAAATGTTGCACCTTAACATAAAATACTCAAATGTACCGATTTAGCTCCGTATGTTGATAGCAAGGTGGTCAGTCAGTTATTGTATCCAGCTCTCGTTGACCGTTTAATGTTCTTTATATTATCTTTTTGCCCTAAATTATTAGGTGACATTATATATTGAACATATTTGTTTTGTCTTATTTTTAAAATATAAAATATTCGCTTATTTTAATTATTTATTCATTGAGAGTCTCTCATTTTAATGTTCGAAGCAAATATTTCGTTGTTTTTAAAAACCTAAATATTCGCAGTATTTATTGAATAATCTAAACCCTTTTATTAAATTTCTTCCGGTCCATAGTTTAGCACTTTTTTATCAGCAAACACAAACTCAGGAAATAACTTGTAGCGACATCTATGATCAGCTACAAGAATCAATAGTCTAATCCTGAATCGCGCTATCAAAGTTTCTGTGCGCGCTAAGTATATATACAACATCTCGACATCAACCACTGGGGCCTTAGGGCCGGGCAGTCAGTGGTTCGACTGGTCGAGGATCCTGCCTTTAGGTTGGAGGAAGACCACACCTCCCTTCGTCCACAAACTAATAGTAAATAGTTTTTTTAATTTATCCACATCTCATTCCGGCTCAAACGACCAATAATTGGTAGGTCTATTGAGAAGCTATATGAACACTGTGTCATACAGATTACACACAAACGACCAGCTGCTCAGCGTGAACGGCGTGTCGCTGGCGGGCCAGTCCAACGCGGCCGCGATGGAGACGCTGCGGCGCGCGCTGCTGCACTCGCGGCCCAACCTGCACGGCACCATCTCGCTGACCATCGCTAGGAGGACTGGTAATTTGGTTTTAATTGTAATAATTGTATTATGTGTTACGACGAATAAATGTATCTCTCTCTCTCTCTCTCTCTCTCTCTCTCTCTAATTCATTATTTACTACAAAATTATATATCGTGGGCTTCAAACCATAGGGGCGTATAGACACAAAACCTATTTTTATTTTTTTACATATATCATAATTTTCTTGGAAACTAGTTTACCAAAATAAGAAATGAATGGCGTTAAAAAAGAAAAATAGGTTTTGTGTCTATACGCCCCTATGGTTTGAAGCCCACGATATATTTCTTTTAAATAAAATACTGTATACCGGATTAAAAGGCAATTTATTATTTATATTGTTTAAATCAATCAGCAACCGTGGTTACGGTTGTAAAACATCCGAAACGTCGGGATAAATAATTTACAAAATATAAATAATAAATCGCGTTTTAATCCGGTATACAGTATTTTATTTAAATGTGTGATACTCGCGTTAATAAAAGACAATATTATATATATTTCTTGCTTAAAATAGGTATTTAGTTCATTCTGTGAACCTCATTTTCTTGAATGTTGGCTAAGTATCAATGTAACACGATACAAATGATTATATATATGTTTGTTGTACAACATATTTTTTGCCAATTTTAAATTGGTTTCTTATACTTTATTATATTTTTAAATTACTGTTTATTGTTTTGTGTTGGTTTACAAGTAAGGTGTTAAACTTAGCAAAATCTCTTTTACAATTTACAGACAGTATGGACAGCCTAGCGAGGTGGAAGGACGACACTCCTCCGAACGGCAACGACACCACCAACTCCAACGACAACTCGCAGAACTACACCGTCATCTACAACAACGACAAAGAGAACAAGCCAATCGACGTGCAAAACAACAACTACGAAGACAAGAAACACACCTCCGTCATCACCATCAACAACAACAGCTGGGTGTCCAACCAATCAGATGACAGCAAGGGATATTTAGAAAGAGACAAAGATACGATACCGCACGATAGTAAGCGAGATAGCTTCGAGTGGAGTCGGTTAGATGGATGGAACCCGGTGATAGACAGGCTGACGGGGCTGAGGAACGAGAGCTACTACATGGCGACGCAGGTGGAGGGCGCGGCGAACGGGCACACGCGGCACGCCGGGCACGTGCACATGTCGCGGTCGCCGGCGCACCACAACGTTATTATCGAAGAGGATTATGGTACGAGGTGAGTTGTTTGATTTGAGCTATTAACGATTTAAGACATGAATTAAAATTTTAATCTACATATATAAAAGAAAGTTGTGTTAGTTACACCGTTTATAACTCAAGAACGGCTGTACCGATTTTAACGATATCTTATTTGTTGGATTCCTCTATGTCCGGAATAAGATATAAGCTATTAAAATATGCATAAAATTAATTATAAAGTAAATTAGATTCGGAACTCCGCCATCTTGACAGCTCACGTCATGCATTCTTAGCTTTTTTTGAATAACAGATGTCCACTGCAAATCAGTGTCATATTAGACAATTATAGTGGGTAAATGGGCATATTCAAATTGAAGAATAATTATATAATTTCGATGCCAAAATTGTGGCAGAACAACGTCTTCGGGGTCCACTAGTATTAAAATAATTTTTCGAAAGTGCAAATAAACTGTGGAAAATTCAAATATTTGAAAAGCCACGCCATTGGTCAGAGCGAATATAACGTAAATGTCTATACAGCAACTGTTTATGTGGTAGTGCGTAGTTATTAGGTATTTCTGCTTGACGTCATAGTCTATTAGTAAAGCTGGCGTGGCCGTGAATTTAGCGGGCGTTTAAAATGCCCGTATCGGTTGGTAATTTTTAACTTTTTTTTATTAAATTCTTTAAATCATTTAATCAGTTTGGCGTTGAATATTTTTTTCTATTACATAACGATGTAAGCTAACGAATAAAAATATAAAAAAAAATACATGCATATTCACTATGTAATGTTTCATTGCTACCTAATCACCTATATATAGAATTTCATCTATGTATCGAAAATGAATAAGCTAAAAGATCTGTCAAAAAAGTAATACAGATCTTTCTTCTCCGTCGGACACGGATTTCCGGCACATCACTAGTCACATTATTTTAAGTGTACCATGGTACAGGGGCAGTGTGGGCGGCGAGTCCGGCAGCGAGGCGGGCGGGTTCAGCCGGGACGCGGTCGGCCGCCGGTCCATGTCCGAGAAGCGGCACGCCGCGCTCGACGCGAAGGCCACCGGCACCTACAAGAAGATCAAGGAGATCAAGGCTGGATGTGAGTTCTTTTTATGAACATTTTGCTGACTTGGCCTTATAGAACGTGGACGTCAGGTTTTTCAACCGTTCTTTTTTTAAATCTGATCCAGATGATCAGAGATGATCAGATTTAAAAAAGGAAGGTTTTGTTAGGACTGCCCACTACACCCATTGGCGGGACTAACATACTAGCCCAAAAGCCCGTCTTGCCGACTTTAACATAAAATGTACGTGTTTATATATTTATATAACTTATATGTATAATTAAAATTACGTAATCGTATAAGTTATATATGACTAATTACATTATTATATTTCTGTTTAATACATTAATAAGGCGTTTGAGCTTGTATAGTGGTCCCGCCACTGACTACACCTAATACACAGAGTAACTAAATAATTATTGTTATACCATATAGACGTATAATAAGGGGTTATTTGACGGGCTCGTTGGCGCGTTCGGTAGAACACCTGTCGTGCGCATCGATGGGTCCTGGGTTCGAATCCCACCGGGACGACATGTTTATAATATTCTGTAAACAAGTCTGGTAACTTCGGGCATTGATCGGGTAGGAGGAATATCGAAATTCGGAATAGCGCGTTTCGGTTTAAGTGTATGAATTTCCGAATGCTCGAAGTAAAAAGTAGGTCGACAGCGCATCATTGACTGATGGTCTGTGGCTGAGGTACCTACCATCAAGTGAACCTCATGCTCGTCTGTCGATATCTAACATAAAAAAATATTGTATACAGCGGCGCCCGTAGGCCCGTCGCTGGGAATGCGCAAGTCGTCCAGTCTGGAGTCGCTGCAGACGGCCATACAGGAGACGCAGCGCAACCCGCGGGCCGAGCCGATATACGCGCGAGCTCATCCACGTGAGTATTGTGTGTTTAGAACTTTATTGTTGCTGGCCAAAGATGGTACCACGATCTCTACGGATTGTATTGTTGTCGTCTTATTTTATGAGAGAACAGCGCGATAAATTTTGTATAACTCTGGAGTTTCATTACCAAAATCGAACGCCGAAATTTCGGAGCGAACGGAAAGATCAAACAACTTCGTATTTTAACTTATTTATTAAGAAAACATTATTAATTCTATTAACGATTATAATTAAGATTTGTTGTTGAAATGTTTGTGTTGCAACAAATAGATTTCGACTTCGTCTTGGAACACGGGGCTAAGATTAAACAGAAATGAGAGAAAATCAAATGGGGTTAATAATTATAAATACATTAAAAAAACACAACCCGTAATATCATTGTATACTACTCACCATTTGAAGACATTAAATTTGTTGGAATGTTTTAGTGTGTGTTTGCAGGTGATAATTTATTATATACGTATTTGTTGTTTTGATATTATTTTATAGAAAACAGGAGTATTAATTTAATGTTAATTATATCATTTGATCAATGAATTCCAGCGCTGAAACATTGGCTGACGGACGACAACAGCGCGCCCGAGATCGTCCGCGGGTCGCCGCAGCAGTCATCGCTCTCGCACAAGAAGCCGTCGCTGCTCAAATCCTTATCCACTATGTTCAGGTAAACATACTTTTATACTCAATAAACAATTTATCAAAAGAAATCATTTATTTTATAGACACATACATACATACATGATTAGGGAATTGAAAGATATCTAATACTTTCCTTTTGTAACAGAAAAAAACATAAGGTTTTTTTTTTCAAATTATTATTATTATGTTATAACCAAAGAACATACATAGAAGCACAGGCCTTATTAGGCACGCTTGGCGCGGCTTCTCTGGGGTACGAGTAGTTCTTACCCCAGCCACCGTGTCGCTGCTAGTATCCGTGTGAACGCACACTCTGACGCTGGAGTCATGCACGCACTCTCTCGCACCCAGCCGCTTTTTGAGCGTTATTGCCGTTCGCTCGTAAGAGCAAGCGAGACAACGCGAGGGGAGGAGTCAGCGGACTGCTTAGATGTGTGTGTCACACCGATACATTGCCGCGCGCTCTACAGGTCTAAAACAGAACTACTTTTTCTGTACCAAAATTTAATATGGGCCTTTGCTTCTATGTAAATCCATGTTATTAAGGAAATGGTACAATTATAGAATCGGCAAGCCTCACAAGAAGGAGACGGACGCGTACGGCCGGGCCACGCCCGCGCGCTCCTCCGAGAAGTCCCTCTCGCGGGACGCGCTCGAGCGGCACCAGCGGCTCGACGAGCGGATAGAGGACGCGCACATGCACAGGTAGCATTCCGGCACTTGGAGACGGACGCACACACACACACATACACACCCATCCTTACACCCACACACACAGGTATCTCATGCCAACACTCAAAAATGGACGCACACACACACACACCCACACACAGGTATCTCATACCAACACTCAAAAATAGATGCACACACAAGTAGCATACACCCACTCAGAAATGGACGCACACACGCACAGGTATCATCCACTAACCCTCAAAAATGGAAGTACATACACAAAGGTGATACGTACGTACGCAGGCAGTGATGTAACTAGCATTTTCGGGCCCCAATGCAAAAAATGTCTCCGTGCCACCGTGGCGCTAATTTACCTTACATTCAAATCTATTTTTTTAAAATAATAAGTATTATAGTATTTAATAGACATTCCCTCGGTTCTTTTAATGAGTTTGCAATATATGGAACTTAAGGCTTAAATGTAAAGTGATCTAATAGTAAGTTTGTCGTAGAGAGGAGCTGCGCACGCGACAGAGCAGCGAGCGCAGCGCGCGTTCCGAACGACGCCACGCGCCCGCCATACAGGTACATTTACAATATATTATGTTCTTACTTATTTATGAACGAATAATATATATATAAGGGAACATACATATAATATTTGAACATATTATATGTATGTTATATATACCTAAATTTGATATCATGGCTGAAAAAAAAAGATTTTAGTAATGTTTTATGTTTCGTTGATTGTAGGCAATGGACAGCGCGTGGGGCCCGACAGGACATTACGTTAATTATGAAGAAATTCAACAGAATTTAAAGTAAGCATTAGCCATACATTTTTAGGTATTGTAGCGTTGTCTTATAATAATATATATAGCCTTTAATTCAAACAAAAAGAAGTTATAGTGTTTTTTTAATTCTAGCCTCTCTTTGCCAATTGCCTTCTCCAACCTTTTCCATTCATTCCTATTAAATGCTATTCGATGTCAACTTCTTCCCGCTACTGTTCACTGTTCATAGTGCTAGTTTCTTTTTCCTTTTCTAGGGGACTACTCTGTCACCCTCTTTGAATTTATTTCCTGCCTCTTTCCCACATTTCTCATGTCTTATAGGAAGAGC
The DNA here is from genome assembly GCA_905404175.1 of Anthocharis cardamines. Lineage (NCBI taxonomy): Eukaryota > Metazoa > Arthropoda > Insecta > Lepidoptera > Pieridae > Anthocharis > Anthocharis cardamines. Next base: position 4,992,593 of record FR989954.1, read on the forward strand.
AAAAAAACTTAATCAAAGTTAAAATTATACTGAAGATATAATAAGTTAAAACCTATTATCGTTTTGATCGAAATCGTAAACCAAACGTTTTACATAATTTTGATTTAGATTTGTATGACCGAAGTCCTCCCTGATTAAAAAATATCGTGCACATTTTTAATCACCGCCGCCAACCTTTATGGCAATAATAGGTTCATTACTTGAGGGTTCTAGTCTGTAGTATTTCATCAAGCTCTTCACTCCTCCATGTAAAAATAACTACATATTAAATATATTTTACCCCGTATATAACACTATTAACTCTACCCTGAACACATTGAGTTATTCATAATGAGGTGAAATATTTAAAAAAGATTATATCTACGTTGTATGCTAATAAAGGCCACTAAAATAAAGCCGACAACGTAAGGCCACCTGCCGGCCTAGCATGACAGCCGCGACAAAATTTTGTCGACCGTATTCTCGTGTTTTAATCGACTATCGCTATATTTCTTTCGGGTCTAACATGACAATTACTCTTAAGACTCGACTATTAATATCAAAAATAGATTGAGAAAATATTTGTCGATCGAGATATCTTTTCTGTCAAAATTGTCGATGTCGAGATATACTATATCGAGATATCTTACATCTTAGTTTGTCTTCTCTCGTCCGCGACATATCTCGTGGCGGTCATGCTAGCCCGGCTGCTCAGTTATCAACTACGAAATAAAAAAAAATTTATTTTTAAATACTGATTTTTTATTTTTTTATATATAAAGCTCTACAATACATGTTGTAAATACTTTATGCTATTACAATCTAGCCAATGATAATTATTAATAATGACTAATGAGTAATTTACATCTAACTTAAAATACTTTTATGGTGAGCTTCAGCATATTTGCTTATTGTCTTTTGCACTGTATCCACATTAAGGTCCTTGTGGATAATATCATTCTTAACATACCACGGGGCGTTAACTATATCAAATCAAATCATTCTTTATTTGCGAAAATCAGTACATGTGGTGTTAACTGTTATATATATTGGATCCATGATTTTCCGCCAAGTGCTATGGCATGCAAATATTAATTTAACTAACTAATAATAATTAAAGCTAGTCATACATACTTATTTCTAAAATAAACAAAAAATGAATCTATTATATTGAGTTTAAAATAATAAATATCACAACTAAATTATATAATACATTCATCGGAGAAAAAATCAGTTATACTACACTTATCACTAAATATATTGTTTAGTTTCTTTTTGAATAGTTTTAAAGGGACTTAATGGTATAAGGTAATTTGTTATATATTTTAGGCGCTAGAAAAAAATGCTTTTATGTTTAAGAGTAGTTCTACAATATGGTAACTGTAATCGGTAGGGGTATATTATATAGTATATTCTTATATAAAAAGACAGATATCCCGAAGTACTTTATTTTGAAATCTCTGAATGATTTCTAAGTTACTTTTGGCGGTGCAGCCCCAGAGCTGTATACCATACGTCCATACTGGCATTAGGATTTACTTGTTTAATAATAATAATAATAAAATGATTTATTGCCAATAAAAAAACTTACAAAATAAAAATACAAGCATATCTAACACTTATATCTAGTCTTAAACAACATAATATATATTGATAAATTCCTAAGTTTTTTTGGCAACGGTAGGGGAAGGCGGGGCTGAAAGTGCCGGGGGTAAGTTGTTCCGATGCAAATATCTAAAAAACAAAAAGAGATAGCTATATGTTCTTATTATCTCCGTCGCTCTGGTAATATAGCGCATGTGCGGCGATCATTTTAGTTGCGCCAGAGAGGCGGACTCAGTGGAAGTGTATGTTATGATCCTCCAGCATCGAGTGAGTAAATATTTTGTCTTGTATACTTTTTGGTCTCAAGTAAGCATTTTTGGCGTTACGAATATGGGAATTTTACTAATGTGTTTTATAATTTATCCAAAAATAATAATTTATGCAATTTTAACGCCTTACACAGGCTGTTTTTTTGGCATATGTTAAAAAGTTAACATATTTGAAACGGGGTAAAAAGTTCCGTTCAATTGGGGTCAATTGTGCCGCGGCATAAACAACCCCCAACTAACCTTTAATAACCTATATTGTTTCGTTTGATAGGATGAGAATATACAAGAGAAAAACACAAGGGCGAACCACTTCCCAGGGTCTTTTACAAAGGGCTGTCAAGATAATAAAGAGTGGACTCACTCTTACGGTTTGATAAAAATCAAGACTGATATTTAATGAGGAACAAGAGACGTCATTGACATTGGACACTAAATTGCATACCAGTGTGTCACACACTGGTATGCAATTTAGTGTCCAAGCATTCTACCTTCTTGGGCTGGAAAATAGTTTTAATAACTCTGTCTAACAGATCTCATTTACATTAAAATTAATTAAAAAATATTAATTTTGCAAGATAATTTCAGTATCAAATAGTTAGAAGAATAACAGGTTGTTGTTTTCTTCAATGATCTTTAGTAAATAAACTACTAAAGCTTATAAAATGTTGATGTTATTATATAATTAATATCCGCAAACGAATGTTACGGATTTTTTATTCCAAAATCCATTCTAATCCGTGTAAAAGGCCAAACATTACAAACGGCACAACCGGCCTCAGCTGCGGCACAACTTGCCCCAGCGAGGGGTTGGTTGTGCCTTGCGACCGCTGCTTATAAATTTAATTCTCTAAATAAAACTATTAAAAAACCACTAAAACTGTGTATATATTTTAAATCTAGAATAAATTTTACCTCAGATAGACTAGAACTATTAAAGGTAGCATTCATATTTTCCGAGTTATCTAGGGATTTGTCAAAATCGGCACTTACAGCCCCGCATTCCCCTACCAGTCTCAGCGTAAAGCTGTCGAAAAGCTGTAAAGCTTTTTAGTGTTTAATAGTACCTTGTTTTGTACTGATAGTGATGATTGTACTGATCGTCAACATCCACGACTTTTTTAATGTAAAGTGGGAGCAAACCGTGATCCATGTGGTACGAAATTATGTCAGAATAATAACTATTATTATTATTTTCTTATGTAGCCAAGTTCACGTTTCAAGGATCGTCATGCTCGCTTAAATGTCATTGCTTGTGGCGGCGTCCATGCGTCGGGTTGTCTCTCTCCCTAAAATATGGCGAGGGGGCCGATGGCTGGCCATGCGTCATGCTCGTGAACGGGTGCTACTTGTGATGACAGGTCGAACTTGAATTCGTGCATGCGGTGATATTAGTTATTTCGTCTATGTATTTGCGTGTTGTTCCCACTAGAATGTGAGTGCTCCTATTTCACCATACATACTGCTGATAGAGGACAAATCTTTGTTTTATTTTTTTTATTTTTTCGTTTATATATATTTTTTTTTGATAATTATAGTTAATTGTGTGATGTCATGTGGAACATGGTGTAATGGTTGCAGCCCCTTATAAAACATTTGTAAAACAAAAACTTGGCGATTAAAAAGAGTGGCGGCGAGTTTCTTGCCAGTTCTTCTCGTCCGCTCTACGCCCTTGATTTGTGAACTGGCAGTAAATGTAATATTAGAAGCATTTAATATGTATTTTTTATTGACGTTCATAAGTGTACATTGTGTTACCTAAATGAATAAATGATTTTTGAATTTGAATTTGAATTGATTTCTTTTGAATTTAATGAAATGATTGAATTTGTTTTTGTCCTTAGCGCTCGCCGCGAGAAGCTGAGCGAGGTGCAGATCGGGCAGATGAGGCGGCAGGTGCACGCGCAGAGGGAGAGGGCGAAGGCCGAGGAGGAGAGGTGACTATAGTTTACTTATATCGTGATAACCCTAATATTATAAAGAGGAAAGATTTTTTTTGTTTGTTACGATTTAACTCAAAAACTATTGGATCGATTTAAAAAATTCTTTCACCAATAGAAAGCTACATTATCAGCGAGTATCTGTGTATCTACGTGGCGGGCCGTCCATACAAGCCCAAAAGCCCGGCTTGTCGGCCTTAACGTAATACGTGTTTATAAATTTATATAATTTATATAATTACGTAATCATTTTGTATGACTTACATAATTACGTTAAGGGCATTATTATTTTTATTTTAACTTAGTAAATTAATGCCCTTCCCTTTTTTCTTTTGATTATTTATATTTTGTTTGTTTTTAAAGGTTTTTAATATGCCATTGTATAGTGTTATTAAAATGTTGTTTTTTTTTACTTTATATTGCCTGTAGGTATATTTTAATGATGTAAATTGTTCTTGTTATTAAATTTTTTACAACTGGTAATTATTGAAATTATTTTTATAAATAATAATCAGTTTTATATGCACATAATATATGCAAGTTATGTTTTTGCTTAAAGTAAATTTTCATAGAATATTTCTCCGTATATCTAATCAATGTCAAACAAAGCTGCAATTACAATTACGTGACACAACTCGTAATGGCCGCTTATAAATACACATTTCAATAATAATTATTAAAGGACAATTGCTTTATTATTTATTAGCGTATAAAAATATGTTAAGGTGGTTCGTTTTCCATACAAAAAGTCATGATTATTAACGAAGTCAGTTTAGAGTTTCGATACTAGATTTCTTAAGAAATCTTTCACGTTGTTAAATGCACGATTTCTGTATAAAATAACATTATTTTATTAACTCCGCGCAAAGAACTCCCGGAAAGTAAATAGTTGCACAAATATTTACTTATTGCATGACTTTTTGTATGGAAAACGAACCACCTTAATATTATTCGTTCTTTGTTTAACTGGACTTGATACTGGACTTATAAAAATTAAACTCTCAATTAAATTTTAGTGAGGTAGTTGTGAAAACAATTTCATAGTTTTAATCCGTAATAAAAAGTCAGGAACTAATATTAACATTGTAATAGGGATGTTGACTATTTTTTGGAATAGCTTTTATTTTATAGATACATCCTTTATAAACACGAAAAAAAAAATCTTATCAAAAAATATTTCATATTTCAATAAAAAATACGTAAATAAAAATACTTTTCAAAAATTCCCGCTAAAACGCTCCAAACAGTCACGTGACGTCACAGACCGATAAACAATCTCGCTCGCGTTCGATCAAAGTTAGATCTTAACAAATCTTTTCACTTCTCACGAATAAATTCAATAAAAATGAATACGTCGTTTTTATTTATTTTTATTTGATAAATAATGTATTTATATTTATACTTTTTTAATTGATATCAATGATTACCAACCTTCATCTTGACTTGGAACTTCAATATTTATATATATAATATATGACTGGAAGTTTATGTGGTGTATTGATCGACGTACAGCATTTGTAAAACGACGTATTCATTTTTATTGAATTTATTCGTGAGAAGTGAAAAGATTTGTTAAGATCTAACTTTGATCGAACGCGAGCGAGATTGTTTATCGGTCTGTGACGTCACGTGACAGTTTGGAGCGTTTTAGCGGGAATCTTTGAAAAGTATTTTTATTTACGTATTTTTTATTAAAAAATGCATTAAATATGTAATATTTTTTTATAAGATTTTTTTTTCGTGTTTATAAAGGATGTATCTATAAAATAAAAGCAATTCCAAAAAATAGTCAACATCCCTATTGACTATAATGTATTGTTAACTAGCTGCCCGACCCGGCTTCGTCTTTACTAATAAAGAAAGACCAAATCCCTTTACAGTACTAATATAAACTGAAAATCTAATTTTATCTGTTATGTTTAAAGCCTTTTTTTCTATTATGTTTTCAGAGATTATCTTATTTTCAGCACATTTTTTTAAATTTTTCTTTCGTAAGAACCTTCTACAAAGTAATAAAGAATTTAAAAAAAAAAGAAGAATAAAATCAGTAAAGCCGTTCTCAAGTTATGGCGTGACCAAGGGAAAAAGGGATTAATTTTTATATATTATATATAGATTAAATGAAAAAAAAACTAAAAATATTTTTAGAAGATAACAATTGCCTTGGGTTTATTAGTATTCACTTATAATATTTAAAGTATAAAAAAGTAAATTAAATTGTTAATATTCAGTAAGCTGTAAGGTTTTCCATATAAATAAATAAATTAATTAAAAATATTTATTACACACGACTGTCAAGTAGGTTTTAAAAATCCAAAACACATACAAAAAATGATACTTGGTTACTGTCTCAGTTATCGAAAATATATAATTTTAAATTTATTATAACAGCGTGGCAGTAAATAACAATTTTAATTGTGTAAGTAATGATAGTAATATTAACGAGGTCTTATTTATTTTCCGCTCGCTCGATGTCCGTTGGTAAGATTCACGTGCTTTGTACTTCACTTATATCTTTTATAACGAAGTTGATCGCTAACGTAGTATTATTTCGATTGTCTTCTGAAGAAATCTTGGATAGATATTGCTATAATGTTAATATATTTTAATGCATTTTAAATCAAAATAAAGTTAATGGGAATTCCGTGTTAATTAAGCTGTCATTATTTTTATATATTTTATGAGTAATTAAAAATATGATTGCTTTTATCGAACAATTCAATTTTATTTAATTTTATACAGCTAGCATGCAACTGGTATTACCCGAGTTATATTACCGGTATTTAACACATTTTTGTCATTAATTTAATTTCAAGGAGACATGGTCTCCAGCTTTATGCTTTATATGTGACTTATATATAACGCATACTTACTTACTTTTATATTGGCCTATTTTATACAATTATAGCTGTCTGTTTTTTGTGATACGTCCCTGTTTAGATTTTTTCTTTTCACTGTAAAATACTCGAGTATTTAGCATATTATTTTGTCGTATTTATTATATTCTTTATTTATCACTTTTTGCACAAACTTATATTGCTGTAGTAACACTAAGAGGTTAATAAGTAAAATATTTAAATTATTTACCTTTAGAATTTTAATTTTAGTTATCCTACCCTTTTTAATAAAAAATATACAAGGAATTCAATTTTATCCTATTAATCAAATAATTTTTGATCAATAAAATCAACTATTATTTTTTATTAATTTGAATCGGAGCTCATCCTGTTGAAATCCCTTTTAAATGAGTTAAATATTTTACATAATATCTCATTCATTTACCTTTAGACGCTTTTATTTCGCTACTTCAATAGTATATGATATTTATTTATAGACTCGTTTCTATAACATGTTACATAAATAGTAAATACAGCTATGTAGTACATTTTGAATACAACCATAATATTTTGCATCGCGGTCACGACCGCTGCGATGGCCGTGACCATTGTTGTGATCATACTTCTAGATATTTTCAAGGTGTGAAATTATATTAAAACGTAGTTATAATAAGTTATTTATTTTTGCCAAACTCGTTTCTACATCCGTTAATTTCGTACTCAACATGGAATACGAGATAATGAAAACATAATTATATTAGTGTTGATTTTCAAAAATATGTCTTATTATAATTTGACAATAATGAATACCTTTATTTTTTTTAAATAACTTTCTTTATATTTCCTAATGATATATAAAAATGGTTGAAGGAAATTGCGAAGATCCCAGCATATCCATCAATATAAACAAAATATTAGAAACTATGTAATATAAACTAAATACTACTAAACTCAGACAGTATATAATATAATTATGTACTGGTATTCAACTTAGGTCCATATATCAAGTCGCAATCCACGTCCCAATTTATTCTTGGAAATTAAACTCAAATTCCTGTAGAGAATTAGTATATGTTATCTTTGATTACGGCTCTTATCTTTGTAATTAGTAATTGCTAGGAAAGTCCTTCAATCTGCGTCTAATCTCTAACTCTTCTGGGCCCTCATTCTTACACGAGCGATGTCTATTTCTGCACGGCTTGCATAAGCGAAGCCGTATTGATCCGATAATACGGATCCGATAAGATCAATAATTATGTAACAGAAACGTAAATTGCTGAAATGTTATTACACATGTGTATTAGAGGTATTACCATGTGTAAGTTTTTAGACATTCTATAAAATCACTTTTTTATAGTTTTTATAGAACTGAGAATCGATATACATAAATGTGTAATTTTTTCTTTTAGTTAAAAAGAGGTAACCATCTTGACACATTTATACATATGTACACTTCAAATTGGGCTATCTCTAGGCCCATATTTTGAACTCCATTGATATCCAATTTCAATTTGTGTTAACACCGCCATGGGCCTGTCGGCGAACTCCATATCATACGGAATATCGAAATTAAGATCAAAGGGCCTAGCACGAACAACTATCAAAAAAGTATTCGAATCGTCCATCTGTCAGTTGTATGAGAAATCATTTGCATACAAATGACAGCTCGACGATACGGACACTTTTTCGCAAGTTGTTCGTGCTAGGCCCTCGGATTGAAAAACTTTCCATAGTGAAGTGCATATTGCGCGTTCCTAATGGTCATGGCATGATTCATCTTCTGCGGCTGAGGTATCACCTACCTTACGCTCGTCTATCAGTATCAAACAACAACAAAAAGTGAACAAGAACTAAGTATATTCTAATCCAACAGTCGTCGCGTTGGCGTCGGCGGTGGCGTGTCGAGCGTGAGTCAGTCCCAGCGCTCGTGCCGGGAGCGTGAGGCGCCGCGGCCGCACTCCAACTACTACGAGTACGAGGTCGCACCGCCGAGGCGGCCCGGGAAGCTCTCACACTACCACTAGCTGCCCGGGGAACAACAGCGGTAGTACGACAGGCGTTGATTCGCTTGACCAAGTGAGTCCTACGATATACGTTCCAACAGCTTGGTTCCAAAACGTAAAGGAGAGGAAGATTCGGCAAATCGGTTCTGAGTTCTAGCAAACGCGCACTTCCGGAATGTACCAGGAGTTAGGCTCCCAATACAAGAGCAACTGTCTCAGCTCACTCGCTGAGGCCAGCTTGTAGAGTCAGTTAATTCAACGTCAACTTAATTCTGTCTTAAAGAGTTGGTTCCAATTTTAACAATAAAACATCCGCCTGTTGGTACCATATAAAATTGACACATTTCTAAATCAATTATCTTTGTTATTAATTGCAAAAATAACAGAAAAATCCCTGTGAAAAAATCTTGAAAAATATTTTCCTCCGACATCCGCTTGACCTCTGTCATCGATTAAAGTGTATTTCCTATGAATAATGGCAGGCGGAGTGCAGTCACGAGGGGCACTAGTTACTTAGAAGTCATTCTTTATACAAAATAAGTGTAGTATCGAGCGACCGAAGGCTGTTCTGGTGATTCACTTTAAAAACCTCTAGGGATTAGTATTAAATGATATTGTCGGTTTTACCTACTGTTGATGGCCATCATTTCTCTGTGGTTTCTTAAGATTTTGCCGTAAGAATTTACAGTATATGATAATGAAATTGAAAAAAATATATCTGACATTTATATTTTACGAAGATGAGAATTATGTCTGAGGGTATTATTTATGGTTAAATTATACAATTCACACATTTAATAAGCAATTATTTGTTTTTTTCTGGACTATTTTCCTGTATGACATACAATTAAATCTTTTATATGTTCAGACGTGCAAAAAGTTTATTGCGTCAAATAGATTAGCATCGTCACAGTTCGCAAAAACCTTGTAAGTCTTGGTTTTTGTACTCCGTCATTAATATGATTCATGTATTTAATCTAATGACAGTTTCGATAATTCAACGTATTTCAATAATTATGTATTATATATACAATTCTTTGTATAAAATCATCATTAAGTGAAAAAATAATAATGGTAACCGTAATTTTGCTTAAGATGAATTGTTTTTGGTCATACTTTTAGCGTAAACTATTTAAATATATCTAAAAACAATTGACCAATTATCTGCTTGGGTCGGCAAGTGCCAAGAGGAAAGTCCTCTTCAACTCATCTATACATACATAGTAGAAGATGAAATTATTGTTTTTTAATACAATTTGTACGCGATCGTACTAACATTTATATTTTTAACATGTCAAGAAAAACAGCTTTCTTGCTTGTTAAAGAGTATAGTTATAAACTTATAACAACTCGAAAATGTGTTTTAATCGAATGTCACCTCTTTTAATAAACTCGACTTAAACATTCAAATATTATTTTAAATAATGCACATGTAAACTGTACATATGTTTTCCATTTAACGTCTAAGTTTATAAATTATGTAAATTAACATTCCTACTTAATTATTTTAAGGTTTATAAATCAAAGAAGCTTTAAAGTGTAGAATATATAACGTAAGGTGACATGTTTGTATCATAGGTATTTACGTTTAAATTCCGACTGATTATTGTATGAAAACTATTGTGGTTAATTTTATAAAATTGTCATTAAAATAATAATATCATATATGCAGTTATTATGATTCCTAAATCGAATTCGTCCGCCATTTTTATTACCTGTATTATTCCGTCATAATTATGTGATATTACAATAAGTAAATTGTCTAGTCCTACTTATTTACTTTTGAGATATGTTTTGCCATAGAGCTCCGATACAATGCTTAAAAATCAAGTTGTAGACAATTTTACTTCATGAGAATCTTTTGTTGTTGAGATATCAAGAGGAGGATAGCAAGAGATTCTACTCCGATATTAATTATTGGTAGTTATTAAAAAAAACACCTCTCAGAATGCTATTACGTCTTAGAGAATTTGAAATCGTTTTATTGGTACAAGACATAACAGTTTTGTTTATTCATTTAGATACATTATGTAACTAAGTAGGACCATTAAAAATATATTTCGAAATATTATTATGATTACATATAATCTGGTGATATAATTAGAATAACTGGATATTATTGCATTATTGTTATTGTAAATATTATTTTTTGATAAAATTATTTCAACAACGTGACTTATTATGTTAATTGATTTTTATGAACAATTGTTGTTAGTATTAAAATAATTAGTATTGCAAATATATTTTGCAACTAAGTCCCCGTATTGTATATAGATCATGATTACGCAACATACAAGAGATATCCATTTGAATGATATCCTTATTGTTTTTTTTTTTATGCGATCGGCGATGTGTACCTTAAATCAATAAAAAATATACACCTTAACAAGAGTATTTATTTTATTGACCTTATCATTATTAGATTCTAATAAGATTTGTATTTATTCAATAATTTCCCATGCAATTAGTACAAGGTGCAAAAATTACAATTAAAATTACGGAGGTGGTTTTGTCGGAACCGAATTCGGAATCGGAGTTTTTAAAATTGATTTATGATTATGATTATGATCCGGAATTGGAGGCAGAGGCAAAATAGAGATGTATAATAAAATAAAGTTAAAAAAATCCTTCATCCGTTTCATTCATATCAGTTAAAAAATACCAACCTGGGTGTTGATTTAAATAAATGAATTTTCTTAAATCGTAATCAGTAAATAGAAAATCAAATAAATTGGCGCTGTCTGCGGCCACCGTTATGCTTCGACCTCCGGTTATAACCTCCGATTCTTTATCGAAACCGAAATCAAAATCGGAGGTGCAAAATCAATCGGAAGTCCGATCCTTCGGAGTTGAAGCTCTATACATCCCTGATACAAATAACAATACGAACATATTCTCGCATGTTTTTCGTAGGTACTTGGGTATCTTATCGAACATTAGGCGGCAAACACTTTTATATGGTAGATGTAAAACTTGTTTTAATTTTATTCGTGACCAATTTCACAGTAGTAATAGTAATAAAGGCTAAAGCTAAGGATAGCTATATTGCAGAGGTTTGCCATTTTGGGGTCAAAACTATAGAATAACGTACACAGAATCACTTCATGATACCCTCGATTACGTGAGATAGCCGTGTCGATGTTTATCTAAATGATCGTAGGGCAAGGTTGTCGCTCGCATGCCCGCCGCAATTTACCTCGGGCCATTTACTTTGTATCTTCTCGTGACCGACTCGAGAGCCTTTGTTGACTCGTGAATTTTTCAGCGGAATTTTCCCTGTTTTTCTAAAAGCTGTATGCGTCTATTTTTTATATCAGATATTGACAAGTGAGGCTCACTTGATGGTAAGTGTCGAACTATTTTTTACTACAAGTATTAAGAAATCCATGGACTGAAACCGAACTGTAGACAGTGTCTGCTATATTATATAAACAATTAAGACTTGACCGTCCCATGGAACAAAAACAAAATAAAAATGGTCTGGCAGGGTACAGAAGACTGATGACTCTCTTGTAAAGAAAACGGTCACAGAAACTTCTGTTCCATTGGGAGGAATCCTATGAGGAATTCACTTTATAGTTAAGATTTCATCATATAGTCCGGGTAAGACAATAAATTAGATATAACGATTGCTTATCAAATTTGATCAATATTGTCATGAATATAAGATAATTTTTCCAATGCATACGTCCGTCTGCACCGTCTCGTCGCGGTCGCTTCGTAAGTGAAAACTAATCTTATAGAACTTATTGTTGCGGGTAGAGGGTCAATAAATTGTAAGACCTCTGCGTAAAACCCTATGACGTCAATCGGGCAACGTCACTATATAAGTTACGAATATAACGACACCTTCGAGGAAGATATCGACGATAATAAATTGCTTGATCTCGTGATAATTTATGGCTGTTATTCGATGTATTTCTTTGAGATATGCGAATTGCCGTGTTCACATGACGTTTGAAAATAGAATTCATTAAGTTATTGAATTAATATTTTAAGTCTCGCTTTAAGTACAAACCATCAAAAATCCTAATGTGTGCTTTGTACTTAATATTCAATATATTATAATTTTACAGGTTTTTTTTAAGGTTTACATATTCTAAATTAAAATTATAATATAATAATCAGATGTTGGTGACGATTATTCTTTTTGTAATTTTTGTGTACTAAGTACTTGCTATTATATTTCTCATAATTCAAAAACATTAATCACAAACTAGATTTTAGCTAACAAAACACTGAGTAAAACTACAAAACATTATTTCGAACAGATTGAGAACTTATAGATGATTTGGGTGAAATTTGCTGAACACTACCACTACTTTGATGTCCGGGAAGTGCAATCAAAGGTTCTGGATTTGCAATGATGTTTTCTTGTTCTGTGTCTGGGTCTTGTGAACACTGTGGCATATTTACATTTTGTTGTTGTACATAAAGAGCTGCATCAGAAAGCTCCTCCGACTATTTTGGTGGTTCGGGAGTTAAAATAGAAGGTAATGGTGTTGAATTTTTATCCTCAAGTGTACTAGTATTCTTGAATATCCTCAGTTGCCTCAATTGTTTTTACAGGATTTGGCCTAGGTATCTGTCACAAATACAGGTGCAAAATCGAGTTCAGTAAACAAATGCCGATTAAATGTAACAATCCCAGTCCATTCTTTTCTGCTGCTGTTCTTAATGAAGATCCAGCTTGTACATCTACACAATATCTTCCTTTGGCGTACCCTTGGCATCTAAGAAACAATAAATTTAAATAAACAAACTGTTTCAACCGTACCCACAAAAAATGTTTCAACTGTCCCCAACCCCTCTTCTAGGTATAAAACGGTTCACAGTAAGTATGATAGTAAATTTGAATGAAAATTAATCATACAGCCATATTCCACAATCTTCAATTCAAACGATACAAAACTCTCAATACACTAACTTTAATAAAACCATAATAATTGCAAAAAATATACGAACAAAAATACTTACTTTTCCATCAAAAAACACAATGGGGCTTCCTATACACAAACACAACGCACGAAAACCGACCAACACTAAAATTCGTGTTTCGAATTGTCATCCGCTTCGTTCTCTCCTTGCACTCCTCAACTCATCACACACAGTGTCGAGATATTCGCTTTGTTTCAACCGTCCACCGTTTCAACCGTACCCAGTCTACCCTACATACAAATGCAAAGATTACATAGGCTGATTCTTGATGTGGCTTCCATGATATACCAAGACAACTTTTGGCTTACCCTTGCCAAATCAAGTCCAGTGCAAACATAATATAGAATACGAAGTACACTAGTTCTTGGATATAATTTAAAAATTAATAATTAATAATAATATTTTAAATAAAAATAAAATATTACAGAATATAGAGAAAGGCTAAATACCTACGTATATTATTTATTCTTTCACTTACATTTATTTAAACCAAATTAATCATAATTGACACAAAGACATGTTAAAAAACAATTCTACTAGTGATTTCCATACAACAACTTGCCCGCGTGAACAATTACAAGCTATCCTTCGTGTCAAGATTGCATGGTAGGTCTGAACACGTCATGGCTTTTCTTAATTGTTACAACACATCTTGTATAGTTTATAATACCATAACGCGAATTTCACATTTTTTCTTTTCATTTGTGGAATCTTTAAAATAACCACAACGCTTTGTAATGTGGTGTATCGCTGAGTGAACATTTATGTCCCTTGAGCCTTACATAGGGGACGAAGAGTTCTTAATCATTTGCTAGATTATAAGGAGATAGTTCATATTGCAGTTTTCCGATTCCTTCAAGATTTGGTTTTTTCAACTGCACGGCGACTTGAAATATTGAGTATTACCTTGTTTTTTTTTTTCTTTACATCCAATTTTACAAAGCAGGAAAATAACAGATAGCAAGTATTAACATTTAATTTGTTTTATCATTGAATAAAATATAAAGTTTGAATAGAATAAGGATGGCTTATTTGATGGTATGTGATCCATTCATAGTAATTTAGCCAAAATATTATGGCTACTAAAATATGAATCAAAACAGTTATTTTTAAAATATTTTACAGGTTAACGAAAAACGTACTAAGATAACTTAAAATAATATTTTTTGGAATATCCATTTCATGAAAGAGGTCAAGGTAATCTCTTAAAAAATCTCTCGTTAACCTAGTTTTTATTAACACCTCATAATGTAAATGTACTGCGTGACTAACCTTAAGGTATCGCATTTTGTCGCTTGTTCAAATCACTAAGGTATAATAAAAACATTAATTTTATTTGCCTTGATTATTTTAAATTTAACGGTAGCTTTTAGAACTTTCTAAATCATTTATCATTGACAACGAGTGCAGATGCTTGAAATTCTTCATATTCTTATATGTTTTCGATATTATTCTTGAGAGTTGTCGAACCACTTTTTCTCTATAGCTTGGTAAATTGTAACATAGACATCATGTTTTGAAACACCGGCCTCCGTGTCTATCAATGAGTTTATTTTGTATTCATAAGTAGCCCAAATGTAAACCTGTTCTTCATTCATCTCTCAGTTGAGTCTATGTTTTATATATTGACGAATGAGCATGAAAGCACACTTCACACTTGGTGATAAGCACAATTGCATACTGCAATTGCAGGACATTTATGATGCGCTTTCGTCTGTTGGCGTACTTTTTTCTTGAGTAAACAGTAAAATCTAAGGTAAGGAACTTGCAAAGCGTTCTAAACTGACGATTTAAAATACCTAAAGAAATTCATATTTGGTGGTAAGTGAGCCCCTTGGATAAAAGGTAGTGTATTAACCATTGTTCCAGCAACTAGAGTATTATTAGATTAGTAAGATATATAAATAAGTTATGTAAATAAAGTATTCCGTCAATTATGTTTTAATACCAAACGGCCTAGATACTCTTGCTATCTGCACAACTTGCATCGTAAAGATTAAATTATAAATTGTAGGTAAGTGATATATACATGGTTATTTTTGTCGCCTCGACACCTTCGGAATTAATGTATGTTTACATAAACTTTAGACTTGTTAGATTTCTATATGACAAGGTCTTGGCTCCGAAGGAAATATTGAGCAATCTAGTGGCATTCCACCGGATCTGGATAGCCCTGGAAATAGTTAGGAAAGAGCTTTCAAATAGTGATTGGCATAAGGCCCATTGGTCCAGCACCATTCCGAGCCGATGTTAACCCATTTAAATGCTTAATGGCAGCTCTTTTAATGTTGCTCTACAGCAACTACAAACTCACATGAAGCTTACTTCAATATTTCCCTTAGGAAGAACTCCCTTTGACTATAGATGTGCGTTTTTTATAAGAATGTCGCAGTATATTTTCTACTGAAATTACCAGTTTCCTCAAAACGTGTTTAACTAGTATACTGTAGTAAATAATAGTCAATGTATAAAATCTGCAATTCGAGGTCCTTATCCTCAGAGTCATGATAAAAGAAAAAACCCATAATTTAATTGGCTATCTACCTTCGTGCTATATATAAAAATATGTTGTATAGTGGAAAACTTGAGTGGAAAGTTATCGCGAAGTATACCAATGAATCAAACCAGTTTTGTATTTCGACAAGTTCGATATAGTGTTTCGATTCGAGGCGTTTGAAGGTTCCGGGATTTCTTCCTGGGTGAATTTATAAATTAAATACAATATTGTTGAAATACGAAAATTGTATTTTTAATAAGTGTTTATAAATAATTAACTATGTTTATTTGCAGTAATTTAGAAAGCGAATAAAATTCGTATCATCTCGTTTTTTACATGAAACATTGATCATCATCATCACGGTGTGAATGTTATCGAATGTTTTTTAAGTATCGTATTACGTGGCAGTTTTAGTTCATCTTTAAATTTCCCTCAACCTTATTGATTTTAAGCCACAGAACGAGTATTCAGTATTACGAAAATGCATCGTACGACCACCGGTATTTTCTAGGACGTTAATGTGACTCAGGCATCGTTCGATGCGAGTGCTGTACCGTCGGAGTCAGGCCGCCACACCACCCACCAGTCGCTGCATGCGATGCCGTCGCGGTCTGTCGGCTGTGAGTAGTCACGCTGTTGCTTTGCCACGCGACCATCGCGTTAATGTTTCTTTAAAATTTACAAACGAACCGAAACTGAATTATCTCATTGAACTAATCAACAACATAGTTATGTTTCTTCCGTGCCAATGCGTCTTCAACAGACATTTCGGTTAAAGTGTATTATATTATTTTGAGGAATTTCTGTGCTAAAAAGCAAAATATTGTTTGCGAACGAGCGAAAGCGGTCCGGTAAGCTTTGCGCTAACGAGAATCTCTCTGTAAAGGTGTATTCCGATGATGTCGCAATGTAAATAAGTGGTAAAATGACGAAATCTGGTTTATAACAAACTTAGTGGTTGTGCTCATTCACCTGTGAAGAACGAGCACACGTGCTTATGTAAATCTGAATTTGCACCTCTTTAAAGTAAGTCCTCATGTATTTTAATGAATATTTTTTAGAATTTTTATACGCGCAGGTTCAAAAACCAAAAAATATAGCAAGTATTTTGCAAGTCGTCGTGTTTATTTTATTTCATAGTTTAGCTTTATCTACGAAAAATCTAGCTGTGTTAAATAATATTTATGTGATATTGTGTAGTGTATCAATGAATGTTCCACAAGAATACTTGAGATGAAAGTGACAACGTCTGAATAATAAGTTATCTTGGTGTAGAGGCTCACTATAAATAAAAAATGTATTAATTATTATTTACTAGCAACAATGCACCTGTGCGAAGCCGAATAATATTATTTTTACCTTCCGTAAAAAATATTTTTTTTTATTTAATAATCATCATACAGTATCCTATCTCCTTTCTAATACCTCTAAGAATATGTGTGATATTCATGATAATCAGTTGAGTAGTTTTGGCTTTTGATAATAAATATTAGTAGGGATATTTGAATGTTTTGTAAATAATTCTATGCAAAACAACTAAACAGTCAGCGAAATGTGATAAACATCAGGAAAAAACAACAATAAATACTTTTATTTGCGTAATTATGCAATTAAATGCTGACCGATCCAGCTTCACATGGATAATGACGGATATTTCTTTATTAAATAAGATTAGACCAAATCTCAGGTATACAGTCCTTAACAAATGAAATAAAATGGCAATTAATTGTTTTCACTCACCTTTACTCTATATAGATATACAATTATTAAACTCAAATTTTACACTTTTCCGTACCATTTTGCAAATAGTATTTTCCGAATTTATTTACTATATTTGCTATTGTTCAACAAACCTTGACAAGTATAAAAACAACAAAATAATAATTAGCCAAATAGGTGCATCCGCTTTAAAGTGACGTATGGACAAACATTTTAAAATATTCCCAAACCAAACCGAATACGACTATTATTTATAATTTTACTTGCTATCGATGAAGTTGGTTAGTAATATGAGACAAGCGGACCAAAATTCCAATATATTGATATATGATGTTTTACGCATTGACATTTTTATGTATGTCAATGGTTTTATGCTTCAATAACTGCAACTGACACCAACAATATCATAACTTTGCGTCACAAATAAACAACGTTTCTTCAACGAAATCTTCTCAGTTTATATGAAGGTACCTCCTTATTTCTGATTCTGAAGCTGTTGTAAATAGCTTCAGTAATTTTTGTTGGCATTGCTCCAAGGTGTATTTGCATTTGTTTACAAATATTTGGAGCAGTAATGAGACGTGTTACAAGAAGGACACCTCGTCTAGCGAGATGGTTCGTACGAAGTTGTAGTAAGATATACTTACTGAAGTGGATGTAAAAAAAAGGTGTGGCATAATATAAAATACAAGCTGTACCCGGAATGCGTTGTAATGCCACGAAAATAAGTGTTTTTTATGCATCGTATGCAGAACAACTCATCAAAGTTTCATTATATTTGGATTAACACTTAAGGAGTGCATACAGGACAAACACACATTAATTTTTTATATGTAAATAGATGGAGCGTGAATATTGAACATAATATACTTCCAGCAGTTATTGACTTTTTGTAATTTGATTATTTACGATTTTATTGTAGTGCTACAGCAAGAAATGCTTGTATTTTTAACGTCAACATAAAAATTATTAAGTATTCAGATGAAATGCCTTCACAATTCAGAATTCCAAAATGCTGTTAATTATGTGCTTTCGCAATTTTTGATGGAAGTCGCAGGGAAAGTTGGCAGAATATCACGTCTGTCTCATAAGTGACTCAAAGTATATGTTATAACGTGTATTGAACTTATCCATATAGTCAAATATCGGAGACTATCGATACAATTTGACTATCAAGAGTTTTTTTTCTAGTGATTTATGAACATCGTATAAGTACAAGACGCCATTTTGTTCGATAACTTAATAATTATTTACATCAATTTGAGTCTCACAGTGAAACTTTATATTTATTTATTCAGTGTTGACGACGACAAGACCGGATTTAGGGCGAGCATCCTCTGCCCCGGAAAGTGATTTCGGAAAAAAATATTTCAAATTCCGACCAGTAAACACTAGTAAATAACTTTTCCTTTGATATTTTCTTCGCTGTTTTACCTTCAGCTACTATACTTTATACAAACATATTGTTAACATAAAAATAATTTGAGGCCTGGGGGGCCTCCACTGACCACTCTTTTGTTGCCCCAGGCCACCTCTAAAGCCGGCCCTGGTTTACGGTCGCGTTACTTTAGGATCCGATGTTTCGGGTTTGTATCCCGCTGAATTGGCGATGTCTATAATTTCATTTTCGCATTCGAGAACTAAACGCGTGAGAGGAATATCGAAAAATAAACAGTATATGTCATAGACTGTTTAATTTTCGATATTCCTCTATAATATTATAGTCGGATATTCCGAAGTAAATCTGACTTACTATTATATGAGTAAACAACCAACATATAACAAGCTAACAATGGTACCTATATTAAAAACTAAATCATAATATTACAACAATACACATAATTTTCATTATCATGATTCAACTTATAAAATTGTTTAAATTTTTATCATTTTTACGAATAATTATCATTAGATATAATTGTTTTGTTTATATAACTCGCTACTTTTCTCGATAGCTAAATTGCTCTCATTAGTAACGTGACATAATTAGGAACGTACAATATTGTAGAAATATGTATGTTGTGAAACCAGAAGTGATGATAGTGCAAAACGTGCCGGTGTGAGTGGAGATTTCGGTCGAACATCGAGGTCAGGAAACATAGCTTCGTTATGCAGTCGAAATACTTCCGCAAGTTTGCCGAAAAGTCAGCATTATGATGCGTAGAAGACTGTTCAAAGTAATAAAAAATCGTACGACTCGAAATCTGTAATAACTGATACAGTGGCCTTCTACTGGACACAATATCCGAACGTAGCAGTCATCTTTAATTAGAAAAATATTATTCAATATATTTTGCTAAATGAATTAATTATTTGTTAATAAATCATCTTCTATTGCTATATTGATTTTTTTTCATTAAAATGCAAATATCAGAATATTAATAACCTTAATAAAAATATGTATCATCGAATAAAAAAAATCAGATGGAAGACTTCAACTTCAGTGGCGGATTTACCAGCAGGCTGAGTAGGCTTCAGCCTAGGGCGGCAGATTTTAGGGGCGGCAAACTTGAGGATACTTTTAGCTATCTTATAGAAATCAAGTCTTACTTTTCTTACTTTTAAGACAGTATTCTGTACCTTACAGAGTATAGTCTAAAAGTAAGAGAGAATTGTACTTACAAGACAATTCCTATCATTGTATTTTAGAAAATTTAGGAACTTACATTTATAGAGGCTAGGGCGGCAAAATTTTGATAGCCTATACGCCGAAAATGTGTAAATCCGCCACTGTTCAACTTCCAATATTATTCCATATTATACGATACCAGTGTGATTGATTTGCATTACCTCACTAAATAGTGAGGCTAATTTTGTGTTACAGGCAGCACATGCAAAATCTGCTCTTTCAAAAGTAGTGGTGTTGGAAGTAACACATATCCGATTCTGGTTCAGCGGATTTGAAATATAGAAGATATTATATGATGTGATTGAGAGAGGAGTTGCAAACCTTTTTTACGCAGGAAAGTTGCTGTTTTCTTGAATGATTCACGCATTTACTTCAAGGATTTGTTTTTTTTTTGTTTTGCCTACTCAGCCTACCTCCCCAACCATGTGTCGGTCGGGGTGTTGTTTAGCTACCATTCTTCTTGTCTGACATACTTCCCTTAATAAAACAGGTGTGTTTCTTAATATTTCTAATTGTACCTTCCGTATCGTTGTAGACCCTGGCATATAGAATATATTGATTACTTTGGGTAGTTTAGTTCCAAACGAATGCATCAGGAAGTACTTATGGATATATCTCGCATGTCTTTGAGTAATAGCTTGATGTGGGTGGATTATTGGATAGCCTATTTTATATACTGGTATTACCTAATATAATGAATCAGCTCTATCATAATTTCAAAACATAAATGCTGTAAAAATTAGGTACATATTTGCTTTACTCATTGTTAGTTTAATAAACACAATATACAACGGTTAAAATATACAAGCAATACACTCTTTCCGGGTTATTTTGTTTATGATATGTCATTCTGTCTGTAAACTTTATATGTTGCTTAAAGACGAGTTTTAATTTTCGAAAAAATATTCAGTACCTATGTATGAGTAATTAATTTGACGCATGGAATAATCAGGAAATTGATAAAAACAACTGTTTTCTACGCTTCAAATTCAACTCCTAATATTATCTAAGCTCATTTACTTATTCAATTGAGTAGATATAATAATTCATCTAAAATTCTAAATCGTTTTAATGGTTTCGCTGCGAAACGTAACCTAAAGGGTAGCCTTATATATACCTACTTATTATAACATTATAATCACTGTAGTAGTACTACTACAGTGATTATAATGGGTACTTTTTTATGTTAGATATCGACAGATGAGCATGAGGTTCACTTGATGGTAGGTGATACCACAGCCACAGAACGTTGGTCAATGATGCGCTGTCGCCCTACTTTTTACTTCGAGTATTCAGAAATCCATAGACTGAAACCGAAACGCATATGCACTTCACGGTTTTTCCATCTATCAACAGTGGTTCGTTATCCGGTCGGAATTTCATTATTCCTCCCACCCGTTTAATGCCCGAAGTTACCAGACGTAGGGAAAACATGCTTACAGAAAATTATAAATATGTCGTCCCGGGGGATTTGAACCCACGACCCATCGATGCGCACGGCGGGTGTTCTACCGAACGCGCCAACGAGCCCGTCAAGATGTCCGTCCTATGTTGCACAAGAGATATTTCAGGGAACTATAATTTTCCTTACTGCATCGACAGAAACTCATGTATCCTTCCTGTCCTTTATTTGCTGACATGTGGTAAATATCGAAGATTAGCGTTGTTTGTCTAGAAAAATAGATTAAAATATAAAAAATAAATGTGTTTTCTGTTACCCTTTTTTTATCGACCGACTGGTGAATATATATTTTAGTATTAATTAATAATACATAAGTATAGATAAAATTGATGTGTTTTTGTCCTATTTACATAAGTCTCATTCGATTCGTGTAGATCGATTAATATGCAACATTTACGAAAGTTACAAAAAATATAGAAAAATATAGAACAAATTTGTAAATTTACATTTTGATGTCACTCAAAACAAGACTGTTGAATTTTTTAAAGTATACCTAATTTTCAGTTCCTCAAATACAATAATGGCCCACGACTGCGTAGCGCAAACTTATTTAATAGAAAATTTATTCACATAATATAAACAAAAGTTGCGTAGCATTGGGGGGGGGGGGGGGGGGGGGGGGGGAGGAAAGAGAAGGTAAAGGAAATACTTTTATGCCCTTGTCTCAGGAGCGATATGATAGATTTGCTATATACGATTCTCAGACATTAGAAATTCTATCACAAATCTATCTTTTTATATAAAATGATTTATGTAACGAAAGTCAAGCATAGTTCAAGTGCTCTTTACTGATAAAACATAATACCCGGATCCGGATGTATACTGATATGCCTCCTCGTCCGCTTCTATGAGATTAACTGCACTAAAAATATACGTTTTAGGGATCCGTGCAGAAGGGAATTGAAACCATAGACTATATTATAAATAAACATAAAAGTTTTAGTAACCCAGATAATCATGAGATTTAGTAGTTATTTCAAAATAATTGCTATAATTAATAGGTTGTAAGTACATATAGTTATTTTTGGGTTTATACTTTAAGTGATGTTCATTTATTTTAATATGAAAAACATCGGGGCTTTAGTTTAAGTTTTGTATTAACCTTCTTTCTATGATCGCTAATTGAAAGGGAATCAAGTTTTAGCTGATGAATCGTACATTTTCCTATTACGATAATGATTCAGACGTTCTATCCGATGTTCGCGATTAGAATAATTATTGAAAACGACTTCTCATTGTATTATAAAACTAGAACCGCGACTACGAATCCCTCCTGCCGATTTATTCCGGTCGGATACCCCGTATCCGATACCCTGGAGGATCCGTTTTATTTTATAATATTTTCTATTCCGGTCTGATCCACCGTTCAGAGGATCACAAATAATTTTAAATATTTTATTCCGGTCGGATCCCCTCGTTATCTATTAACAGATTTTTGGGACAGTCAGCAACAAAATATACGTACAGGGTTTATTAAAATACATATTATGTTCGTAATATTTATTGAAATGGAAACGTGTATATTATTATTGAGGAACAACGACTCGTTGTTGACAAAGTTGTTGTTTGTTGATTGTCTGTGATAATTTTATATCGTAATTTTATGTTTTGTTATTGTTAGTTGAATAGGATGGCCAAATTCTAATTAAGGTTTGTCCAAATAAAAATACCAAATATCTGATTGCCTGTGATAATTTAATATCGTAATTTTATGTTTTTTTATTTGTTATTAGTTAAGTAGGATGGTCAAATTCTTATTAAGGTTTGTCCAAATAAAAATACCAAATATCTGATTGCCTGTGATAATTTAATATCGTAATTTTATGTTTTTTTATTTGTTATTAGTTAAGTAGGATGGTCAAATTCTTATTAAGGTTTGTCCAAATAAAAATACCAAATATCTGATTGCCTGTGATAATTTAATATGGCAATTTTATGTTTTTTTATTTGTTATTAGTTAAGTAGGATGGTCAAATTTTAATTAAAGTTTGTCCAAATAAAAATACCAAATACCTGATTGCCTGTGATAATTTAATATCGAAATTTTAAGTTCTGATTTTATTATTTAATTAAGATGGTAAAAAATATATTTTTCATTAAGGTTTATCCAACAAAAAAAAAAGACCAAATGCCTAATCGCCTGTGATGATTTTATATAGTTAGTTATTTTAAGTATTATTTTTGTTATTTTATTAAGATGGTCGAAATCTTTTTTTTAATTAAGGTTTGTCCAAATATAAAGACCAAATGCCTGATTGCCTGTGAAGATTTTAATATTTTAAATAAATAAAACAAATATGTTTTACATGAACAACTGTTTTTCTCTTGACTGTACTTTCCTTTCAAAAACAATGAGGGGATCCGACCGGAATGACTAAATTTAGAGTGGATCAGAACGGAATTAAATAATAATAATAATCAGCAGTGGATCCGATTAGGGGATCCGACCGGAATAACTCCTCCTGCCGGGCTAGCATGACAAGCGCGACAAAATTGTGTCTACCGATTTTCTCGTATTTCAATCGACTATCGCATTTCTTTCGGGTCTAACATGACAATTACACTTAAAACTCGACTTTTAATATCAAAAATAGATACATTTGTCGATTGAGATATCTTTTCTATCAAAATTGTCGATGTCGAGATATATATTGAGATATTTAACATCTTAGTTTGTCTTCTCTCGCGCGAGATATATCTCGTGGCGGTCATGCTAGCCCGGCTGGCCACAGTTTTTGTATGACGTATCGTTTGTTATCATTGCGCGGTGTCAACAACCTAACTTAGCCCATCCCTTTTTTCGTAACCTTTGTCAATACCAAATTTATTCTTATATATTATTATTTTACATTATAATACTAAAAAAAAAAGTATATTAAACTCAATGTAAAGTACTAAAAAAAAGGATATTGAACTCATCAATTATAACTACTTTTACTTCTGCTTATCCACTGTTTGACGTAACTAAGCGCGCCTTTTTTTTGGTTACTGCTCTTCGCATCCATTGTCCTCCGGCTACTTTATGCAGGTCGGCTCCAGCGTGGAGACGGTCCTCCCTCACTGTGGCTACCAAGACGTTTCCTCCACTATATATTTCAATTCCACCTATTATCAGTATTTCGGGCTATATGACTAGCCCAACACCACAACAGCTTGCTCAATTTGAAAAGCCCAAAGCTATATTATAATTATTTTCTTGCAGATAAATATATTTTTTGGTACTCAAATGATTAAATTTATTTAATATATTATATTTTAATGTCCACTTCGATTACTGGTCAATAAACTAAGAAAAAAAAGAAATAAAAAATATCTGATTGCGTTGAAAATGTAGGTACTTACATGAAAAACGGGTATTCAGATAATAATATAGTCGCGGAAAATCCGCTAAGCTGTTTGGGCTACAAGAGGTATGTGGTAAATAAGTACTAGATTAATGATATTCTTCAAATACTGACGTATCTAGGTGAATAAGGTTCGGTGCATAAGAGAAAAAATCGTAATCCCTTACTAATTCGCTTTGATGACTGAACCGTGATTGGGTATTTAATGAATAGTGAATTACCTTTCCTATATGGAATCGCAACCCATAGATAGAGCATGTAGTTCTAGAAAAAATATTTTAATTTAAAAAAAATATTGCAACTACTTGTCTGAGAAGCAAAAATGGTCTTTGAAACATACTTACTGCGTTGACCGCTGACTCAGTGATCTAAAATTAGTATCTAAACTAAAAAATAATAAAACTTAGTAATAATATTGCACACAAAACATGGTGATGTCATAAGATGCAGAAGCAGTATTTTAATTTTTAATCAGCCGAATATATTAACATTCAAGGCAGTCCTTTTAAAACAATGTAATTAAAATACAATATTAACGACGGAGAACCAAACTATCAGCTATAGTAATAATTTAAATGTGATTTTTAGATAATAATTCTGTCGTTATATGCCAGAAAGCGTTATCATAATATTATCTTTTATTAGCGCAATTATCACACATTGAAATAAAATATTATAACTTTCACCGGATTAAAACGATAAGTAATATAATTAATAAATTGCGTTTAAATCCGGGTTTTTTTTTATGTCAGATATCGACAGACGAGCATGAGGTTCACTTGGTGGTAGGTGATACCTCAGCCACAGAACATTAGTCAATGATGCGCTGTCGACCTAATTTTTACTTGGAGCATTCGGAAATCCATAGACTGAAACCGAAACGCGCAATGTGCACTTCACGGTTTTTCCATCTATGAACGGTGGTTCGTTACCCGGTCGGAATTTAGATATTCCTCCCACCCGATCAATGCCCGAAGTTACCAGACGTGGGGAAAACATCCTTACAGAAAATTATAAACATGTGGTTCCGGTGGGATTCGAACCCACGACCCATCGATGCGCACGGCAGGTGTTCTACCGAACGCGCCAACTAGCTGTGTTTATATTTTATAAGCGGTATCTTAATTGAAGGGACTTCAGAGTTAATTGATTTGTTGTTTTTACGCCATTCTCTCAGAAACTGACTATAGCATTAATACTTACGGCAAGGTAGTGCCTGAATTGGTGCAGACAAAAAAAAACATTAAATACCGTTTCGGCCAATGGTGGCAGTTCTAAGCATCTTCTGTCTTAGTGATTTGTAATCTTATGATGCGAAAATGGAATTATTGAAAATAGGGTTGTCGCATCAAACATATTGTTACTATACGTAAAATAATCAAATATAAATAAATAAAATAAAATAAGTAACTTATCCTTATGTTGTTTTGCATGTTGCGTTTTGTTAATAAACTTGTCTATCTCCAAAATGGCTTAACCGATTTGGACGAGACTATTTGGCAGGTAATATTTTTTATCACGGAACGGACTGACGGAACATTTATTTGAACTAGGAGCTGCAATAAAGGTTTTTTAAATAAACATAAATCTATCTAACCCTACTCGAATAGCATAGAAAATACACTGTAATATTTTTGTATTATATATTTTATGGAATGGTGTTATAATTCCTTCATTCTTTGAATATAATATTGTTTCTAAAACTAAAAAAATGATGATTTAAGTACCGATTGTTACATTATTTTTTTATTATGTATATAATATATTTTTACTCTTTATTTCACAAAATGATGTACAAAAACCGAACTTAATGCTTTGGTTTTGTGGAGAGAAGTGTAAGCAGTGCAGTAAAAAAAAATTAAAATACATAAAAACAGCGTTCATTACGTGGAATTATAAGAATTCTTCATTCTTAATTCTTTTAATAAAATCCTTTCACGTCATAGTGATTTTTATTGTATTTATTCGTTTTAAATTCATTCAGAAAAATATTTTATTTCATACATTTAAATAAAATATCTCTTACAAGATTAAAATGTGATTTATAATTTACATTATTTATCAAGATGTTTCGAATGCTTTTCAGCAAGCGTAGTTACAGGCACATTAAATAATAGGAATAATTTTAAAAATTCTTTCACCAATAGAAACCTACATACAACATAGGTGATATATTTTTTTTGTGTATTATATGTTTTAGTACATCTACATTGCACTCGTGCGAAGCCGGAGCGTGTTGCTAGTCATAAATAATTTGGTTCACTGCAAAACTAATGCCAAAAGTAGGGCCGTAAAATGACGCAAGTAGCTATTAGAAGGGCCGTTAACACAAAAACAAGAAAGCGTTTTAACATCAAGTACCGCATATTACTTTCAAAATGTTACCTTTAAAAAAGTGCTTTACGTGCCCAAGAAAATTGGTTTTGGTGGAGTGGTCTGTGGAGTGCGGCTCGCTCGGGCAGTTTCGGAACCACGACCGCGGCCGCTAGTGAAAACAAGACGTCACTAGAGTAGGGTTGTCGACACCGAAAGTTAGGTTACGTCAATAAAAACAACAGTACATGTCATAGAATAACGTAGATAGTTTATCATGAAAGGTATCAACACGAGTGGAATAAATATTTTTTGATCTTTTGCATTATTAGCTAGTATTAAAAAATAATCAAAAATTTAAATGAATTGAAATGTTTATTTGGATGGCTTGATTTTAATTGGTTAATTGTAAAGTTTGTTCACGATTAAATAAGCCTTTCTAAAGTTCAAGGTCAAGCTGCCTGTGTGCCAAATTTCATCAAAATCATAACGTAACCAACAGACAAAGTTACCCTCGCATTTATGATATAGTACTACTTACACCTACTTGTTATATTATATTATTTTCCTCATATTATTTATTTGCTGTTAATGCAACCCATTAACAAACTGATATCCGGAATATTCAATCTCACAATACTTAAACTAGACAGGTACAATGATGTCCCAACTACTTTTTTATATTTCCCGATGTCGGCAACCCTATCAACAATTCAGCGCGAGCGGTTGGAATCGGCGCGCGACGAAGCCCGCTAGGCAGGGTAGCTCAGTAGGTATAATACCTATCGGGTATCGGTATTGTGTTCGCGCCGCGCCAGCTGCCAGCCGTACTCCGCAGCCGGTTGCGGATTGACGCGTGCACACGTATCGCAATCGCGGCGATTTCACCTCACCGCTAAACAATATCATACAACATAAACTCCAGCTAAAAAACAAATATAGCGCCCGTATCATTCGGCGCTTGTTCAGTCTATATCTAGGTGGTCGGCCGCAGTGAATTAGACATCGCAATCGAGCTAGGTTAAAAGGCGCACTTTAGAATTATTAGTGTTCAGTGTTGCAAGTGAAAGGAGATCTCAAGTTGCGATTGAAGTGTTAGTGATTTGTGGGCAAGTGTCACATTTTTTTCGATTCATCTGCTCGGAGAACGGCAGTGTACGAGATGCGTTTGCCATCAGAAGTCTGTGAGGATGTCTGAAGGCCGCTAGTACCTGGTTGACCGGGAGGTGGAAGAACCCTAATTCCTTGGCAGCACGTATATGACTGCTTAGTGTAAGTTCTGATTTGAACTGTTGTGGGTCTTTTAACTTATTTTGCTAAATGCCAAACTTAGAGTATTTTTTAACTCAGCATATCTTTACTAATATTATTAAGAGGAAATATTTGTTTGTTACGATTTATCTCAAAAAATACTCGACCGATTTAAAATTTTTTTAAACAAATAGAAAACTACATTATTTATAGTACATCTACATTTAACCCGTGCGAAGCCGGGACGGATTGCTAGTGTCCTATAATTTTAGATTTATTAAAGCAGTTTTGATCGACAAAGTAAGAAAAGTTTATTGACCAATCTGTTTCAATGTCATGTTGCATAAACAACTAAAATTTCTCTTTTTGATGTTTCATTTCTAGCGGCTTCCCGGCTTGATCGGGTATGAACTATTTATAATATATATCATTTTAGGTTTATTTATTTATAAGTAGGAAATTAATATCAAGTTATACAAAAATATGCCAAATAACTGGTCCAAAATTACCTATACGGCGACGGCGTTTGTGCGACAGCCCTAATTATTTGTCGCGAGTAATTTTTCCACTTGTTATTCAAATTATAATTGCATTACGATTTTCATTTATCGTTTAATGTACTTTACATATGTTATTTGTTACGTTTTATTGCCATGCCAAATTATTTTATAAGAACTTACATATTATTTTAAAATTTTAACCACAAATATTTCTAGACTATAAGGACTATAAGATCTGTGGTACATTAATTTGATGTAACTCTTATTTTTCTACAATAGATTGATATAATATTTACTAGAAGAATTTATCTAATTTTTAATTAAAACAATTAAAATTAAAATAACGCCAAAAGCGGACGACACACGCGTACAGCTTGTATAGCTTACACATAATAGGTACTAGTTATGGATCAGTCTTAATCATAATGAGGTATAATCGCTTAGTATTCGTATCGTATAGAAACGTAACAAGTAGTTCGAAAGAAAAAGAAAGTCGTCATGGAATGTCATTCAGTCTGCTTCTTTATTTAAAAAAAAAACTAGTGAATGCGGTTTGGTTTGGTATTACAGTTGAAATAAATTGCAATGTTTATTGTTCATTATTATAAAAGGTCATTTAAATTACAGTTCTTATTATAATGAAGTGAATTAGTAAGTTCCGTACAGTGGCGGTGTAAGGCGTGTGCGACGTGGGCCACCGCCTACGGCCTCGCGGCCCAGGGGGCCTCGCGCCCCGAAAGTTTATGCATTAGGTACTCAAAAAGCCGCGAATGCACCAAAAAAGCCATTTTTTGCGCTGGCAGAGGGCCTCGCAAAATTAATCTTGCCCACATAAAATTTAAGTCTTACGCCGCCACTGGTTCTGTAGTAGGGCATGGGGCAAACACATTACTGTGTCCGTTTCTTTACCTACTTGCCTACACAAAAGAATCAGCCGAATCAGTCTTCTGTTCCTGCCCGACCGTTTATTACTCTTGTTTCTCCGGGATTCGAAACTGGGACAATCGTATCATAGCGCTACAGAGACGGTATATACATAATGTGAGGAATATACGTCTACATCATGCCTCTTTCCCATTGGGGTAGGCAGAGATCACAGAATTCCATATGTTCCGAACCTTGCATACAACTTTCGCTTCTTCCACTTAAACATAACAAGACGGTATATATATACTTAAGTATTTTATAAATATAAGTAAATACAGATAAATAAAATAAAAGTTTAGAAAAGCTATTCCGATAATTAATATCGGTTGTCATTCTATAAATACCGGACACAGATATTTTTATCTGACGATAGTCAACCGAGCGACCGCGACCGACGTTTCGTCTACTATTGGTTCCTATTGCCACCGGAATTTCTATACACATTTTTATTATTTACTAGCAACGCACCCCGGCTTCACACGGGTGCAAAGTAGATGTACTATATATAAAAGCCTGTACTCGATGATAATGTAACCTTTTAATGGTGAAATAATTTTTAATATCGGTCCAGTAGTTTTTAAGTTTATTCATAACATACAAAAATACAAAAAATGCTCTTTAAGCCATGCATCTTTAAATATTACTAGTGGACCCCGCAGACGTTGTTCTGCCACAATTTTGGCTTCGAAATTATATAATTATTCTTAAATTTGAATATGCCCATTTACCGACTATAATTGTCTAATATGTCACTGATTTGCAGTGGACATCTGTTATTCCAAAAAAGCTAAGAATGCATGACGTGAGCTGTCAAGATGGCGGAGTTTTCAATATTTTAATAGCTTATGTCTTATTCCGGACATAAAGGAATCTAACAAATAAGATATCGTTAAAATCGGTACAGCCGTTCTTGAGTTATATATATAAGATTATGACTTTTATTCTCTAGCATATTAAGTATATGTCTACTAGGGATGTTACGGAGCTTCGATTCCGGTTCCGAAAGGTCGGAACTTCCGATTGATTTTGAACCTCCGATTCCGATTTCGGTTCCGATAAATTTCAATCGGAGTTTATAATCGGAGGTCGAAGCACAGCGGCAGCGGCGGCCGCGGTCAGCGCCATTGATTTAATTTACTACGGTATAAAATTTAAGTCAATTCGTTTATTTTTATTTTCAACAACTAGGAAGGTGTTTTATTTTTTGAACTGATATGAATGAAACTGATTTATTTTATTACACATCTCTCTTTTGCTTCTGCTTCAGATTCTGGTTCCGGTTCCGATTCCGGTTCCGGTTCCGATTTCGGTTCCGACAAACCAAATTTAAAAACTCCGATTCCGAATTCGGTTCCGATAAAACCACTTCCGTTACATCCCTAATGTCTACTAATATTTAAATAAAATGGTATTTATACTATGTAATTACATAAAATGATTTCAATTATGATAATATTATTATTACCTAATGAAAGATAATCAATTGTCGTATAAATGAAACAGGATGTGACACCATTATTAAGTTTATACTTACAAGGAAAAAATACTCGAATTGCGAATATTATGCAATTAATGTTTTTTTGGTGACGAAACTTCTCACTTAAAGTACCTAGAACAAGGAAGGCCATTCAAAGTAAAAAACAACCTATATTTTAAAAAATTATTAATGTTTAGTTTAGTTATGTTTAAGTGTCAAACTTTTTAGTAGTTTTTAGTTCCCGTGACCAAAATGTAATAAAAATATCACTGTATTAGATTAATTTGATTTAAAAAAATTTATTTTAATAATGTGCTACAATAAGACATAATTAGGGAATTGGCATATATTATTCGAATAGTCAGGATTCGCGACGGAAAGATTTTCGGCAAAACGTTTAAGATTTTTATAAATAATACTTATATCTATACTATATTATAATCTAGATTCTAGAATATATAGTGATTTACGTTAAACAGTACCTGTAATAAACGCGTTTGTAAAACGAAGCCATAGCAGATACTTATTAACATGCGTATAACGTCGAATACGTATTATGTAAATTGTTATCGTGTCGATTAAATAAAAGGGAAGAAACGTGCAAAATGACAGTCAAAGACGATCTTGATGCTTTGGCCCCTCAAAACGCTGATACAATCGCTTAATTTTCCGGGAAGCCTATAGAATTTTTGGAAGAAGTCTTCTATATCACAATGACTACTGCTGTTTTGCTGGATTGCTGGATGTAGGCCTGCCCTTAAGCGCGCCATTGTCCCTGCTCTTCCCGCCACTTTTCGCATATAGATAGAGTTAGTAGACTTGGAAACATTATTAAAATTTTTATTAAAAAAAAACATAGAATCGTATAAAAATGTTTTTTGTTTTATATACAGTTTGGAAATACCGCTGGCAAAAAATAACCTTCCATAGTGTTTTGTTCGGCAAAAAGGTTTGAGGTTGAAGAATCACATCATTAATTTTATTATCACTAACTAGCTACAATACCGACGCACATCAATCTCAAAGATATTATATTTCTAATTTATCATTAATAGTAGATTTTTCGATACATCGAAAACAATAATAATAAAAAAAACACTTCAATAATCGCGCTATTATTATACCAAACATGGAATCTGACATGGGACCACCATACAAGCCCAAAAGTCCTTGCCCTATTAATGCTACCATAAAAAGAAAAATCATTATGCCCTTAACTTAATTATATAATTGTATAAGTCATAAATAACTTGTATGATTACATAATTATTATATAATTATATAAACAGATTAAACACGTATTACGGTAGAGACGGCAAGCTGGGCTTTAACATGGAACATATCTGCCGGCCTAGCATGACAACCACGACAAAATTTTGTCGCCTGTTTCCTCGTGTTTTAATCGATTATCTCTTTATGTCTACCGGGTCTAACATGACACTTAGATTAAAAACTCGATTTCTAATGTCAAAACTAGAGATATCTTGTCTATCAAAACTGTCGATGTCTAGATATAATATATCGAGATATCTTATAACTTAGTTTGTCTTCACTCGTCCGCGAGATATCTCTTGATAGTCATGCTAGGCGGGGAGTTTACAATTATCTGGCGATGTTCGATGGTGAACTTCACTTGATGGCATCATATTATAAATCCTTACTACACATATCACATAACACTTATATAACATATTACAACACAATTCCATGACTTATAAAACCATAAGTATTTTAAATCATTTGTAGAGAATTATCTCTATAAATGATTTAAAGTCATTAGACTTGAAATGACTTTAATTTTTATAACCTTTTTTATTGTAAAATATCTTATTTTCAGTAAATTATATATTTACATACATTTAATTTTTAGGACACTTTTTCTTCTTTGTAGGAATAATTACTGAATCGATTCTAAGCATATGTTTTGATTTTGATAAAATACATAGGTATATTTCATGCCAAATTGACCCGTATAATATAGTGAATCATGATAGTCCGTACTAAACCATTCGATTGACGTTAGAAATTTATAACTATGTATTATAATCATAATAACCTGTTGTATAAAACAACTGTCTGTGTCTGTGGTCTGTATAAAAATAATAATAATTAATATTAATAAATATCAAAGTGAGGCACGTTTAAAATAGTGTGAACAGTTGAACAAAGAAAGCGTGGCTTGGATCCAGTCCTTCAGCTTCGATGCACGGCACTTTGGCTTACAAGGATTCGTTACGAACGAAGAAGTTAATAGCAAATTTAAAATATACCCGGAGAACATATTTAGTGATACGGTCTACACCTCTTCGGTACGAACGTCGAACATGAACTGCTCGGTGCGCGCGGCACTGCCCTCGAGCTCATACAAGAAGAGGGTAGAAAAAAGGTTCACACATTGATCAAACTCAACCATTTTCAATTATAGAACCAATTCTAAAGACATCTCTTGATAATTTTTCATAATTGTATCTACGCAAATTAAGATTCAATCTTGAAAGCTTTTTATACCAAAATTAAAATACGTGACTGAGAGAAGCTTAAGGATCCTCGAGTAATGTATCTACTGATTAGTAGTAAATTATCCGATTTGTTGCTAGTCGCCACCAGTCAGCTAGTAGATTTTTTACTATAAACATCGTCAGACGAGCATGAGATTCAATTGATGGTAGGGGATACCTCAGCCACAGAACATCAGTCAATGATGCGCTGTCGCCCTAATTTTTACTTCGAGCATTCGGAAATCCATAGACTGAAACCGAAACGCGCAATATGCACTTCAAGGTTTTTCCATCTATGAACGGTGGTTCGTTACCCGGTATAATTTAATATTAATCATTTAGATATTAATTAGTTCCTTAAGGCTATATCTGTATATTTAAATTAAATTAAGTAATAGTAACTTACGATCTTACGGGCGAATAGTGGAAACATTAGGAGGAGGCTTTTACCGTCCTTAAGTAGAAGATAATGTATAAAGAAATACTAACACACAATTAACATACATAATATTATATAACAATCATTATCTCCCTAAATAACTGTACATTTATAGGTTTATGATTATTTATTTTTTACTCGAAAAGAAATTTCATTTGGCGAGATAACATTATTAAGATAACAAGCACACTTACAATAATATGTTATAATTACATAACCAGGCAATCCAACAAATACAAAAAAACACAGATTCAAGACATACTTTTAGAAAATCAAAATTAATTTAAATTAAAACAAAAGATTCTTCTAAAGGGCATGATAAAAGTGAAAATGTTAATATTATTATATATTTTTTTTAATGTTTCGTAACTTCGTAACTAACGCGGCATGGATAGTAAAATTATATTTACAATTTAATGAAAATTAAAAATATGGCCGGCCTAGCATGACAATTGACAACCACTACACAATATTGTCGCCCGTTTTCCGTCGATCGAGATAAATTGTCTATCAAAATTGTCGATGTCGAGATATCTTATATCTTAGTTTGTCTTCACTCGTCCGCGAAATATCACTTGATGGACAGGGCTAACTATACTAGTTAATTAATCTCAGTTCTTATTAGCATCCATCACTAGTCTTACGTACAAATTAATATAATAACTTACAGTTATTTACGATCCGAGTATTCTTATTACTCACGAGTATTAAAAAACTTCATGAATAATTTCTGTAGATAATAGTAATCACGTTTCTTTGTTATAACTGGTAACAGTTGGTATTCACTCGTATAATCGTTATGTGATTTTTGCATCAACAGCCAAGGATTATGACTTGCGGTAATGAATTACAGTATGGCCAAGACCCGCAAAACGGCATTGAACCGTGCAATTCAAATAAAACTTTTATTCAAGTAAACTTTTACAAGTATCTTTGAATCTAAATTGTTTTAAAGTTAACACCGGTTCGGAATGTTATTTGTATCGACAAAAGCCGGCAAAAATCTCGGAATCCTTTCACAAAACCAAAATTATGTTGTGTAACAATAGTGTAGGTACGTTATATAGTTGAGATTAAACAAAGAGTGTAATGGATTTTATCATAAAAACTTATACTTTGCCCCATACATTTTTTTACGGCAAAGACAAAAAACAGGCAAATCCAGTTTAATTTTATTACTTGTACTACAACTATATCTGTCACAACCTTATACTATGTGTGCATGGTACAGTCAGAACTATTTACGTTAGCCAAAATCGCTAGAAAATATCTGACATAAAAGTATAGTGTGCAAACACTAAGAAAGGAAAAGCCTTATATACAAATCAATGCTACAAAGTCTGGTATGTGTTAAAAAAATTTTTGAACAAAACCCTGCGAAAAAGGGCTTGCATTCGAAGTTTGGAAACATCTGTTTTCCTTCTGATGTTGTAGATGTCTGAGGCATCAGTCTGTATGCACCTTATTGGAACTGCTGTCTTCATGTGATTCCAACATCATCAGATATTCAAGAGCACGGTAGGAGATGCCATTCTTACTTTGATAACTTACCTTATTGTTTCTTTTTCATTATACGAACATCCAATAATCGTAATTTCTTCTGCATCTTGTCTTTTAAGACTACGAGTACGTTGAGATTGAATAGGCGTAGATCAGTGCGATTTACAACCACAGTTCTCAGGTGTAATATTATACATTAAACTATTTTTATTATTTACGAGTTATGACGCCAAAATGATATCGCCATTATGACTATCGCCGACTATTTAGTACGCCTAAGACTTTATGAACCTACACAGTGTTCTTATTATTGATATACTAAAAATATTACTAAACATATAAATAAATAAAACAAACTCCACTCTAAGAACAGTTTCACGCCGGAAACCTTAAATATTTTCCAAACGTTAGATGAGCCTTACAAATGTTAAACTGGTGAAGTTTCGATACAATTTACCTTCACATTATTGATTAGTGCCTACCAGTTGGTATTAATTGATGCGTAATGCCGATCAAGTGGCAAGCATTACCACATTTCGATGCGTCTCCGTTAAACATGTTCTACTTCGTTATTGGGGTCACGGATACCCGGTATATAACACGTAATTATAGTAATTGAACAAACCGGATCACCGGACACTATTGACAAGAGTAGTGTTTTCGCTTACTGCATTCTGTTGTTTTGTTTATACATACATAGTTGATAGTTATGTCACGCTCACGGGCGATTCTAATACTACGTACGCTTGCGCATACCTTCTCTTCCTGCCAAATATTGTACGTTTTCATGCATTTTCCTAACGAGGTTACTAAACGAATACTGATCTGACTCCGACATTCAGGTCTGCTAATGGATACCATAATAATATAATAGATCTAAAAATACTATATGGTATCATAATAGAACAAAATAACATTTTTACGACAAGGGTGCTATTTATAATGCAAAGCGGAGCGAATTGTATACCTACTAGAGATACTAAATTAGACTTCTGCCTGCAGCAAGGGATTCAGAATACGCCGCTTGATTAAAAATGGAAAATCAAGTGATTGACCGTACCTTTTTGCCCTTCCTATAAAAATAGTCCCGGTAAAAGCATCGCATAGCTCTGAAGTGAAATTCTCTCGCTTCGTCTATCTTACCGGAACAATATTGTTCCCGCGTTTATATTTATTTTAATTATAAATTGCGCCAACCTATCTATATATTTGCTTTCTTCGAACACTACTAAATATTATACATATTATCTATATTAATATATTCTAAATTCAAAATTCGTACTCTGTGATGTCTCATGTCACCTCTAAACCACACCTCTATTTTTTAGAATAGTTTGGATAGAAATTATATTCAAACGCAGTGCTGCGTTAGCGTGGTAATTTTTTTATATAATATGTACTATGTCATAGGATTGATATGATGATGAAATTCCAATATAAATTAACAGACTAACATTAATTAATTCAATCTAAACTAAATCTATATTATTATATTGATTAAATATATAAGCGTTAGAGATAAAATATAACACGTTTTGTCTTTAATAAAATCTGAAATATCTTTGAATATCTAGCCAAATCGTTCAGTACAGAAGTTTTTATTATTTTATCCGTACAATCTAATCAATACGTCATTATGATATAATATATTTATCTAAACGACACTGTAATGATATTATTTCATAGTCATTCTGCGTCAAATAGAAATCTAAAGTTGCATTTCTCGAATATACAAGCATATGTTATTTACTAATTACTTAGTCTTAGTATATTATGTGTTAATCCATTCGAATATAAAATCATTATGAGATTGAATTTTTGAGAAAATATATTATAGTGAAAATTTCGTAAAACGTGAAATATTTAAAAACTAATCGTAGTTCGTGAAGCGTAGTTTTTGAGCGGAATTCAATGACTCCAAGACGCCAACGCCTACACAAGAATCAAAGAGAACGAGCCCAATATACCTCCTGTTTGCACATCGTTTGAGCAGAATCAATAATACTTTCAGTAGATGAAACGATCGTGAGCGTGGGAGACTCGTAAGTAGCGTTCCCAGGTGTTCGGATAAAGCTGGACACAGTCAGGCTTTTGATTGCGTGTGCGGCCAAATTAGACGGAGTCCCGCCTGTCCGGCTTTTGTAAGGCTTTTTAAAATCTAAGAAGATATTTGTTTAATTTTGTGTTCCATTGCAAATAGAATTAACTACATTGCAATTATTGAAATTAATAGTGTAATGCATATTATAATGATTAATAATAAAAAATATTGCATCGTTCAATTTTATTGTTGTTTAATTAAAATTTAATAATATTTTATGGCATATGTTGGAAAAGTCTTGTATTAACTTAAAAAAATCTGGTAACCCTACTCACTAGTTCTACTAGTACTAGTAAGACTCGTGTTCCTAACGACTATTTAAACATCTCTTCATTTCCCTGCCGATCCGTTATACTAATGTATATTATTTGTCTTGTTTCCCGGAACTTGAACTGTGGCTTCCGATGCAATATGTAATGCGTATATCTGACTCACGGATACCCATAATGCCAATATATTCCTATAAAGTTTAATTACATTTGTAAAGCGATATGTAATATTATTACTAAACTTTTCCATATCATGGACGTGCCGTAAAACATTCTGAAGGATATTCTTATTGTGAATTGATGTTATTTTATTTTTTTAAATATTTAAATGACCCGAACATTTGTGAAAGAATTATTTTTTTACTATACAATATAATTATAATGTATTAACCAAACAAATGTTAGTTACTGGAAAAATACAAAATGCTGACGTAGGTGTCAACAAAAACCGCAAATTTATATACCTACTTGATTGCATATTAATATCTTACTAATCAACTAGTTAATATTACATATAGAA
Source organism: Anthocharis cardamines (assembly GCA_905404175.1). Lineage (NCBI taxonomy): Eukaryota > Metazoa > Arthropoda > Insecta > Lepidoptera > Pieridae > Anthocharis > Anthocharis cardamines. Next base: position 5,031,607 of record FR989954.1, read on the forward strand.
ATACGTGACTCTACGGAAATTATCATATTTTGTATTTTGAACACAATCCATATTGTTTCGAAGTTTTATATTTATAAGGGTTTTATTTTAATTTTGTGTGCTTTAAAAAATGCATCTTATATCTTTTATCTTGTTAACCGTGACCGTTGTTTTTAGAATAATACATACAATGTTACCCAAAGTGGTCTATTTCGACTCCCAGGTACAAGGATACACTAATTTCTTTAATTTTGTAATGAAAAACAACAAACCACAATTAAACATAGAAAATAAGCTTTGCCAAGTTTAATGTTATTAATTAAAATCATTTTTTTTTGCAGTTTCCACAGTAATTTCATTTAATAAATAGAATGAGCGGAAAGTTTGAATGATCTATAATTTATATCAAATGATTTGTAATGATGAGGTGCCCCACATTCCGAAATGATAGATACCTACATATTTTTTTAAAGTTTTTGTTCGTTGAAAACAATGGCGGTCTAACCATCGCACACGAGTTTTGGCAAAAAAATCTCGCTTAACAACATCACGGTTGGAGTAGAAACTAATCATTTGCAGAAATTAATCCTCAACTTAGAATTATTCTATTTGTTATATTAGAGTCCGACTAAACGGATAGAAGCTTCTATTTGTTTTTGTCTTTTTTTATATTAGAGATGGCAAACAGACAGCAGCTCACCTGATGGTAATAACCGCCGCCCATAGCCACCCACAACAAGAGAGGTCTTGAATATGCGTTGCCGACCTTTAATGAGAATTGGCTCGTTTCTTGAAGGTTTCCAAGTCGTATCGGTATGGAAAAACCGCCGGCGAGAGCTGGTTCCACAGAGTGGTTGAATTCCAAATATTCATATGCATCCACCTTGAAACCATTGTTTACAGATTTCATAAGAATATTGTACAGCAACCTTGTTTCAAGACTTCTACTCGTTATTTTATATAATACTAACGATCCGCCCCGGCTTCAAACGGGTGCAATGTAGATGTAGGTACTTATACTTTGTACTACACGTGTTTTTGGGTATCGGGAGGAACGGGAGTCTAAAACCTCAGCACTTATCACCAGAGGGGAGGTTAAAAAGTTGCTAAAAAACATCACGTATGAACGATCCCTATACTAATATAAAAAGAGGAAAGATTTGTTTATTTGTAACGATTTAACACAAAAACTAATCGACCGATTTTAAACATTCATTCACCAATAGAAGGCTATATATCATCAGCGAGAAACAAAGGCTATTTTTTTTTTTTGTGTATAGTACATTTACATTGCATCCGTCCGAAGCCGGGGCTAATCGCTAGTTGTAATATAAATGTACAACTAGCGATCAGCCCCGGATTAACAATTTAAATTAGACTAAAAGTCGTTGTATCAAAATAAACAAAAAATATAAATAATGTAAAACGATAAATGGCCTACCTACCTAATTATCATTTTCATCAGGATTTATTGCTTTTTATCAGACAGTGTATTTCACAGTAGAGTTCACAGTGATTTATTAAAAAGTATAGATATATAGGTATGTATATGTTTCAATACTAGCAATGGAGAAGCGTATTTGTATAATTCATAGCTTGAGAAAAAAAGGGCCATTTCCCCTCCACACTGCAAGCCTTAAGAGGAGCGGTTAAAATCCTAAGTAGGTAAATGTTAATTGCGTTAAGCCATCAAAAAAAAGCCCCCTCTATGCACCTTTTGCCCCAAAAGGTACAAAGAGGAGGGGTGAGACACTACGTTATAATTTAATAAATCTAGTATGTAACTATTACAGCCACATAATTGTAAAAGTAACGTATAAATAATAGAAGTGTATTATAAAATTTATAGACACAACATTTCGTTACGCAGAGAATTTTATAAAATAAAATAGCTATTTCCTTAACGCAACCTTTACATTCTCATATTAAAGAATTCCGAGCGCGTCGGAGACCGGAGTGCGGTTTAAATATTCAGTGGATCCTCTTTCGGTGTTCCCTCATCTCTGTCATGTGTGACATCAAGAATTTCACTTACAAGTCGCATTGTTAACTTAACCCAGTCTGAAAATATTATAGAGAATCAGCAGGGCCGGGTTTTTGGGGCCCCGGGGCTTCAGCTCCGGGGCCTCCACAATAGAGATTTCGGAAAAAAGTAATTCATATTCCGACGATTAAACACTAGTAAACAACATTTCCTTTGATATATTTTTCGCTGATTTACTTTTACCTTTTTTTACTTTAGTTTGGAAAATAATTTGGGGCCATGGGGCCTTCACTGCTTTGTTGCCCCAACGCCTCCAGGCCTCTAAATCTGGCCCTGAGAAGCAAATAAAAGTAAAGCGCAATAATAATATAGTAAAAGATCTGATTAACTAGGACGTATTGATTATATAGTAAGGAATTTGGCCTCAAAATCTCGAATAAAACCAGCATGTTGTGTATGTGTGTGCAACTATGCAGACTTGTTAAATGAGTCATACACAAAAAGACACTGTGTTCAAGAGTAAAATTAGTGTAATTACCTACGTTGTTACCACGGAGTAGTGTTGGGTACAGGACTTCAAAAAGAGTTTGTAACTCTTACACCTCTTTTTCACTCGGAGCCAGTACAATGTTCCACTTCAAATGAGGCGAGGCGTATGAAGCTCGAAGTAGTAATTTGAAGTAAAATTTGAAGTAGTAACATTTTCTAATTTCGAGCCGCTCTTACATTTTGACGTCATGTCCGGGACAAATGTACCGCCTCTTGTATGTCCTGCTCAACACTGCCACGGAGTAGTCATAGATGACGTCATGCATAATAGTGTATACCTACTTATTATAAGAGATTTTGAGGAGTCTGTGTACCGGTGTCACTTTGTCAGTTTTCTGAAAATTAAATGCCCCGTTGAGAGTTCAAACTGGTGTTCTTTTTATCAAATCCCGTACGATACAATTAAACCACGATACCAAAATCAAAGAAGATTGCTAGCGTAATTTCAGTTTAATCACACTGAATTGTGAAACTCAATTACTGAGGAACAAAACAAATGAAGTCTAAAAACGTATAATATATTATGAATTAATTAATTTGTCAACTATAACGTATTTATTTTTCCCTTTTTTTTATAATAGAGATACGAAACGTATAATAGAAAATACATAATATATATATTATATAATATACATAGGTATAAATAAATATAAATATATAATATACATCGGTTTGTCTGATACTTTGTCTGATACTTGGAATTACATTATTGCACTATAAAATAATTATCAACTACTTCATTTCAGCTATAGTAAATCATTAACTTAACTTTATTATAGGTAACCGTAATTATTAGGTTTTTAATCAAGAATAATAAAGTAATTAATTTAATCTTCCTCACATTAATAACACATACCTGATACAATATATTAACTAAACCATGCTTTGGTCTCCTGTACAGGTTCTAGGTCGCCCCTTGCACAATTAACATAATTCTACATTAACTAATTAAAATATTTAAAATTATGTATGTATTTCTCTTTGTGCAATGAAATACGTTTCATTCATTCACATCGTAAGAGTAAGCCTTTATTTAGTGCAAGCTATCTGCATATATTTTTTATCAAAAACGGTTCAGCGGTTTCCCTCTGAACTCTCTTAAAAATGTAACAGATAGACAGGCAAAGTTACTTTTACATTAATAAGTATATATTGTGAGTTTTTGTTAAGGTAATAAAATCTACTACAACAATATTATGCTTTTGAAATAACTACTCACGAAGTATTTAAAGAAAAAACATTAATCATAAGTAATTACAATTTCATATAATATATAAACTTATTTCATATAAGCGAATCGAGTCTTGGCTTTTGAGACTTGACATTGTACGCTTTAATTTGGAAACATGGAAATTTTAATAAGTAATTATAATCAGCATCGATCGAAGCTTTGCTTGTAAATATTATTTTTGTTGCGCTTGACATATATATATTTTCTTTTTTATAGAATAGCCCGTGCGTAAATAAGCACGTGAGCCACTTACCCGTTTGGGTAAGTGGCTCACGTGATGGTAAGTGATAACCGCCCACCATAGACATCCGCAATACAAGACGTGCGTTGCCGACTATTAACCAATATAAATAATATAGTGAAATCCCGAGTCCCCTAGTGGGGCATGGGGCAGACCCCTCTGTGTCCGTTTCACTGATCTTTACGGGCAAGTAGGTGATCAGCCTTCTGTGCCCTGCCCGACCGAAACCTTTTTTTTATAAATATTGCTTCACCGGGATTCGAACCCAGGACCTCCAGTGCTAAACTTATCGCGCTTACCACTAAGCCACGGAGGCGGCCAACAGGAGGCGGGCACACTAATAATACTTAGTAGTTTAAAGTTACAAAAATTAGTAACTAAAATAAAAATGAAGATTTACAAATTAAATATTCTTTAAAAAATCATCGGCTGAGATTTCCTGTTGAAACAGTTCCTCATATTACAGAGAAATAGCCTTTTTTTATGAATAGGTACACACGCTCTGTTGTTTTGGCTTATTTGGTATTTACAACGGTAATTGTATGTACTTTCCCAAAGCCCAAGAGAACAGACGTGGTTACACCAAGACGTTGACCCAGCTGACGTCAGTTGAGTCTGTTTTCATTACTCGCAATGATTACTTTCATCAATCTAATAATAATATTGAAATATCAAGGCTTTTTGAACTGTAGAGCTCTCGCAGTAGCGATTACCATTATGTTTAAAACACAGTGTTAATAAGCTTAAGAACTGAAATTAAAGGTTATTACAATAGTAATCAATTTTCGTGGCTCAGTGGTTCCGGGTTCGGATCATTGGGAGACGAAGCAAGGCAAGGAAAGGAGACTGATTATTTTTCTTTACTTGCCTTGCCACAGATATAGGTCCCTATGCCTCACTAGGGCCCTCGAAATCATTATAATATACATATATATAATAATCAGAATATCCAAATACACTAATAATTTAGTCTTTAACAATAGGTATGGATAATTTTATGTATATTTTTATTAAAGTTTTAAATCCAATAACTTAAAAAGTAGAAGAACTTGAATGTTTTAGTTATGGAGCCAACTTTTCAATCCACTACTCAAAGCCTCGGAAAACCGACGCTAGTTCAAGTATGTAACTAACGTCAGTCATGGAGAAGACACGTTGTCTGCATCGTCACTTTTTTAAGAATTGTCCAAAAATACTTATATATCTATATAAATAAAGATCTATTGTTTGTCTTCTGTGCACTTCTAAACTATTCTTCCGATTATGATGAAATTTTGGTGAATTGTTCTGCATACGCCCGCGGAATCCCGGTTTTTGTTGCGGGTACAGCTGAAACTAAAGGCACTCATAGATAAGATGTGTAGGATAGGATGTAGGAGGATAGAATGTTTTCCGCATCCCTCGCTTCACTCTGGATTCAAAAATCACTCGCGTTAAAAATAGTGGTTTGCTCCCTTGGCAGTTGGCAAAATGACAATCTACTATTGTCTATTTGAGTTGTACTTTTAATAACTTGCAGTAGGTACTAACCTATAAACCAACAATGCAACCATGCAGTGCATTGACCCAGTTCAATGACGTCAGTCGAGCATCTTGCACTTCTTTGATTTCAGCATGAGTTCCCATAAAATTTATCGCCAACGCAAACTGTAGTATCGCAAGGTGGCATTATAAGCAATTTTTTACTGTGGTTTTTTTTTTATTTTAATAATTTTGTATCATAACTAATTGTATAATTGAAATGCCTAAATGGTTATAGCGGTTCGTTTCGGGTTAGTGGATGAATCGCACGAATTTGACTGGCATGAACCGTGCGAGGCCTTTCAAATTTTATATTTTTACAACTACATGAAAAAAAAAATTTCCTTTATGGTCCGAAGTAATATTGTTACTCTCATTACTTTAAATTACACTCCAAATAAAAGTAATGGGCCTGTAAAATATTGTAGGTATATGTTTCATGTAATCATTATATTCGGCTTATTTTTGTGTATATTTTAAAATCTTTATTTTTAACATTATATCTTTTGTATTTAGTAATCGAAAATATCTATTGTTACACAAGTATTATGTATGTAATATTTAGCCGAAATTGTTTTTACTGTAGTTTGTGTTTTGTACGAAAATTACTTTATGCGTGGGACACACGTTCACTTTATAGTAATTAGGCTATGGGCATTGGGCAATTAAGCAAAAATAAATTGTGGATTTTTAAGAACAAAATGTTCAATACCACACAAGTTTTACTCAAATCTATTCTACCTCTAGATTCTAGAAAATTGTTAGGAATATGAATCAATATAGCACTCAAAATAAGATTTGTTTATATTATGAATTATTAGTAAAATTTCACAATTTCGAATAAAATTTCTCATACAAAATAATTATTTTGCCGCATTGATTAAAAATACTATGTCAATGTTTTGCCGTCTTTACGTTCGCAAGCCTATAACTAATTTTCATTAGCTACGCGACCATTAACGTCAAAAGTAATTAAATTAAATTTTACATTGATAATGGGGCTCTTACGATGGTAAGTATAATTATTGTAGTAGTCCTTAAATAAAACTTACAAGTAGGTATTATTTTATGCTTCGCTATCAATGTCAAGTTTCGGACAATGGCGTCACTAATATCTTCTTCTATATATATATATAAGCAAGCAACTTTTTTTTTCTTTGTTATCGATAAACTTGAAAACTACTGGACCGATCGGCATGATACCATGACCATTCGACGCGGAATTAATTGTAGAAGGTTTTAGGCTATTCATTTTTTGAATTCCATCAACCCTTTACCATTTTTTTTAAATTTATGTGGATAGTTCATATTCGTTTATCCTTTACAATTCGCCCAGCAAAGCGGGCGGGCGGGGACGGCTAGTGTATGTATATAAGAAGCTGACATTCCAATACAAATCAGATATCGGATTCCAATAACTTTGATTAATTTTCAAAGTCCGTAATCGCTTTCTGTTTTGCGTCTCTGATGCCTTGACCTTTAAGTCTAATGGAACTTCAATACTTGACAGCGGTTCAGTTATCAGTTGATTCTGCTCCTATAAGTTTTATATTTTTTTGATATGATGAGAAGATAGTGTGCGATTACTGGATTTTAAAGACCGACAATGCATCTGTAGATATTCTGGTGTTGATTATGACCTTGACGAACTAAGTACCTACCTATCTCTAAGGTGTTTTCAGAAATTTCTCCCGGAAAGCTTCTAATTATTTATTTTAATTAGAAACTTTCCGGGAGAAATTTCTTATATTATAAGTTTGACGATTTAAAACCAAGTAGTAACGATACTATTACAACGGTTATAGCATAAGAGTTTTAAAAAACAAAACAGAAAATTATAAACCCGTGACTCTTCCGAATGCAACAATCAAATATATGTATATTATATATATAATTATAAAAAAGAATCAAAATTTACACGACAACAAACTGTTACATACAAAGACACGACGATCGATACTTTATACTGAAAGTAATAAAATACATGTCACGTATCACCATTAAAAAAATATCTTTTATTTATTATGCATTTAATGGTCATTATGCATAATGCAAGTCCCTGTTAGACTGTTTTAGTATCATTAAAATTAAGGATAATATTCGTCACACGTAGGCGGAGATGCTATCTAACATACATTAATCTTTGAATTAGATATAAACTCTTTGTATACATATGCATTAGATAATCTTTTATGTTCCTTTCTTATCGCATGTTGGACTCCTATGATGATTACACCTTTGATCGTAGCGCGAAACACTGATATATATTTTTTAAGTTTAGATTTTATTGGGAAAAAACAAGGTACCTGTTTAAATGTGTGTATACACATTTAAACAGGTACCTTTAGGTTTAAATGTGTATACACACATTTAAACAGGTATTTATATTTAACTAGCGATACTCCCCGGATTCGCACGGGTGCAATGTAGATGTAATATACACAAAAAATAGCGTATGTTACTTGCTGATAATGTAGCTTTCTATTGGTGGTAAGAATTTTAAAAATCGGTCGAGTGTTTTTGAGTTAAATCGTAACAAACAAACAAACAAATCTTTCCTCTTTATAATATTAGTATAGATATATACTAATATTAAGAAGAACAACATGAGTAGGTAGATCAATAATAGGGTGTTCTTCTTCGGGGTCACTAATGAGAAGAAAGGTGGCCTCTTGCTATAACCTAAAAGGTGGATCTTCGACTAGTCGAACGCTATCAGGACCCAGTTGTCGATGTTGAGGTGTTGTACATACATATGTACTTATCACTCGGAAACACTTTGATAACGTGATTCATGATTTTGACGACTTTGTATTTCGTAGATGTCACATATTATATTTTAACGGGAATGATTGTAGGCCGCATAGGCCTTTTCTTAACTATTATACACAAAATAAAACCAGTTTTATATCCCAAGGGATTTATTGTTACAGCAATATTTATTTTATTAATAAGGCCGTAAATATTTAGCTCGGTTTCCCGAAATATTCAGTCCGGGTTCACCGCTCGGAGATGTAGATCAAATGCAGATATAGGACATACGTGGATTATCTCATATTATGTTATTCCTTAACTTCAGCATTCGTATTTCCGGTACAGATAAAATTATCGCAATGTTTTGGATAATTTAATGTGTCTATAATCTACCTATTTAAGGCGCTACGGAACATTTGGCCTTGATCTGGTATTTTAGTCCATTTCTTCCTATCCAGCCTTTCTTCTCCTGCATCCAATCCCTATCTCTGTCTCAATAATGTATATCTTCTATTATATATATTTTTATCTATCACTCTCGACACCACATAATTTGCTGAATCGAAAAAAATAATTTTAATGTAGTAAATATATATGTATATTGTGATTTAAAAAAAATAGTTCTATCGTATGAATAATTTCAAGAAAACTTAATAACATATAGGATTCATGCTTATTTACAGTTCATTACACTTCGGGATTGATGAACGTGAATCTTCATTTCGTCGATAGATAATCTTCATGTCAAAGCTAATCCATAAGGATATAAATAGCAACTCGAACAAAATCCATCTCGCAGTTTAGATAGATTGCTATTTGCTATGTTATTATTTGACGACTTAGTGCCTCAAATTATGACACCTTTATTACTATTACGCTATCGCCTTACGCGAACACAGCTAATTACGAAGTTGCAGAATACGTACATCCGACACGGTCTTCAATTATGTTTATATCGTGAGTAAATTTGAGTACTATTTCGTTGATATAAGGTATATTTTCTATTGTTACAGAATGCCGGCGCTCCGGCTACTGGGGCGAAAATGGCTAGCCGCCTCGGATGATCTTGTTTTCCCCAGTATCTTCGAACTCCTCTTTCGATTCGTTTGGTAAGATCTAACAGTATTCTATTGCGTAAATATGGCGCAAACTTCTATTTTTTGCAAAAGTTATCTATATGCGTCTTTCGAAGTGTATTAATAATAATGTTTTTCTTAGTATTAAGTTACGGAAAACAATACAAGGTCTCAACGTTTACCACTTAAGCCAATAGTCGTATCGTGATTAATAGAACATAATTACTAAGTGATACCGCAGAATTCAGTGTTTAAATAGCTATGCAATTAATAATGTCCTTTCCTCCTAGAAGCTATACTTATTTAGGTGCCGTTCAGACATGACAAAGTTGTAGGCATCTGACTACTAAGTAGTATAAAAAATATTTGGAATTTCATTGCCAGACTTGTTGCTATAGCCATCAATACTGAATGAACTTTCTCGTTCAATATTAATGGCATTTCGGTACGCGCTCCCGTCGCGGTCGTGACCTTTCTGATCCATCTTGATTGCTCCATAATGGATTCTAAATTGTCACCACTTCGTTTTATAAGCACTGATGCGCACTGCGGACGTCTGAACGGCCGCGGTCGGTCATTAACTGAGACCAAGGGAAATTCAATTGTTGAACACAACTGCCTAAAGAAAAATTAAAGCTGAAATACTTAGAAGGCACTTTATACAAAATACTTTATAACGGATTAAAACGCGATTTATTGTTTATATTATTTATGGCGATGTTTCCGATACCTTTCATGTAATAAAGTATTTTATTTAAATGTCTACTCGCGTTAATTAGACAATCTTAGCACTTTTAAATTTGTAAGATGCATTTATATATATACTGTAAAATTATATTTAATAATATTACTAAGACAAGGAAAGCCTTCGAAGAGCATTTAATTGAACAAATTACAAAATAATTATCGTAGAAACATAAATATTATTTTTATTATACTGACCTCATTTTTCCTTAGTATAAGTAGGTATTAAACGTTTTTGATACTCATTAAAAAACAAAATATATGGATGTTATTTTCGGTTGAAATTCCGATAGTTCTCCAACCCATGGAATATATTATGTGTACAGAAAATTATAAACATTCCAGTGGGATTCGAACCCGCCACCCAACGCAAGTAGCCAACGCGTCAACGAAGCTCAAAAATCCGATTCCGGTTGTAATTAATTAGTATCATTTTTTATTATAATTAAAAGTAGTTGAATGTCTGATGCAGGTCGTTAGAGTTGTTATATAGATATGTAAATAGATAACGTTGACCTCAATATGAGAAATCAGATCAAGTCGAAAATAACAGCATTCGCTATCCACTGAGCATTCAGTAAGTAAATTATATAGGTTCGTGCGCAGTGTATACATCTCTAACATATCCTATCTCATTCTTCTTCCTGCCCTGTTCCCTTTTTTTCCATTCTCTTCTTTCACTCGCCATATCATTAGTCACACTTCTCAAACACATATCATTCTTCACACAGTCAATCCATGTTTTCTGGCCTCCCTCTTCTCCTATACCCATCCACTTTCTTTCATATTCAAAACTTTTTAGACACATTCTCCATCTCCCCTCATAACATGACCATACTAAGCCAAACGATTACCGTTCAATTTTTCATTCACTGGCGCTACTCTCAAACTTCCTCTTATATAGTCATTTCTTATCTCATCTAATCTTGTCACTCCACACATCCACCTCAGCATTCTCATCTCAGTTACATGCAAACGTTTTTCATCTAATTTCAAGTAAGCTGACTTGCCCGACATTCAGATCCATACATCAAGACGGGTCTAATCACGGTCTTAAAAAATTTGGTAAAATTCTAAAAAATTTAATTCACTTTTTTTGTTCGGAAGGTCATAAACACATAGTTATTGTTAATTAGAGCAAAAAAAGTTATTGTTATTTTTTTATTTATACAAAAACATTATTCACAATGCATTATTGAAATAAACAATATTTTTATACGAAATATTGTTTCTGTGGTATTATTTTAATAAATGAAACCATAGTTAATTTTACAAAATCACAATAAAATAAATTAATACATATTTCCTTCTGATTGTGCCTGTTTTATGCGCATGTGTGTATAAACTTGTTCAGGATATTCCTTCCTTAACAGTCCTCTTAATAACTTAATAAACCTATTTATTGATTAAGAAAATATGTAATAAAAATAAGTTTTCTCTCCGACAGGTTGGTTCTCATTGCGCTAGTAGTTGAAGTGCTGTATCCAATAACATGGCAATGTCAGAGCGAGGGATGGCACGGGGGAGCTTTCGTCCGTCTATATTTATGTGGGAACCTGGCCCTGCAAGCTTGCCTCATGCTACTATTATCAGCTCTAGCTCAACAATCTGCCAGAGGCACAATCACAGACACCGATGCCAGGAAGCTCGTCTCACCTTTATTACTACTTAAGTAAGTAATGCCAGCACCTAGTATAAAATAAATATAAAAGGTCCAGCTAGAAGGACCAATGTGTATTGTATTGTGGCCAAATTAAAACTAGTCCAGTGCTGGTGCATATGTGATGTAAGAAATAGCTCGTATTACTCATTGTTGATTGATATATCACCTGCACTTTATTCTTCACATTAACTATTTGAAGATGCAAAGTAATCTAACATGGACTCTATTGGCTATAACCAATATTTTGGATATTTGATTGAATCACGACTTTCATTAACGAAATTATTCCCACGAGCTTTTCAGAATAATAAATTGTTACATGTGATCGTAGAGATCATTCCAACAGATAATGTAATCAAAAGACCGTTCTTCATCTTCGGGAAAATAACATTTTAGCCCTCTTGGGAGCTTATATTTTTTTCACAATTCATTTAATTTTGATGCCTCGGAGGATACCTTCCACTCGAATTTATAACTGACGATCGAATACATTTGGGGGGATGTATTAGAAATAAAATCGATTACAGTCAGGTGATATCTATAATCGATTTTAGTCGGTTACTAAGGTCACAAATGATAGGGAAATATAGAGTAGCTTATTACATACCCGATAAGTCCGATAACCTATCATATAATGCTGTTGCAGAGTATTTCTAGTGATGCCCGAAGTTGCACTGAACGTAATGGGTACAATGTGGATGTTTTGTGACGTAATTGAATGTGATGTCAAGGACAAATTCTCCAGTATTGTAATTCAAAGTAAGTTGTCGTAAATGTGCATGTTCTAGCACTGATTACTGAGTAATTATAATTCAAATAATTATGTCAAAAATATCTAACAAATAAACATAGTAAATAATTTTTAGGTATAGTATTGTTTAACTGGGTGCAACTAGCACTCACAGTGTTCGGATTATTTATGGTATTCGACCCGCTGGGGTCAGTGAACTATGATGAGATGTTGGACACTCCTAACCAGGCTCGACATCATAGGAAGGTCACAGGTCTGTGGTCTAGGAGGTTCCGATGGGCGTTCTGTTGGCTAAAACGAGATGAACACGGGAAGGAGGCTTTTCAACAAGTCGCTGGTAATTTGAATATTTGATACTTAATTTTGAATTTAGAACGATGTTTTTTTAATCTATGTCCTTGACGTATAATAATGCAGTTGTTACGTAACAGTATCTAAAATCTGTAAATTATTCATTTTCGAATCTAGAATTAGCGATATTACAATTATTGTTCCTGGCATATATTTCTCTACTTCATAGTTTAAAATTTGTACGCAAAACCATGCCCAGCTGGGCTAGCATGACCGCCACGAGATATGTCGCGGACGAGAGAAGACAAACTAATATGTAAGATATCTCGATATATTATATCTCAACATCGACAATTTTGACAGAAAAGATATCTTGATCGACAAATATATCTATTTTTGATATTAAAAATCGAGTTTTAAGTGTAATTGTCATGTTAGACCCGAAAGAAATAAAGCGATAGTCGATTAAAACACGAGAAAACGGTAGACAAAATTTTGTCGCGCTTGTCATGCTAGCCCGGCAGTAATATCAATAACCGGCAGTAATGCAGTTAGCATTATCTGATAGCAAACTCAAAACAAACCCGGTCGAACACTTCTAATAATGTATTCATAGTTAGATCCTGGGCTATACAGAATATTTTTTGTGTCAATTAGTATAATATTATACAAGCTTCATAATATGGACGTAATTATTCATTATAATGTAATAGAAATAATGATTATTATAAATTAAAGTTATAGAAAAATGAGACACTTCAAATAAATTGGTACACAAGTAGTTTACTTACGTAGAAATGAATGGAAGCACTTCTTAAAGTTGGAGTGCTCTTCACTTACTTTCCAATTACTCTAAGATATTCTTGGTATACCTACAGTATGGCAGAGTGTTTTATTATTTACACTAATATTATAAAGATCTAAAATTGTACATATTATGTATGTTTATTTATTGGGGGTAGTCGATAAAACTACTGAACTGATTTTAAAACTTTTTATCACTAATCGAAAGCTTCATTACTCATGCAGGCTTTGAATTGTGTCTGTTTTGTCTAGTAAGTTGGAAAAAATACCTCATTTACATTATACCATTTTCTTGTACATACCAGAGCAATAATTGAATTCAATAATTGTCACTAAAGAATTGTAAGCAACTGCTTACACGCGGATATTATGCGCTCTTTACAATAAGAAAAGTATAGAAAGAAAACGTGTATGACAGATTAAGAATGTTACGTGTTCTTTAACCATTTATTGCTTCAATTTAATTGTATATAACAGGCAAGAAACTTGCATCGTGTAAATGGGCCTTTAGTGTTTATAATTTTAAACATCCTTGACAACAGTACAATGTCAATCAACTGAAATTACATCAATGAGTATGGCCCCAAATTGTACTTAATTTTGAACGAATCAACACTGACTGAAGTCGTTAACAAGCCGCTTGAACGTATTCAACAAAATCATTCGTTTTCAGCATTACTGAGTGCCCTATTCAGGTCGACGGACCTTGTTCCTTCAGACGTTGTCGCTGGATGCGTGTTACTAAGGGTGCGACAGAAACGCGAAACCCGAGAAATGCGACGAATACAAATGCTCAACGACGAGGAACCTATATACACTACCGATGTCAACAAAGTGTTTTCCGAAACACCGCCCTGGATGAATTTGGATCACGCGTTACATTACTTGAGGCTTTCGATCGCTGCGTACGGCTGGCCATACGTTATTTACCGACATTGTTTCACAGGCTTCTGTAAATTGGCCCGGCATTTGACTTGCTGCTGTTGTCGGTGAGTTATTCTAATATGCATTAATTAGACATTTTTTGAGGATGTGTGAATATTTGTAGTCATATAATGCAAAAACTGCTGAATGGATCATTATAAAAGGTACAGAGATAATAATAATTTATATTAATACTTAATATAAGATATATAAACCTTAACGTCGCGTATCTTAGCTAGTTTTATTATGTCCTGAGACTGTACCACGGTCTCAAAGAGCAGTATTATTGCCATTTACGAAACGAAAGAAGGCGACTGCTCTGTATAGATAAAACATGTATATTTTTATAGTTATGTCTAGCAATGACAACAAATCTTTAAGAGATTACGACAAGGCCTTCATCGGAGAAAGTTAGTCTTAGCTATGAGCTATTCAAAATTTGAACATATTTTTCTATACTAATTCTTTTCGAAGCTCACTCGCTGTAAAGTGTATTTTAGTTAGTGTCAGTCTTTCGTGAGTTTTGTTTCAAAAGCGTGACTGTTAATACTAAAAATGTCATTGACTTCTTCGGAATATTTTGTAAAAGCTTAAATCATCGTTATCACTAGGGTTGCCAAAAGTATATTTCCGGATAGTGTATTTTCAAAAAAAAAAACACATTTTACTAACGCTACAATGAATACTTGTTACATTTCAATTATAGTATCCTATTAATATGAGTAATTACGAATAGTCTCACTAAATTTTTATATCAGAGGTGCAAATGCGAATTTTATTCCTACTACTCTTAGAGTTAGTACAATTAGGGTTAGTGATGCCTATATAGCAATAATAATTTAAAACGTAGAAGATAAATTATATTTTTAGGTATAAACATTGAGATTAGTTAAACATGAAAGATAGTCTTAGCTTTACACTTTGCCTGGTTCCTTTCCCAGCATTGGAGGTTGTGGCCGGAGGAAATTTTTCTCACCCTGGGCAAGGTAAAACAGTTTCGAAGACTCGTGATTTCGATACATCTTCGAATACTCCAAAGCATGATCTTATACCGACGGACAACGATTCACAGAAATTATCAATATTTTTTTTTCCAAAATTCTTACTGATAAAAATTAAAGTAGGTACATTTATTGGTCGGTCTTTCAATTAAATATACAAAATGGCAGAATATAATATATGGACTAAAATCATAATATTTTATAAATAACATTTCGTTATTGTCTCTATATATTTCACTGCTCTGAAAAGTAATATGAATATTTTTTCGAAAAAAATTGGCAACCCTACTTATAATCGCTGTTACAAAAAGCACTTTATTTTTGTAACAGCTATCGTGAAGAAACGTGATTTAAAAAAACCACAAGAGTTATTCCAAGGTAGGAATACACAAGACTAAAAATACAACGGTTTTGCAGGCCAAAGAACTCAATAGTGACGGATGACAACTGTTGCCTCTGCCATTTCGCTGGAGTCAAATACATGTCCAAACTTTCTGCTGATGACATCATATTTGCATCCTTCAATAATCGTGTCTTTGAAGTGAGTGTTTGTATACAGTAAGATATTATATCGACAGACGAGCCAGATTTGAAGACATGAGTGGATGAAGGGGGCATGCAGTGGAGTAGCTATCGTAGGGCAAAGTGGTGCAGTGCACCAGGGCCCTGAAGCTGAGAGGGCCCCCTGAGCCTTTGGAAAGAGGGGGGGGAGGGGGCAGCTCTTGAAGCTAGAAAAATTCTCACAAGATTTTAATTTTTTTTAAGATTTTAAATGAGAATTTATAACGCCGATAATGGAAGCGCCCTTGATTAGTAATCACTTGCAATTAATTTTGTGTAGTTACTGAAAAAAATTGTCGGAGGGGAGGGGATTGCGATTATTTCTTTGCACCGGGGCCCTTGTCCACCTATCTACGCCACTGGGGGCATGATACAATTTGTAAGTGATCGAGAAAATGGGCAAAACAGTGTTGTTATATATTTTTTAAACAATTATTAACGTTCTTGATTGTTTATTTAATAACTAAATTAGACAAATAAAATAATTATACATGTATATTGTATATATTGTTATGGAGACACACTATTTCATTCAACGTAAAAAATATTACATAGCCCCTTCATCCACTCATGTCTTCAATTTTTATTAATTGATACGTCAGCCACGACATCAATCAATAGCTTCGTTACTTTTTTTGTTTTGAGTATTCGGACATCCATAGACAGGAGCTTTTGAAAGACAACTACTTTCATTTTAAGACGATGACAGAACTAACTGATGTTACTAGGATTCAATTTTGATATTGCTCTGCTCCATTTGAAGTGACCAGACTGAGAGATTTTATATATTAGATATCAGACTCGAGGGGAATTGAACACGCGACCCATGTAATAACCATTAAACAATGTACCAACAAGTCCATATTTACGAAACAACATAATATAATGATGATTAATTACCTACAACTGTTACTTAGCCCAATTTGCTAATGGAGAATATATTAAATAATGAATGGCAGCATAAGATAGTAGTTATTGTAATTTGGTAATAAAGTACAGTTAATAACAGAATCATTTGTAAAACACTTTAAAATGATAAGAGTGATTCCAAGAAGCGTTCAACTGATTCAGAAGAGCACGCGAAATGCGTCGTTCGTTTACTGAGTGGTATTTTATTTTAGTGCCCGTTGATTGACGCTTTAAAAATAAACAGGGGCGTAGCTACTGCCGTATTAGCCGGCAAAAGTTATCCTTCTGTCTACAGGGGGCCCACACCCGTGAAAACGAAAATTTACCTTCCATTAGGGCTTCGCCGCAGTAAGGAAAAAGGGCCTCCCACCAAGTTTTGATACAGTGCAAACATAAGCTACGCCCCTGCAAATAACACAGCATCTTATTCTTAGTTCCACATAATGTTTTACAAATACGAATTATACATCTGAAAGTAGGTATAGATTTAATGTTTCTCAAGTCTCTCTGATCCTCCCACGTCATAACCGCAAGCAGGCTACGCATATTAACATATATTTTAAAATAGTTTTAATAGTAACAGGAAGACAATGAAATTTCTTACTTTTCTCTTAATGCAAATTGGGCATGATTGTATACCAAAATATTAGAGTAAACTATTGAATCTAAAATAAATAAATCTTTATATTATCATTGTTTTGAAACAGGCGTATCTTCTTAGGTACCTACTGGGTATTCCTGGACGAAGCAATCGAATCAAAACAGAATTTGAAGTCGGCTGTAACATAATACGAGTATGTAATGTTATTGTCTTAAACAGTAAACAACATTAATTATTGCTCTCGCAAAAACACTCATTGATCTAACAGCGACCTCGAGTTTATTACACTTCCTCAAACATTGTACGTTAATATTTAGGTATCAATTTTTGGAATATTTATTTCCTCCTTTTTATGATAGGATGAAATCATTAATATTTACTAAGCAACAACTCTGTCAATTGGGACTGTACCACCATCTCAGAGCAGTAATATTGCCGTCTTTATTGAGATATGATAGCTATACATTGGACTCTTGCAATAATACTACTTTAATATATGGAAGCCCCTAATGAGATGTTTGAAATAATTTTTACCTGCATGACTCAAGATAGGTATAAAAAATTAACAAGTCTCATGCTGTTTCCCTTTGTAGCAAACAAAATCTGTTTCAATTCATCAGTTATATTCCTGTATTTTGCTAATAATGAACATTCCATTGCAGTTACCATTTTGCGTGATCGTGGACCATGAGCGGGAGAGTATAGTGGTGGCGGTACGGGGTTCGATTTCACTTAGCGATATCTTCACTGACTTTACGGCAGGCTCCGAGAGGTTTGAGGCTGATGGTAATTTATTAAAATAAATATTTCCGAGGTTAATTTTTCTGTACCTAATTATTGTCTTTAGACTTAGGGTACAGAGGTAATATCGCAACTTCTAAAAGTATTATTGCAGGAATCCTTGCCGCGACAGAGCTGTACAAAATGTATAGCGTGATACCTTCTTTCGTAACGTAAGATCGCAATAATACTCTCTTAGAGATGTACCACTATTTCAAGAACATCTGTAATAATATTGCTTCAACAGATTGCGGTTTTTTATTATTATTTTATTTAGTCCATTTTTTCACTATCGCGCCTTCACACTACTGAAAATAAGGAAATTAGAGTGAAGAAAATGATTGTTCCTACGTTTCGGATGTTTGTGTTGTCATTGTACAGGTAATTTGAGTATTTATATTGTGTGTTTAGGGTTGCCTGAAGGAACAGCTGCTCACAAGGGAATGTCGATGGGTGCGGCAAAAATGTTGCGGCGGTTAACACCAGTGCTTGAAAGAGCTTTCCAGCAGTTTCCGCAGTATGATCTAGTCTTAACAGGTAATTTACGTTGGACTATACAATAATCATAATAAAACCACGTTGAATACCTCAGAACGTATAATTCGTAAGGAATGTATGAGTAAAGTTTCTTGAGGTTTTATAAAACTAAATCTGTAAATATTTTACTGTTATACTCATTCATAGATCACTTCACTTGTTGTGTTTCCATTTCATCTTCTGAAGAAGAAAAAGAACGTCATGTTTTACATATGTATATATTCGTATAATATATATTTATGATAGTATTTTTTTCACTTAATTACGAGTATGTAGAACATACAAATTTAAATATTAGTCTGTCCTCACGTTAGTTAATTCGAAATAAATATGCAGATATTAATGCAATAACTTCAATGAAAATATAGGAACAATATTAATATAATTTTAAAGTATTTTTACGATTTTAATACTGTGTAGCAATAAAAAAACAAAAAGCTACTAATATTTAAAGTCGTGATGGATATTTTTTTCGGATGACCGGTTCCTTGCGGTCATGTTTTATCCTAGGAATTGACTAATATGTGTATGTGTATTTTTTTGTTTAACTTTTATTGCGAGCCAAATTTGCCAAAACAAGTTTTTTAAAGCTACGATCATACCTTATGTTTGCTGTAGGTACTTATCATTCGAAATTTTTGACTAAAAAAAACAAGTCATAAAAAACAGAAATACTAAAAACAGAGGTACTTAGCATTGTCAATATTTTTCAGTGAGGTCTTTATAACAGTATGAAATTAACAGTTGTGCAAGTCACGAGTGCACTTTTGAGTTAACAGTTATGTTATATTTTATTGATGCTTTTTGGCAAGAAGAAAAAAACAAAACATTTAGATAATGTAGTTTATTATTCATAATACATTTTGGTTTAGTATTTAAACTGAACTACTTATAGGTAAATATTATAAATTTGCATTTACCCATAGTTATCATCGACTAATATATTATATATCGAACGTTGATTAACTTAATTATATTACGCCATAACTATTGTAACAAATTCAATAGTATTTCATAACTCCTATTGTCTAGATTTGTAGTTCTAATTAAGGGTCATTCACCTGACATTTTGCAAAATTGGCAATTCATTTGTGCGGTGGTAAGCGGTACACATACCCGTTAAAATGACTGTGCTACTGGATATACAGAATAACAAGCCTAAACTACAGCAAAAATAAAGTTCTCGTTATTCTGAAGGTTGTATAAAAAATAAGTGTCATCGTCATTGTAGTAAATTAGCTTTTTTTATATCATAGACGAAATACGAGCTTGACGTTCACTGAGTAGAGGGTGGGATACTACATGATATCGACTGATGATGATGGATTGTCTTATTAAAAATCAATAAAGTTGAAGAATTCCGCAATCCACACAATGGCGGACGTGCCGGCGCGACATTACAAAGGCCGCAGATTTTTTTTTTAACGGAAAAAGTACCTAAATAAAATTATGCTTTTTCTGAAACTTTTGGACTATGAAATTTTCGCCAAAAAAAATGTAGACGAAGAAATTTTTAACAAAGATAATATAAAGATAGATAAGAAAGGGGCGCCGATAAGGTGATTGCCTAGGACGCCTTCGACAATTAATCCGCTACTAAACCCATATACTGAAAATGTAATCAGCGTCACGGTTTATTTGCAGGTCACAGCCTCGGCGCAGGAGTTGCTGTGTTAGTGGGGATAAAACTGAGACCAAGATATCCGCATTTGAAAGTATTTGCATTTTCAACGCCAGGTAAGAAATTATTTTTGCGTTAATTAACCTTATTAATTCTTAGCTAAATGGTTATTTTAATTTTATAAGTATATTTCCAAATAGATATAATAACAAGTAAAATCTGTCACTGGAACGGCGAAAGTCTAGATTAGCCTATAATAAAGTTAGAGAGTTAGAATTTGGTATGAGCAAAAAATATGAGTTCATTACCGTAATTGGAAATGCAATTTAATTAGCTTCAAACCACTTTCAAATTTTCAAATTTGGTTGATTTTTGAGTCGGTATCTACGTATGTAGTTAATTCATTTAATAAGTACCTAGTTTAGATTGAATTGTGATAAATCAGAATAATAATAATACCTTTATTTGACACACATACACAAAACATTTACAAACATAACTTACAAATTAAAAGAAAATTGAAATAACGATGTATTAATAAAAATATTATATAAAGTAAAATAGATAAAAAATAAAAAAAAATTTAAAAAGATATATGCACTCAGCACAAGCTGTGGCGATGTTGGACGCAGCACTGATTTTCCATGCAACTGCTGGAGAAACAGTACTCTATTACAAAATAAATATTATATTATTTCAAACCCTTAAGCCGGCATCGCACCTGTAAGCCCTTCAGTGTTGACTGATGAGTGGCGATGATTAAATGCCTCCAGATTGGCAACCTGTACGATTTTTCACGATTCCTTAAAATAATAAAATTGTGTACCTTGGTTAAATTATAGTCTAATTACAGCGGGGTTAATTAGCCGCGAGGCAGCGCGCTACACGGAGAGCTTTGTGCTGACGGTGGGCGTCGGAGACGACCTGGTGATGAGGCTCAGCGTCCACAGCATTGAGAATCTGAGGACTAAAGTCATACAGACTATACACGCTACTAAACTGCCTAAGGTTCGGTCACAATATTTTTTAGAAAATCATATTTATTTTACTCCAAATTCCTTTCAACAACTCTCGGGTTGTAGGTACCTGTATATTGCTACTAGTTATGTTGCTATGGCGATCAAAAATGAATTTGAATTATAGAAAAATCATCTCAAATACAACTATCGTTATTGTAATATCATTAAATCATTAACAGAACTTTTCAGTAATTTTACGATTGTTCGACATTTTTATAACACTTGCAAGTAGCCATCTACATCTAGGGAGATGTTACTGCAACTCCGAATATTTTTCATCTGAACACATGTCCTAAATAAATCCTGGACAGTGAAAATTAACTCATGGGGTGACCAGCAGACAATAGAAGTTACCAGTCTTATCGACAGTACATATAACAAAATTACCTCCATAAACCAAAAAGCGGTAGGATTACAAAAAAATAACCTTTTTTTTTGGCTATCTGCATCAATTCTACTAAGGAATTACTCACTCACTTTAAATATAAATAAAAAGTCCTAATAATATATTTTCTATCTCAACGTTACGTGAGAGCTAGAGGTCGAAATTTACAAAATATTAAAGTTTTAACTTTTGAGTTAAGATTACGCTATTTGGCTTATGATGGCAGAATTTAAGATGGCATTAGCATTCGTTTCTTGTATTTGTATACCCACGAAAAACCTCATTCCAGTACCGAATAATGCTCAACGGCTTTGGGTACGCACTGTTTGGTGTACCAGCCCGCGATCTGGAGTCTACTTGGCGGCGGCCTGAAGACCTGGAAGCGAACCACTCTGACGACTCCACGGATGCGCTGCTAATCCAGGGCGTCTCCACCGTGAGTGCTGTCAGTAACTCTCTATACTTTCAGGTCAATGTGTGTTGTGTCGTCGCTTCATCATATTCTTTCTCATGTGCTCATGTGTGTTGTGAAGGTAAGCATTGCATGGTTCTTGGGCTCGGAGAGTCATTTTTTGCAAGGTTTGAGTTATTTTTTTTTTTTTTTTTTTTTTTTTTTTTTCTCTAGTCCTACTCCCTCGGCGACATTGTTCCGGGGTCGTGTGACTACTAATTGGTCTCCGTTTTGGATAACGGATCTTAATTTTCTATTTTACAAATACAGCACATACATTTAATTATGTTAACAATTTTTGTGATTAGTAAAAGAAAAGAACAAATAACCATTTGTTGCAGATAATTATTTGTTCTTTTCCTTTACTATTTTACCTATGATTTGGCATAGGTTTGAGTTATTAACCAAATATAGATTCCAACGTCAGTATCAAATGGATACATCGCCCGGTTAAAGGTGAACTAACAGCTGCTATTTTTTCAGGGTTTGAAATTTATCTCACTTGATTGGAATTCGTTAGTATAGAATAATAGAGTTTTTACTCCATTTACACATTTTTTACAAAAAAATTAATATAATATTTATAAACATCATAATTTATTTTATTTTATCATAGAATATGTAGCAATATATGACTATTATATACATACTTGATTTTCATAGAAAACTATTGTATAATAAAAAGATTAAACTCAAAAACTACTGGTCCGATTTTAATTCTTTCCTACCTACTGTTTATTTTAAATTCGTTTATTTCTGGTGTCTGTTCATCTTGTTTTAATCATTCCAAGCTTACTTTCTACTAACTTTCGTTATTTGTATTCGAATTCATTAGTACCATAAAGCAATATTCATATAATGAGCTTTTATTGCAAAATTGAAAACACAAAAAAGAACCAATTATTGAAAAAATTCCAGGAGGCAGCCCTAGTATCGCGAAATGTGTTTACTAGAAGATTTTCCACAGCTCGACTATTTACGCCCGGAAGGATATTGCATATTGTTCGACGCAAGCGCATGGGTATTGAAAAGTAAGTATTATTTAACGGTATTTTATATTTAGTTTAATAAAAACCTAAACAATAATTAAATTAACTTCATACTTTCTATATTGTATTTTTTAGACTTTTTATTTTTGTTTTTGTTTGTTTGACACCAAAGATTATATTATTATTATGGGCATTTTAATTACTACTATCAGCCATTTCGATAAGCGTAGAAAGGCAAGCTGGTGATCAGTGTTTCTATATCCAGTTCGACCGCAACATATTATTTTTTACCACGGTACTTAGATTATTTCAATAATCAAAGCCACGGTATTTGATCAGAAACCGTAATCCAAGCTCTAATCGTAAAATCAACACACATACCACTATAACTTTAATTTTGCACAGGTTTAAATAATTTTCCTCTTTTCTTGCTACATCTTAGTGTGGAAACAGAGGAAGAAAGGTATTGATGCAATATATTTTTTAATTTTTTTGATCTTATTTTGTATATACATTATACATAATTACTACAATCCACATATAATTAACATTCAAATATATTTTTTTATACTGACTCCGGTGAAGTCAAGTCTCAGTCGTCGTCAGTATGCTTATTGCTTAATTAATGTATTTTGTCTCTGTTAATGACTTTTTAGATAGAGGTCGATATAGTTTTAATAAATGCCTCAATTATAAATATTTTTATCAATATGAGCACGCCGGTCACCAGTGTCTCCCGACCCCGTGGCACTCCACGTGTTAATAAACTAAATGATATTCTTGACGTGTAAAAGTGAATTTCCGAGTCCCCTAGTGGGACATGGGGCAGACTCATCTATGTGTCTGTTTCACTGATCATTTTTCTTTACAGGCAAGTAGGTGATCAGCCTTCTGTGTCCTGACTGACCGAAACAATTTTTTAAAATTTTGTTTCCCCGGGATTCGAACCCAGGACCTCCGGTGCTAAACGCATCTCACTTATCACTGAGCTACGGAGGCGGTCACGTAGATTTGTTTAACTTCTCAGCGAACACTTACTAAAAACTGGTTTGATGCGACTCACCAACTGTCATAAATACCTTATGTCCAAATATTTTATACTCAACACATACTCCTAAAATAATCTTGTTAATTTATAACTGTTTACCAAGTTTTAAGTGTAACTACAGTTTTATATACGAAAACTTTATATTTTTTGATTTAATATTAATTGTTCCTCAAGTTTTATTGTACCTACTACATAATATGTGTACTTTTTCTATAAATTGCAATTACAATTTCAGAAAAGTGCGCATACAAGAGCCAACATATGAAATGCGATGGGCGTGTGCAGAAGACTTCATGGAGCTTCAGGTCATGCCGAGGATGTTACTGGACCATCTTCCTGAGAACGTGCATCGTACCATTGAGACTATTGTTAAGGAGAAACACCACTATCGAGTCACAGCCGTCGTATAGACAAGTGTTATCGTAGATGTATTTTGCCCAAACTTGCCTTTAGGCATAACGATTTTTAATTCACTTCTCATAAGAGGCGAAGTGAAACTATGGTACTAATTGGTTCAAGAATAGGCCTCTGAACAAATGCCAAGACCTAATAAAAATGTATATTTGTGTCTTGTTAACAATAAGTATTTTTATATACTCAAATAGAATTTTATATCATGTATCATTATTTCTGTATAAATACGTATAGTACAAAGCGAGATATGAAAGATCATCAATAGTTCTAGAATTTGAAAAGTTTTAGCGCAAAAGCGAATGTGTTTTCCACTATAATGAGTTTATATAAAAAACGATCTTATATAATTGTATTAGAAGACATAATACTGAGAAGGTTTGGTATTTTGTCGATGTAACCCAATTAATGTACCTAATGGTATACCTATTAACTAATAAGTGATGTCATCCAAACCAATATATTTGCCAATGTAATGACCATATAACCTTTGCCTCTACTGTAGAATGATTCTAAAAATAAATGACCAATGTTTCTCATCTAATTATACTCATAGTTCTACTGATGGATACATTCAGGTGGATTGAATACGTGTGATTAAAACATATGTTGCATAGAATTGAACAATTGTATTATAATGTCTAATAAGTAATTAGACTGTTTCATGAAATTATAATACGAACTTATAGTTAGCATAATGCTTTAATAAAATTAATATGAGTTTGAACATACAATTGATTGAATAATACGTGTATAAATGAATATGTCATTTAACATATAATACAGATCTGCTAATTGGAATGTATCTATCGTAAAACGAATATGTCGTTATTTTGTAAATATTACTTTTTTCTTGTAAATATAGATAAAACTTGAAGTTGTCTAGATTTAAGTGAAATGTGAGAAGACTGTGATGATGTTTTATAATGAGAACTTTTCTTATAAAAGTTGTGGGGGTTGTGTAAAACGAAGCCAGTGTAAATATCAAACTTCTTAGTTCTAAGTATAATGACGAGGACCGGTGCAAATTTTGTTTTAACAAGTGCTTTTATCTATAGAAATATTTTTATTAGAAATTATATAAAAATCAGCTTATGATAGAGTTGAAAACTCACAGAAATTTATTTGCTCAAAATTGAAAGCAATTATTTATTGGAAGTTGTATTTGTCTGTAGTTTATTTCACGGTTGAGACCTGATTCACACCGCTGTGCTAGATCCTGATAAAATTAATCAGTTAATACATAAGACCTTAAGGTTTAATATTCACTAAAAGTTCACTACTTTGAAATGTAGAACGTGAGAGAATTAGTAGTTGAATGCTAATAGCAGTTAGATGTGACGCAGGCCTAAGGTTTTGATTTCACTCCCGGATCTGCGACAACTACCCATCATATGCCAACCTAGTAATGGCCGCCTAGCATGACCATCAAGAGATATCTCGCGGGCGAGTGAAGACAAACTAAGATATAAGATATCTCGACATCGACAACTTCGATCTTTTCATTTTAATCTCGATCGACAAATATCTCTACTTTTAACATTAGAGGTCGAGTAATAAGTGTAGGTAAGTGTCATGTTAGAAGAGCTGGAAGACATAAAGAGATAATTGATTAAAACACGAGAAAACGGTCGACAAAATTTTGTCGTGGTTGTCATGCTAGGCCGGCTGGCGAATGAGTTCAGTCTTATGGTACCAGGATTCCTTTATCCGAGCGTGAAACCCAATCCTGTTCTCACTAACCTTAGTACAATAACTAGATATATAAGATAGATTGTTACCGGTGTCAATTAATTTAATACAAATTATATAAGAATTTCCTAGGAGGAGTTTAAAGAAGTGCTTGAAAAACTTGCTGTAAATTATATCGTAGCGGCATAATATTGTTGAATTGACAGAATGGAAAGTAGATGAGTAGTGAACATATTTTAATACTTAATAAAAACTTCCAATAAGGCCAAAAGTATAAACGAGCAGACTGGATTCGGAACTTAATTTCAAATTTTTTTATAGAAAAAATAAGTATTTTTTTTACAAATACCTTGTAACATGTTGACTCGCTCATTGGACTAATTTTTTGATAGTTTGATACTATAGCATTTCAAATATCACATTCCAAGCTAATTTATTGGTATTATGGTGTTCTTTCCTTAATCTTCTTCCAATATACACACAATATTGTAGTTAATCAGATGTAGGTCAAACAAAGATTCAATCGAGTCCAATCACATCAAATGAACAGAGATATTCTCGATTAAATCAACTTCGCCCATTTAATATTAAATATTAAGATTATGAAGCTGACAGCAGTTACTTGCAATTTTACGTATAAGAGGTCGAAACATTTTTGTATGACACCTACAATTTTATTCCAATTAAGACTGCACTAATTCACTGTTGTACACTTAAAAGTGTAAACTTGGAAGCTCGGATCTAAATTATGCAATTATTTATTTTAAATGATCTTAATGAAAATGTATAACCTATATTAAAAAATACCTGTAATCGATTCAGTTAACGATTACAAACAAAGTAATTTTTGGTTCTGCGTTAATTTTTATGTCAGATATCGACAGACGAGCATGAGGTTCACTTGATGGTAGATGATACCTCAGCCACAGAATATCAGTCAATGATGCGCTGTCGACCTAAATTTTACTTCGAGCATTCGGAAATCCATAGACTGAAACCGAAACGCGCAATATGCACTTCACGGTTTTTCCATCTATGAACGGTGGTTTTGTTACATGTTGTATACTTTTAAATCTTTAAAATATGTTTCCTATATATCTTAATACAGGTACTGTACTGTTATTAATGCCTTTTTTAATGTTCTTATTTGTTCCTAATATACGATAATTTATCCACAATATTGTGATGAAATCGCTATTTAGCGACAACGTGCTATTTCCAAAATGTTATTTTTTAAACAACCAATTAATAACATTCCTACTACGGTATTTTTATAAAAATAAAAAACTTTTAAAAAGTTCATAAAGTTTTAAAGTAATAAAAAAAGAAAAGTTTAAAATAACATTTTGTCGCAAATTATCGAAACATCCTTTACATTTTTGTATATCTCGACGGCTTCCAAGAACAACGTGTGAACAGTATGAATTTATTATTTCGGTTTGAAGAATTTATTCTCATTAAAAACTTAAATTAGTCATTGACTTACATGAGAACAATAAAAATTAAATTACATTTTGTGCGGGTAGTCTGAAATGTTTAGAAAGCGTATTTACTTAATAATTTGTACATACATAAATATACATAATATTTTCACAGAACTTCATATAATATTCATACAGTAATAAGACAATTTTACAGATACGCTTTGTTCTTGGGAACTCTTCGATCTATTTATGTTAGTAACGTAAACGTTAATTATTACGTAATCATATTCATCTAAACTTTTTTTAGTCAATTTCTATCATGAATTATATTTATTATTTTAATCTTGGCCTCAATAACACAATATTGAAGTAAAATTATAGGCTTCAACTTGACTTAAAAACTTGATAATGAATCTCAATATTTTTAATAATTAATTATATTTTAATCGAACAAACTAATTATACTCTATTCAGTATTTTGTAAATAATATACTTTTCTACTTATTGTCCATTCACTACTACTTGTTACTTAACAGTTGTAAATTCGAGTATTAGAAGGACTAAGGTTCTTTTCAATTGTACCCTAAATTAGGGCTTTATATTCTCACTGTATATTCTAGAATAATACCAATATATTGTGTTGGGTTTGTGTTAATTTATGATAAATCTATTTTAAGTAAACTACACTTTTTTATTTTATTTATAGCTAAATACGTTAATAAGCAGAAAAGCTTGTTTAAAAAATATAATATATAATCAATTTCAAAGCAGTATCCAAAACATTGCGTCAAAATTACCACGCATACCTCGATGTCTGGACTCTGGAAGTCCACAACTGCGCGATTCCTGAGACACTTCCTGCCTCGCTTAACCACTCTGTGTAATCAGCTTTTGCCGGCGGTTTTTCCGAACCGATACGACTTGGGAAACCTTCACGAAACGAGCCTACACATGTCACTTTCCTTAAAGGCCGACAACGCACCTGCAAGCCCTCTGGTGTTGCGGATGTCTATGGGCGGCGGTGTTCACTTACCATCACGTGGACCGGTTTGCCCCCTATTCTATAAAAAAAATGTGCGCATGAGTGCGTGTTTTATGAATGTGTTACGAAAGTCATTAGCTGTAGTAGACCTCCTTAAAATTTTTGCCAAATAAATATCCGCTCCTTATTGCAATAATGTAATTTCAAAAAAGAGTATTATTTTATTAGTATTCCAGGTATTTTCCTTGGTGAGCTAGTTTGCAGCAAACTAACTAGAGTACAGGAAATATAATTATTTGGTAGTAACACTAATGTGTTACCGCACATTTAGCCACCAGTGGCGACCATTAAATACCATATCGCATCTTGAAAATCAAACGGTTACTAAACGAAAACGACGATTTTCAATTACACCGGCCGACAAATGAAAATTTTTTGAAAGTTGTTTGTATTTGAGCCACAAATATCACCAATTTATACTATTTTAAACACGAAAACACCTACATATTTGCCCTATCACATCAGATTTTTTTAAAAGAAGGAAAAAGCATTTTTTTCAAAATTTAAAGAAAAAATCAATAATCATATTACAAAAACATATATTTGAACATTTACAAAGAAAACATTGAGTCTAAACAATGCTACAGGACTATTTAGAGTGACATCTTTTACGTTTCGCGACAAAATTACGTCTGGTAGTAGTTTTTTTGTGAGTATCTTCAGTAATATCACGTGTCAGTGACCAGCAGTAATCAGCCATCATATTCACATTCCATCGACCTTGGTACCTTATCTCCATAGTTTTTATGTCCTGATGAAACCTTTCTCCCTGCTCTTCACTGTAATCACCAAGATTATCAGGAAAAAAGTCCACATGTGAATCTAGAAAGTGGAGTTTTATGCTCATATTACACCCCAATTTTTGATACTTATCCAATAAGTTTGCAACCTTATTTTTACAGTCGGGATGTTTATTATTTCCTATAAAATTTATGTCAACATCTTTGAACGCCAGCCAAGCATCTGATTCAGTGTAATTCATTGTGGCACCAAATTTTTCATCAGCCATCAAAGATCTGATTTGCGGTCCATCGAACACTCCTTCTTTATGATTTGTCTGCTCTCTCCTTATCATAGGTCTACCGAAAGGTAAAGATTGTCTTTTGCGGTATGTCCACTGTCGTAATTGTTCAACACAAATAGTACAAACTGCTTGCGGAGTCCACGGTTTTAGTTGTATTTTGAAGCCAAAATCAGCATTATGCGAATTTTCAACAAATTCAGTGATTTTCTGTTTGTTGTGCTTTAAAGTCATAAAGATTCCACAAATATAACAAAATGTATCGTATTATTATGACACTTTCTTGAAGACATTCTGTTGTTTTAACAGTTTTTCAACAACAAATCATATTTAAAATTTATTGAACACTAAAAGTAAAACGTAAGAATTTTTTTTAAATAAACACACTAATTTCAGTAAAAAGTTTATAAACAAAGTAACTGTAGAGGTTTATTTGCATGTAGCCTGTTTCGAATGGGTGTGTCGTTGTTGCAACTAATATATTTCCTCATGAGAGGTCGCACGATTCGAGAAAAGAGCGCCAAAATCTAAAATTTAATTTATTTTAATCAAAAAATTTAAAATAGCCAATGTCTTAACTTTTTTAAAAACCTGATGTGATACGATAAAATGAGGTATGATTTCGTGATCAGCACTACCAAATTAGTGGAAAAAAATAATCAGAACTTGAACAAGGAAAATGATGTCGGCCGGTGTTATCGACGCCATCTTGTGAGATTATTGTTAGTCTCAAAATGATAAGACATAACTTCAAAAGGTCATATTTATGCCTCTAGATGGCGCAATTGTCGCTATGTCATTATTAGGAAATCGTAACGAGATTTCCCAAAAAATAAATTTTTTGATTAATGTCAATTTGGTTTTCAAGGTGCGATATGAGGCGGGAAAAAGCCGCCGACTGGCCGTGTATGCGCGGAGCTGAGCGAGAGTCAGCCACGGCCACAGCTTGTGGCTCAGTAGCAGCCACTCGAGCGCTCAGTGTGCGCATACATGCTTATACATCACACCTCTTTCCCATTGGGGTGGGCAGAGGTCACGGAATTCCATATGCTCCGATCTTTGCACAGCACTAAATACCTTGTGCGCTATAAAATGTATGAAATATCATATCCACAGTTTGTGGCGGCCACAGATGGCTACGCAGTTGCGGATACATGCTGCAGCGCTTAAAATCAATGAAAGTTACAGCGTCAAATTAAACCAAAAGCTGTATGTTACAGTATTTTTAATAAATCATATATTATAAAAATATCTTTCTCTATCAGTCGATTCATAATCATATCACAGTACTTATCGTAAAGCATAAAAAAGCGATTTAGATTCACATTAAATTTTTGGCATTTGTTATCATAAAGTTACAACGATATAATATATATTATTTATAATGAGAATTACAATGAGATCGACGCTCTATCGAGTTTTGAGTAAATATCATCTAAGAAGGTTCCGAAGCTCCGTCACAGCTGTTTGAGATACTGGAGTTTTCTTTGTTTCCGATTTATATCTGCGAATAAAAATATTAAATGTTTTATTATTATCCGAACCAATTGAGACCGAGACTAGTTCGGATAATCGAATCGTGGGATTTTTGGGGATGACATTATAGACAAAACCTTTCTTCATAAAAACAGTACATACCTATATATTTAAATTAAAAAATAAAGCGTTTCAACACGCTTGATATGCGCCGTTGCATGCCCGCGATTCTCGCAAAGATACATTGTTGCTCACGGTGGTGGCAGCAAACAACAATGTATACGTATATTTCACACTAACTTTCGGATAATTGAACGTTCGGATAATCGAGGTTCTACTGTAATAGTATATTCTTAATAAATAAATTCTTGAGTAATAAAAGTGTATCATAGTAGATAAACTTAAATTTCCTGCCTTTATAGCAAATATTTTCTTTAGAAATATTTTTATATTTTTGAAGCAAAGATTCTGGCAGGACAACGTCTGTCGGATCCGCTAGTTATTAATAAGAGACATTATTATGCAACGTACCTGTTGATAAAATCGTGAGCAACGTCTGGTCGGTAGGCGGCCATGTCCCTGAGGTACGCCTGGTCGTTTCCGAGAGCGCGCCTGTACGCCAGTTCGCGCCAAGTCTCTCCGTTCCCGGCCAATAGCACTAGGCCCTCCATGAAACTGGAAGATTTCACACTTATAGTATGGCATTCCTGATAGGGTTTGTCAGACCCAAGCCAGCGCGTTATCTGTTGTAGTTCATTCAAATTTAAATTTCGTGCCTAACCGCTCTCAGTAGCTGACCATTACGATCCGCGGGACGTCTTCCTATATATATTTTAAAAAATTGAGTTTTGTTTAATTTGAAGAAAATATATTAAGTATGTTAATTTCTTATATGATTTTTATTATTAGTATTATATGCCAAGGGTTAAAGTGATCTTTTTTGTTACTAAGACTCCGCTGTCCGTCCGTTTGTCTGTTCGTATGTCAACAAGCTGTATCTCATGAACTATGATAGTTGCAGTTGAAATGTTCATAGATGATGTATTTCTGTTGCCGCTATAACAACAAATACAATAAAAAAACAGAATAAAATACGTAATGCAAACGTGATTTTTTTGCTCGTTTTTATAGATAATGGTCCCTTCGTGCGCGAATCTGACCCGCATTTAGCCGGTTTTTTTTTAACTTGGGGAAATGCATTTACGCTTCCCCACGCCGGGACAAAATGATAAAGTGGCAAGTGTGGGGCTCTGTCCATAGACCCATACCCACTAAAACTCCAAGGTCCCATCCGCTCGCTGTAGACGGGGTAACATTCGCGCTTATCCTCGCCCCCGTCAGAGTATTAAAGTGACCTTACTTTACATTTTTTATGTAAAATATCGACAGACGAGTATGAGGATCACTTGATGGTAGATGACCCAGCCACTGAACATCAGTCAATGATGGGCTTTCGATCTACTTTTTACTTCGAGCATTCGGAAATCCATAAACTGAGACGGAAACGCACAATGTGCACTTCACGGTTTTTCCGTCTATAAACGTTCGTTACTCAGTAGGAATTTCGATATTCTTCCCACCCGATTAATGCCCGGAGTTACAAGACGTGGAATTGACAATTGACAAGTGGAATGGCTTATAAAAAAATATAAACATGTCGCCCCGGTTAGATAAGACCCATCGGAGCGCAAGATCTATCTCTTACCTCAAATATTCGCTGACCAAAGTATACATTTGTTCCATACTCCTCTTCAATATAAGCCTGGTGGGTGAAGCATTCAACAAAGACATCTGCAGCGCTATTCGTTGAGCTAGCGTGGCCATTTCGCCTGCACTGCCCGTGCAGCCCCCTTGAAGGTACAGTTCTGCCGCGTCACTGCAGTGGTTCAGGGCAGTCTCCAGCAACGTCCTCGTAGGAACGTTGTCGTGTATCTGTGGCCAAACAGGCTGCGGCGACTTCTTTGGCATCACTTTCATACCGTCGGTGGCCATTTTCTCTAAATCATCAATCAAATCGGAAGCCTGTTTTCTTTTAACGTTCGCGGCTTCAGCGAACATGTTGAAGTGTAAGGCCACCATGATATACGTGTCTGTGTCGCCCGGACAGTGCGTTTTTAAAAAGTCCAAAAGGCCGTGTTTGAATTCTGCTATTTTGTCTTGCTTTTGACCGAGCATGTAATCGAATTGTCCGAGCAGATATTCGAATTGATGATTTTCACGAAGAGCCTAAAAATATTTAAAATACCATATAGCAGAATCGATAACACAGAGACTCGTCTAGCTAGTGATACTAGCTTAATGGAGTGCCGGATGAGATACTAATTCGGTAATATTAAAAATGCCAATGCGCTGCTGTCTGGAAATAGACGTGATAAGCCCATTCATATATGATAAATAATCTTTAACACTACAAAAAAGCATTAAACTAATATTTTATACTAAAATTTTATGAAAATATGCAATTACATTCACGAATAAGAATGCCAAAATCTTCATCATTTACAAATATGACTAAAATGCTTGTCATAACACCCACAATCACCTACCGGGCACGTTTTGTACCCACCTGCAGGATGTAGGCGCACTCGGTGTAGCGCGCGAGGCCGGTCAGCAGCCGCGCCATGAGCCGCCAGGAGCGCGCGGCCAGCAGCCGGCCGGCCAGCGCCTGCGCCGACCGCAGCACCACCGCCACGCCCTCCGTGTCGCACGCGCACGAGAAGCACTCGTGGGCCAGCACTAGCAGCTCTATCGATATCGTGTTCACCTAAAGCATATTAAGCAGTGATGTTAATACTGAGCCACTTCTGTGGCTCTTATTCAATGATGAGCTGTCTACCTACTTTTACTTTGAGCATTCGGAAATCCACAGACTGAAGTCGAAACGCGCAATATACACTAATTTCTCCGATTATGAACGGTAGTTCGTTACCCGTTCGGAATTTAGATATTCCTCCCACTCGTTCAATGCCCGAAGTTACCAGACGTGGGGAAGACATACAGTGGGATTCGAATCCACGACCCATCGATGCGCACGGCAGGTGTTCTACCAAACACACCAACGAGCCCGTCAACAACAAAATATATGTCGCATCCGGTCATGAGTACATTGTGATTTGCATAAATCAAGACGGACTATTATTTTCACGAATACCCATAAATAACAGCAAAAAAGTAGATCAAATGTCATATATTAAAGATTAAATAAAGTAAGCACAGAAATAAATAAATATTAAATAAGAATAAACTACCTGTTTCGTTGACAATTTCGCTCCTTTAGTTATCTTTCTTATGCTGGATTTCACTTCATAACGAATATGGATGTTGCTTTTCGATATAACATCGAACAGGTTTCTTCTGGTATCTTTTGATATTTTGTTCCCAGTCGTATACACCGTGGATACCGAGAACATGGACTCCGTCTCCGCCGACATTAAAGTCCCTTCCTCGGTTAATATGGACTCTATTTCATCGCCTTCCAAGTTCTGGTACTCTTCATCAATTAAAGTTTCAACGTCAAGACAGCTGTCGTCTAGAACATTCTCTGGTATTTGTATTGAGTTGCTCGCTTTGTAAATTTTTTGGAAAGCTATTAAATGATCTAAAATTAATCTTCCAATATGACTGCAAGCGTCCGGACGCATGTTGAGAAACATTTCAATGTCGGAATCCAGAATATATCCCCAAAGGGTGTATTGAAAATGTTCTTTTTGTCTGAATGTCGATGCTTTGACCAGATGTGGCGATATAACCGCAGATACCATTTCTCTGCATAGATATTCAGCAATCTAAAGAATTAAAATCGAACTTTTACGATTGGTAGATAAATTATTTTTATGAAATTTAAATTAAAAGTAATTGTATTTTATTAATTTTACCTGTTTTGAGGGTATATTAAATGTCCGGAAGACGAGATTAGCCAAAGTCATTCGAGACTTTCCACTGACCAAACTAATGAAATCTAAAGCTCGATTCTGGCATTTCAGAACCGACATATAATCCCAGCCGATTTGTAGGGCTATTCTGAAGTAGTTAGCAATCTGGGAACAATAATTATTTACAATGATAATTCTTAATTTTTCCAACATGTCAATCTATGTTGTATGCAATGCATGATGGGGAGGGGGAATGGCACCTGTACATACAGGCGGGTTCTAGCTCAGCCTAGCATAGGGGTCACTGTATCCACTTTGTTGTGTACCTACTTAGTTATTAAGCTCTTAAATAAATAAATTATTAAATAAAAAAAAAAATTAAAAAATTAAGGATTTTCACCAATATAGAGCAGATCGAAAATTAGCAGAAACAAGCTTATTACATTATTATAGTAGGTTAATTTCAATCAAATAGTTGCACTTTTATTTTTATCCTAACACAGGGCCTAGCAGTTTTTAGATGAAGTGTCAAGTTGTGAATAAATATTATTATTATTTTATTCCTTCAGCATTAATGAATAAATGGTACAAAAATTTCGCTTTCTTTCCATAAATACCTGTTTAACAACAGTGAGACCGCTCCTGACGGCCAGCGCGTCGAGCGCCGCCAGTCGGTCCGCGTCCTCGCGCACGGCGAGGTGGGGCACGCTTCCTTCGTCCTGTCTCTCTTGTATCACCACCAACTCCTCGAAACTTGTGTCTGACGTCTCTGATACTTAAAACATTCATTCACATTTTTTCAGGACCGGCAATAAATTGAAATAAAACGCATGCCCTATATGATCTACATGAGATATATGATCGTCCCATTAAATTTTCAAACCTACCTAGAGAAGAACTACAAAAGATATCTGAATTGGGTTAAAATTGAGATATCTTTTGTTGCTTATCCCTTTGCAATCGAGATATGATCTATTGAGTGAGTTTTTGTTACTTGCTAACTATTCCTGAATCTCACGATTGTCTGATGTCTGACAGGGTCAGCTCCAAAAAAAGATTTAGGATTTCCAAGATTTTTCACAAAATACCTTGAAATGCATTTTAAACAATATTTTAGTTATTTACTAATCTATTATGACCCTACCCAAACCCTCACCTGATAATTTATGTTGCAAAGATGGCGAAGAAATTATGAGGCGCAGTTCTTGTGGCAATTCATATGGAGAGCATGAGCCCTCAGCCAATTTAAGGCATGTTCTCAGTATTTGCACCGGACACGCTGATCTGCACAAAAACTCGTCTGAAACCTTAAATAACTTTGACAAACGGAACGCCTCTACAATCAGTTTCATTTCGAGAAGCTTGTAAATAATTTTTCTCCAATCTTCCGTATCGTCATCATCTAGCACGACAACGTTTTCAATATTGCCCACATCTGATTCCACCTCGATTTCATGCAACGCCATAGAAAATGGATGTTCTGAATTAACAACACCAAACTTATGAGATTCATTCATATTCTTTTGTAAGCTTAAGGCGAAATGCAACGTACTCTCATAATTATCCAGGAAAATTTTGTCCTGGTTTTCGCACTTGAAGAATGCTTCCCACATGCTATGTTCTGTTTGCTCTCGTTTCTCTCCATATTCATGATTTTCATCGAACCAACTCATAATAATTCTATACGCGTAAAACTTCTGGTCTTCTTGTAATATGTTTCTGACGAGAGTGTGAAGGAACTGTGTAGCTTGTTTACAAGATACACCGGCTGTTTTAAAGACCCCACTGCATTCAGCAATAAATTTCACAACATCTTCATCACTTAATGGATTTTCTCTAGCCATATTCATGAAATCTTCACTTTTACGGCGCCATTCCGTGACTATTATATCGTCTATCGGTAAATTGGACATTTTCGCAATTTTAAAGGCAACATCGTAATTACATTTATCTATATACATGTCGAGACACTGCAATAAATATGTGTTGGAACTATCTTGTAGCAATTTAGATACGTTGATGATATTAGAAGTTTCCATTGACATTTTCATAATCTCATACATTGTCGAAAAATTAGGACAAGCCCCTAAAAATTATAGATATGTTTTTAAATATAATCATGCATTTAAACGATCTTTGTTTAAATATAATATGCTAACTTACCTATAAATGATTTTCCAAATTCGGTATCAGCTAAACATTTCAAAAACTCTTTCTGATGATAAGCACTGTCAAAGTTGTAAGTTAGCGCTGTTTTAATGAGTTCAATGGCGATATTTTGCAATGAGTTTGTGGATAAATCCCACGGAAAACCATTGTTGTTGTCTGAACTGTACTTTCGTTGACATTGTTGCAAAAATCTATTTAAGCAGTTATCGGTTTCGTTATCAAAAGTGCGAAGTTTAATGCATCGATATAAAAATAGAGCCAACAATGCTAAAGGGTTATCCTGCAAATAATACATGAATACATTATTATTACAATAATAATGAGAACATTAAAAAAAATGCGCATTTGATTTCTACCTGCATAAAAATAAGGGTCGACTCATATAACGTGGTAATGTATCCTTCAATAAGGCAAAGCGTAGCGAGTCTTAGGAAGAGCTGGGAGGGCGACTTGCCAGTGATCTCTGCCAGCAAGTCTTGACGTTTGCAGGTGCTTAACTCGATTGAAGCTAAAATCCAATGCGCCCATAACACATCTACGGCGTTTGGCTGGAAATAAAGATTGCGGTGCTAAAAACTAAAGTGCACTTCCTGCAGCTGAGCAGCGATCTTTTGAAGGAATACATTAATTAGGTCATAATAATTATGAATTAGTTGTGAATTCAAAAGTATTGCATTATTCAAGTACATTTTCGCTACTAGTAGGTGTGTATCAAACACATAAATTACACGTTTACCAGGGTAAGAAAGGAATTAACTGCGACTGAAAATCTTAGCACCATTAGGTAACCTTAACATTTAGGTAAGGCAATGAAAAATTATATAAATATACATATAAGGTGAATTCAAAAAGGGAATGGTACCCTACCGGGAATCTGGTAGATACATTATGCAGTGCAAAGTCGATATAACGAAACTGAAGGGAATTAGAAAATATTCGTTATACCAAGTTATTCGCTACAATGAAGTTTGTTATATAGAGGTTAGGTTGGTTGCACTACGAGTCGCTATAACAAGCTATGAAAACTATCTTACGAGGAATTTAAAGTGTCTGAACCATTTAGTGGGAATAATTGAGAGTATATGTTATGTAAAGGTTTTAACTGAAAAAAATCGCAAAAGGTCAATAATACTTTTTATGATTAAAAATTCGTTATAAAGAGTTTTGTCGATAAATGTTTTCGTAATGTAGAGGTATATTTTGCATTAGATGTTGTAACATAACTGCCCGTAGGCAGTGCTAGGGGATTTAGAAAAAATCGTTAAATCGAGGAATTCGTTATATTGTGGCTCGTTATATTAAGGTTACACTGTATTTACCTCATAGCAGCTTGCGATGAGCACAAGTAAGGGTTCCCTGTAGAGTTCGGCAGCACGTAGCAGCGCGGCGGGCGGATCTTCCGGCCCGTGGCACGCGGCCGCCACCTCCCACAGTTCGCGACCCATTACCGAGTTGGGCGGATACTCGAACACCATAGTTTGAGTGGGACTCTATAATGTTCCACAATATTATGGTTATTTTATATGGAACCATGAATACTAGAAGATAGTTGAAAAAACTGATTTACTATGAAAACTGGATTTTGGTGGAACTAAAACTAAGATATTTTTAGAATAGCACTAGGATACATTTTTTGTGATATCTTACTTTGCCAGATGTCTTTCCGAGCCTCATAAAATTCATAAGACCTACTACTTATGAATCATAAAAACTCTTTAAAGGCGTTTCAAAAACCACACGGTTACTAGAGGGAAAGTAGATGTCGAAAAGACAGGCAATAACTAGGCCTCGAACCAACACTACCAAGAGCTTGCAAAAATAATACTTACAATGTCAGCTGAATTCATCCTCATCAATTTCCTCTGGCCATTACTAGGAACATATTTATGTTCCCTTTCGTCTTCTACATTTTTGTGCAACATGATGTGTTTCAAATGTTCAGCATACGATTTCTTTTCAAATTCTTGAGAAAGCTGAAGCATCAGGTTTAGTGGATATCTGAAGACGTCTCCAAAGAGTAAAAAGTTGAACCAAGAATTTTCTCGTATAAACTCGCGCAACTGCATTTCCGGTAAAGGTAAATTATGCAGCATCGCAAATTTGACCATAGTTTGGGATTCAAAAAGAACCATTGACATATCAGTTCTACCAGTAGACTCTTTCAGTTTTCTTAATTTTATAATTGTTATTTCCTGCAAATATTTTAGCATTTCCCTAGCGGTGTCATCGTGACTCTGGATCAACTTGGCCATGTATTCATAGACTTGCTTATTGGCGTCTATTTCGCAGAATCCCTTGTGTGATATAAGAAATTTTTGTATCATATTGGCTGCAGATATGTGAACTCTACATCTTGTTGGATTGCACCCTATCATAGCGACAAAAGAAATAGCGCAAGCTGACATCGCTGGATCAGACCAATTCTGTAGAGCTAAAGCATGGGCTTCACAGCAAGCACTTTTAATACTTTTATCTTGTAGACGATTGTACATTTGGTACTGCTGAGCTACGAACGCCTGGCTTGCATTACAAGGCCGATATTGCTTCAAATAATACACATGGTTTAACTTTGCTTCATAACCATACTTTTTCATCAGTTTTTCATTTGCAAAGTCAGGCATTTCTATTGATCTTTGCGACAACAACTGCAGTTCACTGATATCTACCTCCTTCGAGAGCAAACTACCCAAACTACGTCTATCAGATTTATCGGCCAAACTATAATTTGTATTTATATTCATTAATTGAAACTCAAATATCTTAGAAATATCTAACCCACGGTACCCAGAAAGCAATTGGTATACATTAACATCTCTCGATTCATATGTGTTATTTGAATCGCAATATTTTTGATAAACATTATACATGTGTGGCAATTTGTTCCTGTAGCCTTTATTCGGTAATTTGAAATCTTTGAATTCCAAAAATTCCTCTTTTAAAAATATGTCAAATAAATTAGCAGAATCTTCAAGTAAAATCATTCCAATAAATAATTGAGGGTTTGAAGATATGTAATTATCTATATCTTTATTAGCGATTTGTTGACAAGTCTTATAGACAGGAACAACATGACTCTGTCTGTCTGATGTCTGTTCTATGCTTTTAAATAACAACCAGAGCTCAATACAGTCTCTAGCTGCCTCTTCAACATTAGACAAGTCCATTTCCAACGTATGACTATCAATGCAAATTGTTAATGCTTTATATAATTTGTTCTTTACAAAATATTTTGCCAGTTCTAAGTAAAAATCCTGATTTGTCAAAGTTGCACATACTTCAGAGAAAACATCATCAATCATCTTAAGGTTTTGAGTTCTAGCTAATCTTGATACAATTTGAAACAAATTTTTACGTTCTTCTTCAATAACAATACCATAAGAGGCTAACGTATCATAAATGCACATTTTAGTGTAAGCAAAACAGTTGCTTTTTGTTACAAATGTTATCATATCATCGGTAATTTTCCATGTACGAAAGACTTTATCTAATTTTTCTAGCATATCAACACCAAAACCTTTAGTATCTACATTCAAAAGCTTCTGAACAAAATTTTCATTATTAAAAAATATATATCGAGCATTCATATCCCGTACAACTTCTGACATTTGCACATTGATCCACCTTACAAGGATCATTGCTTTATTGTTTTCTACTAAGTAATTCCATGCATGAATTGGTGAAGAAAAATGTAAGAGTGAAAATTCTGTAAAAATAAAAGATTATAGAAAAATTATGTAATCTAAATAATACAAATGATATTATTATTTGTCAATTATGAAAATACTGAATCCATTTTGTTTTTTAAATATAACAAATTATATCGATAGTATGTCTTAAATTTTGCTAAATACTTGAAGATTACATGTGTGTGATATAAAGTGATATCTCTATCAATGTGAGAAGACAACAAGGTATACATACCAAAGGTTTCAAAGAAAAGTGTTGTAGCAATTTTACTCTTCCAATCACTTTGATACTTCTCAATTTTTTCAATAGTTAAAGCTTTAATTTCACTCTCATTGACAAAGACTCTGTCAGCACCAATACCAAAAACTTTATTTTGTTTGAATGTACCATCAATTTCAAATGATTTCTCTAGATATCTCAATAAATTCCAATGTCTCCTAAAGTCTTCCCACCTAGTAATATTCTCAGACTTCATGTCTTTAGAGATTTTATGCAGGTGTTCCACCATAAAGTCTCTATATTCAATTTCTGTTGCAGTCCGTGCCAGCGTCATTAAGTGATCCTCTGGATTCAAATCCATTTTATTTAGAATATGTAGCACTTTATAAATCTGTTTCCTCATCAATAACTGTACTGTCCATGTTTTTACCTAAACATAATTTAAATAATATATACTATACTATAAAAACTTCTTCGGATATAGTCATACCAATGAAACAAAATGTTATATCAAAAAAAAACAATATGCACTTGTGTAATCTTACAGTTTTTAAAACAAGAGATGGTAAAAAAAGTATTATATATTTACAGTTTTGCAATGAACTCAATAATAAACTACTACTTATAATATTTACCTCAGCTATAAACCATTCATGAGCAACCAATTCATTCCAAGAATTTTTCTTCATTAAGTATTTTATAGCCAAGGCTATGTGCGTTCCTTTAGCCGCAGCTTCTCGTACGACATCTCGGGGAGATTTTAACTCCCAAGAGCTCCAAATAATCTTTTCATTTTGAGTTAGGCCTTCCATGTTAGGCAATCCTTATTTCATTTTCTAATCAATTACAAATACAAAGTATCTTCAACTAGATAACTAAAATATTAAGATTTAAATCTGCAACATTGTTACGAGTCTATTTAATAGAATTAAATACAATTTGTTAAATATACGCCTACATGGGACATACCATCTATGAAGAGGGCATGATATTTTATAAGTATTATTTAAATTACCTAGGCAATACAGTGATAAATTATTAATAAAAAGGCTGGTGAACGTCTATTGTAATAATATAAAATAAACACAATTCGTAAACACTAAACACCTATCTCCTTTTGTCAACATCATTTGATAATTGATTTGACTTTTTACCATAAACTGAAGTCTGAAACTGACAGTTTAAATATACTCTATATTTTGTCTAATCACAGACTATTAGGAATTCGAATTTCTATTTTTAATAAACATTTTGTGTGACTAAATAATTAATAATGATAATTATATTTACATTATTATTTAATTTATGATGATCTGACTGTAATTGCCCATTGGATATCATACTCTTTCTGCAAACTGTCTATGTGGCTCAGCCGTGAAATTTGGAGACTCAGATTTCCATGATAAACCACTATAACAGCTTGTTACCTAGCAACGCAAATTGCATTCCAAACTAAACAGATTTTCTAATGAATCAATGGCTGACGAATTAGAAAAGGCTTTCTTATTCTATGATGATATTAATAAAATCAGAGTACTTGACAATGTTGTTCTTAAAGATACTGAAGATTTGAAAATTAATTGTAAAGGTTATGAGACAAGTTAGTATTAACGAGTAACTACTTTTTATTAATCTCACAATACGTTATACATAAATGTTGATAATATTTAAACAAATATATTTTGTTACAGAAGTGCAAGATTTCACCAAAATTATCAACTCGCTTCTTGACACGATGAAAGAGCTAGGAGATAATGTAGAAAAACAAAAAATGGCTGCTATTGGGTCAATAAATGTTCTGAAATCTGTAACGAAGGAGAGGGAAAGTGAACAAGAAAAATTACAAGTAACTACATTATATTTTTGTAATAATGTTCATATTCCCACTATTTTGGGTAAAATTGTTATATTTGGTGTTTTATGGTAACATCGAATTGTTTCATATTATGGAATGTGAGATAGCTAACCTTAATAGGTGTATTTAACTATAGTTAGGGAATCTTAATAGAACATTTTTTTTTACAGGCGGCGATTAGTTATAAAACTACTGTTTTGGAACAATTAGATAACGAATATGATGCATTGCAAATTCTAGAAGCCACGCAAAATGAGACAATTGAGTATCTGACTCAATTGAGATAAGCATTTTAATAATTTTATAAAGAATGCAATAAAGCTAAACATTAATAAAAATACACATTTATGCAGTCTGTAAAATTGTATTTTCACTGATACACACAAATGAGAGAAATTTAACAAAACTGGGTTAGATCTGAAAATACTATTGACATTGAAAAAAAAACAAAAATCTATTAAGAATTATAAAAATAGAAATTACTTGCTAATTTTTATATGGAATAACATGATCAATCCTAATTTTTTTTGTATAATTATCAAAATCACAATTACGTAGGAACAAACCAATATTATTACAATATACCAACAAATGTTTAATACTTTGTCAAACAAGTTTATCAATGTATGAATGAATATCAAACTAATGTCTTTG
The DNA here is from genome assembly GCA_905404175.1 of Anthocharis cardamines. Classification (NCBI taxonomy): domain Eukaryota; kingdom Metazoa; phylum Arthropoda; class Insecta; order Lepidoptera; family Pieridae; genus Anthocharis; species Anthocharis cardamines. Next base: position 5,075,543 of record FR989954.1, read on the forward strand.
TTTAACTGCCTTACAGTGAAGATAAGCGACTAAATTATATGTAAGATAAACTTTTGCCTATTTCTCTCCCAACAAATACCTATAATGAAAATGTTTCATAACAGTGAAGACTGTTACAATTTGGTTCTGTTTAATGATGTATTCAGATTCTATGTGAAACTAACATTTTATATTTTATCATGTCAATTATGAGATAAAAACAAAAATTAAAATGTCAATATGCAATATTACTTTCCACAAAGTGATTTGTCATAAAATTTATTAATTATTATAGTCATAGTTTACTTTCATAAAAAAAGAAGTTGGAATAAATACATAGTTAGCTTATAATTATTACTACTTACATGCTAATCTATTATCAAATCAGTTCAATAATAAATTATAAATGTCAAAATCATTTTTTCCTCAATTTATATGATTATACTATGGAGTTGAAATATAACCTTGTTTACACTACCATAGGAGAAAAAAAAAGTAACATTACTGAATTTAAATTCAACCGTTTAAGTAAAAAAACATTCAATGTATATTAAATTCAGCACAAGATCAACTCTTCTTAAAGAAATGCACAGACAATGAATTTTATCCAATAAACTTTAAATAGCAGGTACACAAAAATATTATTCAAACAAAATTGTATCTAAACATCGGCTTAGCAAAAAGGAACCAGTCCACATCTGCAAATTTTAAATCAAATAGAAACAATTCACATTCTTATAATAGAAAGATTTATAAGATAATTTATCAGTAGATATTGGATAATAGTCCTAAATCTACCATTAATATAATACACAAAGTTTAAACTGTTACTTTTTTTACTTTAAAAGCACCTTTTACACAAATAGTGTGGACTGACTCTTTTCTATGAAGTGTAGGCTACCTAATCATAAAATGTAGTGCTTTTAAATTTTATTTTATTTCTGACAAGTGAAGCAAAACTAAGCCTTTCATGTCTTTACTTAACTGTTAAAGTATGAAATGTTTTTTAAAGATAGTTCGAGTTTTGAAAGAAAGAAAAACCTAATGTTCAAAACCCTATCAAGTTATCAAATTAACCACTCCACAATGTTTTCAATAGTCATCACTATCCTTAACTAGTTTAAACACTTGAAGTCACTATTGAACTGGACAACGGATCATCAACTTTCGGTCGTTTGAAGTCTTGTTGGTCATCAGGCAATTCTTCAGCAGCCCTTTTCTTTGTGTCCACTACAGCTTGTCCGATTTCAGGAATGACTCCGTCTTTGAACCGTATAATAATAGCAGTCATATTATCACAGCCTGTCCCATCACCCATTGTGCTTGGAGCTAAACAATGATCAAACATCTGCAAATAATAAAATGTATATATTGGTAAGGCTATCTAAAAGCGCCAAGATTATGAAAGAATGAAAATTAATTAATTTTGGAAGAAAACTATCACTCATACAAAAAAAAAATTAAAACAGTTTTTATAGAAATAGAATTAGATAGCTTAATCATAATAAAATAATTAGACAGTCTTGTGTCTAAATCTTTATACAAATAAAAATTTAACAACTATAGAATACACCTTTAGACCTTCAGTGCTGTTTTGATATAACCTTCTATATATAATTTATTTACTACTTTATTTTAATATTTAATCTGAGTTTTTATTATTTACTGTAATAATACTATTTATTTGTGATTAACTACAAAATAAAATAATATCAAAACAGTACAAAAGGTGTTATAACTCAGATAAGTCTGGATGGAATATTTATGAGTTATATTTATATTATTATCAAGTGGTTTAAATTTCGTTGTTATCTTTCTGGGATAAATAATAATAATAAATCTATTCTACTGTAAATTTATAAATAAGGATTAAAACCAATAAATAATGTATATATTTTAGCAATAACAATTAGTACCTCTTCACATATTTGCGACAATTTCTCTCTTCCTTCAGCCAACCGCGGCAATATAAAGTCGCACACCTCTTGACTAGACATGTAGTTCCATATACCGTCACACGCGAGCACCATAAACTGATCCTTTTCAGGTTCTATTGTCAATGTTTTAACATCGGGCAGTGCTGTAATCATTTGCTCTGTGGCATCCAAGTCTTTATTTTGCTTGTAAGAATGGTCTCCAATGGCTCTGGACAAGTTAAGGCCGCCGTTGATGCGGCCGTCGTTGGAGACTTTTCCACCTGCTTTTGTTATTCTTTCCAGTTCTGGAGCGTCTTCTGGTTTATGGTCTACAGACATGTCTATGGCTTTGCCTTCTCTACAGATTATGCAGCGGGAATCACCAGCATTTGCGACGTAGAGCTGATTTCCTGTTAAAAGGTAATAATCACAATTAACTAATTACAGTTTTAAAATAATTCTTAATTGAGATCTGTTTTTGTGGAACTTATATGCGAGAAGTGTGAGCGGACGTGTCGCTCTATTGAAGTGCCGGATTAGTGAGATTCTACTGTATTTTTAAAATTGTTTTAAATACCAGCATTCATCAATAAAATAATAAAAACTATTTTTAAAAACACATAATCTTACTGATGGTTGTACACAGAACTTTTTAACTGTTTTACTTTTCTGATTTTTCTTGATACTCTGCCGATATATAGTTTTAGAAAAACGAGTTTTCAAAGTCAATCTGGTATTCCGCTTAAATAAGGACTAACACCAAAAAAACAATTTCACTTTAAATAATATTATATAATAAAAGGGATTATATTACTTATCTAAGCTTGTATAGTTTCATCATGTATGTCACGTGTGTCAACTGGCAGGTACAAGTGTCATGAGCGTTGGATATTCAATTATGAATTCACAACATATTCAAGTGAACCCAAACAAGCTTTATTCAAGAACTAGTAAAACAGTGATTTTTAAGGGTTTTGTTAAATTCTGAATATCTAAACACTTTTATTAACGCAATAACAAACATCAACATTATAAAAGTATACATACCCCTCACCAAAGCTACAACAGCAGTACAGCCACTATCATTTCCAGGCTCCTCAGTCATGGACATATCTTCTCCTTCCTCATCACTCGACTCTGCCTCGTAGTCCTCCTCCTCCTCCTCTTCTTCTTCTTCATCTTCAGCTTCACCTATGCATTAAAAATATCTATAAGTATGTAGTAAGTATCACATGTTAAAGTATATAGGTAACAGATACATTCCATTGTAAAGTATATTATATATTGAAGTCACAGTGCTAAAACCCAATAAGTATGAAACTTAAGTTGTAAGTTCTTTAATTTTAAAAGTTTAGGGACAAAAATACCTATGATATATTAAGAATATATCACATGACAAATATTAATTACGGCAGTACTCTTTGTATATCTTAGGTAATAAACTTTTAAAACAACGATTTCATATTAATTGGGTTTTAGTACCCTATGATATGCACACAAATTGTTAGTAAAAATATGTTATAATGCAAAAAAAACATACTGCACAGTACTATGCAATTACTTTAAATTAAATAATGTATCAATCCTGGAAAACCTACAAAGTACATTCTTAATATATCCTCCTGAAACATGTGATTGTGGATCTAGAACAATGTGAGAACACTCTGTTTTGACTTTTAAATTAATTGTATTAAAAAATATTCACCATCATTTGATGATTCTTCTACTCCATTAACAGCCTCTTCCTCGGAGCTGTCCACTTCGCCACCCTCAAATGTTTCATCATTTGAATCACTCTCATCATCGTCTACAGTGGCTTGTCGCAGTAAAGACTCATAAACAGCAGCTGCAGCTCGCCTAAGTTTTGATTTCTTAGGCCGTTCGGGAATTGCCTTGTCCGAGCTTGACACTGGTGATTTATCTAAACATAAAAAAAAAAATTATAAACCTATACTCTTAAACCAATAACCTGATTAAAGTCTTGGTTATTTGTGAATAAAATTCAATGAAACAAATATACTACATGTTGCTAGTTCAGTTTTTAATATTCATTCCAGTCAATAATGTATTATTCAATTTTGAAAAACAAATTACTTTACTTCCATATATTTTAAAGGCATTCAGTAAATGAAAGAATATCACTCAGTCTGAACTAGGTCAGCAAATTGGTTGAATATATTAATATTGATGATCATGTTAACCAATTAAAAAGAAGAAAACCTTTAGTATTGTCTGGTGTTGCAGAACCATTGGAAGATGTAATGTTTTCCTCGCCTCCTTGTTTTGAATCTGAAACCTCCCCGTTACACACTTCAGATTTGGCTCCATTACTAGTCTCTTTAGCATTTTCACTTTGCTCTGGCTCACGGCAGCTATTATCTGCTGAGCTGTCTGGGGTAGCTTCTACTTCCATCAAAGTTTTCGCTTTCAATTTTTCTTCTGGCTCACTTGTGGAAACCTGGGTAATTGATAATTACAATTTTATATGAAATTATTATGTAAGCTCACACATAGCTTCAGAAATTATTTATTTTATTACAATATGTACACTATTTTTTTATATCTCCACACATATTATATAAACAAGCCATTGAGATTGGAAAAGTCAGTAAATAGATTGATAGTTGTTTTAAGATATAGTACATCAGTTAATGAATGGGAAGTCTTAGCACAACATAATTTTAGAATCTGAGCCAGGCCTTCAGTTACCAAATTACTATGCAAAACTCAGCATTATTGATGCATTATAAGATAAAAATCATATACCTCTCCATTTACATCCTTATCATTGGAATTAGAGGATGAAACTCCTCCTGTGTCTTCCCCATTACTGGTTTCATCTTTGGATTTCGAGCCATTACTGGACGAAGCTTCATTTGGATGCTCAGAGCTTGACCCTGCTGGTACGCTACAACCGGCACTGGAACTAGATGCTCCTGAACCTGTGAATTGCAAATTGACATAAAACATAATGTATGTAGATGTACTATACACAAAAAAATAGCCTATGTTATTTGTCGATAATGAAGCTTTCTGAAGGGATTTTTCAAAAACGGTCTATTCGTTTTTGAGTTAAATTGTATCAAACAAACAAATCTTTACATTACATTAATTTATACACTCTACTCTATTGTGGGGGCACCTCTTTTGTGGAGACCCTGGGGAAGTAGCCCCGGATGCCCTCCCCTAAATCCAGCCATGGAGTTGTATACAAAGGAATAAACTTTTTTGCAGTTCAATATTTTTACATAAAGGCAAATGTCTAGCTGGCTTACACTGCTTAAGAAAGAAACATTTACCATTTAAATAAAATACTGTATGCTGGATTAAAACGCAATTTATTATTTAAATTATTTATCTCAATGTTTTTGGATGCTTTTCAGCAACCAAGCAAAAGGTTTTAATCGAGTTTTATCCAGTATTCAGTATTTTATTTAAATGTGTGATACTCGTGTTAATAGAAGACAATATTAACATTTACCATTATTAACCTAGTTCTTTCCTAGTATAAAAAGACTGTCACCATCAATATAACTTTTTCCTAAATAATATTAGTGCATGACTCCATTTTATTATAACAGACAGTCCAACAACCTTAAACATTTATATACTATATTAATCCTACCTGAGCCACCTGGTTCATCAATATTTCTCTTTGCTCTGAGGCAGGGAGACAAAGGAGTGGTTGTGTCACCAAGCCTGGCACGATGGAGAGAACTCAATTTGTTTTCATATTTGGCCAAAACATCCTGGAAAGGAATTTCCTGTATGAAGGAATACTACTGTGAAGTATAGGTAACACAAAATTTGTTTTGGAATTATAAATTTAGAGTGAAAAAATCAACTACTTTTATCAGAAATTACACCCATGAAAACACAAAAAACAAATTAACACAAAATATTGATGAAATTTTCATAATGATATCTCATCTTTAAGAGTTTACCTGTAAAGGAAGGCGAGCATCCTTATATAAATTACTAACACTCTCATCTTCAGATTCTTCATTGTCACTTGGGCCAGGAGGGTTAATTTCACCTGTGATTTAAATATTTTTTTTTTAAAGTGAAACAAAAATATTATTTTATTATACACAAAATATAATTCTATGCAAAAAATCTTACCTGCTAATTCTTTTAAAATCTCCATAACCTCTTTAGATCCTATAGTTGCATCAAAACCAAGGAATGCATCAGTCAATGCCTTCACAAGATCACCATTTTTATATGCCTCTGTATTTTTAATGAAGTTTGGTAAATTTTGAGAGCAGTATGTTGCTACTTCTGCCCCGCCGTGTCCATCATAAACAGCAAATAGAGCTGTATTCAAATCAAAGTCCAACATTGTATTGTGAGCATCCTAAAACACCATTTTAAGTATTAGTTTTGCTTTCATTGCTTTAGAAGCATTTTAATGAGAAACGAACAATAAAATATCAGATCGGCTTATATATATTTTTGTGTGTGGTCGTTACTATGTACAATAGCATTGATTGTGATGATTACATATTGTCGAGTCTTAATGCTTTAACGACAAGCACATTTTATTCTTAGGAAATATTTATGTAAATTTGTTTAAAATGTATAAAGACGACGTCCTTACGGTTGATGTGAATAATTACTAGAAATCTTACCTCTTGGTTGACACGCCACCCCTGCATGGAACTTGCCCCGCACTCGAATTTGCTGTCTGATTCATCACTAGATATCTTTTCAGTAACGGGTTCTGATAAATATGCACCCATATTATCGGTTAATGAACATAAATGATTAATAATCAAAAATTATAAACGCGCCAATTTACAGTAAAAAATCGCGCAGGCGGCAAGCCGAAGCATAAAGTTTAAATCATAGAGTAAATTAGCAAAGAGCACACTCCATACCACAGAACAAGGAGCTGCATACCATAGATAAGTATAAGTACTGCATAGCACGTTCGGTTGGACTTCGCCCGGGCAGACTGTTCACCTCACACCCGCGAGGACCCTTGTTCCGCGCATCCCTCAAACGGGTGAATTACCGTCCAGCCCTTCAGACTCCCTAAGGCGTTTGCCGTCGCAGGAGACGGCAGACGTCTTTAGGCGTATCGCAGCAAACCCCCTAAATTTCAAGGCTGAGCCACAGTGCTCACAGGCCAATAGGGCCAACAGCGAGATTCCATACAAAAAAAACTGCATAACACAGATCAAATTAATAGAATAGAAATAGGAAACATCACAGGCAGAATATAAAATTAATGTGTATTTTTCTAAGTTAAGAAGGTTATAATAACAAAGCTAGACCATCCTGGATATATCATTAGGATAAATTTTATTTCGATAACATGATTATTTAAAAATTTGAGTCTTTGTAAATTAACTTGATGACAACTATGCTGTTTAGTCATTGATATAGGTAAAATATTGCACATTATAAAGTACAAAAAAATTTAATTCACTGTAATAGATTGGGTGTAGCCTGTAGGTGACACCGCGCAGGATTTTTATATAATATTATCGACGACTTTCTCTATTACGTGGTTTCTAGTGTAGAATAGTTATCTGCTGTGTGAGTGATAATCATGCTCCTGGATTTGTTACCATTAACCAATCCAAAGAATATAATTTGTTAGGTCATGTGGCCCTTGTTAATCTTCTGGTCATTTCCACATGATCATTTTCAATTCCCATACCAACTCCGTTCCGGGTAGCATCATAATATAATATTATAATAATGCTAAACAAATAAACATTTGCGCTTATTAACTATTATAAGTTATCCCTAAGTAGTTTGTTCGTTTTAGATATTGCTTACTAATCTAGGACCTTTTATGTTAATTAATAGTATTCCTAATAGCTACGTACATAAATAATCAATTACTAGTGCGTTCATGTAAAGCACAAAATCATTTTTATTCTGATAAAATTAGTTTCTATTACTGAAATAATTTTAGAATTGTTTCGTGAGTTACAGAAATCCTGACAAACAATACTTTATACAAACAAATATTTTGCACGCTAACTACGCCTGCTTAAATCAATATTATAGGGAAGATGTTGATAAAATATATTCCATAATTGTAAGCATTAATTCGCAAGCCAGCTACTATCCGTTACTAACTTCATATTTCGCGGTATTTACAGCGCGGATAACTAAATTTTAAACCTCACGGCCTACTACCTTCGGTCCAGATTTGAACGCCGGACTACCAAGTCACCTATGATTAAGCCGCTACTGGTAACATAAAGAATTATCTTTATCAATCAAGTCCTTGACCTCTACTGAGTGCTGGTTAATTTGAACAAACAAAAATATAATGTATAAAATTGTGAATAATGACTAATTATAACAACTTAACAATTATTTAACGTTACTTAAAGTGTGATTAGATGATGGTCCTTATTTATATTTCTCGGAAGCAGCAGCACTTTTAACAGTTTGAAAAAATATTTATTATGTACCTATATATTTTAGAGAAATAAATGATATCCAACAAGAAGAACAATGGCCGAATTCTCGAACGCTAATCAACATTGAGGTGTACTAAAAAAAGTATATCAGCTAAACCTTTTATTACGAAGGTAAAGTGAAAGACAGAAACATTTTAAGAAGCTCTCAAGTTTTGATTATCGTTTCAGTATTCCGCGGTAAGTAGTAGGTATAAATAAATTAGTTTTCTACAGTATACGCTATACCCACAGCTATACCAAACGCAATGCATTTTTTTTACTTTAAAAAATAAACATTACCCTGAAATATTATAATACTTAATTTACTAGAAGAAATTAAACATTGCTGCCAGTGACAGTATATTAAATTATTAATGCTTAATTTCTAAAAAATAAAAGAACTATTAGCATTGTATTATTATGTCATTGTAATTAACCAGACTACTAGGAATGAAATGTAAGGTAAATAAATTATACTAATAATACCCTCATCTGAAGTAATAATATTCCTTCTCAAACAAGTTTCAAATAACACAAACATTTATCAAGTAAGTAAATACTGTTATCATCTTATAGAGAAGTCTTCAAAGATTAAATAAATAATTTCTGTATTGTGAAATGCGAAACATTATGTAGTCTTTTCTTGTCTTATCGTTACGGTTAGTTGAACTTCAAATTCGTGAGCCTAGGATTTTTTTAAAATGGAAAGTGTATACGATCGAGCGCTTAATGAAATTGGAGATGAAGGGAAATTTCAAAAAACATTCGATGTTAAATACAATGTTTTTTTAATATTTTTTTGGAGTATAGTTTATATGAATATTATTATGTCTTTAGCCATAACTTCTTATACGTGTAAATTACCCGACAAGCCCGACGTAAACGTAAGTGATTATCAGTGGAAGGAGAAATATATTCCACAGTAAGTACTTTATTTCTTTTATAAAATATAATATAATCCATTATAGAACATCTGCTAGTTACAGATATACTCGTATAATGTAGTCGTAAATGTTGGCCATGCCATCCCACTTGAGTTGTATTTTGCTTCACTGGGTGATCCAATATACAGGATTGGCTAGTTTGGGTCCCACTCCACCAGGTCTATAATGTGTTAATTAGGCTAACTTATAATTAATTACTTGAAAGTCTCTTTAAAACACAAATTTTGTAAGAAAGATTTTGCATTATATTTTTATGGTGCATTTTAATTAATTATGTTCAAGCGATGTATTTATTTGTACACAAAGATACTAGTAGAAGGCTGAGCCAGGTAACCGTTTCTAATAAAACTATGTATTAAATTCAGAACCACAATTAAATAAAAAAGTCATTGTTTTTTTATAAATTAAAATAGTCTCATTATATATATAAGAAGAAAAATAATAATAATTATAATTTAATTTCCGTATAATTATTGTGGAAATGTTAATAATAACGACAGCCTGATTTTTATTAAGAAAAAATAACAAGTACCTACACATTCGCTCTGAGTTCGCTGCGATATTAGGCTGAAAGAGCCTAAATATGAATTTGCAATTATTCCGGCAGTAAAATAGAGTGATTCCATCATTGACATAGTATTAATGTTGATCGAAGGATTCCATCTAGTGCGAAAAATATAATTTGAAAAATAATTCTCAGTGAACGACAAAGATATATTATTGCTTTTTTACATATTAACTTGCTTCCCTATCTAGTTACCCGATGTGGAAAGTTCAGATCCAAGTATTTTTGACCATCGGGAGAACAATGACCAAAATGTTTGTCGTAGGATTTAACTAATAAGTTACTTTTATAACTTACAAACTTTTATAATATCTGAACACTACATTTTATAATTTTTATAGTTTCTCCAAGTATTTCACAATAGTCATAAGCAGTGGTTTTCCGGACTAAACTGCTTTTCCTACTTATTTTATATTAAATCTTATCTAACATTTATTTTAATAATCTTTGTTCTAGTTATACGGATGTAAATGGAAAAGTTACATTTGAAAGTTGTACCATTTATACAAATCCGGATATTAGTAATGAGACCTCAGGTAATTATTTTTTAATACAGTTGTGTATGTTTTATATACGGCCAACACATTTGGCTGCTTTACTGATATACCTACTTGTTTTCTCGAGATTCGATCCTGGAAATGGACTTGATTTTTTGTGTTAGGAGATAGACACAAGCTACTTTATAACAATCTCAAATCTCAAATCATCACAACTACCCTAGAAAATATACATAACTTAGAAATTATTCATATAATATCTTTTATTATTTTAGAAAATAATACATAACGGTTAGGTTATTTTATTTCTATTACCTAGAAGATACGCCTAATACGCGCTAATCTACTCCTGTCTTCACTCTTCAGGGTCGTCTCGTTTGCTATAAATTATTTCGTAATATCTACATATTACGTAATAATTTATTACCACTTCATAATATTATTATTACGTTTAACTGTAAATTAGAAGTAGTTTATATTTTGTTTGTAGCGCAAATTCGGGAACTGCTGATCTAATTTGGAACTAAGAGCTACACTATTATTTATGAAATATTACTTTTTTATAGCAGTATGTAATAATGCAGCTTTCTATTGGTGAAAGAATTTATAAAATCGGTCTAATAGTTTTTGAGTTTATTCATAACATACAAAAATACAAATCTTTCCTCTTTATAATATTATAAGTATAAGTATAGATATAGAAAGGCCATCGTGAGACTCACCCACTTACGGAAGATGAATGTGTAGTAGCAAAGAACATACTCGTAGATGTACATAGAATAACAGGCGCGCTTGGCACAGTTTCTCTGGGGTAAGAGTAGTTCTTACCCCAGCTAGCGTGGCGCTTCTAGTATCTGTGTGAACGCACACTATGTTGCGCGCGCTCTCTCGCACCCAGCCGTTTTTAGACCGTTATTGCCGTTCGCTCCTAAAAGCAAGCGAGACAACGCGAGGGGAGGAGTCATCAGAGTGTCAGACTGCTTAGATGTATGTGTCACACCGATACATTGCCGCGCTACTGGTCAAAAGTAAAACTTCTTTTTCTATGCCAAAAGTTTCTATGGGCCTGTTCTTCTATGTACGTTTATTTTATTTGGTAGCTGTGTCAATGGTTCCATGTCAAATTGAAACGCAAGGCAGATGAACCACCTAACCTGGCAACGTTTCTATATTATCTACGTTAATTATGAAATCTTGCATTAGATATAAAGATTATCCGCTAGACATCAACTAGTAGGTATTTATGATAAAATACGTCTTAAAATAATTTATAATGTCATGATCGTCTCGTCCATAAAACTAATTATCAAATTCATATAATAAGAAGGATTAAGATAGGATAAGGTGGACAGTGTGTGTATTTTGTATGCCTTTAGCATAAACGACTGGATGTATTTCAGTAATGAATGAGATGTAGTATTCGAATTTTTTTTTCAATTACCTACTTGTCTTGTTTCTAGAATGTAGTTCCTACAGCTATGATAAAACTTGGTACGAATCAACTATTCCATCTGAAAAGAACTGGGTGTGTGACAAAGAGATAAATATAGCAAATATATTCGCCTATAGTAAAATCGGAGAAGCGTTTGGATCGATTTTCTTTGGATGGTTTGGTGATGTGTGAGTAAAGAAAATATAAATATTTTGATAGGAAAATTTTAAGTCTCAGTTTTTACCGGATTAAATCGTGATTTATTATTTATATTATTCATTCCGACGTTTCGAATACTTTCCAGCAAACGTGGTCACAGGCAGACTGAAAGGTGAAAACTATCTGATTTAAGTGTTCTGTTGTTGCCATACTAACGCCATCTATTCCCACGAAGTTGATACTTGCGGTAATTCTATATTATGGCAATATTGGCTAACAATATCCTCTTGTTTTTTAGTAAAACTGATTTTGTGTTTTAGATTATTAATAATTGTATCCCAGGCGGTGAAAAGTCTCAAAATATATCTTTGAAGTTATGCATATGTAATTGCGTTTTAATCCGGTAAAAGAATTTCATTTAAATGTAATTGCGTTAATAAAAGTCGGCAACGCACCTGCACGCCCTCTGGTGTTGCGAAATGAAACTGTTAATTACAAACTGATAACCTGTTAAAAAAGCAGCTAATTTTATTTGCTGGTTTGCAGTTAGCGAGTAGCGACTACGCATTTAATGTTCGTTAAGCTAATCCGCGCGTTGCGTTCATAAATCGTTTAATGCAACAGTTAATATATTTAGCGGCTTTTGCGGTAAACGAAAAATAGCTAATTCGTTAAAATAAGAAAAGCAGCTAAAAAGCTGCTTCTTGAATTAACGTGATCACTCACCATCATATGAGCCACCTACCAATTTACCCCCTATTCTATAAAAACACCATATTAAGATAGTTTTAACTATTTCAAGCTTATACCACGCTTATGAATAATACCGTATTTAATTTTATTATTGCAGTTATGGACGCCGAGCTACTTACGTACTATCGTTGTCAATGATAGTCCTGGGACGGCTGATTTCTTTATTAGCTGGTTCCTCATTTATGATATTTGTAACTGGATGTATTGTAGCTACTTTACCATCATGGTCGGTTCCGCAAACAGTGTCTGTAATATCTATGGAAATATCATCATCAGCGCGAAGATCAGTCACGACATCAATACGTTATACAGCATTTAGTGTTGGATTGGCAACAATGCCTTTCGTATATTGGTGGCTTCGTGATTGGAAAATGTTTGTTATCGTTACTACGGCTCCTTTAATACCGTGCATTCTATTCTCTTGGTAAGTTATAGCATACTAGCAACGCGCCCCGGCTTCACACGGGTGAAATATAGATGTACTATACACAAAATATTACTCGCTGATGATGTAGCTTTCTATTGGTGAAATAATTTTCAAAATCGGTCCAGTAGTTTTTGAGATTATTCATAACATACAAAAATACAAAAATTAAAAAATACAAATCTTTCCCCTTTATAATATTAGTGTAGATGTAGTAACCGATATCTATAGGCTGACGACGATCGATGAGACTACATTGAATGTAGGTACATATTTACAACTGAGCGGGCACAATAAAGTGTAGCAGAATACATAAAAATATTTTTTAACATATTTTTTGTCTGTCTCTTTGTAACGCTAATTTACAAAATTACTGTACGATTTTCAAACAAATTTTTTTTTCCTATTTTTTAACGCCGTCGCTCGCACAATTCTCAGTTACTTAAATTATTATTTTATTATTTATATATTAAATCCATTACTGGTTAGGGGCCAGCGAACAGGGAGCTACTTTGTAAGCGAAAATCACTGAATATACTAAACTGATTTTTAAAATTTATTCACTTAAAGAAAACTATCAACATACATTCTTAATATATTATGTTTTATTTTATTTTGATAACAAACGATTTCCGTGGGGAATCTAAATATTTGTAAATAATTAAGACGGCACGTCAAAGATATGAATCATAAAAATATTTATATTAGATAGCTCTATAAATATACTTTCTTACAATTAGACTGCTTACCGCGTCTTAGCACAGCAATAGATAAAAAGAGATAATATTGTTATTTTTTTAGGAAAATACCTGAATCACCTCGATGGCTCTACGTAGAGGGCAAGACTAAACAATGCGTCAAGGAGTTAAAGAAAATCGCTAAAGTGAACAGTTCTAAATTAAGAGTAGAAACTGAAAAAGAGCTTTTATCATCTAAACTTAAGAAGACGTCTCATGGATTTGGACCTTTGTCATTATTTACAGGAAAAAGATTAGCACTAAATACAATTTTACTGCTTTTATTATGGTGAGTTTTCATAAAACAAAAAAAAAAACAGTATTTTGTTGTATTTCTTTGATCCAGTGTTTTTCAAACTGTGGGGTCGTCGCGAAGTCTGACCTGGGGGGTCGCGGTCATGGGCAAAAGAAAAAAGGCAAGGCATAATACTTTTTTTTTAAATTTTAAAAGAAAGATAATTTTAAAAGTAGTCTTTAAAATCACTATTTTTTTTACGGCCTTTGGGGTGTCGCAAGAATTATTTAGCTTGTAAAGGGTTTGCATATTCAAATAGATTGAAAAATACTGCTTTAAGCGTAATCAATTTATATTATGTTTCTATTTTATTACCTAATGCCCGCTTCAGTTCTACGTTTTTTATGGGGTTCTGCTGAAGGTCCCATCTAAGTATAATCTTGATGACTCATTTGACCATCGTCGTCGCGAGGAAACAAGAAATATTTTTTCGATCGGGCAGGTATTCAATTTTCTAACTATTCGTGGCGAGCTAGACGTCGCAGAGGTCGACAGACTAATTTTGGTTAGCGAACTGTCAAAGTATTCAAATTTAACTGTAGATAACTAGTCACTGCCGCAGCATCGATCACGAGGTTGAGTTACCTAGAGCCTATATTAAGGCTGTAAGGACAAATAATTACGTTTGGTATTTCCCATGACCCGAGTGGAACATTTCACTTTGAGAGGAGAAGGATTTCGAATAAAATCATCATCATCAAAATCAGGCTCAACTAGATTTTTATTTTAACAAAGATTCGATTTGGTCAATTCATACAAAAGGGTAGTAATATATTTGTTCTTCTTTCGAGAGCTTACATACTAGTTTTATAGATACCTACTGTATTAATGTAAGTACCTATTCGTAAATCCATATTAGTACCTATGTCATAACATTGTGTTATGCATTTTACTATAGATTTTATTAGTACAACTGGTTTTCTTTTTATATTCCAGGGTTTTTGTTTCTATAAGTTACTCAGTATTGATATTAAGCACTGGTGAAAAGACGGGTTCAAATCCGTTTATTCAATTTTCCGTTCAAGCAATTGCTGAGATACCTTCAAATTTCATTGGAGCATGGTTGTGTAATACTATTGGCCGTCGACGAACCTCAGCATCATCGTTCTTTGTTATAGGAACTATTTGGACCATCATTGCTTTTCGGGAAATGAGTAAGTTATTATTTTGTAGATACTATAAACAAGGCCCGATTTCAGGCCCGAATTTAGGGGAGGGCTTTTCAACTTTCAAATTCCGACGAGTAAAAAACTTTTTGATTGATTTTTTTTATCTGTTTTACCTATACCTTGTACCTACTGTACTTTGCACAAACATGATTATATTTTAACATGAAAGTTATATTAGGCCAGGGCCTCCACTCCTTAGATGCCCCAAGGCCTCCACACCTCTAAATCCGGCCCTGCATTTAGAGGTTTTAAGTAGGTATTTAGTCTAAGATTTTAAAAGAAAATAAATATACTAGATATTTTCTATCTTCGTTCTTATACTATAACTCTTATAATTTTCAGCAAGTATAGAATGGATTCGGGCTTGGTGGATAAGTAGTGCATTAATTACTATCGGAAGGCTCACTATATCAATATCATTCTTTGCAATCAATTTACTCAATATGGAAATATATCCCACGTGTCTCAGACAATCAGGACTGGCTTTGGGTAATGTTTTATCCAGCGTATCCGCCGCCGCTGCGCCTTATATTTTATACTTGGTAAGAAAATATAAACGCAGTTAAGACTGTACTTGATGATACTATTTAAAATACATACAATAAAATTACTGAAACTAACTTCATACTAATTTATTAAAAAATAAAAATAAAATAAAAGGAATAAATACTTCCGTCAGAAAAGGAGACAGGTTTCGCCACAGAGACCGAACGCAGTACTGTTTTTCAGCGGCTTCCTCATTAGTAGCCCAGTCGGGTTAGTCGTAAAAGGGTCGAACATTGCATTAATTCTAGGCAGACATTTTATTGCACCACCTTTTAGGGTGCAGTGGGAGTCTAAATTTAAAATGACGACCAAATTCGACCCAAGCGTTAGCCGCCATCTTGATTTAAACGTATTACCATTTTTCGTTAATAACTCGGTCATTTTCAACTTTTCAACAAAATAATGAGGACTTAAATAGTTGTTCATGCGATTCTTTATTTGTTGCACATTTTCATGTACACTTTGACCTTTCGCTTAGTTCCGAAAATATTGATCGTAAATGAAAAAGAGCAAGAAATAAAATGTAGAGAATCGCATGACCAACAATTTAAGTAAGTTTGAGATGGATCTGCGAAAGAGAAGTAAACATAATATATAGAATTGAAAAGACAGTAAATATAATGAAAATAAGACTTAATAAATCCAACTAAAATTAATGGTCATTTTTCAGGGACGTCGAGTTGATGCACGCTTACCTGGCTTGATATTAGGCATCTTCTGCCTAGTCAGTGGATTTATATCGATGTTCCTTCCTGAAACATTAAATGCCAAGCTACCAGAAACATTAGAAGACGCTAAAGTCTTTGGAAGCAAAAAGAGTGAATATTCGGCAGTAGCTACTCAAAAGCAAGCAACAGGAGAAGTTATATGAATTAAGTTAAATTATTGTTATTATGTAGGTAATCAAATAATTATATTCAGTATTATTATTAATTATAGATTCAAAAGGCTGCCCTCTGTATAGTGCATATTTATTTTATATTATTATTAATTGTGTTTTTCTTATTTTGTGTGAATTAAGAAATTATTGTTAATGTTCGCAAGTATTGAGTATTCAGAAGAGATAAATAAGATGAAGTATTATATAGCTATCTACTTTATTTTAGCTCCCTGACTGATTTTTATCGTGCTATTGTAGGACTGTGCTGCTACTAGTGATGACTTGTAATTTGTATCTAATTAAATTAACAGGATTAAATAATGATAATAATTATTTGACAATTAACAATTTTATGCCACAGAGTTATCAGGCAGATATTAAATATTAAATCTTGAGAAAAATCGATAAGATTTAAAATTAATAAAATTCAACCTTTGTATCGAGTTAACTAGCATTGATATCATAATAAAAATTGTGTATAAACTTTTAGTATATATTTATTTATGGGATACCCGCCTCTATGATCCAAAATAACAATTGAAAAATTCAGTTAACTGATATTACTCTCCTAATATTATGATCGCCGGAAAGCGACGTTATTTTTTAAATAAATACAAAACAAATTTCATCAAATTTTACTTTTGATTTTTTTTTTAATCAAAACGCAGGAAAGATTATTATATTATTAAACATTATATAAAATTCCTTAGATTAAGAAGTCTTTAAAAACATCTTATTCATAAATGATTTTTGAGGGAGAGAACCTTGCCAGCCTATAATATACTCGTATCATCGCATGTCATAATTGGAAGTAGAGCATTATTCAGCAAACATCGTTTATAATAACATAGGATAGGATGCAATGTAATGGAAGGCAGTAGAATCTTTGAAGTCGCAACCATGTCACGATAATAGTAAGGACTGAAGAACCTATAGGTATAGGAAGAAAATATAGGTTACCATTTTGAAATAATATTATGGTCTTATTAAAAGCATACCGAAATATATGGATATCCGAAGTTTACAGTATTGAAAATGAAGATATATTGTAAGCGACACACTATTTATGCGTGTCTTTGAAACATCAAAATTTATGATGTATTATTAACCACCATATTATTAATCTGTGACAAATCCGAAGCTTTTCAAATTATTTTCCTGTACCTAATAGCTACTTACTGACATTTCTCTGTGATTGAGAATCTATTTATCTTGACAAATGACAATTGACAACTATCAGCTCCAAAAAAACGTAAAAATATTGTACTTGATTTTAATTGTAATTAATGTACGAAACGGTAAAAACTAAAAAGTTGTAATATTTATATTACAATGGCCAAGAAAAATAATTACTGA
The DNA here is from genome assembly GCA_905404175.1 of Anthocharis cardamines. NCBI lineage: Eukaryota > Metazoa > Arthropoda > Insecta > Lepidoptera > Pieridae > Anthocharis > Anthocharis cardamines. The sequence goes on from FR989954.1 coordinate 5,093,620, forward strand.
AAAGGCAGTTTACTAAACTGGTGATTTCTTGATAGTCTACTAAACTAGAGCGTGATTGATCGAGTTTCTAAAATGTCGGGCGACCACAAAACACTGATAAAAGGCAGCCCATCCCAATATGTTAAATTAAACGTGGGAGGTACTTTATTTTATACTACAATTGGAACATTAACTAAAAGTGATAATATGTTAAGAACTATGTTCAGTGGTAGAATGGAAGTCTTGACAGATTCTGAAGGTACATTATAAATTTCACATCATTATTATAATATTGTTTATATGTAATAATAATATGTAAATAAATACAAAAATAAAAATGAAAAAATTTGATTTAAGGTTGGATTCTGATTGATCGTTGTGGCAAGCATTTTGGTACAATTTTAAATTATTTGCGCGATGGTACGGTTGCTTTGCCTGATACTTATCGTGAGATAATGGAATTACTTGCGGAAGCGAAATACTTCCTTATTGAAGAGTTAACAGAATCTTGCCAGCAGGCGTTGGCTAAGAAAGAAAGGGAGGCTGAACCAATATGCAGAGTTCCTTTAATCACTTCACAGAAAGAAGAGCAATTATTAATAGTATCAACTTCTAAGGTAAATAGTAAAATTACCCCTTTATGATAATAATTTAACTCTTTAATCTCATAATAAAAGTGTGTTTTGAAATTTTCAGCCTGTTGTAAAACTGCTTATCAATCGACACAATAACAAGTATTCATACACAAGCACTTCTGATGACAATTTACTGAAAAACATTGAGTTGTTTGATAAATTGTCACTGCGCTTCAGTGGCAGAGTACTGTTTATAAAGGATGTAATTGGTTCCAACGAAATATGTTGCTGGTCTTTCTTTGGACATGGTAAAAAATGTGCAGAGGTATGTTGCACTTCTATTGTATATGCAACTGATAAGAAACACACAAAAGTTGAATTCCCAGAGGCTAGAATTTATGAAGAAACTTTGGGAATATTGCTGTATGAAAGCAGAAATGGACCTGATCAGGATTTAATCCAAGCAACATCATCCCGAGGTGCTGTTGGTGGGCTCTCCTGTACTAGTGATGAGGAAGAAGAACGTTCAGGTCTTGCACGACTGAGGTCAAATAAACAGAATAATCAATCTTAGCAGTTACAGAATGGTCTGGCTCGCCTAAGAAGCTCTAAAAGGACAAATGTCTGATACTTAGCTGATTGCGTACTGCTGCATTGCTGGCTACCATGTTTTGGTATCTAAAATTTGACCAAAGTAGACTTCTGTAAGTCTGTTGTAGCTATCTATGTAGCTCCTTGATGATTGCAGTGATGTGAAGAATGTAAAACAAGCATTTATTATGAATGGACTATTTTAGTATTAACTATCTGTTGTGCTTAGTTTCATAATCAAAGTGAAAATAATATATGTGACTACACTTGTCCTCATTGCAAAATCATGTTTTATATCATGTTTCTGTAGGTATACAAATTCCATGTGACTATCAGAGAAAAGTACATTTTCTGGGATTTAAAATTGTCCACCTCTAGTGTTTGTAGAGAATACCCCTCCAGTCAAATTTGTAATACATAGTTTAAAAAATATATTAATTAAGAACAGTATTCTATTCTCAATTCTCTTGTAATTTTTCGTGAGAGACTTACTATCTCCTTAATTAATTGTGTCAATATCTTTCTATTTAAATCATTGTAATTATTGTAGTTGTCTGTATAACTTATGCATGTGAGATAAACTAGGATAAAAAAACATGCTTTGTGGTGTCAAAATAAATAATTCATGTATACCTTATATACTTAGATGGCTCAAGTAAATTGCCAAATGAATGTTGCATAGATATTAAGAATTTATATTCTGTTGTAAAGTATCAACAATGCTCAGACGCCAAAGTATGAAATGATTCCTGTAAAATAATAATTTAAAATTTGGTTGTATATTGGTCTTATGAACTGTTTGTTATAAAACATCACTCATCTTCACTAAAATATGGATGACAGTATATTATATAGGCCCAAGTAAATTCATGATGACTTGTTTGTATTTCAATGTGGTTTCAATAATAAATATATGTATATATATTCATTTTTGTATTGTGTAATGGGATATCACTTACAAAATAATGTTGTAATAGCTTACATCTTATGACACAATTACCACATTAATAATGTTTAATGACTATTAATTATTTTCCACCTATTATTGACTTGATCCATTTTCAGATTTCATGCTTTGGAATACCCAATTGTAGGCATAAAAACCCCCTAGTAACGCCATGAATCTAGTCCTAAAGCTGAAAATATTTCGAGAGATGAACGAAATAAATCAATGAAAGATTCCAGTTTTTCACAAATAGCCTCTATATTACAATTAACGAAAGCAATTTGTATCAATTATGATAATAGAAATGTAGTCAGTATGTAATAAATCTTATCCTTTATCTTATAGGAAACATTAAGTACTGTTTTACATAATCTTATGAAATATATGCTCAGTGTTAAATGTCATTTACTTTATTATTTTCCATTATTATATTTTTTAATATAACTCATGATTTCCCAATTGTCACTGAGAGGTTACAATAATTGTTTTTGTATTATTCGTAAAATCAGTGTTTTCTCACCTGTGGTTTGGGGTTCATTATTCTGAAAGAATTATATATATATATATTCTTTCCTTATGTTTAATACTTATAACAATAATATCAGACTTAGTGGAATTTGTTTTCACAACCCAATGAAACAAGGCAGGTGCAACAATTATATTGTTAAGTCATAACATATTAAAAAAAAAAATGTTAGATATCGACAGATGGGCATGAGGTTGACTTGATGGAAGATGATACCTCAGCCACAAAACAGTCAATGATGCATTGTCAACCTAATTTTTACTTAGGAGTATTCGAAAATCCATAGACTGAAACCGACACATGCAATGTGCCGAAGTTACCAGACGTGAGGAAAACATTCTTACAGAAAATTATTAACATGTCATCCCGGTGGGATTCGAACCCACGACCCATCAATGCGCACGGCAGGTGTTCTACCGAACGAGCCCGTCAACGTTAATTTATTGATGGTAAGTAAGATGTAAGTACTAGTATTTAGGTTTGTCTGAGGCTTTAAAAACTAAAGAGGGGTTTATGTTTTTATTAAGATTTTATTGCGCTATTATTTATGATATAACATTCTAAGCTACACAGTGGTACACCAGTTTTAGAGCAGTTATATTTCTTATTATTACTACACCCATCTATCCCACATTTTACAGGCTTTGGTGGTTCAACAAAGGTTTTGCATGAAAGGGGAAATAGCATTCCTGGTGGAAGAGACAGTGTAATTTCCTTATTATTATTTTTATAAACAATCATAGGTTCCTGCTTTCTAAGAGGCTTTCCTCTTTGAGTGTTCTTCAGATTTTTTGATTCCTGTTTTTTAAGAAGACGATCCATTGTTTTCTGTTTATCTTTTTCTCGTTTCTCATCTGCTAATTGTTTTCTTTTTTGAGATTTCAATGCAGCTTTTTGGAGTGCCTCAGCAGTCATAACTTTTTCTTTGTATCCTGATGGTAAAGCAAGTAAAACTTCCCTACCAGGGCTTGTTTCTTTATCATTTCCTCTATCATACATTGCTCTTTGTCTAGCTGTCATCATTTTTGGATCCTTTGGTTTAATTTTCTTTAACTCTTCATCTACCTATAATGATTTAAGATATAATTAGCACCTTGAAAATAAATTATTTAAATAAATTTATATATATATACAAACACTACCTGCATTAGATTTAGTATTTTTTCTACCCGCCTAAATTTACCTATTGCTATGTTATAATTTAAGGGTAATAAATATGATATGAAGTACGAACTACCAATTTAACTGAATTAAACTATACAGCAATATTGAGTTCAAATAACTTACTTCTTCTAACTTGCCTGACTTTATAGCATCCAGCCATCTTTCTTCTTCACTGGAAGTACCACTGTCACGACCTTTTGCTTTTTTCTTCTTAGGCGGTACTTTAGGAGGAGTGCTTGATGATGATCCAGGCAATGGCTTTCGATAATCTGATGATTTCATAGTTTGAGCTTTTAATAAATCAGCAGCTGTACCTGGTGTTTCCTTTTTACTTTTTATTTTATAAGACTTATCCAGAATATCCTCGTAAGATACATCAATGGATGTATCGCTTTCGTAGTCATTATCAGGCTTTCGTTTTTTCTTCTTATGCTTATGTCGTTTATGTTTCTTTTGAGGTGATGCATCTATAAATAGTAATAGTATTGTTAACGAGATATCGTAAAGAAAGAGAAATTATTTTTCATAAATATTAAAGATATTTACCGATTACTATTTCATCTTCTGTGGTACTTTGTTCGCGAAGTCTACGCACCATATTGTACTATATTGGGCGAATTTTGTGGTTTATTGTATCAACGTTCTTAAAGTAGTCAATAAAATTAGGAAAATAGAAAATTATGTGTACTATCTCAAGAATGAAATAAACGAGTTATTACTAAAAATAATATAAACAATTCTTTTCTATCAACATTCCTATTTTGATTGACATTTGACGAATTCAGTGACAAATGACAACTGACAAACTAGAAACAAAACGTCAATATATTATAAATGTCAACGCGGTTTTATAATGTACTCAGATAAATGATCTGAGATAATGTTCATATATATATATCGGTTTTTATAATCTACGTAGGTATACAACTTTTGCATATTCTGTCATACAATAATAATATTAGGTATAAATATATTTATGTAAACACAACAAAATTTGCCCGGTACAATTTGGTTGGAAGAAGTTTTCTTCTTCAACTAAACTAACTTTAGAGTGATAGTGATAGTGATTTATATATAGATAGAGTTTAACAGAGAAACTGTTAGACCGTATCGCTCACACACATTAGCGAAATAATTATTAATACATTAATTCAATCATTAGTCCTTGTCTTGTATTTAAAATAGGCTGGTAACCATTTGTCAAATTGTCACTAGGGTGATTTTGTGATTGCACTTATTATACTTACCCTTAATCTAAGTACTTACTCATAATCTGTTGCAGAGCTCCCGATTGCCCTGGTAGGGAATATTTGGCACGCGTACTTTTCTTACCTCGGGATTCGAACAACAACCTCTGTTACTAAACGCAACCTTAATCTGAACCTGAAACACAGATTTTTTGTGAATGATGTACGTTGCTATACCTACAAGTTTTATATAATCACCTTTATCGGGTTTTATATGAAAAGCCACTTATAAATTCGAAGGTTGCTTTAATTTTAAAGGTTCTATAGTCTTCACCACTGAGTGTGCACAAGTACTTATGTGGGTGGCTGATTTAAAAGAGCTTACTCGAGATTACTCCAGTCAAGTTTAAGTATTATAGATTGTTCCTACCTGATTCCCTTTGTTCAGATAAAATTTTAGATAGGTACTTTTGAAATTGAGATTGAAAACTTACTCCAAAAAGAATACAGTTTATAATATGCTTATTATTTGTGTTTTTCTATGAAAACATTTTTATTGCTATTCGATCCTTAATGTTTCGACTTTTATAACCGTGTAAAATATATCCTATGTCCTAGATTTGAAATAGGGTAATTTAGCTGGTTTCCCGTCCAGTTCCTGTTTTCGTCCACTAACGCGAGTCTTGTAAAACATTTACGTAGAATAACATTATAAAAATAGTCAACCGCGCAAATTTGGTCTCGTTACGGACCCTAAAGTCTAATCTGCAGGTCTATCAACTCAAAATATTTATTAACTAGTTGAGACTCGAACAAAAGCTACTTCTATCTGAGGCTTGTTTCCGAGCTACAAACATGTCATCATAAATGTAAAAAAAATAGTGGTGCGACTTAACTGTCTAGTAAGTTTTTTTTATTGTTTTAGCATGTATTTCTTATATTTTGGGTATTAATGACTAAGTAAAGACATAAAGAACATATTAAAATGTGTGTTTCGTACTTATTTAAAGAATTACTTTAAAAATCGACGCGGACAAAAACTGAAGTCCTACCTATTTCGCAAAATATTCAGTTCTCGTCCGCGTGAACGAAAACACAAAAATACAAGTGAAGTTTGATTAGTCGTTTAAAATAAGGAATGCGAAAAAAATCTGTTGAAATCATTATGGAATGATCTTTGATGGTTAGTTAGTCTGATATTTGGTTCCCTCCACCCATTTAGCAGTATTGCAAGTATAAATATATATTCAAATATTGTGAAAGCGTTTGAATCCATACAAACACAAACTATTTTAGAAGGATTCGATATGATCGAGACGAGCATTCGTTTTAACTCATAGTGCGCTTATCTTGATTCATAGTATACCCCTGTGTATAGTTAGTGCCACTGAGCGGGTTTTATAACCGCCCAGCATCTATCGACGTTAACATTAACGTTTTACGAACTCACTTCATAGCTCATGTCATTTACCTACATCCGACTGGGTGGGTTTATGATGATAGTTGTGCGAGTTCATCAAAGAATACTAAATATGTAGATTATCTGTACTTCCACACTACTATGAGTCTAATTGCCACGTAAAGAGCACATCATAATCAACGTGCCACTAAGTAAATTAGGAACTCAATTATAATTTTGACGGGCTCGTCGGCGCGTTTGGTAGAACACCTGAGGGTCTAGCACGAACAACTATCGAAAAAGTATACGTATCGTCGAACTGTCATTTCTATGAAATTTCAAATGATTTCTCATACAACTGACAGTTTGACGATTCGAATACTTTGTCGATAGTCGTTCGTGCTAGGCCCTCTGATGTACGCTCCGATGGGTGGTGGGTTCGAATCCTACTGAGACGACATGTTTATAGTTAAAAAGCAAGTCTTCCACACGTCTGGTAACTTCGGGCATTAAACGGGTGGGAGGAATATCGCAATTCCGAGCTGGTTACGAATCACCGTTCATAGATGGAAAAACCGTTAAGTGCACTTTGCGCGTTTCGGTTTCAGTTTATGGATTTTTGAATGCATGGAGTAAAAAGTAGGTCAACAGCGCATAATTGACTGATGTTCTGTGACTGAGGTATCATCTACCATCAAGTGAAACTCATACTCGTCGGTCCATAATAAAAATCTTGTAGTTTAGACACAAATATGCTTGTTTGCGGTTTTCTCACTATTATCTATTCAACGTCAAACAATGCTTTGTAATCTAATAAAAGGTATTCAAAATAATTTTAGCCCTAAGAGTTAAATTCAAATTATAACTCTGGTTGGAACAAAAGGCGTCGCAGATTACGACCACATAATAAACGCTTAATTAAGTTGTTGAAAAACAACAATAAAATGTCAAGGAATTTAATTGCAAAAAGATTTATTACCCAAATAATTCATGCGAGGAGCAAGGAAACTCGTATAATGCGAGTTTGCAGTGAAGTGGTTCATTTGTCTCTCAGAGTTCCGGAAACGAGTGTAAAAAGTTCCACTTGCAATGATGTGCTTTCTACAATTGTCTTTGTGACGAACTTTCGTGAATTTTTTGGTTCGTAATTCAATTTTTGAAATGTTTAGATTATCAAAATCTAGCCTTGTAGGGTACTACTAATAGGTATATTCAAGCATATTACAGCCATCTACTTAGATTAATAGCAAAAAAATATCTACAATTCTTGCTTGCCAACTAGGAATATTATTGAAAATGAAAAATGTTATATATTACAGCAAGTATGGCTCTGTAGAAATGTATAGATTGCTTTAGTATAGTAATAGTAATTCAAGTCAGACATCTGTCAACAATCAGTCTGCCTGAAGAGCATTCGAAACGTGCGTCGGGATAGATAATATAATACAATAAATCGTGTTTTAATCCAGTAAAAGTTATTTTATTTAAGGACTCCTTTTTATCATAGTATACGTACGCACTATTTGTGTGATCGATATATTATACGAATACCATCTGAGTTCAAATTCAAAAATCATTTATTCATTTAGGTAACACAATGTAGGTACACTTATGAACGTCAATAAAAATACACATTAAATGCATCTAATTTTACATTTACTGCCAGTTATCAAATCAAGGGCGTAGAACGGAAGAGAAGAGAAGAACTGGCAATAAACTCTCCGTCACTCTTTTTAATCGCCAAGTTTTTTGCTATCACGAAAGTGGCTATTAACGTAATAGGTATTATATAACAAAATATATTTATTGATCAATAACACGCCACGGCTTTGCAAGGGTGCAATACAAATATTACTCGCTGATAATGTTTGTATTGGTAAAACCTTTGTATTGGTAAAATAATTTTTAAATTAGTTTCACTAGTTTTTGAGTTAAATCGTAACAATAAATTCGACGGGCTCGTTGGCGCGTTCGGTAGAAGACCTGCCGTGCGCATCGATGGGTCGTGGGTTCGAATCCCACCGGGAGCACATGCTTATAATTTTCTGTAAGCATGTTTTCCCCACGTCTGGTAACTTCGGGCATTGATCGGGTGGGAGGAATATCTAAATTCCGACCGGGTAACGAACCACCGTTCATAGATGGAAAAGCCGTGAAGTGCATATTGCGCGTTTCGGTTTCAGTCTATGGATTTCCGAATGCTCGAAGTAAAAAAATAGGTCGACAGCGCATCATTGACTGATGTTCTGTGGCTGAGGTATCACCTACCATCAAGTGAACCTCATGCTCGTCTGTCGATATCTGACATAAAAAAAAAAAAAAAAAAAAAAAACAAATCCTCTTTATAATATTAGTATAGACGTTAAATTATTTATCAATATAATATAAATTGGAAATAATAAATTCTTCTATCATCGTAATCTGCTACCTCGTTTGACTACAATCAAATGATTTGTTAAGTAAAAAAAAGTAACCCGACTAATTTCATTAGGATAGCTGACACGACACCAATCCAGATAGGAGAGTTGTGTAAATGAAACGTACATATGTCATTCTAAGCACGTTCATCGCTGTTGCTTGTTGCTATGTTGAAATTGTTAGTAGCTCCGTGATGTAGAGTTTCTCGGAAAAGCAGAGTATACCGTTATCTCAATTTTTAGCGGAGGCAAACTGACAAACCTGTCACCTGTCAAATACCGCCGCCCATGGACATCCGTAACAGATGTCTTGAGGATGCGTTGCCGGCCTTTAAGGTAAGAGTGGGTTTGTTTCTTGAAGGTTCCCAAGTCGTATCGGTTCTGAAAAATCGCCGACGACAGCTGTTTCCACAGAGTGGTTGTACGAGGTAGGAAGTAGGTAGGTTAGATTTATGTATGATAAGACAACAGCGAGCCTCCATCTTGCTATATGCTTGAGAAGGAAAGGGGCAATGTAGCCTAATCCAATTAAAGAAAATACGTAAGATATATCATTTGTAGTCATGAAGGTACAGGCCTGTATAAGGATGTTATACGGGTTACATTTTTGATCGTATTTGCAAAGTTCTGCCTATGTATAAAAACATATTATAGTGATATAGTTAGGCTACAACTAAAAGGTCCTCAAATCGTATTTTCTTCTAGAAACTGGATAGAATCGATTGTATTATCTTATTAATTTGACGTAGGACTGGTGCAAAGTCATATTATCTATTTTTACCTATTTATTCATAAAAAGCAAAACATTGTTTAAGTATACCTGTGGGTATTTTTTAAATACAATTAAAACGATTGGCGTTAAACTCAGTTTAGTTAACAAATTAATTGAGCCTCCATCTTTGTTTCTTCTATCTTTATTAAAAAAATAATAACGTTCCAACAACGCAACAGCAAAACACATTATCCACTTGTATTACAAAGTACAAACGACGTATCGTGATGAATTAAACTTAATGAGCGCCTGGTTTTTCCTGAAACAAAAGGTAGGTCACATCTGCCCACGACGTGCACTGCAGCTGAAAGAGATCGTATGAATGCACTGAATTATTCCATTCTAATTGTTTTTAAGCGCACAGCTGTCAAGAGCAGTTTTCTATTACGGCCTTTGCTTTAGTTTTTATTCCTTTGTGGTTGGAGTTGTTTATCAGCGAAATGTAACAAGAATCATAGTTGATTTCTAAATTTTTCGATGTTTTTATACTTTTTGATTATATTTTTTGTTAGATTTAATTAATTACAAGTATGTTACTGATATTTACTTTGATTAACGCGAGTATCACACATTTAAATAAAATACTTTATAAAAGATTAAAACGCGATGTATTATTATTATTATATCACTAGTGACCCGCCCCGGCTTCGCAGGGGTCTAGATTTTTTTGACAAAAAAAGTAGGAGTTGGTAATAGAAGAGTAAAAATATAGGTTTGTATGTATTTTTTAATGCCACATTATAAAAAAATAAAAACAAAAAATTTCGTCTAAACATTAAAAAAAAATTAAGGGTACTCTTATCACTTAGGGGTATGAAAAATAGATAGTAGCCTATTCTCAGACCTACTGAATACGCATATAAAATTTGGTAAAAATCGGTAAAGCCGTTTCGGAGGAGTACGGTGACTAACATTGTGACATGGTTTTATATATTAGATTTATGCCGACGTTTCGGATGTTTTTTTGCATAAATAATACCTATATCTATACAAATATTATAAAGAGGAAAGATTTGTATTTTTGTATGTATCGAATAAACTTAATAACTACTGGACCGATTTCAAAAATTATTTCACCAATTTATAGAAAGCTACATTATCGCTGAGAAACATAGGCTATGCTTTTTTCATCTACATTTACCGTGCGAAGCCGGGGCGTTTTGCTAGTAAATAATAAATTGCGTCTAAATCTATATATATAAAAGAAAGTTGTGTTAGTTACACCGTTTATAACTCAAGAACGGCTGTACCGATTTTAACGATATCTTATTCGTTGGATTCCTCTATGTCCCGAATGAAAGAATAGCTATTAAAATATCGGAAAAATTCAAGAAAAAAAAAATATGCAAAAATTAATTTTAAAATAAATTAGGTTCGGAACTCCGCCATCTTGACAGCCCACGTCATGCATTCTTAGCATTTTTGGAATAACAGATGTCCACTGCAAATCAGTGTCATATTAGACAATTATATAAAAAAGTGGGCAAATGGGCATATTCAAATTTAAGAATAATTATATAATTTCGAAGCCAAAATTGTGGCAGAACAACGTCTGCGGGGTCCACTAGTCCGTTATGAAGTATTTTATTTAAAAGTATGTTACTGATTTTAAAAAAGTTACGAATATTATTAGGTACGTATACAATAAGTTATAAGCGATCTTCAAATTAAAAAACTTAAATGTAAAACCTATTCAAAAGTTTAATCAGTGAAGTATTTTTGCAAGTTTTGAAAGCATTTTTAGTGAAAATTCTACTTACTGCGCATTGAAAATTCATTTATAAACTTACACAAAGTCTTAAACACGGAGCCAAATGCAACTTTATACTGAAGTATAGAATTTATTACACGAAAGTTAAACTTCTATTTATTGCTTCTTCATTTCATATTTTGCACACTTTACGTACTTTTGCGAGGATTTTAATATTAATCGGTGAACAAATGAGTGTATACTTAAGATTTTATACGGAATATTACCTATGCAACTTGTTCGGCAAACGAAGTTAAAGGGTATTGTGTGTTTCATTGTGAAGATATTACGTCAATTTGTGTAATTCTTTGCGTACGTTTCGTGATAATAAGTGATAGACATATACCTCTAAATGCCTGTACAAAAAGTTTTCGTAATAGTCCTTTCAATTTAGATACCAGTGCGTTGTGCTTAGCGTTTAATAAGTTATATGAAACTAGCTTCTGCCCGCGACTTCGTCTGCGTAGAATTAGTACTACGGGTAGCTTATTTATGATCCAAGCTATTTTTTCATCAATATCCTTATTATTTTAATATTCTGATCGCGGCTATATAATATATCATTTACATATTAATCTCTCAGTGGTAGTAGAGTTAGGTATTCGACTGTAAATACGCTATATGGTACACGGTAATGATTCTTAAATTAATTTAAATAAAAAAATCTAAAATAAATGAAATCACCTCTAATTAACCTAATTGGTCGAAAATACAGAAACACATCACTGACACTCATCGTTATAATTTGGTCAATTTTATTATTCTGATGAATAAAAAATAATACTGTAAAGTTTCATAAATCAATGGTTTAGGCATGATAGCGTAACAGACAGACAGACAGAGTTACTTTCGCATTTATAATATTAAAAATTAAAATTATTATTTAGTAGGGATTGTCTTTAATTAACGCGAGTATCATACATTTAAATAAAATACTTTATACTGGATTCAACGCGATTTATTATTTTTATTATTTATCCCGACGCTTTTCAGCAACAGTGGTTACGAGCAGACTGAAAAATCCAAAACGTTGGGATAAATAATATAAACAATACATCGCGTTTTAATCCGGTACAAATTATTTTATTTTAACGTTACATTACAAAAAATTTAGTTTTACGTGAGGCGTTTTCTTATCTTGTTATTTTCTTTTCTTGATATAAAAAGGTTACCGTTGGCCAATATAAGCGAGTTATAAAGGCAATAAAGGTGTTAGGTCGGTGCTGAATTTAAATTTAATAAGTGCGCACTGCGTCTTGGTCTGAAAACAATAATTAGAAATTTTTATTATTCGCTTTTGTATTAATCGACTACTTATCGACATCTGGGGGCACGGCAGTACCCCCGCCAAGTCGAGCAAAAAGCGGCACGGCCGTACTATCCTTTTCTCGAAGTACTTCGGGCCATTTTCGACCCCCTATAACTTCGTTGTGGATAAAACTAGAATCCTGAATTTTCAGTCACTAAGCAGGCATTGTATAAACTCGGTATATTTCAAATATCATTCTGTTTGAACCAGTAGTTTAAGAATTATAACTAGTCAAAGTTTGATAATTTGTCACTCACTCACTGACTGACCGATCATCAAAACTCTAAGGATATCCGAGTCAATCTATTTATTTAAAACATCAAAGATTTTTAATATTGGTATTGATATGATCACTATAAGATGTTGTTAGGTTACCTAATTACGTAATAACTTAAGACAGAAGGATCCTTCAGTAGAGACTGAATAAATTGACCGACTTGGTATTATATGGATCTCACAACTTTTTACGAGAGAACTGAGTTGCAAGACTTGCCTTTTTTTACAAATTGGCATTCTTTATTCAAATTCATATTGCAAAAATTTATTTGCGAGAATGTACTACAGAAGTTGCTACAGAAGTAAATGCTTAGATTAATTACTTAACATTTTGTCTGTATACTAATACAGTGCAAAATTAAAAATAGATAGATAGATAAATATGAATCAAAACATCTTTATTTGCGAAAATCAGTTACTAAATACATTGGATCATTGATTTTCCGCCAAATGCATGCAAATATTAAATTAACTATTAATAATATTGTCTTTTATTAACGCGAGTATCACACATTTAAATAAAATACTATATACCGGATTAAAACGCGATTTATTATTTCAGGTTTTGAGAGTCCCAGGACCTACATCGCTGCTTACCATCGTAACCGTGGTTAACCTTGTCGGAATTTCGACAGTAGGACTAAACATGGATCGCATACCTTTAATTATTAATATAATATTAAGTTAATATCTTTATAACATATTTCATCAAAATCCGTATTGAGATTTATCCGTAAAAAGGTATTTGTAAACCTTCAAGAAACGAGGTTATTCTTAAACGTCGGGATCGCAAATACATGCTTCTTGATGTTGCAGATGGGTGGCGGTGATCACTTACCATCACGTAAGCCACCTGCCTGTCTGCCCCCCCTTTTCTATAAAAGAAGTTATACATAGACACAGAAAAATGTATTTATTATATGTACTAGAATATAACTATGGAGAACTGTGCAGAACTATTTTAACGGGCTCGTTGGCACGTTCGGTAGAACACCTGCCGTGCGCATCGATGGGTCGTGGGTTTGAATCCCACCGGGACGACATGTTTATAATTTTCTGTAAGCATGTTTTCCCCACGTCTGGTAACTTCGGGCAACGAATCCGACCGGGTAACGAACCACCGTTCATTGATGAAAAACCCATTTGAAGTACACATTGCGCGTTTCGGTTTCAGTCTATGGATTTCCAAATCCTCGAAGTAAAAAGTATAAGTCGACAGCGCATCATTGACTGAGGTATCACCTACCATCAAGTGAACCTCATGTTCGTCTGTCGATAACATAAAAAAACACATCGGGATAACAGAAACGAATTTCCTAAAATTAGTAAAAAAGTACCTAAACAAATGTTGAGGGCGTTTGGGACATGGCCCGGAGCCCACTTAGCGTGATAGGTTTATTATGAAAATCGGTCCAAAGGGGCTGGCCGGCCGTCTGTCGAGTCATTCAATGAGTCACTCATCTCTCAAACGGGAAAACGACTAAATAAATTCAATACAGAGTTACAAAGTAGCAAAATAATATCAGCGCTGTATTGAACTTTTGAGTCAGCATAGCCTATTATATACTGCGTTGCCTATATATTTAAGCTGCCACACAATTAAAAAAATATATATTGTTTTTGTGTGTGCTTAAATAAAGTTTTTTCTCTGTCGTCAATATACCTACTTTGTCGATATGTTACTACAGTGTCGTGTATTGTAGCAGAAGGTTTGGCAAATTAAAATGCGTATTACTTGTTCGGTGCTTAATGAACGACTCCCTTTCTATGGATTACATTATTATTATATACCTAAATATATAAGCTTACATCTACGTAGCACGCGTATATGAGTATTACACCGCTACGTGTACTTAATTATCCTGTGCCTACGAGTCACAATACTTTATACCTAACTAAAAAAATCTAAGCTAATCATTATGTTAATCGTAACAAAAAACTCAAAAATAGAGACAGAAAAATGGTATAGTTTTAGAAGCATTCTTTAAAATTTCTAAAGATGGAACTGCAGTTGATCCACTTAACAAAATGGTTTTGTAAAAAGAATTTGTGAGAGTCGACTGTCCGTCAAGTTGTCCGCAGTAGCTGTTTTATACGCCTACGCTTGAATTGTGAAGGGGAGACAATCTGAATAACATTTTTGTTACGGAAAATTGTTCGGATGTCGTTCTTAGTAAGATACCTACATAAATGTATAAATATTAAATACCTATTTAAAATTTACTTTAAAGTTATTTAGCTTGTATGCCGACACTTCTTAATATTAAACTAGCGGACACACAAAAAAAAATATTTCTAGACTTCACTTTTTTATTATATAGATTTTTTGTATCAAATATCGACAGACGAGCATGAGGTTCACTTGATGGTAGGTAGTAGTAGGCATCAGTCAATGATGCGCCGTCGACGTAAATTTTACTTCGAGCATTTGGGTTTTACTTTAAAATTGGTTAATTTGTTCGGTTGAAAGTTAAAATTAACAAACGACTATTAAGTTCAAGTTATGTCGCATCATAATTACAGCGCGTTTGGAAGGCTCGAGGAGGTGATTGGTTCTGTAATTGGCAGTATAGCGGCCTCATTAGCGACGCTCCGCTAGTGATTAAGCCCCAACTACGACCAGCAACGGAGCCGCGAAGAGTTAACGACAGTCAAATTATACATGTCAAGAGCAGTGGCGGGACTACCATACAAGCCCAAAAGCCCGTCTTGCCGATTTTAACATAATACGTGTTTATATATTTATATAACTTATATAATTACGGAATCGCATAAGTTATATATGACTAATGACATTATTATATTTCTTTTGAATGCATTAATAAGGCAAAACAGGCGTTTGGGCTTGTAAGGTGGTCCCGCCACTGGTCAAGAGTATATAAATTTGTTAATAAAAAGTAATGCTACATACATGAGAAGCCATACAAATAACAAGAAATCATAAAATATAATATACGGTTTGTATTGTTTAATATTAATTAACTATCAGTTAAGTAATTCTTCAAAATCGAGGTTCTTCTGAGTACACGCAAACTTCCGCAGTGATAGCTAAAAAGATGATGGTTCTAAGAGCTGATACATATTTACTTGAAGTAGGTATAATTTAATTTTAACAGCACATTGAATTTAGGATAAAATAAATGATGAACAACTCACTATTTATCGCGATGAATTCCATTTTATTAATTTTCCAAAATACACTTTAGGTAATATACTGATAGTAGCCAAAGCATAAATAAGACTTATTTAAATTTCAAGGCTTCATCAAACATCCTCACGTCTTTGAAACCACACATGCTTTCATAGTGGCTTACTTAAATATTTTTAATCTACGAAGACCTCCAGGTCAAACCTGTATGAATAGGTGACAAAATAAGGTGCAGTTATACCACTGCCTGTAATACTGGGTAATACTCAGGTACAAGGGTACCTTGTAGATACCTATTACCTCATTATATCATTTTATTTGTTTTACCGTCTCCATGACTCAGTGGTGCGAATTGCGTTTAGCATCGGAGATCCCGGGGAAAGATTTTTATGTACTCGTAACATTAATCATAGTTGGAAAAACCGTGAAGTGCACAACGCGCGTTTTATCTAAGTCTACAGATTTCCGAATACTCGCAGTAACACGTAGTTCGACTGCGCATCATTGACTTATGAGTATGTTCTGTGATTGGAGTATCACCTACCATCAAGTGAACCTCATGCTCATCTGTCGATAACTAACATAAAAAAGCTCTTGTTAGATGAGATGTTTGTCTGGACTTACAAAATCTTTATATCAAAGAACCTTAAGTAAGAAAATAATTAGGCTATTTTTTGTACTCCTCGTGTTTTATAAATAATTTTTAACACTAACGCAGGCTGCACGGTGCATACTAAAGCAGCATTTCACATACAAAATATATTATACCTACAAATTCTTGAAGCGATTAATTTACTCCAAATATTTGGAAACGTAAATGATTTTCGGCTTTGCATTCTAGAAAATAATTATGTAGATGTGGGCATATTAATTGCTTCATAACGCATTTCCTTTGTGAGTGCTGTTGTGGTACACAGCTTTAGAATTAATTGCGTTTTTTCATGACATTGTATTATTTATGCTAGCTAGGTATCAGACCCAGGCCGATAGCACTGAAAGCTAGACTCGTAATTTTTTATAGAATTTTTATAGATTGGGGGCAAACGTGCAGGTGGCTCACGTGATGGTAAGTAAATCCCCGCTGCCCATAAACATCTGCAACACCAGAGGGCTTGCAGGTACGTTGCCGATCTTTAAGGAATGTTTAGGCTCATTTCTTGAAAAACCGCCGACGAGCTGATTACACAGATTGTGCGAGGTAGAAAGTGTAAGTAAAGTTAAGTTGAGTAGGAAAATTGTGTTATATATCATCTCAATATCTAGAAATCTACAACTGCGCGATTTCTTAGACACCTTCTGCCTCGTAGAACCACTCTGTGGAACCAGCTGTCGCCGTCGAATTTTTTCCTTATTCCTCAAAGGTCTGCAACGCATCTGGTGTTCCCAATATCTATGTATAGGAAGTGGTGATCACTTAATATTTTCTATAAAACAATGTGTTTTTTACATAGTTTGTCCCTCTTTCCTATAACAAAAATGTGATATAATAATATATAATAATAAAGGTTAAAGGAGTGTGATTACCTATCCTGGAAAAGAGTCTCAACTTTTTATTGCAAAACCGCGGGTGAATTCTTGTAGCTGATAGAAATTTCACAGAATGTTGGGCAAAGAGAAAAAAAGAGTCAATTTTCGTAACTTTTCAAACTCAATATTTCTCAGATAAAATAAATTGTATTCGAAAATGATATAAGTAGTGAATAAAAAAGTGACCTGAATATATCCAATCTATAAAAATATGTTTGAATCCAAACCACACTCATACTATGAATGCGAAAGTTATTTTATCTATACTGATTTTGATTGTACCTATGGAGAAAAGGTCAAGGTTATTTTTTATCTCGGAAAAATCTCAAAAGCGGGCGAAGTCATGATCAAACCCTAGTATTGTACAAAGAATAATAATATAAAAGTAATGTTGTAATAAAGCTTCTCTTTAACCTTGACAATGGATAATAGCGGGCAATAAAGTTACGAAAGAACTACTAAAAGATATACGAGGCGAAATTATGAAACTGAAAATACAATTTTAGGGTTATTTTTTATTATATAGTAACAGTACGCTTTAATAAAACTCTTAGGATTATTTGTAGGAAATAGCGACACTCCAACCTACTTACCGGTAAAGATAAATGATCAGTTAAATAGGTACAGAAATGCGTATGCACCATGCGTCACTAAAGGTCTCGAGTACTCAATTATTATATTATGGTCACGTTTTAATTTTTTTTAGTATTTTTATGTAAGATATTGACAGACGAGCATGAGGTTCACTTGATGGTAGGTGATACCTCAGCCACAGAAAATCAGTAAATATTCAATGATGCACTGTAGACCTACATTTTGTGAAATCCATAGACTGAAACCGAAACGCGCAATATGCACTTCACGGTTTTTCCATCTATGAACGGTGGTTCGTTACCCGGTCTGAATTTCGATATTCCTCCCACCCGTTCATTGTCCAAAGTAATTAGACGTGGGGAAGACATACTTACTTACAGAAAATTATAAACTTTTTATTCCAGCGGGGTTTTTAAACAACGACCCATCGATGCGCACAGCACATTCTACCGAACGCGCCAAGGAGCCCGACAATTCTTTTCCAATTGCCTTGAAAATCATATTTATGTACAACTAGCGTCTGCCCGCGACTTCGTCTGCGTAGAATTAGTACTAAGGGTAGCTTATTTTTGAACCGAGCTGTTTTTTAATCAATCTCTGCTTAATGACGCTGCACTCAAGTCAATAATATCGTGATATTTTTTAAACCGTTCGTCCAAATTACTTGGTGTAAAAGACAAAGTTCATCTATATTAAATACTGAAAGCGATAAATGTATCAATTTTGATAAGAATTAGCTAAATACTCTAAAAATTGCAATTGAAAAAATGAATCAAATTTAAATGTATTTATGGCTCATAGTTTAGGGTATATTGGCTTCCACATAAAAGGTAGATATATCGCGGACTTTTATTTAGAACTATTTAAAACAAACAATCCCACCATATATTTTATTCTTGTAACTCCAACGGTTAAGGCAGCGCACGCCACGATAGCTCTCAGAAGGCAGGAATTTTTCCGAATTACTTGATAGTTATCGTTATATTATGGCCAATATACAAAAACTGTTTATAATTTGTAGCCTATGTGTTATTCTGATATATAAGCTATATTACTGTAAAGTTTCATCGAAATCCGTTCGGTAGTTTTTGCGTGAAAGAGTAACAAACATCCATCCATCCATCCATCCATCCATCCATCCATCCTCACAAACTTTCGCATTTATAATATTAGTAAGATTTATTTGCATAAACATTATTCGATCTCTATTTAGCTTCCTTTTTAGTTCCCCAGGCTGTGGGATAAAAACGAGTCGTCGGTATTCGGGTCACCGGTAGAGCACACTTCAGTTTTCAACAAGATCACCGCGCCGCTGCCGTCACAAAGGACTTTGCTTGTTTACAACTCATAATATCATTTTCCTTGCTAAAATGCACGCTACTAAAAGTTTACATACATTTTACAACGTTATGAACTTTGTATTTTAATCGCAGTGTGCTTTAGAATTCCTGTTTGTGAATTCACTCGAATCAACTTTGACTATTCGGTTGTCAAGAAATGCTGAAGTAGATGTACAAGTTTATGAAATTCTACATTCGAGTCTAATGAACTTTAGAATACTATGACGTCATCACAGAATATAGAATTCGAACACGACGATTCAATGATACTTCTCAACGATCACGAGACAGCAATGAAAACTAAAAATTTACATTTTATGTTAGATATCGAGCCTCATGTTTACTTGATGATATGTGATACCTCAGCCACAGAACATCAGTCAATGATGCGCTGTCGACCGACTTTTTACTACGAGCTTTCGGATTACTTGTTCTAGTTAGTAGGTAATCCAAAGAACGAACATTTAATTAGCAAAATGCCCCGGCCTCGTACGGATCCTAGATGATGTACTTTACACACAATGTAGGCTATGTTCCTCGCCGATAATGAAGCTTTCTACTGGTTTTATTATTTTTATAATCGGTCCTGTAGTTTTTGAGTTTATTCGTTACAAACGTACAAAAATACAAATCTTTCCTCTTTATAATATACTAGCAACGCGCCCCGGCTTCACACGGGTGCAGTGTAGTTGTATACAATATACACAAAAAATAACCTATGTTACTCGCTGATAATGTAGCTTTCTTTGGTGAAAGAATGTTTAAAATCGGACCAGTAGTTTTTGAGTTTATTCATAACATACAAACCTACAAAAATACAAATCTTTCCTCTTTATAATATTAGTATAGAAGTATAGATTAATTTAACCCATACTTTTAGGATTTTCAAGCGTTTTCTGTTGTTTTTAATAAAATTAGTATTACTATACTTTAGCAAATAAAAACAAATATATAAACATGCGGTAAGATACAACCAAAGATATGCGATAAATATTTACTCATAAATTAATGTCAAGATTCAGTGGTATCTAATTACGATACTGCGCAGTGTCTTACAACAATATCGTTTGTATTTAACATAACCAAATGATAAATGAACATCGCCCCGCGACAGATTGCCATTTCAAGAGAGGATCTCAACTATGAATAATTCAAGATGGCGTGTAGACGTATCGTTCAAAATAAAACGTCATTACCGTCGATGTAATTCATTTATATTCGTGATTTACTTTCTATTTGTACACTAGATATGGGAATATTTCAATAAAAATATTGTTTTAGTTATAAACTAGTGACTCGCCCGGCTACGCACATGCAGTGTATATATCTATTATCTATACATATAGATTATAGATATTAATATAAGTGTAGATGTGCAGTCGTGTGTAGATTAATATAAGTGTAGATAGTATTAATGTGCAATGTAAATAGAATGTGTAGTTTTATTTCAAAATAATAGTACAGTATTTTCGATAATAGCTGTCAGTCGGCTTGATTTTTTCCGACATCTTGAGTAATAATCGCCATAATTCAAAAAAATAACACAAAACAATATTAAAGTTCAGGTAACTTTCCTTTTGAATCATTTATATTTAAATATTTATGAAAACCGCATTATTTGTTGCGTAGTTTAAATGAGCTAAGCTTACAGAGGACAGACGACAGGAAGCGACTTTGTTTTATAATATGTGAAGACTGAAGATTTAACACAGAAATGCTATATTGTAACAAATTTGTATTTATATTATTCATCAAGGGTCTTAACGACTCATCTTTTAAATCCTTTTGGTTGTAGAAAATCTAATTTTCACCAAGACATCTCATTTGTAAGAATAAAGCCAGAATAAACGTCTTTGTGCATTAATTAGTAAATAAATTATGAACCAGCATTTTTTTAATGTTAGATCTCAACTGACGAGCATAAGGTTCACTTGATGGTAGATGATACCTCAGCCAAAGAACATCAGTCAATGATGCGCTGTCGACCTACTTTTTACTTCGATCATTCGGATATTCATAGACTGAAACCGAAACCGAAACGCGCAATATGCACTTCAAACAGTGGTTCGTAACCTGGTCGGAATTTCGATATTCCACCCACCCGTTCAATGCCCGAAGTTACCAGACGTGGGGAAGACATGCGTACAGAAAATTATAAACATGTAGTGCCGGTGGGATTCGAATCCACGACCCATCAATGCGCAATTTTAATAAAAAAAACCTATAAGAATATTATGTATACAAAGTTTCATGATAATCGATTGAGTAGTTTTGGCGTGAAAGCGTAAAAAATAAACTTACATTAACATTTATAATATTAGTAGGGATAGTTTAGATGATACAGCATCTTTGATATAAAAAATTATCTTGAAGTCCATCTTTCTTTTTCGGTCATTTTAAGAAAGCATAATATTTTCCTGAACAATATCCACTCACGTAATTGATACGTAGAAACAGAATACTCAGTGAATATCGATTTGAACTTCACCATTCAATTGAAGGACACAGACATTCAATAGGTATCGATTAGTGATGTGACGGATCGTTAAAAATGTATATACGGATCCGAATACGGATATCATGTGTCAAGATCCGCGGTTACGGATATTAACTTCCTTAATCGGTGTCGATGCGCGTAACCTAGAATGTATTTATTTATTTAGTTTGCAACATAAAGGTGGAAAATATTTTAAGAAATAAAAATAATTTAAATTGAATTTAATAGTTCTTCATTCATACTTAATCACCTTGAAATTTATATATGTATTCAAAATTAATAAGGTAAAAGATGTACTCTATGAGTCAGTTGCTATCAGTTCGGAAATTATACATACTCCTTATTTTAATTAAAAAACACAAAACTCTCAAATTTAATGATACTATAATTAGGAAACGTAGAAGGGACACCGTTGAAAAATTTTCGATAAAAACAACATTTGCCAGTCGCAACTGGGAGGCTCAATCGGTGTTCCTATACAATAAGGTGAATGGAATCTTAGACATTCACTCTCTCAATTTATATAACTTCAAAAAAACTCTCTCAAATTGGCTGATGACTAAAACTTATAATGAGATGGAGGATCTAATGAAAGCCATCACCTAATATATCTGAACTTAGTACGATGCACTCACACTCACACACACACACACACACACACACACACAAACTCACACACATATACACCACACCACAAACACTAACACTAATTATATAAAATTAATATAATAAAATCATATAAACAAAATTAAATAAATACATAACTTATTAATAGTGTCTAGATTATTATTATCATTGTTCATTTTTTTTTATTTTCTTTTTAATTAAAATTTAAAATCAAAATTGTAAAAAAACCTAACTTAAGTTTTATTGTAATCTAGTTTATTTTCTTTTGGTATGGAAGAGCTGAGCATCCTGACACAAGTATTTAATATGTACTTAAAAGGGTGCTCATATCTTATCTTTTTATTGATGTATTTTTTGATAATGAATAAACAATATTTTGATAATGAATAAACAATATTTTTTTTTTTTTTTAAAGATCCGCCGAAAAGTAATGGATACGGATACGGTTCTTTCTTCTCCCTCGGATATCCGAAACATCACTAGTATCGATATTCCATAGGACGTTAGCTAACAATTTAATGGAATTGTCTATTAACTTTAGCGATCTATAATATGTATTGGAATCAATAAAAATTAATCGCATGGTGCTTCTAAGTTCAAGGTTATTAATGAATTTGTTACTTTAGGGCGTAAATCTAATATATAACATTCTCGTGTCACGGTGTGCGGGACCGAACTCCTCCGAAACGGCTCGACCGATTTTCGTGATCCTTAGCGTGCATATCGGCCAGGGTGGATATTCGATCAACATCTATTTTTCATCCCCCTAAATGTTAAGGGTAATCCACCCCTCATTTTTTGTTTTTAATTTTTGGACGAATTTTTTGTTTTTATTTTTTTATAATGTGGCATTAAAAAATACATACAACCCTAAATTACT
The DNA here is from genome assembly GCA_905404175.1 of Anthocharis cardamines. NCBI lineage: Eukaryota > Metazoa > Arthropoda > Insecta > Lepidoptera > Pieridae > Anthocharis > Anthocharis cardamines. Next base: position 5,117,124 of record FR989954.1, read on the forward strand.
TTTTTATCAACAACCCCTGCTTTTTAGAAATTATTTACATGGCAAAACAACGATTGCCGGGTCAGCTAGTTAATTATAAAATAATAACACATTCAAAAATATTTAATTAGATAATAAATCAATTATCTACAGGGATATTTGTGTTATAATAATTTATGAATTAGAACACGAATTTTGTAGGTACGAGTATATTTGGCTGGTTGGCACGTTCGATAGCACACTTGCCGTGCGCATCGATGGGTCATGGGTTCGAATCCCACCGGGAGGATATGTTTATAATTTTCTGTAAACATGTCTTCCCAATGTCTGGTAACTTCGGGCCTTGAACGGTGGGAGGAATATTGGTCCGGGAGCCAGCAACAGATTTTCATGACCAAGTTCCTCTCAAGCGGTAATTAGTAAAATGCATCAGAGTATAGTATTATGAAGCCTCGTGAACGTCAGCTGGCGCTCGGGTGGGGGGATGAGTGGTTATAGCCTCCTTCCTTAAGTGGAGCAGCTGACGGTTTTTCCACCAAGATACAGCCAGCTGACCTATATATTTATCCACAGTTACATATAAGCTATCATCAGGTAAATTTTTGTTTGAGAGGAAATCACGGAAAATAATTTTTTTTTCATGTTCGAGACACCAGCTGACGTATAATACACTATGTTGTAAGCAGCTGATTATTTTTTTTCGTTGAGATATTGGATTAGCTACAATTTGACAAATTTTTAGCTGAGAGGAAATGAATGAATGTATTTTTTTTTCCTTCGTGCGTGGGACCGCTCATCCCCCCACCCGAGCGCCAGCTGACGTTCACGACGCTTTATAATACTATACTCTGATGCGTCTGACGAATTATCTCTCGAGAGGAAATAATTAACCAAATTTGCACCTGGCTCCCGGACTATATCGAAAATCCGTCCGGGTAACGAACCCCCGTTTATAGATGGAAAAACCGTGAAGTGCATATTGCGCGTTTCGGTTTCAATCTATGGATTTCCGTTAGGTTATTATTTTAACTTTTGAAAGTAAAAGCTTATGTAATTATAAATATAAAAGAAAAATAACGATAAAAAATAAGATAACATTATTATTATATGTCGTTTTTTCATTAACTTTTAAGGTAAAGTCAATACATTTATGAGAATATTTTATATGTGCGGAAAAATATAGATATCTTTCAAAAGAATAGTAGCTTCCACAATTATAGTACTCGTAATAAAGACAAAATTAGTGCACCAACCACAAGGCTGCATAAAACGAGTAATTCTTTCCAAGGCAATTGTATACGTTTTTTCAACAAAATCCCTAGTGAGATACAAGTGTTGTCAATAAATAAATTTAAATCGTACGTTAAAGTAAAACTACTTGCTAAGGCCTATTATAACATTTAAAATTAATATTTAAACGATCCTAGTGCTTGGATATGATTTGCTCCAGTATAAAGAGGTAACGCGACTGAATCTCTCGGCTGCAATTCCAGACTCGGGGGCGATCGTCAACATCCACGACTTTTTTAATGTAAAGTGGGAGCAAACCGTGATCCATGTAGTATTAATTTATTTCAGAATAATTAATATTATTATTATTTTCTTATGTAGCCAAGTTCACATTTCAAGGATCGTCATGCTCGCTTAAATGTCATTGCTTGTGGCGGCGTCCATACGTCGGGTTGTCTCTCTCCCTAAAATATGGCGAGGGGGCCGATGGCTGGCCATGCGTCATGCTCGTGAACGGGTGCTACTTGTGGTGACAGGTCGAACTTGAATTCGTGTATGCGGTGATATTAGTTATTTCGTCTATATATTTGCGTGTTGTTCCCACGAGAATGTAAGTGAGTGCTCCTATTTCAATATACTTACTGCTGATAGAGGACAAATCTGATTTTATTTATTTATTTTTATTTTTTAGTTTATATATATTTTTTGATTATTATAGTTAATTACTTAAAGATGTCATGTGGAATGGTTGCAGCTCCTTACAAAACATTTGTAAAACAAAAACTTGGCGATTAAAAAGAGTGGCGGCGAGTTTCTTGCCAGTTCTTCTCGTCCGCCCTACGCCCTTGATTTGAGAACTGGCAGTAATTGTAAAATTAGAAGCATTTAATATGTATTTTTTATTGACGTTCATAAGTGTACATTGTGTTACCTAAATGAATAAATGATTTTTGAATTTGAAATTGAAAATTTGGTACCTAGTAAAATATTCTTAGGGGTTTTTTTTAACGCAAGAGGAGCGCCTTTTGCATTAGTTATTAGAGATCTCCACAAGAGAATACTAATTTTAGAATAATTATTACAATACTAATATTTTTTTTAGTATCGATTAAATTGTTACTATGACGATTAAGATGGCCTTGTTACAACCGCGTTGTCACGGTATTATTTGAAGGAGATATCACCGAAGTCTTAGGACTAGTATAAAACCTACTATTTTAAACTTGATAGGGGTTTACTAGATACGATTTTACAAGTATATATAAATTAATAATATTTAAGTATTGTAATAGATAAAACTCAATCTTTTTATATGTGAACATTCTCGATACCGTTGCACTGTAAATCTAAGTGGTTTTTTGCAATGTCATTAAAAAATTGACGGGCTCGTTGGCGCGTTCGGTAGTATACTTGACATCGATGGGACGTGGGTTCGAATCTCACCGGGACGAAATGATACATAAAAAAGGTGTTAATGCATTTTTCTTTAAAGAATAAATAAATTTAAAAAAAAAACAATTCTGAACTAATTTTTACAATATCTTCTAGTTTATACCAAGGTTATGCCGTCTACGTGTCCTATCTTGCTCTTTTATTTGAGAGGGATGATTGGTTTGACTTTTGAATAACCTGCCTTTGAGGACAAGTGGAGATAAAATGTTGGAATAAGTCATTGAGTATATTTTGAATAAATTAACTATTTCGCTACGAAATTCTTTGAAATTTAATAGCTCTATATAAGAGGAAGTTTGTGTAGAATACAGAAGAGAAGCACGTCAGGGAAACTCGGAAACTGAAATCTAATACAGAACTGACTTGTAAGATTTCTTTGATCTGAAAAGGGTAGAATGGTTGTCAGAATATTATCTTTATATTTAGATTCCTTAACACAGTATATTACTTACTAGCTGGCGCCCGCGACCTCTTTAGCCTTCATCTTAAGCTGAGCTTTTAAGTAAGCTATTTAAATGAAGATAATTATTCTTTCTGACATCCGATTTCGATGCAACAAAGTTTTGATGTTGCCCCAGACTACACTTAATCTATGTGTCAAAATTACATGAAAAGCAATGCAGTATCTTCGGAGATTAGCGTGAACAAATAGACAGACAAAAAAGTTAAAATTGATTTTATTTATACTGTTTCCCTTCTTTAACTTTTCTGGTAAAATTTTTCAATCTACAGTTTTTTTATTTCACTGTTTTATAATATGTATAGATAACATGAGTAGTAAACACGATAATTATTTATATACTTAAAAATGAATAATAAGGTTTAGTAAACTGTTCTGTAGTATATGACTTTAAAGTTGTCATAATACTTTGGGCACAACAAACAATAAACCGGTTTCCATACAGGCAAAATTTCAGTAATCTATGATTTCATCAAACCCTAATACAACCTCGCTTTTTTAATTCTTGAAGGATAAAAAAGGAAAGGAGAAGTTAGAGTATTACATAGTACGTTACACTCACCGCTACGAATGTGGCTACGGCGTAGCATATTATCGTAGAATTGAACAGTCGAGCGTAAGGTTCTCTTGACGGTACATACATACAACATAGGCTATAGTACCTTCATCTACATTGCACCCGTGTGAAGCCGGGGTGCACTGCTAGTGTTAAATAATTTTGTTTCCTTATAAATAATACCGGCTAGATAATCATAGTGGAAAAGTAAATACTTTGATTATTTTTATCTGAGTGGTTTGTATTGCAAGAAGATTAGCATTAATCCCTAATTATAGTCTTATACGATTAACCCGACAACAATACTGTGTCAACAGCCACTGTTTTTCAAAGGTATACTAGCATTATCAAACATTGTTTACTTTGGAAAAAGCGCGTCCACGTTGTATGCAAACAATCCGTATTTCATCAGATTAACATTGTATACTTTGTCTATTAATTACAATGTACAAAATCACCATAAAATATTCGTCACTTGATGTTATATTTACTAAAAAATAACAAATCATGATGAATTCATTCATCATAAAGTCAGTTCAAAAAGTATTACAAAATATTATTGACGGACTGAAACTAGTTAAGCTGTTTCATTACGAATATACTGTAGCTGATTTTATGTACTGTAATATGTATTACTTCCACATAAACTGTTAAGGCCTATATTGCAAGACTGGACTCAGGCTTGAATCATGATTAAATACTTGTCAAATCACATTATCTCTATTTAAGACACAGGCAGCGGGGAGACAGCGACCACGGTTGCTGAAAAGCATCCGAAACGTCGGGATAAATAATTTAAACATAATAAATAATAAATTGCGTTTTAATCTGGTATACAGTATTTTATTTAAATGTGTGTTAATAAAAACAATATCACATTATCTCTATACAAACTTAACTGTTCTCAAATATATTTTTCGACTCGAGTTACGTCATCCAATACAGCCCTTAAAGTTTGAGTTAGACACGATGATAAAATATCAAACAGCGGCTTTACTACCGATATTATAATTGCAAACTGAAGAAATTTCGAACTGAAAACCAAATTTTAACAAAGCTCAAAATGTTTAAAGTTTATTTTAATTTGTGATTGTATGATTTCGGTAAAATAATTTTTTTTAAGAATTTTCTTGTTCGAGAGATTACTCTCTATTAACTTACCCTCTTTTTATATATTTAGTATGATTATCGATATATTTATATATCAAGTATGTTATATATCTTACACTGCAACATATTAAAGTTAATTAAAAAGGATTAATTATATCGTGCAGATGGTATACGCTAACACATACAGATTTACTGTTGTATGTTATATGCATCAAATGCTATATATATCTTAAAAATAAGTAATATTTTAAAAATTACTATAGTAGTAGATCTAATACATTATAAACACATCAATCCCACGAGCGAGCGCAACATAACACAAGTTTTCTTACGCGGTGAATTGCAATTTAAGATGTCGATAAGTTTCATCAATTTGTGTATACGTAGAGCACACTTGTAATAGCTTGCATTTGTATATAGCGAGATAAACTTAATAATGATTTTTATTAACATATTTGACGGGTTCGTTGGCGCGTTCGGTAGAACACCTGCCATGCGAATCGATGGGTCGTGGGTTTAAATCCCACCAGGACCACATGTTTATAATTTTCTATACCTAAGCATGTTTTCCCCACGTCTGGTAACTTCGGGCATTTATCGGGTGGGAGGAATATCTAATTTCCGACCGGGTAACGAACCACCGTTCATAGATGGAAAAACCGTGAAGTGCATATTGCGCGTTTCGGTTTCAGTCTATGGATTTCCGAATGCTCGAAGTAAAAATTAGGTCGACAGCGCATCATTGTCTGATGTTCTGTGGCTGCGGTATCACCTACCATCAAGTGAACCTCATGCTCGTCTGTCGATATCTGACATAAAAAAAAAAAAAAAAAAAAAAATAAAAAAAAATAAAAAAAAAACTGTTCTCAAATATATTTTTCGACTCGAGTTACGTCATCCAATACAGCCCTTAAAGTTTGAGTTAGACACGATGATAAAATATCAAACAGCGGCTTTACTACCGATATTATAATTGCAAACTGAAGAAATTTCGAACTGAAAACCAAATTTTAACAAAGTTCAAAATGTTTGAAGTTTATTTTAATTTGTGATTGTATGATTTCGGTAAAATAATTTTTTTTAAGAATTTTCTTGTTCGAGAGATTACTCTCTTACCCTCTTTTTATATATTTAGTATGATTATCGATATATTTATATATCAAGTATGTTATATATTTTACACTACAACATATAAAAGTTAATTAAAAAGGATTAATTATATCGTGAGCTGGTATACGCTAACACATACAGATTTACTGTTGTATGTTATATGCATCAAATGCTATATATATCTTAAAAATAAGTAATATACTATAGTAGATCTAATACATTATAAACACATCAATCCCACGAGCGAGCGCAACATAACACAAGTTTTCTTACGCGGTGAATGCAAGATGTTAAGATGTCGATAAGTTTCATCAATTTGTGTATACGTAGAGCACACTTGTAATAGCTTGCATTTGTATATAGCGAGATAAACTTAATAATGATTTTTATTAACATATTTGACGGGTTCGTTGGCGCGTTCGGTAGAACACCTGACGTGCGAATCGATGGGTCGTGGGTTTAAATCCCACCAGGACCACATGTTTATAATTTTCTATACCTAAGCATGTTTTCCCCACGTCTGGTAACTTCGGGCATTTATCGGGTGGGAGGAATATCGAAATTCCGATCGGGTAATGAACCTCCGTTCATAGGTGGAAAAACCGTTAAGTGCACATTGCACGTTTCGGTTTCAGTCTATGGATTTCCGAATGCACGAAGGAAAAAATAGGTTGACAGCGCATCATGTGGCTGAGGTATCACCTACCATCAAGTGAACCTCATGCTCGTCTGTCGATATCTAACATTAAAAAAAATATATTTGTACATTTAATAAAATATATTTTACTGGTAAAACGCGATTTATTTATTATACTTACACTGAAAGGTGACATCTGTCTGATTTGAAAATTCAAATAAATTGATTTAAATTAGATGTTAATAAATCAGGTAATAAATCTTAAAAGTTAATACCTGAGTGCTCTAGTAAGTTATGAGGCAGACTTATTTCCAGGTCTGTTTCACTAAACATTTTTTTTCATTGGCCAGTTTTTTATGCACTGCCAGTACGAAAATATTTTTTTATCTTATTGTCAATCTATATATGTATTTATATATATAATTCTTCTGTGAGTGTGTATGTCACTGAACTTCTCTCAAACGACTGGACCGATTTTGATGAATTTTTTTGTGTGTGTTCAAGGGGATCTGGGAATGGTTTAGATTCACAAAAAAGTTTGAAATTTTCAAATTAAAGACGTGTAGACAGGACAACGTCTGTCGGGGCCACTAGTATGTATATATAAAAGAAAATTGTGTTAGTTACACCGTTTATAACTCAAGAACGGCTGTACCGATTTTTACGATATCTTATTTGTTGGATTCCTCTATGTCCCGAATAAAAGAATAGCTATTAAAATATCGGAAAAATTCAAGAAAAAAATATATGCAAAAATTAATTTTAAAATAAATAAGGTTCGGAACTCCGCCATCTTGACAGCTCACGTCATGCATTCTTAGCTTTTTTGGAATAACAGATGTCCAGTGCAAATCAGTGACATATTAGACAATTATATGTATAAAAAAGTGGGCAAATGGGCATATTCAAATTTAAGAATAATTATATAATTTCTAAGCCAAAATTGTGGCAGAACAACGTCTGCCGGGTCCACTAGTATAGCATATATTTGACTAGTTGGCTCAAATAGACGATTAATTTATTTAAAATAGGAAAGTACATAATTTAACAGAGGTTTGTATTTTCTAAACTATTGGATAATAATATTGGTAAATAATAATAATATATACCTAATAATAATAATATAAAAATAAAAAATTAAATAGTGTGCAAAATGCAGCTTTATCTCTGAAAAGCGATCTCATCCAGGCACCCGAAGTAATTATATACATTTAAATTAAAAACTTACTTAAAATAGCACTGCACATTTATTTAACTTTTGTTAAGTAACACAAGTGCAAGTTACATGATCGTTTCAATCCTATTAAAGTGTAAAATGATGAAAACATTTTAGCAGTAAGTAGCCACGTGTTTATTAGCAACTGAGTAATTTGAGTTCCTTTCAACGCGACGGCCGTAAACAGTTTTACAACTACCCACCATCTGGCGACATCGGTGTCTAATGTACCAGATATATGAAGGTTTATTACGAGTGGGCTGATAGCTCTAATTATTACGTCTTCAACTAAAGTCTTAAAGAAGGTATAATATTTGGCATAAGTAATAGGTAATTTAATGGCATGTATCTTTTAGATGATTTATAACTCAAAAGCTTACGCAATCGTTGTCTGTTATTTTAGAAGATAATGTATTCTTGTTTCTATAATTGATTTTAGTTTATTAATAGATTAGGAATTAAAATATATAGAGGGAAGCCGATAGAAGTCGGCTTGTTATGACTCTTCACTATTGCTTTAAAATATTTTTATTTCGTTATCACTAAAGAATCTTACATGATTATGGCCAAGACACATTTTGATTAAGGTTTTGTAGAAAACTTAAGAGCTTGGCTCTCCATAAATCTGTTTTTTAAAGTGCAAGCAACGTGTACCTACTCGTTTTGGCGTTAATTACATGAAAATTTTATATTTTTTGAACGAATTTTTTGCATAATATTTCTTTCGCTAAATTTCCGATAGTTTAGTAGTTATTCTGCTATTCGGGACATTGTCGAATCCAACAAATAAAAGATAGAAATGTATTATTTAAATTTGATGCAACCGTTCTTAAGTAGTTATTAATGGTTTAACTGACACAACTTTGTTTTAAATATATAGATTATTATACAGGTATTCAATGTAAATTAACCTAAATCAAATTAATTATTTATTAAAAAAAAATACTCGTATAGTACTTACGTTAATATTAATTTAGGTCTATAATTCCGTATGACTTGACCACGTTTAAGCAATTTTGTATGACAAGTCAGAAGAATAGCACCCCAAAGTAAGATATGTTTATAATAAAAATTCAAAGACGAAATTGCAAGGTGACCTTATCTGACTATAAATGACTTTATTATGGAAATTATACTGTATCAAACGTACAGATAAGTGACGGTTACATGTAAAATATACGTGTTCTGTCTCAGGATTGAGAGCCATTCCAGATAACCATCTTTATCTATTCTTGACATTTTTTTTATAGAAACCAGAAATAATTTATTGTTATTAACAAATAAGGGAACTGTTTTTCCAGCAATTGGTCTACTGATTTATTATAAGGAATCATAGCAAACTCATCACAAGAACATAATATATAAGAAGAGATACAAGTTATTAATATAGATGCATCCTAACACATGTTTCACAGATACAGTTAAAACAAAAGAAAATATTAAAGTGGTACACAATCGCAAATGCAAACGTTCACAGAAAATACTAATTTAATTTAATTTAATTTAATTATACATATGAATACTTAATAATAAACAAGTTAATTAAAATAGGGGCAACAATAACAATGATTTTAATTTTAATTCTAAATCGTACCTGAAAGCAGCAGGTCTACTGAAAATACTCTGTCCATCATGACCCCAACTTATACTGATTGGAACTAACATTTCGGATCGGCTAAAATAATTAATTAGAAAAGAAATATATTTTAGTAATATTTTTTAAAATTGCATGTATGTGTGTATATTAAGTAAATGATATCTAATTATTATTAAAAAAAATTTTTTTAGACAACTTAGTATAATCCGTTGCCATAATAAAGTGATATATTAACTAAGAGAGCAGTCTTTAATCGTATTTCAAATAAAAAAAAAATACTCTGATTTTAAAATGGTACATACAATGGTAATTGTAGCATCATAACCGGATGCATAAGACTTTCGTAGCGATCTCAGCGCGATGTGAGTACTTATGTAGAAACCGCGGCAAACATCCGAGGCGGCAACACTGAGGGCAAAGGCGACGTATCTTGCAACATCGCGGTTACTTTTAGCGCTGCCGCTCATTAAGCCATTGGTGGTGACAACTAGACGCGACCACTAGAGCCCTATCGCGGCCTTCAGTCTCAGCCATTAATTACATGGGGGCGTTAGCCTCTAAAGTTGTCGAGGAGTCGTTCCGGTGGGATTCGAACTTGCAACCCAACGAAGTACAGTAGGAGTGAGCGCTTAATTTGCAAAATGTATGAAATACACACAGCTTGTGGCGGCCATCTGTGGCTACACTGTGGTGGTTTAATGTGCGGCAGCGCTTATCCTAGTACGGTGTGTTTATTCTGCCGCGCGTATCGACCGGTTGGCCGGGCACGTACTGTTGCTCGTTTAGCGCCTTTATCGCTTAATCCAGCGCTTTAACCAGATTTAAGCGCTTTTGAGAATCCAGCGCTGTTAATAATGATTTTATTATATTGTAAACCATACAATTTTTATTAAATATTTTTTACAACATGTAGCATTCCCAAATATAATAATAATATTTTTTAAATTACTGTAATTTCTAAATATATATTAAATAACTTTGTGTTAAAAAGTGTCATAATTACTAGAGATATCATATAATTATTTTTAAGCAATTCAAGCGCTTTTTTTTTATACGTAGCGGCTCCCTTTCTCCTCGAAGAGTGAAGACTGGCGCGCGCCGCCGGCTTCAGTTCCCGTTGTCGCACCGAAGCTACCGCTCGGCCTCGACACCATCCATGACGGCTGCCGATCACAACCTCTAACACAACAAAACTAAAACGCAATACAAACGTCACACAAAATCCAACGCACCTTCGATATTCGAATTCGACAAGTTCAAGATTTTACCTCGCGAATGAATTTAAACGTCGCGTGTGGTATATAAAAGATTTTTGTTGTGTCATGTGGGATTGTGCAAAGCTGTGTTGCATTCGAGGTAGATAGAGCGGTAAGTTTCTCGATAAATAAAATATGTAGAGGAATGGTTATTATAAACGCTGAAGGCCAAAGGTTAGACCTTGAACGGTAGCGCACAGCATGACAAGTCATTGTATGTAGTAAACACGTCGTAATGATATCTGATAAGAGATTTAATCTTTTTTCGTAAGCTTTACGTCGCAACAATGGTTTTTATCGACACAATTATTATTAAAATCTTTGTTCGATTCGGCTTTAAAAGGTTCATGAAGTATATTATTAGATATTCGTACATGAAGGTGTATTGATACCGTTTTTGTGTATACTAATAAATAAGAAATATGTATATATTTCTTTATTATTTAGTATCCCTACCTGCTAAGCTATTAGTACTTTTTCAGAAATGGTAATTTTCAATTTTCATGTCTGACAGTCTACGAGGTCTACGCCGCAACTGTCGTAGACGCTCGTAGCAATTAGTGTCATAAAGTTTGCGTTATTGGTATTTTATAGCACGGTCGAAAACTTTTCTTATAATAATATAAGTTATAATGTATTATTTATTTGCAAACGCTTAGAGATTACGGAACGTATTTGACTTATTAATATTATTTAAAATTATCCTGAAAAAAAAAATGTATGTCTATGAGTGCCATACTTATAATTAAGATATTATTATTATATGAATCACACAGCTGTAATTTTTCATCAATATTTAATAGCTGTATTAATAGATTCGATTTGAAAACTATCTTATTTAATAAGAAACAGAATCCAGATATCGATAGATGTATTCCGAGCAGTGGCGGATTTACACATTTTCGGCGTATAGGCTATCAAAATTTTGCCGCCCTAGCCTCTAATTTCCGAGTTAAAAGTAGCCTATTATTATTTTCCGATGCTTTTTCTATAGTAAAGAGGACAAGCAAGCATGCGGTTCACCTGACAGAAATCGAACACCTTCATCTGAAACACTAAATGATATCCAAATGCATTGCCAGCATTCGAGGTAGGAATAGGTCCATAACTAATTCCACAAATATCATCTTACGCCGCGTTATCTTGTACGTCAATCAAATGAAACAACGATCAAAGGCTTGATCATATAAATCAAAAAGGGAGTTATGTGTTAGATATCCACGCGTTAAGTTATTGTGAAATTTTGTTGCGGTAACATAAGCGGCTGAGATTAGTCTGAAGTTGAACAGTTCCACTGAGCTCTCACCAGTATAAATCAAATCTGTTCAAGCTATTATTATATAATACTTAATCAAAATTAGCAGGAATATGAGTTTCTGGTGTAACCTCTGGTGGGAATCGAATAAGTTAAACCATTTTTAACGTTCCGTATGCTGTTATTTCATGAAATTCGTAGAAATATAATGTTTTTGGAGAAAAAACAAACCTTAAGGATTGACCTTGTCACGATCAAAAATTGTCACCGGCGCAAAGTATGTAATATCATGCAACACGACTATACGGTTTGAAATTCCTGCAGTTAACTACCTAAATATAAGCCTACAAACCTTGGGCGGATTTGTCACACAAATGAAATATTTTCCACGAGAATTTTACTACTAACTTTACTTCTGTTTTCAAACTTTGTTCATAAAACATGAAAACATTACATTTTATCGATCAAAAGTAATATTTTGAATAATTTTCGTGTTGGTCCAAGTTGTCTTTTAAATGTATTATATTATATAAATATTATGAAATAAGTTGTTGACATTGAATTCAAATAAAAATCAACTTTTAAGATATGAATACTTGACTTGAGCCAACAGGAACACTTTGTTTTAGAAAATTGTGCAGCATTTTTGTCTTTATAATAATTGGAACAGATATACCAAAGGAGAATTTTATGTTAAGAGTTTTGTCATCTTGTTTAAATCTTGAATTTACAATCGTTTGCTCGCGTTTTAACTAATGGTAAGGTGACAACCTGAAATATTATGATTGTATTCTTTGATTCTAATTAGCTAGATGCTTGTAAGTGATGTTATAACTTCATTATTGTTTACACATTATTATTATTACATATTCTTATTAAAGCGTCTTGAATTGGTTTCCAATAATAAAATAAATAATACTAAATTTTACTAAATAGTTTAGGAGAAATGAATTACGATTGGAAAACGAAATGTTTGAGCAACAGATTTACCTATATTATATATCAATCTACAAGGAAATCTAAAGTAAGGTCGTGTGAATACGTAATTACAGACTTACGCCACGGTAAAAGAAATAGAAATTCTCAGGAACAAATAAGTACTGTAACAAGCTAAAATTGTATTTAAGATCATACGTTGCGATAAGTTATGAGTTGTCGTCATGCGTACAAGATTAATGTGATTGATTATGGACAGGTCAACTTTTTATTTAACACTAGAATACGGTCCGGGTTCGCACGGGTGCAAGTAGATGTACTATAAAAACCTCGATACTCGCTGATAATGTAGCTTGCTATTGATGAAATAATTTTTAAAATCGGTTCAGTAGATCCAGAGATTACCCACTACAATCACACAAACTTTACCTCTATATAATATTAGTATAGATTAGTATAGACTAGATACACTATTTTTACCATACTTAGGACCCAAACGAAAGGAAACGTGTTTATTGGAATCCTACATACTTAGACACATATTAAGAGTAAGAAGAATGTAACAAAATTATTATGCTGAACTAAAAGAAAACTAGGATACTTTCTAAAAAGATATTTAAAAAAATAAGGCGTAGTTACATTAACAATTACAGATAATACGATAATACTACAGTATTATTTTACTCTATCTATGCTTGACTACAATATGATATATAGTATTTATTACGACTTTATATTGGACGTCTTTATCAAAGATTCTGTAAAGATGAAGAACAATTAAACCTACATACAAAATATATTTAATTTTCAAAATGTTTCTTAATTTGGTAGGTATGAGAATAGCTTGTAAAATATATTTCATACGGTTATGTGATTAGGGTGTCCCTATCCAGATTTTCTTTTATTTTATTTTTATTTGATATCAAAAAACACCTGTAACCCCAAATTACAGTGTCCAGCAAAGTGGGCATCGGTCAACTAGTAATGCCATTAAATATTATGAGTAAAGTAAACAGCTCTGTAAAAATAATAACTTTGTAAGAAACGCCATCAAAAAGTTTTGCATATGATTAAACTCTCACAAGTTTGATAGGTTATTGTTTATTATAGCGGCTATATTGGATACTATAAGACCGTAATATATCTTAGATATTAAAACAATTTAAGCAGTAAAGGAGTTTGTATATAATTTGTATATGTACTCTCATAAAAATAAAAAAGTACTTCTTTAGTACAAGTTATCTGAAAAATACATCTATTTAAGTGAAATAAATTTTACCGATTAAAACGCTTAAATTAAATTTATCCTGACCTTCAAAACCTTTCAAATGTTTCCCAGCAAACGTAGACAGACTGAAAGGTGACAGCTATCTGATTTCAATTATCACAAAGTTGCCATATTAACGCAATCTATTCCTATGGAGTTGATATTTGATGTAATTTTCTATAATAGTTTAAATCTCGTTTTAATTTTGCTCAACAAAGAAATTTAAGAATCCAGATGGAAATATGTACATAAGTAATTTTAATAAACGAATTGCAATTGAATCTTTTGACGTTATGACATGTTTTTTATAATACCTAGTAATGTTTTTAATTTTAAAACAACAAGACACAATATTAAAAAAAAATATGAATTTGAACGAATTAATAATATTATAATTACATTATAATATATTCCGTTACGTATCCTGGGTTACCTGGAACAAAACGCTACTAAGCGATAAGGCTGCCCTTTGTTCGGAATATTACAATGTATTATTTTTTTTTAATTATAAAACTAAGACAGCCCTACACAACACCATCAATGTCGTTCTTAATAAGAATATAATTACGGGGTATTCAAGCATAAAAAGTTCATTAAACATTTAAATATCGCCGTAAAAACAAATTAGGAAAAACACGCTTCTGAATATTAACTAAACTGCAAAATTTATACAAATTGTTAACTTTGCCGTATTATGGAAACCACAATTTGCGTTAACTATGGCATTTAAGAAGGTAACTAACTGTTTGCATGACTTCATCCGTATAAAATTCTGATACGATGTTGGTCCTAATTATTATATATTTTTTTATATTTCGATTCATGCATCAATCCTCTCTAAAGGCCGAAACCGATTTAAAATTAGTTTAGTTACTTATTTATAAATAAAACAAACTTACAATACTTATTTGACATGTATTTTTTTCTAAATTGCGATATATACATGTTCTGAAAACGGGCTTCGACGGGCTAGGGTAACGAATCACTGTTTATACATGGAAAAACAGCACATTGCGCGTTTCGGTTCTTTGGATTTTCGAATGCTTCAAGTAAAACATAGGTTGATAGCGCATTATTGACTGATGTTCTGTGGTTGGGGTATCATCTACCGTCTAATTAATCTTATGCTCGTCTGTTGATATCTATCAAAGGCAAATCCACATGTTTTTTTTTGTTAATTAGTTTTTTTACGAGTAACCATAAAACGGCAGAAAAATATCACATGCGTGCAAAGGTCGCTTCTGATTCTACTATCAGTGGTGATGTTTGAATTATACAACTATTTATAAATTAGTCACTTTTAATGCGGTCAAATATTTCACTTCACTTTCATGGTTGAACCAAAATAGTGGAAATAGAACCTACATTCGTTGGCTTACATGAATAATAGGTTCAATTTTTAAATAAAAACAAGGTTGGTTACCATTTATAACTCAAGAACGGCTGCATCGATTTTAATGATTTCTTTTTTGTTGAGTTCAACTCCGTCCATCTCCGACATATACCGATAATTAAAATAGCTAATTTCGGTGGGATTCGAACCCATAACCCATCGGAGCGCACGCCAGGTGTTCTACCCAACGCGCCAACGGGCCCGTCAAAATTTATCATTCGGACAATATTTATTCT
Organism: Anthocharis cardamines; assembly: GCA_905404175.1. Taxonomy (NCBI): domain Eukaryota; kingdom Metazoa; phylum Arthropoda; class Insecta; order Lepidoptera; family Pieridae; genus Anthocharis; species Anthocharis cardamines. The sequence continues at coordinate 5,132,814 of FR989954.1, forward strand.
AATTTCAATAACACATTCAGTATAATTTGTTACTCTTACACTAATCGATATTTTTACAGGAAATTAAATTACATATTCTAGATTATATTCAAACATCTTCAGAATAAAGTTTTAAGTCATATTCTTTTACAAAGGTCAAAGACAACTAAAATTTTATCTTAACTTTATTCAGTCTTACATTTAAAAGCTTAAAATACATTGGAATTTTCATTGCAAGATATTTTAAAGTAGAATTTCTGACAGCTTAAAATGTTAGACTAAAAAAATTGCTATCTCTGGTCTTACTTTTGATTTTATCGCATCCAGATATAAAATAATTTAGTCTTTTTTAAAATGTAGATAGTATGGTCCGCTTTTAGTTCGAATCATGAATATTTATTTTAAAAATTTACATTACAAAGATTTAGTTACCAGTAACTTCAGAATTCATTTGTACCTACTGATTCAATTACATTTTTACGTTTCTTTGAATATTTCTTACGTGATATCTAAAATGAGGCTGTTAATGCTTAAGTTGTAAATATACCTCATAAAGAATTTAATCAGGTATGTATTTATTTTATGTTTGATTTTCTCTTTTATTGTGATACGAGTGGATTTGAAAATTACGTGTGGATTTGAAAATATATATTGATTCCCCTGAGAGACATCCCAGTGCCGTTTGTGCTCTTTCAACCCAAAAGCAATAGAACAATGAGTTTTTAGTTTCGCAGTTAATATTTTATTTAATTTTATTCATCTATTAGTGTAAATATGGCGAGTTCAATAAAAATCATTTATTCATTTAGGTAACACAATGTACACTTATGAACGTCAATAAAAAATACATATTAAATGCTTTTAATTTTACATTTACTGCCAGTTCTCAAATCAAGGGCGTAGAGCGGACGAGAAGAACTGGCAAGAAACTCGCCGCCACTCTTTTTAATCGCCAAGTTTTTGTTTTACAAATGTTTTGTAAGGAGCTGCAACCATTACACCATGTTCCACATGACATCTTTAACAAATAGAGTGTGACAAATATTTTTTAATATTTATAAAGCCCATGACTTGGGTAGCGTGGATATGAGAATTTTTCCCCTTCCTACGCATGTAAGTTTCATAAAATCTGAAATAATGTTTTTTAATTTTAAATCTAAGGCAGAAATTATATTTAAGAATATTTATTTTAAAATGATGGTTTTCACGCCATTCGTATTTAATAGACACGGATATTTCAAAATTCCTAAGTGGATATACAGTGTAAAAAATAGATAATTATTATCAAATCTTAAGCTGTTTGGTGATAATAATATAAAAAGAGGTTTATTTTTATAAGATTCACAATCTTCTTTCTGAGAGTAGATCGTTTATATAAAGTTTATTTTCAAGCTTTTCCTACTTATTTCCTATATTCATAATCACTCAGCTTCACCACTCCACTGTTTAAATGAAATACGAATGTATGAATTATTCTAATATCTTGGAGTTAATACATTCAATAAATAAATGAAACATGAACAAATTGAGAACTCTTCTTTCATCGTAGTCAGTTTAAAAAGTGAATATAAATTCATTCAAGGCAAATATTCAGAAGGATATATAATATATAACGTAATTAATTAGTATTATATTCTCAAGCAGAACTGTTGTTTGTTCAAATACTAAACTAACACAGAGTTACGAGTGCGTAGGTTGCTACTCCACCATACATAAATAAATTGCTATCCAGATTCGGGGGTTTCACGAAATTGTAAAATTCATGAATATGCTAAGGAGATATAGATTATGATGTATGTGCTCATAAATATGCATTTTGGGAACACGACGTAAAGCAAATATCGAACAGTTTCTTTGCACGAATTTTTAAAGGTTTGGTTTTATTTTTGAATTCCAAAAAAAAATAGAATTTGAAATGAATCCTACTTAATAATATTATTATATGTTAAAGTTTGTGAGGATGTATGGATGGATGTTTGTTACGCAATGCAAAAAGTACAGAAGGGATTATGATGAAACTTTACAGTACATACTATTGTTTAAATATCAGAATAAAAATGAGTTAATTGGTCAAATAATAACGATGAGTATGAATATCAACTAAGAGGGAAAAATCCTACTATCTGAGTGCTGTTTCGGCGTGCGGTGTAAAAACCGTAAGAGTTACAGAATAAATGGTATCCCACCATATATTATTTCATTTAAGCGAAGTGTCTTGCAGTAAGTAGAAAAGGCTCTAAATTAGATAATAATCGAAGTCGCCGCGGACGAACGTAGAAGCTAGTTGAATTTAAGTATATATAATATAATAAACAATACACTTCAATATCTAATTTCAGCCATAGCTCTGTATATGAAACAATAATTGTATGACAGGTATAATCAAAGATCACGATGTGTATGAGAAACATTATATCGCTTTACCGGGCTTTTCCATTTTAACAATAGAGTACTACCTAATACATATATCGACGTAACGGCGCGTGCTGAATTTTCCTACAGGTTTTGTTTTATAGCTTCCGCACTTTATGGTAATAGGTAATACCGTGTTGTAATAGTATATACCCGTTCGCGGATGGAGTGGCGCTATAACGCTGTTGATGTAGGGTTACCAGATGTAAGATAAAAAAGTCCTTCAATGGAATCTGAAGTAATCTTCTGTTGGAAGAATTACATCTGTTGAATAAAAATGTCTTAAATTATGTCAAATTTGATTAAAACTATTATTTTTAATCGGTTTTATTATTTCTCCAGTATTTCAGCAGTATAGTAAATGAAATATAAAATTCTAAATTATATCACACATTTAAATAAAAGTAGAAATATAATAGACGGGCGATAGTATGGCAACTTTGTGAAAATTAAAATATGGTGACAGTTACTTTTCTGTCCGTCAGTAGTTGTTGAAAGATATTCGAAATTTGATGATAAATAATATAATTAATAAATTGCGTTTTAATACTGTACAATTTATTTTCTTACCTGGCAACCCTGATGTCTTGTTGTCTCTAACGTTACGTTTGATAGGAGTGTTGCATTACGTTACATCATTTGGTGAATTATTTAATAACATGTGAGCAGGTGGTCTTCGATAGCTCCGGTACTGCTCGAGTAATTTTATATCTACGTGATCTTATTTTTGATTGAAAGTCGTGTTAAAAATAACTTTTTATTAATATTATAAAGATATCGATCTCATCCTCTCCGAAATTGTTACTAATACCCGCTTAGAAAGTAATTTTCTTCATCTTTTTAATTGTTTAATTTGATTTTGCATGCTATTCAAGACAAATATAATATCACGCACGACCGATACAAAACTGCTATTTTAATCTTTGTATTAGTTTTACATTCTGTTTTGTGGAGAATAAATAAAAAATAATAAAATACATCGTTTTCTAATTTAATTATACATTTACTCACCTATTATATTTGATAATTCCATATTTACATACATATATTATGAGTCTTCAATGTTATTATAAGTTAACCAACTTAAGTGTTGTTTCTTATTACTAAGTTAGGTTCTTCTTATACTATGTAAACACCATTTTACATTGTTACTAATTAAATTCAATATTCGAAAAGTTTTATTGGCGTAGATGCGTCTATGGTCAAAATATTTAAATCTTAATCTTAATATATTATATAAAATGCAAATGTTCGTACGTGTGTCCACGGTTTTTTCTATCATACGCTACTTTGATCAACTTCCCCTTGGGATGGCAAATACCCCTTGGTCTCTAGGTGTGCATAAGGGAGTTTGGTCGGGGTGGGTGGAAGTGGGTGGTTGTGGGTGGCAAAAATGTGGAATAATATATATCTGTCCTTTTCTAACTAATGTAATCTTCCGTAAAATTCTGAAAATCTCGGAAATGATCTAAAAAGTTCGAGAATGTGTGCAACTGATAAAATCAATCTAGAAAACTTTCTGGAATGATCTAGAAAGTTTCAAAATGTGTGCAATCGCTAAAATTGATCCGAAATGATCTAGAAAATTTTAAAAATTTCTGAAATGATCTAGAAAGTTTTAAAATGGTTTCAATTGTTGTAATCGATTTAGAAATTTTTAAAAAGCTTCTGGAATGATCTAGAAAGTTCCAAAATGGGTGCAATCGATGAAATTGATCCGAAATGATCTAGAAAATTCTAAAAATTTCTGAAATGATCTAGAAAGTTTTAAAATGGTTTCAATTGTTGTAATCAATTTAGAGTGTTTTAAAAAGCTTCTCGAAAGATCTAGAAAGTTCCAAAACGTTTGCAATCGATGAAATTGATCCGAAAAAATCTATAAAGTTCTGAAATGGTTTCGATTGTTGTAATCGATTTAGAATGATTTAGAAAGTTTCTGGAAAGATCTAGAAAGTTCCAAAATGTGTGCAATCGGTAAAATTGATCCTCAATGATCTAGAAAATTCTAAATATTTCTGAAATGATCTAGAAAGTTCTAAAATGGTTTCAATTGTTGTAATCGATTTAGAATGTTTTAAACGCTTCTGGAAAGATCTAGAAAGTTCCAAAATGTGTGCAATCGGTGAAATTGATCCTCAATGATCTAGAAAATTCTAAAAATTTCTAAAATGGTCTAGAAACTTCCAAGATGCCTACAACTTGAAGATACTTTACACCGTATGTTAAATGGTCGAATAAGTGTCTTATTATTTAAGATAGAAATCTAAAATATTTATCTACTTTAGATAATGGATCCTTAAATATTTCTTATACCATTAAACATGCGATGTATTTTAACCCGTGCAACGCCGGGTTTCGCTGCTAGTAATATAATATTAATAGATAACTCTATTATTTTTTGAATTATTCTTCAATAGACAGATTGCTAATTTTTGGCCAAAGGTAGTATAGGTATATTAACTCCAACCTGCGAACACAGAAAACCTCGGTCGCCGACTCCAACGGATATATGTTTTTATGACCATTGACAATTGTCTGTAAAAGTAAAATAAATATATCTAAAATTAACATTAACTTAATCTCCTCTTTTTATATCGCTAATAATATTCGTTGTTTTTCTGTTTTTGTTTCATATTTAGGAGTATTTTCCCATCGACATCATTGAACATTAAGTACATTACCGAGATAATATCTTCTTCTTTGTATTTATTTTATTTTTATAAAGTAATCCTTTACAGCTTACCTATTTCTGCCTCATATATAAAATATTTCTATAACTACATCTATTAAATTAAAGTTAAGCATTTAGCTTACTAGTAAATTCCATCCTAAAAATACTTTTATTTCGGGGGCGAGACATTAAAATCCGAAGAGGATTGTATAAATAAAACAAGCCATTGCCCAAGGGGTGTGGTAAAGAATATTTACGTTTTAAAACTACTCTACAAACGTTGTTCCCAGAATAAAAACGGTTACAACCGCTATTTTATTGCATAAAGGCTTGAGGCGTTCAATGAAGATACAACATAAAGCGACCTTTCGGGGCCTTTACTCGCATAATGGCTTGGCCTTTTCTCTACAATACAATGCTGTCTTGGCCGGTGACATGAGCCAAGTTAGTAAGTCACTCCTTACTTTTGGAACATTTGAAACTATTCAACACTTTGGACTTATCTTTTGTCACTTGTCTAAATTCAAATGCGGGAAAAGTTCAGCAAGCAAGATTCATACGATTATATTATATGTACAAAGTACATATAGTACAGAGTGAATTATTCAAGTGGGCGTTCATGGCCAACTCCGAAACTAAGAGGAACAGCGAAAAGTACTGAAAGGAGTCTCGAGGCCGATTTTTATGAAAACTAAAACTGTATCAATGGTTTTTGAAAAATCAATATTCGTAGCCAGGTTAGATTTTGATAAAAAAACACATACTGAATTATAACACCATTCGATAGTGTCGCTAATAAGGAATATATTTTGGAAAGTAATGATATACGACCAACTTAATGTTCATTGTAGTCATGTTATGTTGTAAAAATTACAATTGAAACTCCTTAAAAATTAATTACAGTTTTGAATATTATTCAGTCAGAAACAATTTAAAATCAAGGCTCTGAGAATTAACTTCGAATTTCGAAATAAAATGGCGGCTCGGTTAAAATGGCTGGTTTCGTAGCTTTATGTAGGTTCGTTTTATGATTGGTTGTAAAAAGTACCTCCGCGGGCAGATTTAATTATTTAATTACATTATAGTCTTGTTTTAGAAAGTCGTATAAAACAATATGAATTATATAATAAAACAGGTTTAAGTTTCTCGAAATAAAGTTCCTTATTTATTTTTGCATATTCTTTAAATGATGTTGACGTAATTATAGAACATATGTATTTCGTAGATCTTATGCTTTCTAAATGGCATACGAATTCGGTTGGTTCATATAATATGTCCATAACATAGAGCAACACGGGCCACCGGCGAACCGGAGGGGAGTAGCCATACGCAGGCGTTCCCCTCTGTCAAAGTACAAGTCCAAATGGTCCTATGCGTACAATAAAACTAGTTGTAGCCACACTTTTCACTAGACTAAATCCAGATGCGCGACTGAATCGACCTCCTAAAAAAATGCCGAATTGTTTGTGTTTCTTGTTGCCAAAAAATATCTGCCACGTCAAATTTACAAAAAGATAGCGTTATCTTTCATATGTAGGTATTTTTTAATCATATTATTACTATTTACTTCTTTAAAACTTAAAAAATTACAATATTATCGGTCGTGTTGTTTCGGATTTTTTTACCAACACAGTCGCTCGACAGATCCGCGTATTGTATGAGCCCTCATACAATACACGGATCTGTCGAGCGACTGATCCGAGTTTATTTCCGAGAAGTCGCTGTCACCGAGCGATAGTGTTGTTGTCGGATTGTTTTAAGTTATCGAAAAAAAATGGCAAAGGAGTCTTCTATACAGAGACAGTTTTGAGATTAAATTTTCTGATTCAAATATTATATTGTGATAATATAGTTATATTGTTAAAATATAATATAATACTTACGCGCGTTAGCACATTTATTAAAATCACTTAGTGTAAACTTCAACCGTAATGTTTTTTTTATTTCCTAAAAATCCAAAGGATATGGAAAATTGTGTAACCCAAATTTAATAATTGCGATATGATCTAGAAAAATGACATATTTTTAATCTTATAATATAAAAAATCAGCTCAATTCTCAATCTGGGAGAGGAGAAATATGAGAAATATAGTTTTCCTGAGATTCTCGATTAATTGAATCGATTACACAATCACAAAAAAAAACCTTTGGAGAAGGTAACTAACTCAAAAGTAATTAAATGCACTTTAAATACAATATATTGCATATAATTACAGTTATGTTATTAAATAAAATATAAATTATTAATTAAAGAAAATTAATATACATAATTATCGATTTTTTATCGATTAAAATCGATCTTTTATTTTAGTCTGTCATTGGCATGCCGCATGACAGTTGTTTACTCTGTGCTAATTCGTTTCGTGTTTTCAACGTTTTGAGTCTGAGTGCTTTCCCGATTGTAGTCATTTAGGAATTGTTACGATTTGACAACTACAAATATCATTGGTCACAGATTTATGATCAGTGTTGCCAACTCAGTGGATTTTCCACTAGATCTGGTGGTTTAGACCTCCCTTTTAGCGGACAAATTTTGGTTTTAGTGGCTAGTGGATTTTCTAGTGGTTTAGAATTTTCCAGTTAGTGGTATGATGCAATATTCAACCACTAGTACGATTAATATGAATACTCTAGTTGGGAAAGATCATTTTAAGGAAAACTATCTTTTCGGATTTTTCGCAGACTTATTTGGATTTTTGGTTGCCGATATTTCGAATGCTTTACAGCTATCATCGCGGGAGGGACTAAGGTTTTAGACGTCTCAAAGACATTATATGGACGCTGTTAAGTAATAGTGTCAACCCACAAAATGATAAAAATGTAAATTTTGATCCAATCGCTTCCTTATGAGCTGGAGTACATTGAAAGTATGAAAAGAGATATAATTTTAATGGTTTAAATAGCAAAAATATTGAAAAAGCTAGCGGCCATGAAACCTTAATTAAAATGCTTAAAATATTTAACAGTAATGCTCTAAATTCTATTATTTTGATTGCTACCAAGAAAACCGATATATATTTAGTGTAATAAGAATAATTGCAAAAAAATCTATTATAACTGCCTCTGTGGCTCTGGACGGTGTTGGACTAAAATGCGCTATATTTTGCTATTATCCGGCTTCTAAAATGCTCTAGTTGCTAAACGATTTGTAATTATGTATAAAGATAGGTAGGTTGGGTATATCTATAAAATAAATACCATATATTATGATTTAAAATTATATTAGTTACAAATAAAAAAATAAATTAAAAAAATAATAACTGTTTTTTATCAACTAAATTAATCATTTCTACAACATTTTTACTGTCATCATCCCCAGATGTTGATAATGAGCCTACACAGCCTACTGTCACTTCTTCCTCAGTAGCACCTCCATTTAAAATTTTCACTTTTCATTTTAACGTTTTACTTTCCACGTAACAAAACAAAAAGAACTACGATGAAACTCCAAAGGAAGAAACACCAGTTCTTCTAGGTTAGTTACGCTAAGATAATAGGTATTAAAGCGAGACAGATATAATATAATACCATAATTATAAAGGGACATGAAACAATAATTAATGCAACATTTTGGTCGGGAAATATCTTTTATTTCTCTATGGTTTTACGCGTCTGAAAAACTATCAATAGAATGGGGGGGGGGGGGGGTTGGGGTGCGATTATGAGAAAAAAAGCGCTAGAGACCCTAGAATTGCACTAGGTCTAGCGACAAATCCACTAAAACGCCAAACACTGGCAATGGATTAGTGGTTTTCTGGTGGATCAGGATGCCACATTTGGTGGATTCGTAAAAATAAAGTTGGCAACACTGTTTATGATATATTTATGTCAGTTATTGATTGTAACATAACCTTACTTTTACTACTTAAAACTCTAATAACTCGGCTCTCAGATTGTCAAAACTAATAGAATTTTCATCGAAGGACTGTTAAGTCTCAATCTATTAATTCACATCAATTTCATATTGTAACATTGGGGGCCCAAAGTTTTATGTAATCGTTTCCATCTCCTTTAAGGGATAAATGAAATAAATATAATAACGAAGTATTTTTTAAATTATTTCGAATATTTTATTATGTACCAACTCATGGTCCACTCTCCTTGACCTGCTACGTGCGCATTATCCGACAAGTTCATTTTTTATTATTGTAGTACGTAATAAATTAAGTCCTTTGTATCACTTATAAACCTAATTTCCCTAACCCAGTTCTTGAAATTATCGATACTGCGTATCGACAGTTGTTGCAACTACGGCTAAAAGGACTTGTCAGTGTAGTTACGCAATTTATTTATACTGTTATGACACGGAATGTTTAAATGTGTGTGTGAAATTGTTAGTGTGTTTTTTAATTGTCACGGTGTGAGTTTCGTAGTGACAGACGATTGCTTGTGTGTGCGAACTTGAGTACGCACACATAGCGCAGGTTTCCCCCCGCAAAAAATGGCAGATTGTTTGGTATCGGTAACGAACGCTATGGCTACTCCCCTCCGGTTCGCCGGTGGCCCGTGTTGCTCTATGGTCCATAATATACAATCTATTTTTAAACATCTTAGATTCACGCTTGCATCGGCGTACATTTCAATTATAGAACGGTCCAAAGCTCAAAAGCCAGACTAATCGGCCTTCGTGAAAATAGAGGTCTAGCATACGTGATGTAGTAGCTTGTATGGTATTAATACTCTGGTGCATTGTTGCCTTGACCTACCCTTCAACGTCGGCCGGCCGGAGCCGCAGGGACGCAGTGACCGACATTAAAAAATATAGTGTATTATTTATATTCAAGGTATTTTACAACGGTCGAAGGTCATGCTTCTAGTCGATATATGACTAACTCGTTTGTACGTGGAAGTGTGGAATAGATAAATATTTTTAACTAAGAACGCGCCCCGGCGTCACACGGGTGCAATGTAGATTTACTATACACAAAGCCTGTGTTACTCGCTGATAATGTAGCTTTCTATTGGTGAAAGAATTTTCAAAATCGGTCCAGTAGTTTTTGAGTTTATTCATAACATACAAAAATACAAATCTTCCCTTTTTATAATATTATTATTAGTATTAGTATAGATTAGTATAGATAGACTCAGCTTACATATCATTGGTTACATTGGATCAACCTTCAAAAATCTGTATTTAGGGGCTGACAATGCATCTGAGGTGCTTAAGTCATGTTCATGAGGGGTGGTGATTATGAATGCCCGCTAAAAAAAGCGATTGAGAATGCCCGCTGGGATTCATTTTCTATAAAGATTTCCTTACGAAATTTTCGATAGCGCATCATTGATTGATGTATAAGGTATAATTAATATCATATACCGACAATTTAAAGCATGGGTTTCATTTGTCGATATATGACTTTAAAGACAATTCCAGCTCAATTAACTAGTTATTAGTTAATTCTACCAAAATAAACGCATATTCATTTATACAAAGCAAAGTTAACATTTGGTATTTAAACGTAAATTGTTTTATCTATTCTATCTATCTAAAGGTGTTCGTTTAATTAGAGTTTTACAATTGTTGTTATAAAGCACAATATAGGTACTCGGTAAAGAAAATGAGGTAAGCCCCTTTGTCTGATTTGATCTATTGTTACCTGCCAGAGTCCAAATTAATTTATGTAGTTACATGAGCGGATCTATGTATATTTTAATATATATAGAGCACCTGCGGATATTTGGGGCCCACAGTGAGACGACATTATAGACAATGGACAATATTGTGATTGTGTTTGATTTCTGAAAATAACTTGCAGAACTTACCCACTGTCAGCGAAGATTTTTAAGTATCTTGATGTTGTGTTGATAGCTAATATAACCGCCATATTTATTTTCAAATTATTTGTAGAAGTAGTTTAATAATATGGAAAACAACTTTGGTATCACAACAAACTTTTATTTTACACCTATTCTCCCAAGCGATAAGGTGGTGAAACCCCTTAATTAGACAGGCCCCCAACTCCAAGTAGTATAATCCCAAGGCCCCACAAACTTACGGTCCGCCCCTGCCTTGTAAATAAATAATACTGATTTAATGGACAGATATATTGTCGACTGTGATATCTGGGATGGATGAGGAAGTTTATTACTGATGGTAGTGATATTATGCATATAATTTAAATGAAATGAGGTGGAAACGACCTATTAAAGAGTACATATTCAAAGTAGTTCTTCAGAGTTCAGAGCTAGAGGGATAAGTTCCAGTATCATACCTGGTCATTTATATAGTTTTTTTATATGTTAACTCGTATGCCAAACACCAAAAAGCAATTTTTTTCTAGAAAAAAGATTGTCGATAAATTTAGACATTTGTAGTTTGTACTTCAATTGTTGCTATACAATTCAGTTGTCTGTACACGGTACGGAGACGGTATATAAAACATAAAAAAAATGCTTTTTTTTATGTTTTTTTATTTGGGAATTTTTGTATCTATTTTGCTGATCATTTTTTACAGACAAATATGTAAGCGATTCTATGCCCTGCCCGATCGAAACAATTTTTTTTAAATCTTATTGCTCCAGGTGTCAAACTTAGGACCTCCTGTGCTAAACACATAATGCTTACCACTGAGTTACGAAGGCGATCATACTTATGTTATAGTAAAGATAAAATACAAGGATTTGGCCGTAAATCACAATATATTCTTCTTTAATAATATAGGTTTGTATTTTATATATAGAATTGTGAAATATAAAAAAATAACAAAAATTTAGCATTAATTGTCCCCTAGTACCTAGTACGTACATACTGGGCTAGTACATTTTAATCTATTCTATTAATTGATATTTATTTACCTACAGACAAAAAGATCGAACCGATGCAGATGTTGTAACCCGTTCACATTAGCACAAGCCTATATAACACTCTAAACTTTACACTACAAAACACTCTGAAACATAAATAATATTTTACATAGTGTAGGAACGTTGGTATAATAAAGCTAAATAGGTGGAGCGAGTTTCGCAAGTCATTACGCAATTACCACTAACAAAACACACTTGAATTTCACTGCGGTAATGCTTTTATATGGTGCGTTATTATGATCTAAGATTAAAGGAGAAAAGGAATTCAATTCAGAGCATGGAACAGTTGTTTTCTTTATCGTACAATACTTTCATGTTTTGAAATAATGCATTCGGTTCAGACAATGGGTGTGTCCTTACTAGGGAGCTGCTTTTCTTTTGGTTTAAAATATTTTCAACTTAGGTGACAAGTTATTACGTCAGTTTTTTTATGATAGACTTCGACATACGAGTTTGAGGTACGATAGTAGGTAGGTCACAGGAAATCAGTCAATGATTTACTTCGAATAAAAAATAAGTTGGAAGCGCGAAATTGGAAATGAATACCGTGTTTGGCAGAAAGAAGCGCTTGACAGCGCTTACTAGCGCTGAGAAACGAACTACACAATTGTCAGCCGGACGTTTGCTAACTTTAATAGCGCTAACACAATCCACCATTTTGCTTATTTATTTTGATTGTTTTGAAAGTAGTTTATAAGTTGTTTTGTGCAATTCATTTAAAGTATTATTCAAATTCATAGATAGTAATGTCAGCTCAAAAAATAGTGAAATACATGTACGGAAGATAATTGGTATTTTTTTTATTGTGAATACTTTACAAACATATATTTAGGTTAGGTTAGGTTTCCCGGTTATGAGATGGTCTGCGCAAAAGCGCGGAAGACGCTCATGACGGGGGCAGGGATAAGGGAAACTGTTACTCTGTCTCCTTCCATTGTGAGCAGCAGGGGCCGCCAGGTTTTAGTGGGTAGGGGTCCATTGCACTCTCGGACCGACCCCCACACCCCCCGCGTCACTTTACTATCATTGTCCCGGCTCGGGGGTATGTAAATGTAAATGGGTTCCCTGGCGTTAAAAAAAAAAATGTTTTCCCGGTTAAACTAAGCGTCCTAGAGGAAAAAAGCTAATTAGCAGTTGACAGCGCTTACTGCTTAACGATCTCCATTTTACTTACAAGCGCTTCCTAGCGTTTATCTGCCAAACACACCCATAGACTGAAATTTTCCATATTCTATGAATACTCATTACCCGCTTGGTATTTCGATATTTAATGCCCGAAGTGACCAAATGTATGGAAAACGTGTTTACAGAAAATTATCAACATGTCATAATCGTGGGATACGAACCTGTGAAGGAATGTAAGGTTCCAACGCACCAACGATTCCGGAACGTTTTTGTTGCATTTTGAAGATGATTTTATAATGTATCGTTCATTTTTATATAATCTTGTGGCTCAATGTATTACGGCATTCACTGAAAATGTTTTCCTTCATTGCAGGTACGGGTGAAGCGTGCTGTAGAATATGGTATGTAATTTTCCACACGTCTTGATCATTTATATTATAAGCCAGTCTTTCAAACTTCTTCAGACGTAGAACAATATATTTTTAGTCTTCTATAATAATAGAATACACAGGATATTTAACACGGTATAAGGATAAACAATGAATACTTCACTTATCGATTTTTTATTTATAACTCAAAAGCAAATAATTGTCTTAAATAATCATGACGACTTTTTGCATCCCTTCTATCAGCCTTTAAATTGTACTACTTTCAAGTATGTGGTATATCCAGGCACGGTCCATCCCCTATGACTAAAAAAATATCAGCGTTGATTTGTCAATCATTCGATTCATAGTTATAATAACCGAAAATTGAACGAAAAGTTGATGTTTCATATTTTTTGTACAATAATACGTACTTTAAAAAATACTATATATAAAGTACATAAAACATATACTGAAATTAAAATATAAATAATCCTGATTGTGTACCAGATAATTGTACGCAACCTTGTTTAAAAAAACATGTTTCTCGCACAGTAAAAGCAATTTGATTCACATAAAGGCCTCCGGTAGTGTTTTAGTAAAGAATTGTCGGAACGCATAGAGCGGATGAGTATAATTGGACGCGAGCCAATTCAGGCTTTAGGTTATATTATTCATAATAAACAGACAGGAAAGTAGCCAGCATACTCGTAGATGCTTAATGGTATTATAAGCTAAACCGTTGTTGAAAAGAGTGTCCATGGAGTTTCTTGCCGGTTCTTCTCCATGAGACCCACTTTTTGGAACCGTGCAACTAGACGTTTCATAAGAGCCTGCAAAGGCCTATTTGAAATAAAAAACTTTTGATTTTGATTTTGATTTGATAAATGTTTTCTTTTGCAACACAGACAACGTCAGATGTTAACGTTCAAAAATAAAGAAATATGAAATACCGAGGGTAGGTAGGTATAATGCAAAATATGAATCAATGAGTAGGTATGAATTTAAAGTTGTAAGTTAAATTCAATTTAAAAAATTTAGGGACAAAATTACCAAAGATATACAAATAATATCGTCGTAATTAATATTTTTGTTGATATATCCTTTGTATATTTTATACATATTATATTTTGCCCGTTTTAGCACTTTACCCTCGATGTATGATTACTTTACTTTAATATAAAAACAATTTATAGCCTAAACTAATTAGAAAAATTTGTGTTTTTTGATAAAAAAGATTTTTCCAAAGCTTCCGTATATATGTAAAAGAAGAATATGTACTATTAGCGCTGTATTTCTGTATTCGGGCATAATTCCTTCAAAGTGCGTTATTTTAACTCGCTATTTTCATTAACAATGTCATACTGAATGCCTTTACATGAAGTTAACGAAATGTCGTTACGTTCCATCTTTCTCTGTAGCCAAAGAGCCCTTTCGATAATCATGGTGAAGCCTTAGATTATTTATAAATAATCAAAGGGTGAAGCATATAAATTAATGGAGAGAAAATTATAGTTAAAAAATTAAAATTTAATACTATATTATCTATGTTAAAAGAAGTAAATAATAAAAAAGGCCTTTATTCTAAAAATAATAAAAGTACAGCAATTGTATAATTAAAATAGTGAATAGGTTGTCTCTTATTTCACTGTTGTCTGTCTCTCGCCACCCTCGTCCTGTTTGACCCAAATGTCAGTTTTAGATCATCTTCCGACCAGATGGTCTACCTTCCTCTACTTTTTTTACTTGAGTACCACTTTCTCACTCTCCTATATTATTTATTATCACTTTATTCACTTCCTATCAAGAATTGGTCTTATTGAGATTATTTTTAGTATAATTACATCACTAGCACCAACTACATTAGGGAATTCTTATAATTAAACAAACAAGGCTCTGTTTCAGATAACATTATGAAGATATTATGAGCTATGAATTAAAAAAAACTAAAAACAAAGTAAATAAAACATTAGATGTGGGGCTTTAAAGGGAGTACGATGTAAATACTCATCGTCTTTCAAAGAACATGTTAGATGGAATTCCCATGGAGCCGCGTGGGCACTTGAGCCAGGCTTTGCCCTCGAAATACCGGCCTGACAACACATATAGAAGCTGCTCTCAGTCGCTCCCGCTTGATATTCTGTAAGTAAACACTATTATTTATTAATAACTAATCAATAGGGCTTACCTTAGCCTATTTGAAGATCTTTGGAATATTTTCCTTACATGAACAGTAGCATATTTTCTACTTCTTAAATTAAAAACTAAATTTAATCACCGTTCTAAATGGACTGCCTCCGTGGTTCAGTGTAAAGCTCGATGCGTTTAGCCCTAGAGGGCTTGGGTTCGAAGCCCGACGAAACAAAACATATCATATCGTCCCGGTGGCATCGATGCGTACCGCTTGTATTCTACCGAACGCGCCAACGAGCCCGTCAAAATATATTTAATAATATGTTTCATATAGAATATTGTGAAATAATACCTAAGAGATAGTGGCTTCTAAAAGAGATAGTGGTTTCTAAAAGCAATATATTATATTGTCTCAAGGCTTAAACTATAATATTTTGGCCTTATTCATAAACGTATAAGCCTGATATAGTTAAATATATGTTTTGTCTCGCTCTAATGAAATTAAAAAGACTACAGAACGAAAGGAACAAAACATATTTTAACTATATCAAGTTTATAATACGTTTATGAATAAGGCCGTCCTAGTTTATTCATAAAGAACCTAACAGTTAATTTGCACATCCATAATATCTAAGTATGGATTGAAGTTGATACGCCCAATTACTGTAGTCACGATCTTTTTAGATGGTTGCCTCGTTCAGCGTTTCGACCAGCAGACGGCGAGCTGGCGGACTGCGTGCTCGTGGTGGGAGTGTCGCGGCCGAAGCTTGCCGCGGCCCTCCTCTCCGTCACGCTACTCTCCCTCTTCCTCACCTTCCACGTGCTCTACGACAGTGCGCTCTATAGCATTCAGGTAACATAAACTATAATTACTATCTCTTAAATTCTCTATCTCTCTTTGACGCTACTCTCTTTCTCACTTTTCATGAGCTCTACGACAGTGCACTCTAGGTTTTCAGGTAATAGGAACTGTAGTACAATTTCTTAAAGATCTCTACCTTATCTTATTCACAACACTTATGAAACCAAATGGAGTTCATTTCTACGTCGGAAACTGACTACAATACCAGCACCTACTGGTCTAGCACGGCTGCCTATTTAGACGAGTATAGTGATAGATTAAACTTACAGTGTAGGTACACTATAAATATGTTGGCCCAGACTCCAGATTTAAATAGATACTGTGTTTCCGTAGCCTATGTCATTCAGTATATAATTATTATTTATTCAATTTCATAAGTAATAGGATTATACATGGCTTTAACAACGCGAAAAATAACTAAGATGTTTATAGAGCTAAAAAACTAAAATAGTGTCAGACCTTAACTTACGAGAAAACGTGATAGCGCTATGTAACATCTATAGTTTTGTTTCATTCTATTGTCAACGACACACACTGCATTACGAGATGGCATTACGGTCCCAGATAATGTGACGATTTTATGCAGCCATGTTCGACGTTTTGACTAGAAGACTGAAACTATGATATTTATATTAATCTGAACAATATTATTTCGCTGAAGTAGATAAGATAAAGCCAAGTTAAAATATATGGTTCCTGTGGGAACAGCCTCGCGGGCGTTTTATGTTATATATTTTTTAATTTTCTTTTTATTCTGATTTTGAATTATTAACTATAGATAAACAGCGACAATTTAGATATTCATACATTTTAGACATTGTGAAATTATTTAGTTAAACTGATTAGTAAATAAAATACTTTATACCGAATTCAAACGCGATTATATTTTTTATCCCGACGCGCGACGTTTCGGATGCTTATTTTTACTATACTTAGAATAATACTCGTATATGTGTCTAAAGTATTGGCAAGGAAATTTTTGTTAACCTCCAAAAGAAATGCTTGAATTTTGCTTTGAATTAAAACATTTTGTACTTTAATTAATATTATTTAACCCTGATGCAATTAAAGCTACTCGTATACCGTTGTTATAATATATAATAGCTGTATACGAGTAGCTTTAATTAAAGCTGCTCATATGCTGGATACACGTATTGTTTTGAGAACATAAGGCTTCTCAATTGATCATCACATTATCAACAATTTACTTGAAAGATTGTTCGTAAAACATTAGAGGTTTACAAAGGCAAATTCATGGCTTTGTACCGTTCTAATTAAGTGGTTTTTCTTTTGTTTTCTATTATATTGAATAATAAATGTAGTTAGAAGCAATAAAAGTCTTAGACATTGCTTTATGACTAGTAAAATTTAAACGAGCATAAATTTTATGGTACCTATTAATTTTTTTCGTAATAAAATGGCCACTGCAGACGTTAAAACAATAAGCTAATCTGATTAATTAAATAGCAATGAACGGTCGATGTACTTGTTTAATAAAACTTATACGTTAATCATGTTAAAAAATCTTTGAATTTATATTTTAATCATTAAAATAAGCAAAAAAAATGCTGTAAAAAGTAAATCGAAACATGGGAGCATGATAACGGTTTATGACCTCTTCGTTCAAACTTCATGTTATAGGTACTAAGGTTTACGATATATACGGTAGTAATATAGCGATACAGAAGCGAAGTAATAAATCTTTGGCTATACGTACAATCGGATAGAAAAGTTTTTATATGGAAATCTTATTTCACCGTATTCGGAATATTGACGATTTTATATTCGAATATGTTTATTTGATTGTTTCAAATCATATTTCTAACCTATCTTCTAATATAAACTTTATTTTATACTCATTTCCTATTCTGAATATTCGAAATTCAAATAATAATCGTATAACTAACATGAATAATTAATTTTCTAAAAGCCAATAGAATTATATTTTCTTCAGCATATACATTGGTCTTTAAATTTACTTTGATATTGCATTCTATAAACCACAAATACCTACGAGTCTGTTCATACACGTACGATCTCTTTCAATTATACTGGTTAGGTTTCACAAGGACTCTTTGAGTCTCGACACATTTGCAGAGTGGTTGAAGAGTAGTGCCTACTGCAGATTGTTCCGGGCACAAAGTAGGGCTCAATCGGAAGAATAATAGAGCTGACCCACTACCGCGAGGATTTTAATCTTAATACTCGTATATTCTTGTCAATGTAATTTTAAATCTGCGTTCTGTTGTTAAAGGCGTTTGCGCGTTTGGTAGCACTTACCTTGCACTCCAATGGGTCACGGGTTCGCATACAGGTGGGACAGCATTTAATTTATATTTTTATGTAGGTAAACATTGCTTCACACTGCTTAATGAAAGGGACGTATTTTTTTTTATTTATTGCTCGTCGTTGATACCTAACATAAAAAAATATATTTTTATTTCTCCAAATAAAATAAAACAAAGTTTGCGTCTCTCTCTGATTCTCCGTTTCTTCTAAACCACGCAACGGATTTTGAGACAATTTTCACTGCCATATAAGGAATTTCTTATGGAAAGTTAATATTTATGTATTCATGATGATGGGTTTGAATGGATCTGATACTCGCAGCGTCTAAGTTTCTATAATAATTTTCTGGTATTTCATCTGGAAACTTGAACACTAAACAGGTGTGTGGGTTAGTACAGTTTTGTCTCGGTAATGATTGACCTTTCATTACTATAAAAGCTCTTAAAAATAGATTTATCTGTATACCGGATTAAAACGCGATTTATTGTTTAAATTATTTATCCCGACGTTTCGGATGCTTTTCAGCAACCGTGGTCGCGGGAGACTGGACGACGTTTCGGTTGCTGAAAAGCATCCGAAACGTCGGGATAAATAATTTAAACAATAAATCGCGTTTTAATCCGGTATACAGTATTTTATTTAAATGTGTGATACTCGCGTTAATAAAAGACAATATTATAGATTTATCTGTTAAATGTAACTACTTAATCAACCTCGATAGTGTCACATTATAATTGAGCTGCTATGGCTACCTTTCATCTTCTTTGATCAGCTCAATCAATTGAATTATCATTCGTCTAAAATAGATGCAAATTGCATTTCAGGTCAACTGAACACAAGAGAGTCAACTTGTGATATTCAATTACAGACAGGCACTTGGTCAGGCGAAGCTAAATAACAGGTTATAGTAAAATAGGTTACCTGAGTTGACTATTTTCATCATAAATCCTGTGAACATCCAATCAAAATTCGATTAAATGCGGCGTTTTTTAAATTACTAAAGTTATTCTTTTTACTTTTACTTCTGATTATAAGAGTAAAATAAAACAAATAGATGTTATTCTGAATAGTATTGGTATGACTATTATTTCAGTGTGCCTCTAAGGAAGCACCTCCTTCAAATGACATTCTCAAATTACTAATAATCATTATATAATTTAAACAGAAAGATTGCAACCATCGAAATAATTGCGGGATTTAAAAATCAAAAATGTATTGTTAAGAACTTTATTTCCTCATAATTACTAATATCACTTTTTATATATTTCTCTATAAGACTGTGGGTTTTTAGTTGTATTAATAAATATTTTTATTATAATTATAATTCACTAATTGAGACTCAAACTATTTTACAACTCAATAACATTAATAATCAGAGCTAGACTACACTATTTTTATAGTTTCACTTTATAGTATTCTCATATATATTACTTAAGTACATATACTAATTGTCTCCTTTAATATACACACAGTATGGATATAAATTGTAATCAAATGGAATAATAATTAATTTAAATAAAATACTGTATACGCGATTGGATTAAAACGCGATTTATTATTTATATTGTTTAAATTATTTATCCCGACGTTTCGGATGCTTTTCAGCAACCGTGGTCGCGGGAGACTCCAAATATGTGATACTCGCGTTAATAAAAGACAATATTATAATAATTAATTGTAAACTATGTTAGTACGGAAGCTTCTTAGTAACGCTAAGTATAGGTTAGATTTACTCGGTGCTCAGTACTTACGACTTCCTATAAGATTCTTCGAGGGGAAACTTTGGCACACTTATTAACTGTTAGCTTTTATCCTCGTACGAGGTACAAATAACTTGTTTCCACTCGGGTAAAGTTCTCCAACTTTCTGCAGCAATAACTATGAAAAATTAATGTTTATTTTTAAATGGGAGCACGAAACTTTACGTATTAAAAGTTAACCCTATTTAATGTTATATATATTTATAATGAGAACCATATTTAGTAGTTCTTTATTAAAATGGGAAAGAAAAATTTGGACTTTTCAAGTTTTGATCCAAGCCAAGTATTTTAAAATAGGGCACGAATTTCTAGACTTGTTTTTTGTAGGCCGCGAGTATTGCTTCAGCTGCTAGCGAGGGTCGTAAGATATTACAAAATCAAGAGGGAAGCCGGACGATAAGCCACCCTATGGCTTTAAGAAAACGATCGAAAATACTTCGAGCACCGCGACCTGCCCGCAGACTACCCCAGGTATAAACATCTCGACAAATAATATTTCCCTATACATCAGTCATTTTGAATAAAAATAAATTGTATCACTATTTCTTATTTGAAGAATAAACCTACGGTAAGAACAAAGCACTAATTGCGTATTGTGGTCCATAACAAAACTATGAAGCGCAATAGGCACTTAGTAATTTGTTCTTATGCTAGTAATATATATTCTGTCCATCTTCCTAATTATAATTTAACAACCGAATCTATATATATAAAAGAGATTCCCACCTATATAGATACTCATCACGATATCTCTGGAACCATAAGGCGTAGCAACTTGAAATATGGTAGGAATATTCCTTTCGCCGAGTAGAGGTCAGCTAAGAACGGATTTTACGAAATTCAACCCACAAGGGGGGTTGCGGGGGCAATTGCTAGTATTTAATAATATCACTAAGCTATATTTAAATACAGAACACCAATTATTTCGCCACGATGTAGGTTTTCCATGTTGAAAGTTTAATGTTTATTAAACGACTTCTAGCAATCGCGAAAGTTTAAATGTCAAAAGTCCTTTCATAAAAGTTTCCTATTATTTTATGAATAGCGTAAAAAGCAAAATATTCATTAGTATTCCATTTTTACTGCGACTCTCCGACACCCACTTATACGACTACTGTCTACTTGAATTTAATTACGAAATATGTTAATACTATTTTATAACTGATTCAATTATTTGTTCAGGCTCTTATTATTGGAGTACGAAAATGTGGAACTCGGGCTTTGCTTGAAATGCTTTACCTTCACCCGATGGTCCAGAAGGCTTCAGGGGAAGTACATTTCTTCGATCGCGATGAGAATTATGCTCTGGGTCTGGAATGGTATAGAAGTAAGATGCCTTTATCATTTAAAGGGCAGATAACAATTGAAAAAAGTCCAAGCTACTTTGTTACTCCAGAGGTAAGTTGAATTTAACAGCCGTGATAAAAAATGGCGTAGCCGAATTATCTACTAATTTATGAATCTTATATCCATACCAAATATAGCCAAAGCAGACGAATGCGTAGTATGTTTTTAATAAAAATAAAAGCAATAGTAGGTACGTTTGATAGTCAGCTACGCTTCAAAGCTTAATAGAAAAAAAAAATATTTCCTTTCAAAATTGATAAACTAAATTAAACTTTTAGCAGATTTAAACGCAATGAATTCAATATATTTAATGCTTAACAGCAGAATAGTCAAGGACATACTAAACGGATACAAACATACTGACGGGCTCGTTGGCATATTGTATTTGATACCTTGCAGTCCGATGTGTAGCAGGTTTGAAACCCGCTGGGACGATATGTTTATAATTTTCTATAACCATGTCTTCCCCACGTCTGGTCACTTCGAGCATTAATCGGGTGTGAGTGAACGAACCACCGTTCATAGACGGAAATATCGTCTCAGACTATTTATTTCCGAATGCTCCAAGTAAAAAATAAGTAGATCGATAGCGCATCTTTGACTGATGTTCTGTGGCTGGGGTATGACCTACCATCAAGTAAACCTCATGTTCGTTTGTCGACGTCTAAAATAAGTTTTATTAAACAAAATATTAATATTTGATATATTTTAATCAAGGTGCCAGAACGTGTTCGAGCTATGAACTCTTCGGTGCGGTTATTACTAATAGTCCGAGAACCAGTGACGCGGGCGATATCCGACTACACCCAGCTTCGCAGTCGGGCGACTCCATCCGCACCTGCGCTGTCCTCACCAGGACATCCTCTCTCAGACGCCACAAAACCTTTCGAACATCTCGCTATTTCGCCGGACGGATCTATCAATGTTGCATACAGGTGTGTACGTTTTTAAAACGGCTCAAGTTTTACACAAGGACAAATCCGTAATTTTTTAAAATCATAATATGCATTAGGATTCTTAATTTAAAATGTGCATAAATATTGAACTACGCTAGTACTCTAGCTTTCGACTTATCAACCTATTAACGTCTGATACGGAAAAAAATTGGGAAACGAGGAAAAACTCAATGGACAAAAATTAAAAACCAAATCTCATGTCCATCGTATATTAAACGAAAATCGGAGTCATCATATTTTGTTTTGTTCAATGGTTTGGAAAACCTTTTGTCATGAGGAATTTTGATGTGAAATCATTTAAAATTAATGTGTATTTAAATGCCAACAGCCTGTTTTATTTAATCATCGACTATCTTTTAACATACTTTTGATTGAGGAATTATTTTGGATGACACTTTACTTAGGTAAACGTTTTAACCCTGTGTTAAAAGATCAACCTTTGTAAGTCCATAGAAAAACAGCCTTTGTAATTCTTACCGTCCATGCTTAGTAGGTTGTAAGGATAGGATTAGAAATATTTGTGTTGTAACATTCAAGAATCGTAGTAAGCCTGAGGGATTTTTTTTAAGAATCGAGGATGCAAAGCGTCATAGAGCGTAAAATGTGAGTCATGAAGCATTGACACAGATGTCAATGATTTTGGGTTAAAGATGTAATTTACTAATCTCAATGGTAAAAAAAGCTACTACAATTACATCTTATTCATAAAAAACCGCTTGCGCTAACTCTGATAAACACTATTGTATGCATTTTACTGAATACTTTACTAGCTCATTGTTACTTATTGGTAATGTAGATGTATATTAACGGCCTTCATCATAAAAGTATTATAAGCTTGATAAAGTTAAAATATGTTTTGTTTCTTTCGATCTGTAGTGGTTTTATATTCGATATGGAGCGAGACAAAACATAATATATTAACTATATCAAGCTTATAAATACATTTATGAATAAGGCCGTAAGAATATAACTTTACACTTATATACTCATAATTTAATTAGTTATTACAATTTTAGGCCCATCGCAATATCATTATATCACGCGTACTTGCATCGCTGGTTGGAAGTATTTCCGAGAGAGCAAATCTTGGTGGTGAATGGTGATCAGCTGATAGAAGATCCCGTTCCACAACTACGTCGTATTGAAAAATTCTTGGGGCTTGAGCATAAGATTGGTAAGTCCTCTATACCTATAACAAGTATAATTATAATATTATGTATAGATTCATCCGGTTTTTTACCCCGACGCCAAAAGAGGATTGTTATAAGTTTGACGTGTCTGTGTGTCTGTGGCATCGTAACTAGTAAGCCTATTATGATGCTGTTTTTGTGCTTTGAAGAATGAATTATTTAGCTCTTTTGTAAAGAACTCTGTGAATTAATTTTTTGTTTAATTCAAATATATAATAATATAAGATACTTGAATATATAAGACAGTAGTTTCAAGTGAAAACTATATTGTGATACGTTTCATAACAGGTAGAAAAAACTTCTACTTCAACGAAACGAAAGGGTTCTACTGTCTGCGTAACGACACCACGGATAAATGTCTGCGGGAGACAAAGGGACGAAAACACCCGAGGGTTGACCCCGCTGTTGTGACTAAACTCCGAAAATTCTTCATACAACACAACCAAAGGTTTTATGATCTCGTTGGTGAAGATCTCGGGTGGCCAGAAGATTAGAATCGATGTATTTATACATTAGAAATTAATTAATACTGTTGTGATGAAACATATCAATGTAACTCATACATATCATGATTAACATATCTGTAACTAGTCAAGGAAAGTTTTTAAAATGTTTATATATACATTTTAGTATAATTTAGAATAAGCAATTTTATTAAATATATTTTTATTTACATACGTATGTTAAGTGTACCTACTATGATAATTTTAAAATATTTAATTGTCGTTGGCTGTTTATAGTTTCTTGATTGTGTTGATTTTTAAAGATATTATATTTTATTGACGTTCTGAAATTTGGTAGTTTCGGTGTGGGAACAAAAATTTTAGAATCAAAATATGTTATTATAATTATTTTTATTTAGCTTTAATTTTTTTTTGTATTTTATACACACTTATTAATAGGATTATAATACAGGCATATATAGTGTACTGATTTGATAAACCGTACCCATTGAAACCCTGAGCAATATATTTTTATATATAATTAAGTATTATGCGACCCCTATACAACGTTCGTTAGATTTACCGATATAAATTTACATATTTGTGATTATTTCTTTTTAGAATTGATTAAGTTAATAGCAAATAAGTAACTATAGTATAGGCATATTGATAATTAATTCATAAATAATGTGTATACATTTCGCATTCTCTTTTTAGATGTTGTAATTTTTGGTCGTGCAATGTGTCTTAAATCTAAATGTGGTTACTTTATTAGTGTATGTGATTTTCCTACAGTCTTAGATGAAGTTTGTCCAGTTTCAGGTAATAGAAGTTTTTATAATAGCTATTTATAATCTTGTTGAAATCTTAGACCTATTTCAGAAATATCTGTGTGTCTATTTACTGTTTTCACAATGCTATCATACTTCGTAGTCTTAACCGACGTGTGAGATGAAATTTAAAGATCACGCTATAGCATTGATGCAGATCACGCTGATTTTATTGGAGAATATTTTTAAATTATGACGGATCGTTCGACGCGGGTTTTAGAGTATTTCTATTTAAGTGTAACGTCCAAGACTGAAGTGTAAGTTAAGTCTAAGTAATGCCTATTTAGCATTAAATGTCCATAGGTAATACGCGAGTTGGATCCAGAGATCTCACTGCAACACTTCACAGAGTAGATACGTAAGACCAAAAGCACTCGAATTGCGGAAGCAGATAATGTTCATTTTAGATATACGCTTCCAATCCAAGCTTCAAGATCAACGAATATTTGTATAATTTTAATTCTACATATATCAAAACATTATGTAAGCACGCATGAAGGATACGATACATTGTGATTATAATATCTTTTAATAGTCCTAGTTAGAATATAAAGGATATCAAAAATGATGATTGTGTATTTGATAGGGACATTTTGCTGAGAAATATATAAAATGTAACTACAACAAAATAAATAAATATTTATTTTGTATCAGACAAGAAGTGGGTAAGTACCTAACTGCCACAAAAAACGATTAAATGAAGTTAGAAATTGACCTTTTACGGATCTCCGTATAATATAAGTATCCGTATAATATCCGTATATATAATATAAGTATAGTACGAGTATCTACTCGTACTATACTTCCGGATCCTTCATATCGTCTATAAGTAACAGTAAAATTGCTTTATCATCAATTTTAAACGTGTTCCACGTGAATCCAATCGAAATACATATATATTGTCAATATTTAGTTCGTAAAAACCAACAAGTGTTACATTTTTCATTTCAGCAAAATGTTTCTATACAAGAATATCAAGCATATCGATAATTTTAACTAAAGGTTAAGTTTGTAGGTTAAATTCAAAATTTTAATTTAACTGTTATGTTATTTAAGTATAAAAAATTAACTTCGGTTAAGCTCTATTTCCCTAGTTATAATAGATATAATTTTAATCACTGTTAAATGTTGTGCACGTTACTATTGAAATGTAGTTGAAACTTGTTAGGGCAATAATTTTGTATTCAGTTTAGTGATATCGCGAACGTCCGAGATGATTTGGTCAGAGACGGTTCATCAATTATTCTAATTAACTATTTCCGGACGATGTTGTTGGTGAGTAGTCATACTTAATGAAATCATTTGCATTTTCTCGCAGAACTTATTAAATATAGGTACATATATTTGACTTTATTGCTTACTTAAGTTCGAATTTGTTCTTATATTATTTAATAGGTTCATGCTGTTAGTCAGTGACTGTAAGCACACAAAATGTCAGTCTTGTCAAACTTGGTATAAGCCTACCGAAATTAAATGAAAGCACATAGTGTTTTACGTTTTAATGTTCTAAATAGAATAAAAGACTTTATTCTGAAATGTTCTGGAGATGCTTATATGCTTATACAGCGATGTTATTTTTTTAATAAATTACATGTTTCTTAAACACCACTTTAAAGTAACCTGTATGCAAAATACACTAGTGAGGCTATTTGTTTATTTCTATCAATCGCTTGCGCTTGTCAATGACAACGTGATAGCTATTTTTTGGCAAATGGCCGGCGCCGGCGCAGGATAAGTATCACGTATCTCATTTTATCAGAAGTTGCTTTTTTATGACAACGAGCACTGACCATGTGTTTGCGGCTTTGCTAATTAATGTTGTGGCTCGCTGTTTATATCAAACACGGACGTTTGCGTTATCCTTTATTCAGATCTCTTATATAATCACAAGGAACAACAAATTTTATTTATTATAGTTAATTTAGAAACTATTTAATTCACTAACTTAATTCTTTACAAGTATTTCTTAAACCTTGTAAATATCTTCTAAACTTTCTTTAAATAAGTTAATTGTACGTCTTCAATAAATATACCTAATCTGATAATGTTGTTTTATTTTTTACTCATTCCTTATATATACTCATCACACTTACTTTAAAGAAGTTTTATCTATCTTTATTTACGCCAAGATATGGCACAAATGGAATGGAAGTGTCTGTCTTCCGCGAAATGTAAGTATGGCTGGTGATAAAAATGTTGGTCAAGGTGAGTGTAAAAATGCACCTTCTAGAAAGTTTTGACTGAAGATAATTACTATCCTGACCGCATCACGACTTACCATCAGATTGGATTGTGGTAAAACAAAACAGAAACAGATTAAGACTATATAAAGAAATCCTTTTATAAACTAAAAAATATTCTTCTTCTTCACCTATTTTTAAAATAAACTTCTATCACTAACAGATTCTGCCGTAGTTAGGGCAATATTGCTGAGAGGGTCAATGATTTTATAACACGGGTGCAATGCTGATACTAAATACACTACAGAAAAACTTTTATTATTATACATATAAACCTTCTTCTTCAATCACTCTATCTATTAAAAAAACCGCATCAAAATCCGTTGCGTATTTTTAAAGATTGAAGCATACATAGGGACAGAGAAAGCGACTTTGTTTTATACTATGTAGTGAAGATGATAACTATTGAAACTTGAGGCATGATTCGATTGTTTGCTAAAAAATGTATACATGGAGTAAGCTAACTACACAAAATCTGAAGACGTAATATCATAAACACAAAGTAATATTTAAATAATACTTTTATAAGGTAAGGTCGATTGCAGCTATACTATGTATTATAAGTAGGTACATAACTTCTTTTTTATTTATTTAACATTAACATGTGCAAAAAAAGTAGGTTGAGGTTCAATTGATCAACGATAATGATGAATAATTTGTTGACCTATTTTTTGAAGTATTAGGAAAAGCTAAATGCATTCTACAATTCACGGCTTTCAATCTAAAACGTTGATTCGTAACTAGGACGGAATTTCGATATTCCTCTCACACTCCGCAACTCGAATTTGAATGCCAGATTTGGGAGCATTACGTTTATTAGAATCCTTCGATAAATTAATAGATACGAGTCAAATCCTGGGATATATAACATTTGTTTTATATTATTTTATATCAAGTTCATTTTGTAGCGCTTCGTAAAAAATTGGAGCTTTTTGCATCTATTTTCTAACTCATTTTAATTTCCTGATTCAACTAAAAGTTCCATAACTTTTATGTATTTAATTTCAATGTTATCTTTAGTTTTTATTTATAATATAGATACTTATATATTCTAAAAAATAAATTGTTGAAAATTTTAATAATTTTACCGTTATATCTTTTTTTATTAATTAACGAGTTTTTAAAGTAACGATATCTACACGTAGTGAGGTATGAATTCTTTAAGAGCTAAGCTAAATCAAAGGAGAGATGATAAAAGTCATTATGCAGTTCTAGCGCTACCGGAACGTGCGGAATGTTCACATACAATATTCATAATTCTGCACCACTAATGAGACAATGTATTCAGGTTTACCTTTCCGAACTTTTGAATCAAAGGTTTTTGCATTTTCATTAGATGAATCCATTAAATGATTAACCTTTCAAACAGTTACTTATTTTGGTTTTTGCATTAATCTTAGATATATACAATAGTACTCGTAATAACGTATTATGTTACAAAACATCGCGTTATACCCATTTTTGGCAATTAAAATAAAATTAAATATGTATTAAATTAGGGGATCAGTAGACAAACGTAGTTTATTGGGGGAATATTAAAAATTAGTGTAAGGACATAATAAGAAGCAAGAAGATATATAAATGGCCGATTGAGCCAATATTATTTGATTTTCTCTCCTTTTAATGACGAAGCTTTATCTTACAATATATTTATGAATTGAATTTTTGTACATTTCTATGTTATTATTATTACTAATAAATAATCTATACTAATATTATAAAGAGGAAAGATTTGAGTGTTTGTTTATTAGACTTTAACTCAAAAACTACTCGATCAATTTTAAAAATTCTTTCACCAATATTAAGCTACATTATCGTGTGTTATTATTGTTATTTTAAGCGTGTTGTTATTATTGTTTTATTTATCTATATATATAATAATATATAATATACATATAATAAAAGAGTAGGATCGAAATTACGCTTCACTAAATATTTTTACCCGAAATTCAGAGGGGTGATAAAAGAAGGGTAGCAGAATGCATAAATGCAATTTTTAAGATTCTTGTCTGTCTGTCTGTCTGTCCGTCTGTCTGTCTGTTTGTTCACGCTAATCTCCGAAGATACTGAACCGATTATCGTGCAATTTACACAAATATATTAAGGAAAGCCCGGGGCAACATATAGGCTTTGTTTTATCGAAATCGGTTATCGGAAAGAAAAGTTATCATCATTTAAATATTATTTTAAAGGCACCATATCACCAAATTTCAATGCAAACTGACTCGCGTTGAACTTTTTCGAATTGTCAGATGTCAATCACAGTCTGATATGTAAATGAAATAGTTTGATTATTTCGCCATTTCCAATGTATATGTATTCGTAGAATAGTGGATATGCAGTCCCATAGCGTAGCGAGATCGAATCTGAAGTTGAAATGAAAGAATTTTTTTTTTGTATTTCTTTATTTATTTTTTGAAAGAACTATATTATAACAAAAATAGAAAATGTATTATTGAAATATTATATGAAAAAGTATTTCTTATGAGATCATTTATTTCACATTTTCATCAATCCTTTCTCTTAAACAGAATTACGATTATTCGACATTGCTTAGAGGTTTCCGCATTTAGCACCGGAAACCCGGGCAGGAATCCCGGGAATTTAAAAAAAATGTCCGAAAATGAAAATGACCAATTAAATGAACGCACGCATCTATTTAAGACAGAAAATGCATTGAATCCAATCTTCGATTGAACCCTGATAAGTAGAAAAGAGACATATATCTGGATTTTGGTCACGTAAAATTTAATTAATATGAATCTCCCTAAAGTTTCTTTAAAGTCAGGTTAATTATTTCAACTATTGAATTTCAAATCATCCTTCGAACCTCAATCTCAACCACCATTAAACATGTCTATAACATGATGCAAAAGCAACCGTCAATGACTAATTTGATAGCTCTTTCCCAAAAGAAATCACCAAGTACAGAGGGTGGAGGAGGATATGTCATTTGAAGAAAGCTTGCTCAAAAGCTCAGCTTAAAGTGAACCCCACGCGAACGAAGTCGCGGGCATCAGCTAGTATTTAAAATACGTGCATACCGAACAAATGCATTTAATTGCACAATTCAACGTGATAAGGCCTATAAAAGTAGAGCTTTCTCATGCCCGATGAAAATCATTAAATTTTAAAGAAAATTAATAGCTTTAAAATTTTAATGTTAAAATCCCGCACGCATTTATACCTTGTTACCTCGCTCTTTGAGAAAAGGTACCGAACATAGTAAAGTGATTTAAATCTCTCTCTCTTAAGTTTGAAAAGCTTTCTGAGACTTTAACATCTTACTAGCATCCCCTTTCTTAGAAATGAGAATATTAAAATTGTATTTTACTAAAAATCGTTTATATACACTTTAAGTATAATAAATTTGTACTTTGTACTTACTGTTAAGAGATTTTTTTAAATATTAAAAGCCTTTTGTTATAGTAAGTAACAGAGAGTTGTGTAAAAATATGTAGACTGACTAGTATTTCTAAAGTCGATGCGATTTTTGTTTCTCTTTAATATTATGAAAAATAATCTGATACACCTACTTTTAAAAGGAAAATCTGGTGATAAAAATATAAATAAATTAAGAGTAATTTGTAAGTTTCCTTCCACCGAAAGCCCTTTTCCCAGCACCCCGCGGCTTTTTTGGGAAAACAATTAACTTTAAATGACAAACTTCTCTTCTTCCTGACATCCGGTTTCGAATAAACAAAGCTATATACTCGTATGCTGCTACTGATAATGCTTTGAAACTTAAAACTTAGTTCAGTATTTTAGGAGATAAGCGCAAATAAACAAACAGATAAAAATGTTTTAAACGACATTTATTTATTCCGTCCTTCCTTTATCATCTCTAAATTTCTGGTAATATATTTACATACATATTTTGTTGCTTTATTATATGTGTAGAACGTAGATTATTACTCTTTTGAAAATACTATAGAAAGTCCTCATCAATTATTATCTATTCTAATATTAAAAAAAAGATAAAGTTTGTGAGATTGAAGGGGGTAATCGCTGGATCTACTGAACTGATTTTTAAAGTTCTTTCACCAACAGAAAGCTACATTTTTTGTGTGTATACTGAGTACATCATACATTAAACACGTGCAAAGCCAGGATAGTCGGTAATATTGTATATTAAAACTCGCAATGTATTGATGTCACTTTAACAAAATATTATAAACAGAATAACTTCGATCAACAATATACTAGATATCGGGTCGACGCAAAAAATCCGTGCCGGTAAATATCGGCTCACTTGAAATGTGAGAGTCTATTTTGTTTAGTTCTCTTCAAGCACGGCCAATATTAAGACGTTTCACAATGACGCAGTTTGTCTTCAAAAATTGCGAAAATAATTCCCGAAAAAACAATTTTACGGACGGAGTCTTATTTTTGGTTAGTACATATAAAATAAGATATATTTTAAACTTTCAAACTAACAAATAATTGAAAATTTGAACAAAATTATCTGTTTTAAATGAACGCTACAAATGTTTGGCCAAGGTTGGCCAACACATGCGCATACTATTGTGTAACAGAATAGTGGATGCATGGAGTAGATTAGTACTAAAATAATTCTTACTATCTAAGGATAAGCATCCTTAGTAATATTATAAATGCAAAAGTGTTTTTTTTTGTTGTTTGTTACGCTTTCACGCTAAAACGGAAAAGAAAATATTCCAATCTGTATATATTCGGAACATTTTGCGGATATTATTATTTAACATACGAATTACTATTTATATAAAACATTATATTATTGTTTATCAAATATATTATAGTATTTGTACCCTACTAGATAAATGATAATTTACACATTGGTGTTTCATAAACTATACTAATAATACCAGTCTTCGAAGTTAGTAAAGTGTGTATGTATAATACATAGATATGTATAAATATATATATTTTGGTAACTTTCTTTGTTCCCATTGAGCAGTGTCATTTTTTCAAAATTTGACAAGGGGTGTGGCTTAAATAATCGGTACACTTTTTTCGTGAATTTTGTATGCGACCTGAAGTCTATTTAATACTATGTCAATGCAGAATAACGTACAAATGTAAATATGAATTGTGACTCGTATCACATCGGAGGCGGAAGGAAAATTTCAAAACAATTGCACTCGGGGCCAAGTTACACGTCAAGCAAGCGTTATGAGTTCATGTTGCACGCAATTCTTTTGGGACTTTTGTAAGTATTGTTATTTTTCTGTTTGTGTATTTTACTTTTTGAAAGTACTATTATGAAATAACTAACTACCCGGCTTCGCACGCACTTATGAAGAAAATGAGACTAAAATAAATGTTTGTCAAAAAAATAAAAATGAAAAATCTGGATAGGGACACCCTAATCGAATACAAACCACGACCACGACTACAAACACCGTGACACGAAATTTTTATTGATATATACATATATACTAGTAACACGCCCTGGCTTCGCATGGGTGCAATGTACTATACACGAAAATGCTATGTTACTCGCTGATAATGTAGCTTTCTATTGGTGAAATAATTTTTAGAATAAGTGAAATAGTTTTTGAGTTAAATCATAACAAACAAACAATTCTTTCCTCTTTATAATATTAGTATAGATATATAGATTAATAGATTTCAAATAGGTAGATACTGAATATAATATCATTAAGCAATCTTCCGTGATTCATCCTAATTTTCCCTTTCATAGTAAATTAACAAAAAGAACTGTATGATTATAAAAGAAAAAGTCCCTTATTGTGTGCTTTAATATTTAATTTTTTGTACAATTACATCTATTTACCAGACAACCTAGGACAAAGGATTGCGCTTTGCTTCCGGTTATCAAAATCCGGGCCAACGCGACCCGAATCCGGTCATACCCGCATTGCCAGGAAGAAATCCTTATCTGCAATCCTATCTAGTACGTTCATAAATAATGCAAACTTGACCTAGACGAGCATCCAACTATGTCAGAAGTGCTAATAATCGCTATAATAAATTAGCGAACGGTCTCATTTATTATTATTGGTCATTGGTCTATATTCTAATATGTATGATATTTTCTTTATTGAACACATCTTTTTTATATTATAGGAGACAAACGGATAGACGGCTCACTGATAGTAAGCGACTACCGCCGCGGCCGCGCCGCCCATGGACCAAACGTCTTGAGGATGCGTTGCCGGCCTTTAATCGGTCGCGATGTCTGATTTTGAAATTCAGCAGTCTATATTTATCTAAACAATTCCACAGAATACTCCCCATGATATATGCGAAATAAGATGCAGAGTGATCCAAATCTACGCAAGGATCAAGCCGTTCGTAAAGAGTCTAATCGTCTGCGTTCGATCGGCTCATCGTTGAATACACACAAAATAGGCTTATTTAATACCTAGCTGGTGTCCTGGACTTCATTTGTTTGGGCTTTCTTTCGTTAAGCAAACTATTTTAAATAAGATGACTTTTTTTCTCAAAATCAATCTCGTTTTTGTGTTGCGCCAGACTGAGCTTAATCTATGTATCAAAGCTACATAAAAATCCGTTCAGTATATTCGGAGATTAGCGTAAACAAACAGACAGACAGAGAATGTTTAGTAACGTCTACTTTAAATGTGCATTTATTCACACTACGTTTCATAATATCAGGAGTTAATATTGTCTTTTATTAACGCGAGTATCACACATTTAAATAAAATACTGTATACCGGATTAAAACGCGATTTATTATCCTGTCTCCCCGCGACCACGGTTGCTGAAAAGCATCCGAAACGTCGGGATAAATAATTTAAACAATATAAATAATAAATCGCGTTTTAATCCGGTATACAGTATTTTATTTAAATATCAGGAGTTAATTTGATACTAGATTATTATATACAACTAGCGACCCGCCCCGGCTTCGCACGGGTCAAGATTTTTTGACAAAAAAAGCAGGGGTTGTATGTATTTTTTAATGCCACATCATAAAAAAATAGAAATTAAAAATGTTGTCTAAAAAGTAAAATAAAAAATTTAGGGGTGGACTACCCCTAACATTTAGGGGGATGAAAAATAGATGTTGGCCGATTCTCATAGATACCGGATAAGCACAAAAAATTTCATCAAAATCTGTCAAGCCGTTTCGGAGGAGTATGGCAACGAAAACTGTGACACGAGAATTTTATATATTAGATTTGTTGGGAAAACGGTGTGTGTGTGTGAACGTGTTAAGTTTTAAGTTTGAAGAGTGCAAGAAAATAAAATATAATCCAAATGGAAAAAAGGTAAAACAAATATATTATCGTTGCCAGTTGTAAATGTAAAGTGGCAGTCGACGGTTTAATTACCACGACAGGATGAATATATTCAGTTCGAGCTGTCTACTGAGTCCCAATAGAATTACTTTGTCCGTGAACCTTGAAGCTTTGAAGTAACACTGGCCATAAAAACGTACTTAGAATATTGCAACCTATAAAAAATAACATGAAAAAAAAATGATTATTCCCTGTCGCAACTTCGCCTGCGTTCCGAAAGATCATGGGTTCGGATCTCACCGCTGCAGCTGATTTTTTATAATGTTTTATAATCGTGTTTTATTTCCTATGTACTTCGTAATCGATTTAATATAATTTCACAGACCTTACTTCATGCATCGTCGGAATTTTTAAATATAAGTTTTAAAATTTAAAAAAAGACATCCTTCAGAGTCCACCTCAGAAATAAAATAAGTGGTAATAAATATTCAATCCGTCCGTCATAGATAGAATACCTGAGAAACATCTTTTGCGAATATCGACTTTTCGACTCTACAAATTTCTGAATTGTTCAAGTAAAGTATTATAAGTCAATTGCACATCTTTGCGCATCACTGATTTAATGTGACTTATCTTTTAACATTAAGTGAGCCTCACTTGTTCGTTAGACCGCTTCCGTGGGTCAGTGGCTTCGAATCTTGGGGATACAAGATCCAAAAAAAAATGGTCCCGCCGAGCTCACAAAACTGATCATCTACTTGCCTCTAAAGAAAAATAAATGAAATCGAGACAGAAATGAAACTGTTTCATGTCACTAGAATCATCGGAAAAAAAGACATACATGTTTGTCAATTGCCATCAGTTATTAAAAAAAACAGTCTAGCAAAAACTCGAAAGCCTACTACCTAATTAAATTTCGAGAGCCTCTTGTATCTCCTCATGATGCTCAGTGGATTCTAGTTCATACAAAGAGGCAACGTAATTAGAACTACTTTACTATAAAATTGAAACTAGCAATCTAATAACCCGATACCGTTTAATACTTTTTTATAGTACAAATAACTACTTACTAAAAACAACACCAGAGGATTTGCAGATGCGGTCCCGGCCTTGATATTCTTAAACCCGCTACAAAAGTAAATAACATGGTTCTAAATAATCGCTGTTTTAGTTAGACAGCGGCTTTGGTTCTTATATTAGCTTTCTTGGTAGTTTTTTTTTGTGATTAAGATACATAAATCTTATATATAAAATTCTCGTGTCACAATGTTAGTCTGCATACTCCTCCGAAACGGCTTGACCGATTCCTCTGAAATTTGGTAAGCATATTGGGTAGGTCTGAGAATCGGCTAACATCTATTTTTCACACCCCTAAATAATAAGGGTGGTCCACCCCTCAATTTTTTTTTTTCATTTTTTTGACAAAATTTTTTTTTTTATTTTTTTATGATACGATATTCAAAAATACATACAACCCCGGCTTTTTTTGTCAAAAAATCTTGACCCGTGCGAAGCCGGGGCGGGTCGCTAGTATAGATATAAAGGTAAATTAGAAATAAAACTATGAGAAAAAATGAGTGCCTCGTTTTAGTGTGATAGTCTCATCTTATTTTAAAAAAGTATTTTTGTTTGTCGGGCTCGTTGGCTCATTCCCTGAACACCTGCCGTGCGCACCTATGGGTCGTGGGTTTGAATTCCACAGGGACTACATGTTTATAATTTTCTATAAGCATGTCTTCCTCACGTCTGGTAACTTCGGGCATTGATCGGGTGGGGGGAATATCAACCGGGTAACGAACCATTGTTGAAAAGAGTGTCCATGGAGTTTCTTGCCGGTTCTTCTCCATGAGACCCACTTTTTGGAACCGTGCAACTAGACGTTTCATAAGAGCCTGCAAAGGCCTATTTGAAATAAAAAACTTTTGATTTTGATTTTGCTCGAAATATAGGTCGACAGTGCATCATTGACTGATGTTCTGTGGCTGAGGTATTACCTACCATCTAACACAATAAAAAAAGTCTCAAAATTTTTCAAATAACTTCAAAGTAAAATAAATTTGGTTTGAAAGAATATTGGATGTTTCCGATCCTTTCACTCCAATGAGTTCGCGGTTGTTTTTGAGGTAAAATAAAACATTGTCTGTTAACCAATCCTTCTGGCCTGAGGCCAAATTTAGCTATTAGTGGATTATAACTTGTTGCTCTTTTATCATATTTTTTAATACTTAGCCTTTATTTTTTTTCTTAACTAGACCAATTCTATAATAATAATTGATTTATATTATATTTTGATATTATGAACATCCTAAGTCTTCTTTTTCGCTAATTATTTTTTGCTAAAAGTGAAGTCCCGTGTCCCTCAATAAGGCATGGGACAGACACAATATGTTGTCTGTTTCACTGATTTTTTTTTATATAGCTGTAGTCTTATTCAACCTATACATAGTTCGACTTGTTTGACCGATACAAGCACCACTCTTGACACTGTCTTGACACTAACGGTTCCGAAGACAAGTCAACGCGCATAGCTGAGACGTTCCGATTATTTGTGGCTAGGACACGCTCCGGCTTTGAACGGGTGCATTCTAGATGTACTATACAAAAAAAGCCTATGTTACTCGCTAATAATGTAGCTTTCTATTAGTGAAAGAATTTTTAAAATCGGTCGCGTTGTTTTTGAGTGAAATCGTAACAAACAAATATTTCCACTTTATAATATTAGTTTAGATAGATATAAGTATAGTAAATTACCAATTAAACAATGATATATTGAGTTCGATAACATGACTGATTGCAAATGACGTGAATTATATCATTAGTTATGGTTAAGGAGGCGAATAGGTGAATTTTCGGTAATACTCGAGCGTGGCAGTTTAAGATATGAGAGATTCATTAGACCTAATAGAACAACCTTGTAAAGTATTTAGCTCTATATGTAGTGACGCGCGCCTAGGATAGACGATCAGATTAGTAAAAAAAAATCGATAGTCTGAAATACTCGAGCGCGTCAGATTAAGATATTGGGGGTTGATTTTAGTGTTTTAAGACTAAATTTAACTAATCTGACGATAAGTCCTTGACGCCGCCGAGTTATAGGGTCGCGAACTTGTAAAAAAAAACGTTAATCCGGCATTCTCGAGCGCGATTTTTTTATTTTTTATTTTGAAGAATATAATCTAAAACTTACTAAAAATACAAAATCTGCCGGTTTCCGCATGACCGGAAGTGTGGAGGAGCCATTTCGTCTTCCGAAAAACGCGTTGCGGCATACATATAAGTCGCGAACGATACATTTTACAAAAAAAAAGTTTAAATAAACAATAAAGGTAATTTTATTTTACACAAAAAAGGTCTCTTTACATTTTTGTCCAAAGTTAAAACTTTTTGACTAGAAGCATCATAAAAACTCAAACTCCCGGTTTTTTGAGTATGTCTCGAAAACTGAGGGTGTTAAAAAAATTGATACGAAATAACGATGATTAAATTATGTGACTTTTATTATATCTCAATTTTTTTTTCTAAAGATTCTCGACAATTTCGTGGACTCGGAAAAAGTTACGCGTATCTGTATACAAAAGTATTATTAACATGTACAGTTTCATGTATGTATATTAATTCAATAGCCTGTTGATCCTCAAATTGTTTTTTGGACGTACCGTAAGCAAAACGAAGTGAAGAATTGAAGCAAAAAAGAGGAATTTGCCATAAACATGTAATACAGACTGAGCGCTTCGTGGGAATATGCTGTCCTACCAGTATTTTTCCTTAATTATTTCGCAACATTGATGGTGAGGAAAGAAGTGATGTGGATGAGGAGCCACAATATGAGAGTTCCAGTAAAGAAGAAGAAGATGAATTGTATTGAGCAAAAATGTAAAGGTCATACATAACAATACAATTATAATACAATTTTTATATCATTTCATTTTTTTATACAATAAATAATACAATTCGTACTACATTTCATCTACATTTACGTTGGTTGTATCTATCGCTATATATATATTATTGTCATTCTTAAATTCCCCGTTTTATCAAGGAGAAAGAAAGGAAGAGAAGGAAAAGAAACCTTTTTCGGTCAGATTAAGAGAACCCACCAACTTTTTTGTCAGATTAAGAAAATATGCTTTCAGGATACCGAGATAAACCTTCCCTATAAAAATCTGACGCGCTCGAGTATTTCAAAAATACTTTTTTTTTTTGCATTTTCAAAAATTCATCGTAACTTATCGTCACGCCTAAATCGTCAGTTTTTTTAAAGGGAGCTTCCTTGGGGCCTACGTAACACCCCTTCCGAAAATCTGACGCGCTCGAGTAATTTTTATTTTTTTGCATTTTTGACTACTTTATATGCCTACCCCCACCACGCAAACCGGCAGATTAGTATACCGCTGTTATCAGAGGTACTTGGGGCATACGTAGTATGAATATCTGACGCGCTCGAGAATGCCCAAGTAACTGTTTTTTTTAACATTTTTGAAAAACCGTACACGCCAAACCCACCGCTAAAATGGTTTTTACCATACGAACTTTTCTTTTCGAAATTATTTTATCTTTCGATTTTGATAGGTCTCGACGGCGCCGTTGAATTACGCCATTTAGCTACCTCGCCTCCCTAGCTATTAGGTTGTTTCGTATCAGTTAGGTTTCGTAATCTGTCCCAGTCACGGCGAATAAACAGTAGCCAATCAATATTGTTAATTTAACTGTTGCACAACTGCTGCGGTTTTTACATTCAGGATATTAATTGAATAGTTCGATTAAAAAAAGTATAAAGGAACGCTTTTCAGTTTCGTATTGTGTTTGTTTACACATTACATGTTTAGCTATAAAGGCTAAAAATATAAAACAAATATTTAAATGAAAAATAAAGATAAAACTAATTAAAACGCGATTCTTTTTATTATTGATTTATTTTACTATCACTTTTCGGTTGATTTACCGGCCTTACCGACATTTCTTAAAGACTTAAAGTAATAGCAGCAGCTTATTATTCAATAACACAGAACAGGGAAAAATAAGAACAATAACAATAATAATAAGTTCAATAACAAGAGTCGGAAATAGAACGAGACAGAGCTATACGAAATGAATTGCGCTGTCACGTTCTCTCGTAAAGTAAGACTGCAATAAAACTGCTCTCAGAGATTGTGGTATAGGCTCAGCAAGCATGATCATGGACAAACATTGATCAATTCTTTATTTAAATGTGTGATGCTGGCGAGAAAGAGAATGGCGGCGAGCAAGGGTTGGGGTACTTTGTATGAGACAATATATTTCTAACGTTACAGTACTCTTATTATTATAATTATGATATTTATAAAAGTCTGTATTAGGGCTCGAACCAAGCAATAATTTCCTAATCTTTCCATCACAATGTATATAAGCTATCTTGCCAACGAGACCGACGAAATTAAAGCAAACCTTAAGTAAATGTATAAAAATAATATATAATTAAACGTCAACATAGATTATAGTCCAAATCAATGTTGACGTTTAATTAACCTATTATTTTAAGCCTGAGTACGATGAGGAACTCAAGCAGATTCCGTGAGTAAGGTTAAATTATTAAAGTAATTATTATTAGTGAGTACATAATTACTTATGGTACCTAAGTAAAATTTAATTTAATTATAGGCTCTCTGTTTATATGATAAGATATGCATTTATTGACGTAGTAATGTCAATGTATGTATTGTTTAAATACATTGACATAGTATAAATAGTATTAACATATAAAGATGCTAAATAAAAACGATCAAACGATAATAGGTACTATAGGGAGGTAATTGGCAATTTTAAAGAGTCGGTTAAAAATATGGATAAATAATGGCAGTGGCGGGACTGCCATACAAGCCCAAAAGCCCGTCTTGCCGATTTTAACAAAATATTTATATATTTATATAACTTATATTATATAATTACGTAATCGTTTAAGTTATATATGACTAAAGACATTATTATATTTCTTATTAATGCATTAATAAGGCAAAACAGGTGTTTGGGCTTGTGTGGCAGTCCCGCCACTGAATGTAACATATGCATAGTTTACTAGTTTTAATCTAAGCCATAATATTGAATAATATTTAACATCTTTTAGAAATAAGTATACAGTATTATTAGATAGAAATCGTCGTGGAGCGAGTGTGTAGGCAGTGAGATGAATGGTTGCTGCGCACGGGGCTGTGGGCTGCATATAGGGATGCCAATATACAACAAAATAGACAGTAAGTTCGATGTGTGACAATCGCGTTAATATAAGACAATTATATTAAAATGAATATTTTTATATTGTTTTGTTTTTAAGCTGATATTACATAATATTATTTACAGCTTAAAGCTATTAACGGATTTTGCACAATTTTATATTAATTAAGTTGTATTGTTGTGGTTAAAATATTAATAAATTGTTTATTATGTGCGTAAATATTAATATGTTTATAAAACAACGTTATAAACAGTGATTCAGATGTTATATAAATTAATAAGGCATGGCAAGTATGTTGAAAAATATATTAAAATTAGTAGGTATAGATTATGTTTAAGAGTAATAAATATAGATTAAGCTAATATACCAGTGTATCGAATCTTAATTTTTAAAACAAATAAATTCGCGAAAGTTAAATTATACTTTGACAACCCTAACAAGAAAGGCACCCACAGCCTACGATAACATACATCAATTACTACCACGGCGCGTCCCACGAACGTTTCATTTCGTATTCGCCACGTATACTCAATTTACTTATCTGAATTGCGAACGTATACTATTATTATATACGTAATGCTAATTACTTTGTAATGTAATGGCCGAATCCCAATAATTTGATTAAAAAATTTGCAATTAAAATTTAATTCCTGCTTCGAAAAAATCCCGCCTTAATGACTGAAAATCAACAACCACACGTATTCTAAGAAAGTTTCTGCTTTCAACTTCATTTATCAGCAGCGGTATTTTATAAAAAATACAAAATGTCGTATTAGTTAAGTATAAATAGGCATATCACATGCAAAACCTAGCAATATAGCAAATGAGCAAAAAGGTCGAGATAACTCACCCGACCCTTTTGCTCATTTGTGACCCGACTATTTAAGATGTATTATTAAAAAATGCATTTGATTTTTTATTTCACGCAAAAACCTAGTAACCGAATTGTTGTATAAGGATGGAAATCTATTCAGTGTTCCAGAGGCAAGGCGATTCTATAATAAGTTGGTAGATTCAACTCATTATAGAATAGACTTTATTCAGGTAACCAATTAATACTATATCTTACAGTTTAAAAAATATTAAACATATAAAACGGCTATTCAAGTATAAGTATATGAAAAACAAACATTAATGTCGAATTACAGGTAATTTAAAAAAATCTATGTAATAAGTTCATGAGAAAGCATCTTTTTAAATTAATATCGTAAGATCGCTATCGAAATAGCGAATGGAGATTGCCAATAACAATGAGTCGAGCTCCCATAACGATTTGTCGTAGAAAAGCCATACAAAGGTCAGAGCTGTCATTAATCTTGTCGGATTTACAAGCTGAGGTGTGTCCGGTTTATCTTGCTGCCCGCGCCCATCGCGTTACCTCACTTGTAATGCAAATGAGCTCGTTCAAAGTTTTTACATACTCAGATTCAATGATTAATTGATTAAAGCTATCTTTATAGGCAATAATCACGTGTGTTTTATTTATGATTTGGCGTTAACATTAAAGTTTTTTATAGAATTTAAAGAAATATATTTAATTGAAATACCTACGTATATCTCTTTCAGGTATATGTAGATTTTGAATCGTCAATTGGTTTAGCTAACTCTGGTTTGGAATGTTGATCCACGGGAGTTCGGGAAGAATCTTGGTAGTTACTCTTTTAAAAACCAAAATGCATAATACATTTCAACGTTTAACTTATGATTATCTTTCTTAACATATCTCTTTCTACTGACACCATGAAAATTTCTCAATATGGAGAGTGGAGACCTAATGCAAAATATTTTGCAAACATAAACAAAAACCATGTAATGTTTAAGCAACTAATCTTTTTATGCGATAAAACGAGGAAATTTAAATATTAAGTAGTAAAAGTAAATGTACGTTACGAAAGCTAATTAATTTTAATAATTTCCAGAAAGGTTTCAAGTATTAACGCGAATTTTTTAACGCGAACGTATGAAAATGACGTGAAAATTTAATTAAAATTACCAAATATTTATGTGTTTCAGTTTGTAAGTAAGATTGCAAATACAGTATGGTAATATAATTAAATATAGGTGAATTCCTGAGTTCCTAGTATAGTATGAGGCAGACACATTTCTATGTCTCTGTCACTGATCATTTTCCTTAACAGGAAAGTGGACAAAACAATTTTTTCTTATATTTTTTCTCCAGGATAAAAAAATAATATTATACTTGTACATTATTCCCATTTGATAGATGTTGTATTTTGAGGAATATTCAATGGCCTACTTGTTCAACGTATGCTACGATATAAGTGATAAATTAAACATAGTTAATAAATAGTATATTTATAACAGACTTTTTACGGATGTCGCTGTTCACACAGAACAAGTAAAACCCTGTAATAATAATAATAAAATAATGTATTACACATAGAAACGTATGAAGATAAAGCTATAAGGAGAAACATCTATAGTAGTGTATGTGATGAGCAAATGAGGCCTAGCGCTTGGTCTACGAATTGGTGCTACAACCATAGAGGTACTGGTTTTCAGGCTGGTTTATGAGATTGGGGGAAGTCGAAATGAGGTACAGGTAAACAATAATAATAAACTGATATCATGTGTCTATATATTATAACTTAATAAAATTTTATATATGGATTTAAAGATATTCAGAACTCAATGCACTTAACACGATCACTTATCATGTTTAAGGGGATCATCAATGGACATCATGTGCAATGAAAATAAAGTTATAGAATGTTTATGACTTACTTGACTTAAGGTCATATATTCCCTAAATGAGGCAGAGGGCTATAAAGAAAAAAGAGGGTATTCACCGTGTCTATAACTAAAAAAATAAATTTTAGTATTCATCCAATAGAAAAGCTGAACGGATTCTCGAATGAGGGAATTATCTATAAGCCCTGATATGGATTACTGGTCTACGTTTTACGCTACGACTTCTACACAGGATCTACGTGTTATGCTACGAAAACTAATTCTTTGGATTGTTTATAAGCTAATCCGCGCGTTATTTAGGAGAAGGCTTTACCAGACAGGAGGTTCGGTTCAGACAAGTTGCAACGGCAACGTACTTGTTAGTATTTTAGTTTTGCAGATGTTTATCGGCACCGGAAATCACTTACCATCAAGTGGCAAATCTTTTCCATATATGGCACAATATATAGGGAGAAATATGGCCGTTGGGTAAGTGTTATAACACTTACAACTTATAAACCTTCTAGTAAGGAAACAATAAACATTATTTTATCCTGTATGTTATATAGGAACATCTTTATAGGAGCTTTAATATAAGGGATATAATGTTGTATAGTGTCATAGAGTTTTTAGATCTACTTAACAATTGTTTAAAAACATCAGTTTCATGCGGATAAAATATACTGATGATGGCAATATTTCTAGGAAATAATTGCGTGTGTTTTATTTAGAGGAATAGCTCAGCTGATTTTTTTTTTAAATAAGTCACAGACAACTATTTCTTCATCTTTCGAACTGTTTTTTTTTCTAGAATACATAAGAGCAATTCTTAATCACAGGCAGTGTAGTTTTCTAATTAAATGTTTTAATTTAATTAAACCTTCTATAAACTAATTAACACAAAATAACCTCTACCTTTGTTTTAATATTATACGAGGGTGAATCAAAAAATTCTTGGAATCTATATTAAAAAATGCAAAGATTTAAATAATAATATTTTATTTTTCTACATAATCTCCCTCCAATGCAATGCATTTAGAATAACGCGTTTCTAACTTCCTTATTCCTTGTGAAAAAAATATATTTTCTTGACTCTCGAAAAAGTCCTCTACGGCAGCTATAACCGCGTCATTATCGTGAAATTTTGTTCCACGAATTTCCTCTTTTAATTTTGGAAATAAGTGAAAATCACTTGGGGCTAAGTCCGGAGAATATGGTGGGTGGTCAAGGAGATTGAAGCCAGCACAGCGG
The DNA here is from genome assembly GCA_905404175.1 of Anthocharis cardamines. NCBI lineage: Eukaryota > Metazoa > Arthropoda > Insecta > Lepidoptera > Pieridae > Anthocharis > Anthocharis cardamines. The sequence continues at coordinate 5,177,578 of FR989954.1, forward strand.
ATTGCGTTGAGCGCAACTTCCGATCGATGAGCAGGAGCGTTATCTTGAAGGAACAACACGCCCAACGACAGTTTTCCACGACGTTTTTCTTTAATCGCTTCACGCACTTTCGGGATTAAATTTGCATAATAGGGTCCAGTAATCGTCTGGCCTTTTGGCATGTAATCAATAAAAAGGATTCCTTCACTATCCCAGAACACAGAGGCCATAACTTTGCCAGCGGTAGGAGCAACTCGAAATTTCTTGATAGATGGAGAGGATGGTCGTTTCCAAGACATGCTTTGTCTTTTAGTTTCAGGATCAAAATGGTGGACCCACGTTTCATCCATGGTGACAAGACGACGGCAAAAATTATCCGAATCACGCTGGAACATTTCGAGATTACGCTTGGAAATTTCCAAACGTCGCTTTTTGTTTTCGTCGGTTAACATTCGTGGCACCCATCTTGCAGACACTTTTTTGAACCCCAGTGAATCAATTAAAATGGATTGAACGCTACCAAAAGATATCTTTAGGATCTCAGCTATATGTTTTATAGTCATTCTTCTGTCTTCCAAAACCAGATTCTCAACCTTTTTGACATTTTCTTCTGTAACGGAGGTTGAAGGCCGCCCAGAACGCGGGTCATCTTTACAGCTTGATCTACCTCTTTTAAATTCAGCCACCCAGTACGCAACCGTAGAATAGGGTACAGCATTACCCCCTAATGTCTGCTGAATGTCCAAAAAAATTTCCTTCGTAGACATTTTTTTCAAACTGAGATATTTTATCACCGCACGTAACTCACTTTTATCCATAATTTTGACTTTTTAGCAACTCGTTGCACAAAAAAATTTATTACATGCGAACGAACTGACAAAAACAAGTGACAGTCTGCATAAATATAGTGTGATAGACACTCTTTAATTTCAATATCGAACTTGATCCAAAAAGGTTTCATATATATGCACTTCTAAGAACTTTTTGATTCACCCTGGTACTTATCTTATACGTTTACGTTATTAAATAGTATCCTGCGATACAATTATTTTAATTTATATATATATATACTAAAATTTTAAGAGGAAAGATTTGTTTGTTTGTTACGATTTAACTCAAAAAACTACAAGACCGATTTTAAAAATTCTTTCACCAATAGAAAGCTACACTATCGGCAAGTAACATAGACTATTTTTACTATAACATAGGATATCGTGCGTAGCCGGAGCGTGTTACAAGTCGTTTATATAAGACGTGTATAATATTCAATGTCGTTAGTTTTTGTTGAGAAGGTACATATATTAATTTAAGACATCTACATGGAAGGATAGCTATAACAAAGTTACGAAGCGGTTATCTTGCCACGGGATGAGTATATTGAGGCGTAGCTATCTACATTTATGAGAAGGATTGTGTAATATATTCCGCACGTCAGTACCAACGGTAAATACAAGGCTGAATCTTGTTAGAGCTAAAACAAACTCTCGGGGCCTTGGGGAATCGTATGACATAATGTGAGGAAAGGGGTTCGCGGACCTAACAAAGGATCTAAATTGAAATTTTTGTTCAATTTTTTTCTTTGTTAGTGTTATTAAAATTCCGTCCACAGAGCAAATAAATGAAGTTATCAAACGAGCAATTTTGTATCGTTTGTTTATCTAGGCACGTATTATTTTTGAATAAAAAATTTATTACCGAATTGGAAACGTTAATGGACTGGTGATAATAACGGTAATCATAATTGATTTTGTTCTGTATAGATGTTATCAGGAGATAGTTCTAATAATACTAATAATATTAATAGATAATTCTCCTGATAACATTTATAGAGAACAGATTTTTTATCAATAGTCTATTTTTATTTATTTTTTAATTAAGATTTTTATTGCATCATAAATATACAAGGACCTACATAATAGAACAGATATCGCAAAAACTACTACTATAAACTTATTACTACAATTCAGCGATCTCTTCCAGACCCGCACTTAGAAATAATATAAAACTAAAAAGGAGAAGGGTGGGCGCTAAAATTGAATGATAATAATAGTACATGAATAAGAAATAAAAATACAAACAAGAACTTTTCATAAATAGCATCTAATGATATTTTTATAATGTATATAAGACAATAATAAAAAGTATACTAATTCTCGTGTTCCCTACTAAGGCACGAAGCAGACTTATATATTTGTCTGATATTTACAGCTAAATTAACAGTCTTGCTTTCCCCGAATGTTAAATTGTTATACTTTAATTCCCGGGTATTTGTGACCTTGGACGCTAAACTCAAATACTGAAGTACAGTAATACAATAATCTCTTCTATATAATTACTCTGCCATTTTAAAGATAAAATGCCGTTATCAAATTGCCGAAAAAAATCTCAAAATATCTGTTAAAGCTTTCTTGAGATATTAAATCTATGAAATGACCACTTAGATAGATCTATATTTTTTCTGTTTAAGATTGTATCTTAAATCTTAAACTCAATATCGATGTGATGGTGAATAACAACATTTTAACCTTAAGTCTTCAGTACAATACTTCTAGTAATTAATTGATGTTAAAATTCCAAACGAATACTCCTTGACTTTTTAAATTTATTTCCCTTAAAATGCTTCTTTGAGTTACGAAAACTCCGTATTGGCGTGGGAGTATTCAAATTTATTTTACCTCACAAATCTCAGTTTTCATTGAAATTGATACGTTTGAACATTCAGTTAGTGTCGAGAGTTCAGTTCAGTTAGTGACCTTTGTAGGATTATCTGTACGAGATTAAAAGGTAAAGAACTTCAAATGAATCAAAAATGTCTGCTGATCCTTATAATTTAAAAATAACGTATTAGTTAAATACCTACATAGAAAATTATTTTGGTAAAATCAAATCAAATCAGACAGCTGCAACCTTTCAATCTGTCTCTGACCACATTTACTGAAAAACATTCGAAACGTCGGAATATAATCAATAAGTCGTGTTTTAATACAGCAAAACTTATTTATATTATTATACACACCCCAATTTCACACGTTTTGAAGGTGAACATATTAATTTGTAGTATCCCTGGTTCGGAATGTTACATCTACCTGACTAGACTGGCAAGAGACCAAGCTAAGCTTATACAGAAAAGGCTAATTAAATATATCCCTACTAATATTATAAAATATGTGAAAGAAGAATGAAGTTTGTTTGTTACGCTTTCACGGCAAAACTACTCAACCGATCATGAAACTTTCTATACATATTCTTAGAGGTTTTAGAAAGGACATAGGATTTTATTTAAAAAATATTTTTTTTACGGAGGGTTAAATAATTTATTTTAGCAGAGACGTATTCTACGCAGACTAAGTCGCGGGCAGAAGCTAGTATACTAATATGATAAAGGGGAAAGATTTGTTTGTTTGTTTGTAATGATTAAACGCAAAAAACTATTCGACTGATTTTAAAAATTCTTTTACCAATAGATCAACGAGTAACATTAGCTATATATTTCGTATATATAGTACACCTGCATTGCACCCGTGCGAAGCCGGGTCGTTAGTACATTATACTCGTACCTCCTCCTCATTGATTTCTGTATGATTAAGCAGTTTCGAAAACTTCTACCAAAGTGAGATAAAGCAGACATTTTAAGGAGATTTATATAATAAAATAAACAAGTGCTAACAAGGCTGACGTAACGCAGACGAGCGTCGTAGACGAAATTATTATAATCAAGAAGAGCGCGTCGACTCTATGTACCAAAGCGAATAATGTGCCATCTGTTTACTCATTACTGAATCTGTTAAAATATCACAATACATACGAGACAATAACTCTGATTGCGAGTGGAAATCTCATTGTGTTAAACGGGCAATCGAAACTTTTTAATTTATCGCTATATTTAATACTAGCAACGCGCCCCGGCTTCACACGGGTGCATTGTAGATGTACTATACACAAAACATAGCCTATGTTACTTGCTGATAATGTAGCTTTCTATTGGCGAAAGAATTTTCAAAATCGGTCCAATAGTTTTTGAGTTTATTCATAACATACAAAAATACAAATCTTTCCTCTTTATAATATTATATTAGTATAGAAGTATAGATGTTTATGATGATGATATTATTCTAATTTCATGTTGACGAAGTCATGATAAACCCTGTTAGAGGTGTGTTCTAAAAACATATGTACATATGTAGGTCGCAGATGTAGACTTTGGCTGCGAATGCTAATCCGCCGTAAACTAATGTACGAACAACAATAAAGAACACACATTCATAGGATATTGAAGTGACCAGTCGGCCTAATGACAACTACGACAAAAAAAAATCGACCATTTTCTCGTGTTTTAATAGATTATCTCTTTATGTCTTCTGAGTCTAACACGTCACTTAAACTTAAAACTTGATTTCTAATGTCAAAAGTCTATATTTTTCGATTGAGATATATTGTCTATCAAAGTTGTCGATGTCGAGATACATATATATAGGTCATGCTAGACAGTAAATATAATAAACAAAAAAATGAAAGACTAAACATCGCAACCAATTAAAATGAACTTTAAATTTTTCATATATATGTAAATAAAGGTGTTTCTAACTATAAAGTGGGATATCAGTGACATCTACAAGTGTATTTCTGTTCAAGTGAGCCCGATAATGACACTAACGAGTCAGAACTCAGATGTCGTTAGCGATAGACTTCCTACACGATTGTTGTCACACAGATTTCCGTTCATGAAATGTATGAGACCAATTTTCATATCCAAATGAATTGTTGTTTTTTATAATTAGTTTTAGTATGTAATTTGTATTAGTTATAAGGTTCTATAGGACTGACATGTTCAAAATTGAACAAAGTCCTTAAAATAAATCAGAATAAAAAAAAATAAAATAAAAAAAAAAAAATGAATTGTTACTATACTGAAACTTTGTTCTTAAAAATCTTTATGTTTTCTACTACATATATAGAGTTTATTAAAGTAAAGAAGTGAAATTCCGAATCCCTTAGTGTGGAATGGGGCAGACATTTTCTGTGTCTGTTTCACTGATTATTTTTCTTTACAGGCAAGTAAGTTTAGATTTTATTTGTTTGTATTAATCAGTGATTTAAATGTTCTTTAAAATATTGCCCTTTTATGTAATTGTAATATGTAGTTTAATTTTGCATGAGATTCCCCATCGAGAGGAATTTAATCTTTCATACGATCCGTATAACACTGTTGTTTAATATTATATATTTATGTATTAAATTATATTTTGCAGATTATAAATAAAAATAAGTATTGGTTTTTGTGTACAATATATTATAAATATAATAAATTATTCTATTCTATTTTAAATTATCAGTTTGTTCTGCTCGGTCCGCCTAAAACAATTTATTTCACTTGTTTCCCCGGGTTTTGTACCCGAAACTTAGTCATACAGATAATTATTAGAATTAATTTCTAGACCACAGATTCATTATCTACAAAGCCTATTTCAGATATCACCCACAATATGATATTTACAAGATACCATTTTATTACCATTTACCATTACTTGTAAGTGTGTAAGTATCAAAATCAGAAAACAGGTAAACAGCAGCCCCATAGCTACTTAATTGGGTATAGAATAGTGTCCCAGTACGAACGTAGCACAATAAAACACAAAATGAATGTACGGTAAATAATAAAGGTGGTGTTAAAGTCGAATATTGGCAATTCTCGCGAGCTAATCAAAGGGCGGGCGGTATCCAGCGCTCGTTACCGCGTCGCGTCGGTGTCAAATTACTGCCCCCTATTTACACTTTATTGTAAATCTCTAGAGACTAATTTTTCTGTTTACTCCACAAATATCGTGTGCCAATTTATTATATTGAGCGAACTAGGTATATTTTCGATTAATTCATTCCGTCATGATCGTAGAATAACGACGGTTCTGATTTTTTACGATTTTAGTTTTATTGTTTAAAAATCTTTAAAAAAATGTCAATTCTCAACAGAACAAACAAAAAGTTGGAGTTTGATAAAAACAATGAAGTTATTGCCTAGAATACCAGCGGTTCTGCTTTTTCAACGCAGTACAAAAACGCATTTTTTACCTTCATTGTACAACGTCCCCCCCTCGGCCTCCCCCCACGGTAATCAGTATAAAATTAAGATTAAAAAGACACCAAACATAATATTGCCGAGTTTGAACCCGAATAAATTAGCCGTGTTTTAATTATGTATAAAAACGACTTATCAATCTTTAAAACGCTCTCCTGTAAAGTAGCCGTTTTGCAGATCCGCCGTTGTTCTAGGATCATGACGATTCATTCGTTTGGTTTGTTACACCTACATTTTACATCTATCATGTTTTTGAGACCTAATCACAAGAAAGATTTTGATTAAATTTGGTAAGTGATAGCTGGCATAATAGTAAAGGATTTAAGGACTTGTTAACTCAAAAAAACATCAAGGCAACATTAGGAAGGAAAAGCCAATAATATATACAGTTAAAATTAAACTACATTAATTTTAGTTTACAGAAATTCCGAAAAGATTAGGTATAATTTTTATAAAATAACTTCAACACATTCATCATTAGATTGAAAAATTTAGTATAAATGCAATCGAATAAATAACTTTTAAAATATAATTTACTAAAGCAATTGTAACGCAATTACGGTTAAAGAATGGAGAAAGCTGATACCTTAGAAATGGACATAGTTTTCGATATACTCGTATCTCGTGGTTACAACGCAATTTAAAAGAAATCACAGATAAGCCCTTTTATGTAAGCTTTTTAAGATATTTAATCTTTTGTAGCTTAAAATAAATGAATTCACGCTGTAACAGTCGTTGTTTATTCGAAAAAGTTATATTGAATAAGCTGTGAGTTTAACTTTACGATTATCCTATGGAAACCTTTCTATATATAAAAATATACAATATGTTTTATATTTAAATATCTATTAATATATTAGGTTATGATAGAAATGTTTTCTCTCTCTGTTTTAGTTTGTTTTTTTAGAATTACTAAAAAGTAAGCATGTTATGTTTGAACAAGCCCTCGAATAATTGCAAAATTCTGGTTGTAATTTCGATATTCCCACTAGTTTAATGCCAAAAGTGACCAGACAATCAGGAAATATATTAACAGAAAATTATAAATATATTTTCGCGGCGGGAATCAACCCTGTAGCCTATTCGAACGCAATGTGTTACCCAACACGCCTATAAGTCCATCAAAATATATGTATGTATCTACTAGCGACCCGCCCCGGCTTCGCACGGGTCAAGATTTTTTGAAAAAAAAAGCAGGGGTTGTATGTATTTTTTAATGCCACATTAAAAAAAATAAAAACAAAAAATTTCGTCCAAAAATTAAAAAAAAAATTTAGGGGTGGACTACCCCTAACATTTAGGGGGATGAAAAATAGATGTTGGCCGATTCTTATAGATACCGGATAAGCACAAAAAATTTCATCAAAATCGGTCAAGTCGTTTCGGAGGAGTATGGCAACGAAAACTGTGACACGAGAATTTTATATATTAGATATCATCACCAATATTAATAAATATCGGTGATGATAAATGATGACAAAGGTGCTAACATCAAGCACTATCAATGCTTTCACAAAATAGTGTAAATGTTGAATAATGAAAGAGTCATGAATTCATTAAAAGATTAATTTTTAATGGAATTATTTTCAGCTTTTGATCAGCTTACATTGCTTTTAAAAATATGTTAAAGTATTCATGTTCAAATTACAGTATGAATTTTCAGGGCTTAGCCGTGTCTGTAGTCTTACTTTCAACGTTATTACTGATGCGAAAATGCAGATAGGAATTAAAATTTTAACTTAAAAAAGTATAGAATCTGCAATCTTCAACGTGAGCTTCTTTATATTCAACTATCTTCATTAATACTTAAGCGCAACTCAAGAAAGTTCGGAGTTTGATCTGAAATTGGTAGGAAAATTCCATTAAAATCCTGATACCATAATTATGATACAAGTAACGTCCACGTCTGGTTACTTCAGGTATTGAAAGAGTGGGAGGAATATCGAAATTCCGACCGGGTAATGAACCACCGTTCATAGATAGAAAATCCGTGAAATGCATATTACGCGTTTCGGTCTCAGTCTATGGATTTCCGAATTGTCGAAGTAAAAAGTAGGTCGACAGCGCATCATTGACTGATGTTCTGTGAACATGATATCATATATATGAGTATACAAATATCATATATAGTAACTAATAAGTCTTTAAAATTGAAAGAGATAATTAGAATTCCTTTGAACGAGCGACAAGTGGTAAGACCTCTTGTCTTATTGGTGTACAAACGCCGAATCTTGAGTGTCCTTCCGACAAGATGACAAGTAGGCAAGAGCACAGGAGTGCAGTTAGCGCAAGTTCTACTGTTATCACCGACAGCAGTTTAACTGAAGCACCCTCTGTCTGTCCAAGGTGCTACGTGACTCGGACGGTCGCCAAATTGACATCTCTACACCGCGCCGTCTTACAAAAATCTCAACTTCTCAAGAAATCAATAAGCACGCGGTGGCTGGAAGATATTCTTTCATAAAAACTTTTTGTAGCGTTCTACGATATTTTAAATGTTTCCATTTTGATGCATGATTTTAGATTGCTTTACTGTTGGTACGATCGATTCAAAACACAATCAAAACTTTTATACAAAAATGCGTAAACAACGTTTATACCTACAATAAAATTATTTTACTAATATGTTAATTTCTGTATAGATGTGTTTTATTTTACTAAGATATTTTTATGTTAGATATCGACAGACAAGTTGTAGATAAGATACTTCAGCCTGAAAACCTCCTCAAAGAAAAAAGCCTCTTTATTTTAACGTTGCATTTCTTGAAGAAACCCATACAGTGAAACCGACATGTGCAATATGCAGAACAGATTTTACATCTATGAATGATGGTTCATTATCCGGCCGTAAGGGCCAGACGTAAAGAAATCATGTTTATCAAAAATTATACACATATCAACCCTAGTTACTCCTAGCCAACGCGCCAATGAGCCCGTCGAACTTCAATAGTTATTATTATAGTTATATACATATATTTAGTTCTGTCACTGAAATATATTCAATCATGTCATATAATATACTGCGCTAGGCATATTTGTAATGTTACACTCGACAGATGTGGTAAACATACATAACATTATGAGGCATATCGTGTACTACACATTAAGTAAATTGGTTTGAGCTCTCTCGAAACTATATTAGGCAAGTAAATATTTTAGAGTGAGCTCATACATTCAACAAATGTCACGTGGAAGCCGATAAAAGCTTGTCGTTTTAATCATGAAACATATTATCATGAAATTAAAAGTTATGTTACTAGTACCTAATCGTAACTGGACAAAGTGAATTTATGGGGTTATTTTTTGATGCCAAATCAAAAAAAAACAAAAAAATATTTTTGTTTAAAAAAATCTAGATAGGGATACCTAATCACCTAGCTGTATGAAATAAACTTTACAAAATTTTCTCATACCTACCAAATGTTCTATATATGAATTTTCATAAAAATCGGTCGAGCCGTTTCGGAGAAGGAGGAGGAACACAAACACCATATTTGATATTTATAGATTATAACTATTATAACTACAAACAAAAATTTTGCCAAAGGCATCGCCTAGAGATTGAAAAAATATAGTTAAATGCAAATAAGCCAGTGTAAACAAACAACAAAGTTCAATTCAATATCCTTTATTGTGTCATAAAAAAAAATTAAAAGAGTTACAAACAAATACCTAATCTAGACAAGTATCGCTATGCAGACACATCATAAATCGTCGAGAAGACACACATAATCAAGGTAGGACTGCGAGTTTAGGCACAAACAGTTCTAAAATAAAACATTTCATTCATATAGTAATTAAAAAAACAGTTTTAAAATATCTTATTTTTAAATAAAAAAAGTTTTAAACACAAAATATTTCATTTTTATTTTTAACTTGTTATCTATTATTTCGTTAATCTTCTTCTTCTTAACAATATGCGAAAAAGTATTCGTATCGACGAGCTGTTATTTGTATGAAATTTCAAATAATTTCTCACACAACTGACAAATGGACGATTTACTTTTTCGATAGTCGTTCGTGCTAGGCCTTCTGTTCACTTTTTTTTTATTTGGGGTCATCGCAGTAAGTATTTTCTCTTTTTTTATTCTTTTTTTCACTCGCCATATCATCAGTCACACCTCTAAAACACATATCATCCTTCACACAGTCAATCCATGTTTTTTTTGGCCTCCCTCTTACCCTATACCCATCCACTTTCATATTCAAAACTATTTTAGATACATGTTTTTTATCTCAATTATATTATTCTCTCCTATTATTTTGTTAATATTCAGTTCATTCAATGTATGTACCTGCTTATTACAATATTTCGTCATAGACTAGTCATGAAACCGTAGATATTTCTAGATTAGGGCAGGAATAGGTAGTTGTAGACAACGACATACATTTTCTAGGATATAAATTGTAATCCAGTGTCTCGAGGTTGGGATTAAATATGCTTGCCAAGCCCAGGTAGGACTTGCTACGTTCATGTCATAGAAATTACTTTACCTTGGTAACAAAGTAGGGGTCGCGTATTAAATTACGAGGTGCTATCTATCAGCGTCACTTGTCAACGTCCCAAAGGTGTCATCAGTCCCCATCGACATGAAATTTGGCACCATATTACCTCTATAAGCATGTACTTTACACGTGACATAGTAATATCCAGGTTTCCTTAGTTTAGCGAAAGGTTACCCCTCGTTATTGCATTTCACTGTAATTGTATTGTTAATTAGATGCAGGAATAGGGTACATACAATACAAGGTATTAATTAACAATTATTATAATTAATATTAGATTTTTTATAGCTACTTCTTTAGTGACAAAATTTCCGAATGAACAAAGCTGTTAAGGGAAAGTATTACATATGTAGTACCGGAAAGCTTAAATTATGTTTTTGTTTGGAAGAGGCTCGTGGTTTTATCTATACTAATATTATAAAGAGGAAAGGTTTGATTTTTTGTTTGTTTGTTTGTTTGTATGAATTGAATAGGCTCCGAAACTACTGGACCGATTTCAAAAATTCTTTCACCAATAGAAAGCTACATTATCGCTGAGTAACATAGGCTATATTTATTACTAGAAAAAAATAGAGATCCTTAGAAATTCCTACTAAAACCAACTCAAGATGTAAAAAAATTAGCCAAAATATGTCTTTCATCGCATGCGCTGCGGAAAGTATTAACGATAGAACAAAAAAATGTTCTACAATATTATAGAACATATCAATATCAACAAAAAACTTCGCGAGATCATATATCTAGCTATTGTAGTTATGTTATCTATACTAATATTATAAAGAGGAAAGGTTTGATTTTTTGTTTGTTTGTTTGTTTGTATGAATTGAATAGGCTCCGAAACTACTGGACCGATTTCAAAAATTCTTTCACCAATAGAAAGCTACATTATCGCTGAGTAACATAGGCTATATTTATTACTAGAAAAAAATAGAGATCCTTAGAAATTCCAACTAAAACCAACTCAAGATGTAAAAAAATTAGCCAAAATATGTCTTTCATCGCATGCGCTGCGGAAAGTATTAACGATAGAACAAAAAAATGTTCTACAATATTATAGAACATATCAATATCAACAAAAAACTTCGCGAGATCATATATCTAGCTATTGTAGTTATGTTACTATAACTACTTTTTAACATTTAAAAAATTGAAAGAAATGCCGTTCAAAATCAGACCATGTTATCCATACCTTTATATTAATTCTTATCCAAATAAATTATTTCATATCCAAGACTGTTTCAATACCTATTGACTACTTTTTGAATTATTGAAATCGGACATTCCATTCAAAAGATATTACGAAATTAAAAATATCAATACAAACAAAAATACACGCCGCGGCCGTCGCGCCGCGGCCGGTGCGGCTTCAAGCAGCGCAGCGCAGCGAGCAATGCTGCGAGGGGTAGTATTGTATATACTTTGTCATTTTCTTCAATTTTTGCGGTTTTGTTACGATTTAATACAAAAAATACTTGACCGATTTTAAAAATTCTTTCACCATTAGAAAGCTACATTATCAGCGTGTAACTTATTTTCATCTAAATTGCACCCGTGCGAAGCCGGGGCGTTTTGCTAGTTATGATATAAAAATTAAAAAAATATCAAAGCGCTTTCTTAAACTATTTCACAACACATTAAGGTACAGCATTCTTTGCAAGTATAAACCTTTTACTCTCACCATAATAAAAAGATCGAATTATATTTTTTTAGAACTTGTATTATTATTATGTTTTTGTAAAAAACTAAATGTATGATTTTGTTATTATCAAAATATGAAATTGTTATATTATATTATAAATAAAAATCATTTTAAATGTGTTTGTCGTCTATAATGATTAATTAACTATTTATTAATTTATTATTCGTGTCGATGGTGATTGGTGTTGATCTGCATGCGGGCGTATGTAGAACCACTCACTCACACAACTCTTTATACCTATACTAATATTATAAAGAGGAAAGATTTGTATTTTAGAATTTTTGTATGCTATGAATAAAGTCAAAAACTACTGGACCGATTTTAATAATTATTTCACCAATAGAAAGCTACATTATCAGCGAGTAACATAACAGAACATAACAACATATAATACATCTACATTGCACCCGTGTGAAGCCGGGGCGCGTTGCTAGTTAAAAATAACTCACTAGATGGAACTGCATAACCTTTGACTATTTACCTGTTTATATAGTCAAAGTGCAGAACATCAACTTTATACCATTCACTTTACGTGGCATTGCAATGCATGTCGCCTACAACCAGTATTCCATATAAAAATTAAGAATACAATTTTCTTAAAACCCACATAAACTTAGGTCTCCATTGCTAATCCTTATTTGATTTATATAGTTACTTAGTTATTATGAAACCTGAAAACACGTCAAGTTCTTTAATAGTTAATTTGTGTTTAAACATAAACATTTTGTGAAAAATCGCGAGAAATATGATGCTAATAATAATTACTAAACAGTCTGAATTTTTTATATAAAATAAATACATGTACCTAAATGTTACGAAAACATTAAACTTTTGAATATTATTCATCTGAAATTTTATTACTGTAGAGTCATATTTTCAAAAGCATTTTCCAACCATATTACCTATAATATCGCAACTTACGTCGATAAAGTACTTCATGGAGCTTTCCTCTAGATACAACATCCATCAAATGGAAATAATATGTAAGCTTGATATCAATTTTCAGAACATATCACACCTTTAAAGATAAACCGTTATTTTACGCTACCTACATATCTTAAAAAATATATTGTCTTAATACAAAAATCTTTGAATTTTATAAATATTGTGGCTCTATTGTATATTTTAATAGTATTGTTTATTCGTTGTCTTCAGGAAAAGGGTCGAATTGTACTAGGTATATAAAATTAAACTGCTTTTTTTTTTCTTCAAAAAAAAAAACAATTCTACTGTTCTTTTGTCTCCATAAAACCAAGGTTTATAAGCAAAAAATGTCTTTAGGCATTAGATTCACCTTTTGTACAACTTTTTTATGCAAAATAATTAAAAAATATATTTTAAGGTACGACCAATTTACCTACCTCTATACATCCTTATCTACCACAATTATCGTAGTAATAGTTAAAAGAAGGTTCTATTTAGTTTTCTGTTTGGATTATGTCAGTATCTACTAATTAAATCAGATTCAAATCTAGACTATTTTAATTAAACTTGTACATAGGGGTTTTTTAAACACATGCATATGTAACTGGCAACAAAAACTCTCTTGCTACATCAGACACAGGTTATTCTACAAATTGTCTTCGAGCGTTCGACAATCCATAGGCTAAAGCCGAAACGCGCAATCTGTAACTCTGAATAGTGAATGAACTACATAAAAGTTAAGTCATATTATGCAGGATATTTTGTTTAGGATTACAGCTTAATTTTAATAATTACAATGATTTTTTTGTAGCGTGACTTGAGGCAATAGCTGAAAACCAATGTGGTAATTATTGTTAAAGATTTTTATCAAATTATGATGAGTCCTCTATCTTTTCAACATCATTTCTACAAATTATATTAATTATTGTAATTTTTTTTCTTTGTAACAGTGACTTATTTTTTATGTATAAGAAATTCATTGTCGAAATATGGTTTTATATACTTATATTGGACGTATACTTTAATATTTGTTAGACCATAGTCGTTTTCAATCTTCCGAGTTACCTTGGTTCCGTCGAAGCAGATTATTGTAGAAAAGAAAAAATATTTTTTAAAAATCTCTCAACTATTTTAAGTGAACGTTCTCTAGTACTACATCGTCTTGGAAAGAGCTTAAAACAATGTACATATCTACGAGTACGTATACTAAGACTTCCGAGTCTTTCCGTTACTTTTAAAAGTTGGCTTCAGCACGGATATTGTTCGATTCCTCACGATTCGATTCAAATCCCTCGCTCGTCGCTCCTCGGGACAAACAATTTCACATAACAGGTTGCTAGAAAGTTCAAGCAATTTAACTTTTTACAACTCAACTTTGTCTTTATCCATTGGATTAAGTTGAGAGTTGTAATATCGTCGCGGTTAAAAGTACATATTATAGTGTCTAGGTGCTACATCATGATACCTATAACTTTGAAAAGACCGAGGCTTTATTCGATATAATATAATTACTTACAAATTCCACTCCAACATTATACTCAAACACACGTACACACACAAAAACAAAAACACCTTTTCTATTATTTAAATTTTAGTTTTGCTAATATAAAATTATGAGGTTTGTAAAATTTAAGAAATTTCCTATGGAAAAGCGGGACGTCCTGGCACAAGTACAATGGGATAATGTATTTCAAAAACTTAATAAATAATAGATATTTTTTTCATTAAAGAAGGTACCTACTGATTTTTTTTTTGATTGACTGAAAATATTTTTCACGAAAATCCAAAAAAAGACTCTCACCGTGAGTCCGATTATAAACATCAGGTTAAGAGTGGTAATCTTAACGATATATTTATAATCAAAAATTATAACCATACTGTGGAACAAAATCTGTAAGCTAAATAAACTCTAAGGAGGGCGTTTCGAACTTTTTTAATTACCTTGCATATTATTAATTTAAATATCCCTATAGCAAGCAAAGTACGGACAAAATACGGGATCGGCCGCGGCGACCACAATCAATTTAAGAGGCGCTACGTAAAAGTTTGTCTCGGAGAGGTCAAACTTGAATTGATGGAATTTTCTTTTCTAATTCACAGTTCCCTACTTCTTATAGCGAGATTCTATTATATTTCTTTACCGGTTTTGAAACGATAAATAAGATGTATTATTAAATTCAAATATAACCTTATTCAAGTCAATTTTAACAGGCTTTTTTAATCATATTTTATTTAAGTTAACGCCGAATAGTACTACAATAAAGAAAGAGGTACTACAAGAAACTCGTAGTACCCCTTTTTGAAAATCATACAATTGTGTAATACATATAACAATATTACAATAATTAACAATTATAACTATTGTGTATAAAAATAATGGAAGTAACCCGCTATGCTACAAGTTCATGCGTTTTTATCTTCCAGTTAATCATTAACTGTATAATAGACCTTAGATTTTCAATGAAGAATATAAAGATTTAATTTAAATAAACCGTCTTAATATTCTTTATATGTAAATTTGTTTTCGAAACATGCGCTGTTCTTGACATTGCTTAGTTTCATTACTGCAGTGTTTTGCATAAGAAAATGCATGTTGCGTAGATAGAGTTCATTTGAGAAAAGGTCACATCGAGGTCAGACTATCACAAAGCGTTCTGAAAATGGCGGTATTTTGCAATTTTGTGTAGAAAATACGTACAGGGAATATGTTTCATGACTATCAATTGCAATGTAAGTATAATTATTAATGCAATATGAAGCCTTATTTTTTTGTTATTAGTATTATCTTCTAATATATAAAATATCCATGTAACAATGTTAGTTACCGTACTCCTCCGAAACGGCTTAATCGATTTTTACCAAATTTTATATGCGTATTCAGTAGGTCTGAGAATCGGCTACTATCTATTTTTCATAACCATGATAAGGGTTGTTCACCCTTAAATTTTTTGTTTTTAATTTTTGGACGAAATTTTTTTGTTTTTATCTTTTTATAATGTGGCATTAAAAAATACATACAATCCTATATTTTCACTCTTCTATTACCAACCCCTGCTTTTTTTTGTCGAAGCCGGGGCGGGTCGCTACTCGTAGTTGTGATATAAATTAAAGTGATGTAGTTGGTTTAAAGCACTATTTATTGCCTAACATAACAGTTTTTTTGTAGTACATGGGGGGTAAACGACTTGATGAAAAGTGAACACCCACACCCTAGAACATCCACAATACCAGAGGACTTGCAGATGCGTTGCCGGCCTTTAACGTATGTAACGTTAATAGTACGCTTACACATGTACGTTTAAAGAAAAAAACAACATTATTATTTAATGATTTGATACAATCATGAAAAAATGTATGATACAAATACAATATTTTAGGTAGTTTTGGAGTATTCATCAAGCTTCCATATCCCATAAAATATGTATTTCACTCATAATTAGCGCCGGTAGTGGTTTACGCTGTTAGCTCATTTGTACTTTTAGTAAACATTTACACCATAACTCTTGAAAGATACATGAGCTCCCACGTAGATCATTTATCTTCTACTCTTCTTTGAACAACCTGCTATTAGTTATTCAATAGTTGAATATTATGTTCTATATATAGTGTATTTTTAGCGTAGATTAAGTATAATTCAAAGTAATGGAACCTTTTTTGTACTCAGTGCGAATAAAATTTAGCTAAACTGATTTACCGTTTGTCCCCTGATATTCAGAATCTATCCAGTGGTATTAAGTAAAGTAATAGAAACTGATGTGGACTGTATCTAAATAATATTGACACTGACAAGTTATTCTTTGAGAGTTATTCCTTGACCCGCAAGGACTTTATGTTATATATATAAAGTCCTTGTTGACCCGTGATTCCAGTAGCATAGTGACATCCGCGTTGCGTTTGACACCAGAAGTTCCGTTATCTCGGAATTTCACGAGGCACAGGAAACAGACGTGCTTATAAAGAAGAAATATCAATAAAACGTACATAATATCGACGCTGGAAAGCAAAAACGTGGTAAATAACAATATCACTATAGAAGTGATAACAATGATAGAATTCAGCTACATCGAAGTAATAATTTATATTTGAAAAATAATAAGTTTTTCTGCTCTTGTGAACAATTTTGGATTCGCAGGTTTATGTTTTCTAGCGTCGATATGGGGCTGTCCTATCCTCCACTATTACTAAGACATATAAATTCACTTAATTTTATTTGAAGGGCTCGTTGGCACGTTCGGTAGAATACCTGCCGTGCGCATGGAGGGTCGTGGGTTCGAATCCCACCGGGACCACATGATTATAATTTTCTGTAAGCTTGTCTTCCCCACGTCTGGTAACTTCGAGCATTGGACGGGTGGGAGGAATATCGAAATTCCGACCGGGTAACAAACCACCGATCATAGATGGAAAAACCGTGAAGTGTGTATTGCATGTTTCGGTTTCAGTCTATGGATTACCGAATGCAAGTAAAAAGTAGGTCGACAGCGCATCATTGACTGATGTTCTGTGGATGAGGTATCACCTACCATCAGATGAACCTCAACACTTTTATTTTCCGGGATGAAAAGTATCTAAGATGTTTACCGGGGATATAAAGTACCACCATGCAAAATTTCATATTAATCGGTCCACCAATTTCAGAGATTAGCCCGTACAAACAGCAAACAAACAAAAATGAAAAAAAAACTGGATTTGTTCTATTTATCTTCTTACACCCCCCTGACTCGGTTTTAAGCATTTTTTTTCTATGTACAGACATTCTACCTCTACAGTTTTATTATATGTATTAATTAATAAGATATTACATATAACTTTTTACTCTTATAAAACTAGCAAATGAATTAAGTTTCTAAGTAAAGAAAGTCCGGGAAACTCGTTGAATTACTACCGAGTGTGTACAATTCAATCCACTTAGACCAAGGGAAACAATCGAAAAGTTTCTCTCGCTTATATTCGAACCAGCACAAATGAAATTAAAATAGAGTCCAACCCTTTGAAATATCAACTTAGGTGGAGTACATTTGCATTTTGTCAACTTAACTAGGACACCTAGGCTTAATTACTCGCACGTAGGACGAACACGAGTGGCGTCGAGTTAATTAAAGGAAGTTTGCTCAAGAGTAGTTCTCGCTTCTATAAAGCTTTGCGTCCACGTTAAAGCAAAATATATTTATTTCTAAAAAAAATATCTAGGATGTTTTCAGTTCCAACTTTTTTCAAGAATTCATGAAATTGTTTATGGGATGAAGGCTGAATGGCTTAAAGAATTGATAAATCTCATCGCTATCGGCAGTTATTTATCTGGGGGGTTAGAACGCAAGTCGCAAAACGATTCGACTGATCGTCTCGCTTCATTGTGATTGGTGTAGAGAGTCTCTAGAGAGTCTCTACACCAATCACAATGATCTCTACACCAATCACAATGAAGCGAGACGATCAGTCGAATCGTTTTGCGTCTTGCGTTCTAACCCCGCTGATCTCTGTATACTACAGTGAAACACAGGGATCAGGCATTTTTTGTATTATTATTTTGGTTTAATTTTTAAATAGTTTTAATGAATTAACATTCCTAAAAGTGTTACTGTACTTTAGCAGCTGATATATATCGGCGCAGTCATATATTATACTACTTCTTCTTATTTATCCTATTTATAGTGTACACATTTATCAGACAAATAACTGCATGTCACTGTTATTGTACTGACGGCGAAATAAAAAAAAACCCAAAATTATAAAACGTAAATACTTACAATACTTATTTATAAATGGATTAAATATAAGAAATATATTCAAATTCAAAAATCATTTATTCATTTAGGTAACACAATGTACACTTATGAACGTCAATAAAAATACATGTTAAATGCTTCTAATTTTACATTTACTGCCAGTTATCAAATCAAGGGCGTAGAACGGACGAGAAGAACTGGCAATAAACTCGCCGCCACTCTTTTTTAATCGCCAAGTTTTTGTTTTACAAATGTATTATAATTTAATGTTTTCAAATTCAATTCATTTTCAGCTTGCAGTGGAGATGAGGCTTCACAGCGATAGGTCCGCAACAGGGGACTGAGAAGTTGCATGACGATGGAAATTATTTGATGCACGCCACCTAATAATGCCTTACCTTATACTACCAACGCTATTTGCTAAGAATGTCCGTATTAGTGTTGTATGCTTTATTTAAAATCTTACTTCGACCACACCTTTTTTAATGGATTTATATATTTTTATTTAATTTTATATTTGTCGTACGAAAACATTTCACAGAGTTCACGAAATACCTACAGATGTCATGAAATCACGGTAGAAGTCGAAAATTCTTCTTTATTCCGCTTTTTTTTAATTCTAGTGACATGACAACATTTTTACTATTTTTCTTAATTTCGCATTAATACCTGCAAATAGGCTCTTTTAAGATCAGCGTGCTCCATCGTAGACACGTGAAATAGTGGTCAAACGCTGATCTAATTCTTATCTTAAAAAATAACTCACATACTAACTGCCCGATCCGGCTTCGCACGGCTAGAAACGGCTGAAGAAAATGAGACCAAATCTCGCCTTTACAGTAGGTATATACATCATAACATATCTCTATTTAAGTATCGACAATTACAATCATCCATCAATGTGTCTTTGAAATGACGCCCCGAGTTCTTAATTATTTTCCTCAATTATCTAAGACGTTCCTCCATGGTTTGTTTAGAGAACTATAGACACCGACTTCCGGAGTCCGAGAAACGGCTTCATCGTATTACATCGTAAATAATACAAGCATCATAATTACATCAATAATCCAAGAAGCCTCTGTTTGACTCTGTCAAAATTCGAACGTAGACTTTTTCAACAACAATTTTTTTTAATTAATAACGACAGCATAAGTACTGCTTCACTAACTAATTTGAAGTATTCCTCAACACAAGGCGTCATTATCAGAATAAAAAGCTCACAATTATACTATTTTCGTCTTTCAAACCGCAATTAATCTTTTTTGAGAGCAATAAGGGCGTTCATTGTTTCTTTTTAATGAAAAGAGTACCTTTGAAACTAGTTAACAATGGAAATAAAATGTGAAAAATAGCGTCTGCGAGATGATGACATCAACAGTGTGACAATGAAAACATGCTAGATAATTCCCAAATAATTTTAAATTCAAATAATTTATTCCTTTAGGTAACCATTCGATCAACATTTAATACTATGTCAATGAGGTAACCCAATGTACACTTAGGTACATCAATAATAATAAATAAAATAAAAATGCTTCTAATTTTACATTTACTACCAGTTCTCAAATCAAGGGCGTAGAACGGACGATTCCATAACATTTAAGCGAAAAACTACAGTTCAATGTTCTTTATCATTATTCCTTTACCAAATACTATTATTTTTAATCTTAGATATCGACAGATGAGTATGAGGTGATGGTTCAGTGATGGTAGGTGATACTCGAGCCACAGCACGATCGATCTACTCGAGCATTCGATTCAATTTCGAATCCATAGACTGAAACCAAAACGCGCAATGCGCACTTCACAGTTTTTTAATCGATGAACGGTGGTTCATTACCTGGTCGGAATTTCGATATTCCTCCCACCCGTTTAATGTCCGAAAAATGTATATACATATGAATAATATATAAAATTTATACTATGTTAATGTTCATTACCGTAGTCATATTATTTATATACTATAAAATATTTTAAATAGCTGGGTAATTTTACTTTTAGTTATCTACTATCACAATATAAAAAGGTCGTGTTTTTTTAGATTAGGCAAATAGGTTTGAAATAAATTACAGTTTAAAAGCTTTTTCTTTAAACCAATATTGATTTTATTATTTTGTGTACCTATTTATTTACACTCATAGAATTTTAAAAGCTTTCTTTAGGTACGTGGTAACGTCGTTTTTAATACTTAAAGACTTGGCGTAGCGTGCTAATGGCGAAGCTTACTCCAAGTAGCCTGTAAGTTTCATAGTATATCTACTTGAAGTACAATTAGTCATCATACGTTCTAAACATTAGCAACTATGTTAATAATAAATAATATATTTCACGGGTAATTTATATTATAACAATATATAGTAAACTTTTTAGACAACTCATATATATATATATATATGATAAAAATACATTACTTTTTTATAGAATAGGTGGCAAACGAGGTGGCGGCTCACCTGATGAAAAGTGAATACCACCGCCCATGAACATGCGCAACACCTGAGGATTTGCAGATGGGTTGCCGGCCTTTAAATGATAAACCAGTAAAATTACCATTTTAGAAATACTATATTTACGGTATCACTTTAGATATAAGTTTGATAATTCAGTGTAACAATAAGCTTTTATTGTTATGCGTGTTTTTGTAATTTAAAAACACGATCAATATAATAATAATAGTTGTAAAAAATTAGCTAATTTTAACCAAATATATAGTATAGTGTTCGCGCATAAAACCCTTCAGTGGGTTTTGGCGCTTGAGAGGAAGTAAGACGTGATATTTGTCCTCATATTGCGATCAGAACGCCTTTAAAGTTTTATGCAACTTGTACACGCTTCATGCTAATACTACACGTTAGTTATCAAATTAAAAAGTAGTGTTTAGTTTTTAAAAATCGAATAGCAAGACCTCACAATTTGAACGTTACGTTAGTAAATTAATCCTGGTTCACTAATCATCAGTCCGTCAAGCGTGAGCATCGCTCTGAAACGAGGCGTATTCACACTACACGTTAGCGCCTAATTGAACGGAAACCCTTTTGTAGAGGCCGTTCAAAAGCCGAATTTGATGCTTTCTTGTTTTAAAAAGTCTTTCCACTTTTATCTACTGCCAACATTGAAAATGTTTGTTCAGTCAAACGGTAGATACCTATTTATTTTTTCAAATTTGTTTTCAAACAGTGAAAACAGACTTAAATTCCTACTATGGTTACAAAAAAGTATATACATTTGTACAGTATGTATTTTAGAATTTGTAGTTAAAATTGTATCCAGTTTTGGTTTAAAATGCAAGTACAGAAATTTATTTTTACTGTTGTTTCTCCTAATATGGTGATATTCGGATGTTGATATAACTTTTAATGAGTGTGAGTCAAAAAATAGAGTTTTAGAGCAATAGAGGTAAAATAGGCGCTTCCTGAACAAATAATTACTCCAACACTTTTATGAATTATGGAATAATATTAGTAAAAACGTAATTTAACGTATGCAACTTATGGGGTAGCGTGAATTTATCGCGTGACTTTATTCAAACACAGGTATGAAATAATCTAAAAGTTACAATTAATCATTATTATTGAAATTTAGTTTTTATTTGTCAAAATATAAACTTATACTAATAAAAAAATCTACAATAGGTATATACAAAATTGATAATTGAATATTTTTTTTAACAAACCTAATACGAGTAAAGTATAAACCTCAATGGTGTAGCTAGGTGGACAAGGGGTGCAGAGAGAAAAACTCCCCCGGACTTTCTTCAGCAAATGCACAACATTAATTATTTGCAAATTATTACTAATAAAGGAGCTACTTCCCCCTCTTTTCAAAACCCGGGGTTAGCTTCGGAGCCTGGGTACATAGCACCACTTTGCCCTAGCTACGTCACTGTTAATATTTATTTATAGCAAATAACCAGTATATCCTAATTCTGGTAAAGCTTTTCTACAAATTTGCGCTTCCCACTCTCCATACTGTCGAAAGACTCCACACTTTTTGGGCTGCGTCTGACCCGTTCCACGTTGTCGAAGGACTCCACACTTTTTGGGCTACGTCTGACCCGTTCTACGCTGTCAAAGGACTCCACACTTCTAGGAATGCGCTTAAAAAGGTCCTCATCAAATAATTCTACTTGTCTCAGCTCTACACTCCGTGGATGGCGGCCACCTATAGCTTGCCATGGTTTAATCCTTGCGTTAGGATTCCAGTTGGGAATTATTACAGGTTTCGGTTTTGGTAAGCCGGAAATGTGAAAATCTCCAGCACAATTTTTAGTTATTGTTACCAATAACGTAATAATAATAAGAATTCGTACCATGTTGACGAGTATTTCTTTACTGTTAGTGAGATAATAAAGTCATGCTGATTAACTTACTGTACTTATACCCAGTAAAGCAATAAATACGGTAATTTACCCAACTAAAATGTGCGTCAATTCAAAAGTTATTGTTTATATTATCATATGTTGGGGAACTACCTAGAAGGTTATTTCTCGTATGTAACATCGAATAATAATAAAACGAGCATGTTCAATGTTCATATTATGATTTTTTCGCAATCGAAATAAAATAATAGTAAAAATCTGTTGTTTTGGATTAAATTTCTTGTAAAAAAAATTTTATGTCAGATATCGACAGACGAGCATGAGGTTCACTTGATGGTAGGTGATGCCTCAGCCACAGAATATCAGTCAACGATGCGCTGTCGACCTAATTTTTACTTCGAGCATTCGGAAATCCATAGACTGAAACCGAAACGCGCAATATGCACTTCACGGTTTTTCCATCTATGAAATACATTCTTGTAAATAAAAGACAATATTGTACCTACCTATTCTAAATTATAAAATTATTTTAAATTATATTCTATATCCAAGGTGTTGTTGTCTAAAACTATAGATAGTATTTACTTTTTGTCTAAAACCAAACAGGTGTTTGGGTTCTTTAGTGCTATAGTTAATAAACATTGTTGACATGTTAGTATGTACTGTTTAGTTTATAGGTATATAAACATTGTTTTTTTTAGATTTATTGTGCCTAGAACCTAGACTACCTAACTAATACAAGATCTTTGTCCTATGAATTATTGTTTGCCTGTAAGAAATTTCTGCCAAGCGATAAGGCCACCATTATGTATGTTTTTTTGATACAATAAATAATATTGAATTAATATACCAAACATATATTATCCAAGATTAGTTTCGATTCCTGCTATTTAAATATAAATAATATTACAGAAAAATTATAAAAAACAAAGAAAGTTTACGTCGAACGAATGACGAAACAGTGGGATTCACCCGTACTGTGGATGCTCGAAATAAAAGAGAATGGTCATCATTTATTGTTACATCTTCACGTTTATTGTAGCTGATATATAAATAATATTAATTATAAACAGAGATGTACTTAATCTTAGTTTGTCCAGTACAACTGTTACAATGATAACCTTTAACATCATATTAATTTTAATAACGCTTGACACAGCTACTTTCATTTCTGAACGCTTATCTCGTCAAATAGGTAAATTCCCGCAACTTTTATAAAGGTCATTTATTGTGACCTCTGACATCATATTATTAGCTTAGAACCACACAAAGTTGTTGCATGTAACCACTGTTCCGGTGTAAACGTGCAGAATTACATAATATACAAGCTGGCCATTTTGAAATACGAAGCCGTTTTGTATAAGGAGTAAGGACGGATTAACATTCAGCTGGATTGTCATTGCAATACATTTTACTATACGATGGCTCACGTTTAGTCGCATTGTAAACGCGTTGCATTGTAGGGTGATTATATTAACAAAATAAGACCATGTTTAATAAAAAAATAATATTTTATGATATTAAAATATAATTTAAGATGGTAATTTGGAAACTAACTGTACTAACTATGATTTTCCTTTGGGATTTTTTTTTGTTTCGCAAGTTGGACATGGGTGAAGGTGAATGCACGAATGCCCCAAAAGAGGGGGGGGGGCATGGGGCGGACACATTTATGTGTCTGTTACACTGATCATGTTTCTTTAAGGCAAGTAGATGATCACTTCTGTGCTGCGCCGAAACCGAAACGATAGTAGTAGTCTTAAGTCTAGTATTTTCATAACTTTTTGAATGTAAAATGTACAATTCTACAATGTCCATAAATAATTTTGTAAATTTATATTATATTTGTCTAACATTTTTTAAAATTTGTACCTAAAATCAAAATTACTTGTTTTATTATAGTTATTAAATAAAATTGTATTCATAATTCTAAGGGTGGCAGGCATGTTCAGTTTTTTCACACAATACTACAATATCTATCTTTATATACATTTCAAACTAGATTAGACACTTGTCATGTAACTTTTCTCTTCCCTCTGCTTCCTTTGACTACAATAAACGATCTCAAGACAAATTACTTATATTTTATTCTTGAAATTCAAAAAAGCAAACAAATATAGAAGGCAGCAAATAAGATACAATGTATTATTCTAAAAGAAGAATTTAATTTATTTCATTTTAAATTCAGTTCAGTGAAATGTTTTAAGTTAATTAAATCTTTACAGTATAGAGTAATGTCAACAGATAAACATTTAAGAAAATAAAGAATGGCTGTAATTAGGTACACGTAGCTGAACTATGTGAAAATTTTAGAGTAAAATTGTTATATTTTAAAATATATTTATTTTGAATTTGTTTTTTTTTATCCTATATTAAATACTAGAAAATACTCTCCTCGTTTTTTAACACTCCAATTCAATGACACCTCATGTGACTAATCAAGCCGTTTCGCATAATTATATGCATTCGACTAATATTACCCTTCTAATGCATTCGATAAAAAATGGTATAAAATTTGCCTTTTGTTTATTTTACTTTTAACATCAAAGCTGTATCAACGGTATCAAATAAGGAAAAATACAACACAAGGCATTTTTTGTCCTTGACCCTAAGGTTAACCCAGAGTTCAAGGATCACCATACTATCATTTTTTTTTTAATTTTTTTATTTCAGATATCGACAGACGAGCATGAGGTTCACTTGATGGTAGGTGATACCTCAGCCACAGAACATCAGTCAATGATGCGCTGTCGACCTAATTTTTACTTCGAGCATTCGCAAATCCATAAACTGAAACCCAAACGCGCAATACGCACTTAACAATTTTTCCATCTATGAACGTTGCACGTTGGTTCGTTACCCGGTCGGAATCTCGATATTCCTCCCACCCGTTCAATGCCTGAAGTTACCAGACGTGGGGAAAACATGCTTACAGAAAATTATAAACATGTGGTCCCGGTGGGATTCGAACCCACGACCCATCGATGCGCACGGCAGGTGTTCTACCGAACGCGCCAACGAGCCCGTCAAATTCATTAATTCAATTAAAATTGTTTTAAATGTTTTCAGACATTATTTATGCCATCAAAAACATAAATTGTAAAAAAAGCCAAGTCTTGCAACTCAGTTCTTCTATCGTAAAAAGTTGTGAGATCCATATAATACCAAGTCGGTCAATTTATTCAGTCTCTACTGAAGGATCCTTCTGTCTTAAGTAATTACATGATAAGCTAACCTAACAATATCTTATAGTGATCGTATCAATGCCAATATTAAAAATCTTTGATGTTTAAAATAAATAGATTGGCTCGGCTATCGCATGAAATCACAATGTATCTTTTTTATTTTATTAAAAACATAATGTATCTCACAAGTAATACATATTATATTAAATTAGATTGTTTAGTGCGATTGCCAAGTCAATCTATTTATTTTAAACATCAAAGATTTTTAATATTGGCATTGATACGATCACTATAAGATATTTTTAGGTTAGCTTATCATGTAATTACTTAAGACAGAAGGATCCTTCAGTAGAGACTGAATAAATTGACCGACTTGGTATTATATGGATCTCACAACTTTTTACGATAGAAGAACTGAGTTGCAAGACTTGGCTTTTTTTACAATTTATGTTTTTGATGGCATCTCATTTCTTTTTGTAGATAGTCCTTTTCTTAGTTTATTTGGATAAGAATTATTACAAAGCTATGGATAACATAGTCTGATTTTGATCGGCATTTTTATCAAGTTTTTAATGTAAAAAAGTAGTTATAGTGACATAACTAGAATAGTTGGACATATGGTCTCGTGAAGTTTTTTGTAGATTTTGATATGTTCTATAATATTGTAGAACGTTTTTTGTTCTATCATCAATACTTTCCGCAGCACATGCGGTGAAAGACATTTTATGGCTAATTTTTTTACACCTTGGGTTGTTTTTAGTAGGGATTTCTAAGGATCTCTATTTTTTCTAGTAATAAATACCCTATGTTACTCAGTGATAATGTAGCTTTCTAACGGTAAAAGAATTTTTAAAATCGGTCCAGTAGTTTTTAAGTTATTCATTACATACAGAAATACAAAAAAAATTGTATATCTAGAAAAATGGACCGAAATTTCAAAATATTGAAGTTTTTCCTTGATTTATAGACTAAACACTAATTGTATTCTAAATTTCAAGTTTCTATGTTTGCTAGAAGTGCCTTAGAGTTTTGATGATCGGTCAGTCAGTGAGTGAGTGAGTGAGTGACAAATTATCAAACTTTGACTAGTTATAATTCTTAAACTACTGGTTCAAACAGAATGATATTTGAAATATACCGAGTTTATACAATGCCTGCTTAGTGACTGAAAATTCAGGATTCTAGTTTTATCCACAACGAAGTTATAGGGGGTCGAAAATGGCCCGAACTACTTCGAGAAAAGGATAGTACGGCCGTGCCACTTTTTGCTCGACTTGGCGGGGGCACTACCGTGCCCCCAGATATACCTAATATAAATTGCTTTTATATTTAGAATTTTAAAAAAATATTTAAGAAAGTTAAAAATATTGCTGTAATAATACTTATAATAAAATAAAGTTGAATAGTTACTATTTAATTTATTTTGAATAAATGTTACAAAATATATTGTTATACATAAACAATTAGGTATCTGTTATTCTCATAAAAAACAATATTTATACGTAAATTGGAAAATGCGGACGTGGATGTCCAGGTCGTGGCCGAGGGTTGAAGGGATCGTATGGGCCAGGTAACGTTGGCACCGGATCAAAAGGCAGCCTTATCTCCCTTGCATTACGACGATTGTATCCAGGATGAGTAGCACCAGTGTCTCTGCCTCTTGACGAAGTATTGGAACTACCGCCATGCCGCTTAGCGCTGGGAGAGTCCACGCTCCGAGCAACCCTCCTATTTGGATCGATTTTGATATCATCAATGTATGGAGGTAGCACCGGATGCTCCCCTGTTGCTGGGGCTCGCGGTATGTCACCTTGGTATAACCATTTCGGTTGTTCTCTGTCTACATCACGTATAGTTCTGATAATAACAGGTTTACGAGGTGGCGGACGATACGTTGGTAATATATACCGTTGACTACTCACTTCAGCGAAAAATACTGCAAAAACAGCTAATGTCGATAGTAATTTCAACATTTTTCTTCTTAGCTCCTGCTCTCTCTCTGTGATATCAAGTTGGAAACTGATGTCCGATCTGCCTTATGCTTCCTATTATATAGATAATTACAGTCAAGGACAATAAAGTCGACACAATGAACCAGGTTCTTTCCCGTAGGTGAAACAAAGGTTATAAGGAAACGTTTATCGGAACTCATAAACAAAGAAATATGACAAAACATTACAACATTATCGGTGCTTACGCATAGTAGCGGGAATGTACCGCTTCATTATTAATCGAAACGTGAAGATTTTATTTTATTTTTTTTTATTTTTTTTATGTCAGATATCGACAGACGAGCATGAGGTTCACTTGGTGGTAGGTGATACCTCAGCCACAGAACATCAATGATGCGCTGTTGACCTAATTTTTTATTTCGAGCATTCGGAAATCAATAGACTGAAACCGAAACGCGCAATATGCACTTCACGGCTTTTCCATCAATGAACGGTGGTTCGTTACCCGGTCGGAATTTAGATATTCCTCCCACCCGATCAATGCCCGAAGTTACCAGACGTGGGGAAAACATGCTTACAGAAAATTATAAGCATGTGCTCCCGGTGGGATTCGAACCCACGACCCATCGATGCGCACGGCAGGTGTTCTACCGAACGCGCCAACGAGCCCGTCGAAATTTATTTATTTAGACTTATTTACACAAATATCATTAAAACCCAATTCGACTTTTTCAATTTTATTTTATTTTTTATTAAAGCACTTAATAAAAAATTAAATAAAATTTACAATAATAATAATAAATTAGCCTAAACTAAACTATAATAAATAGCAAATAACATGACGTGTCGTCACTCTTGCAAATAAAAATGTCCAATTTTCCGTGTACAGTATTTAATAGGCGCAGTGCTCGTGTGATTGGGGAGTTGTGCATTAAATATGTTTTGGCTTTGGGTATCGCGAACAGTCTTAAACGTGTGTTGAGTGCTGTCTGCTCACATAACTGTTAGACAATTAGTATAGACCCATCGACTTCAGCACTACCGGATTGCTTATTTTACCCTTTATTATTTTGAAAACATAAGAAGGCAGCTCCAAGTCTCTCTTTGTCTCCAATTCATTGTTTCCAACCATTCCTAATACTAACAGTGTTGACTACATCAAAGAATAATAAGGATACGCCATAATGTTTTTGGTACAGGTAATATCTTGTAAATTTGTTCTGTATGCGCTCCAACATAACATAGTATTTGGTTTCACTTGGAGCTCTTACGTTACATTCAAGTTGATTCCTCACCAACGCGCGCATCATACAAGATAAAAATGACATCCCAGAACCTATTACCCAGGACAAGACTGGTTCAGATAGTAGATAGAGATTATTACTACTACATAGGCACTATTACATCGATATAATCGATAATTATTAAGGTCCATTATAAGTTTGCTTCATTCAAACGCGTTAATTCGCTGTTTATTAATATGTTTTTAAAATACATAACACTAGTTTACAAAATTTCACTTTTTGTCTGTTGCCGTGAATTTTGTGGGTGATTTTGTTTACTTATGACATGGTCTTTTCAAATATACCCTCAGAAAATTTTGTGCAGCTCGAATATTTTTGTTTTCGACGTTCATCATTTATGCTGATTTATTCGTTAATATCGTGGGTGTTTCAGTGTGTAAAGATTAATTTCATAAGTTTTTGCGACATGAGTGGTTCAAGCAGAAGTTGTTTAAACTACCAACATTATTTTTGCTATATATATGGAGAATATGTGCTAAAAAAAATAGAAAAGGTGTATCAGAGTGCGTTAAAAACTCCTATTTTTTCTACTTTGGGATATCGCTGGATAAAAATTACAAGTCTTGGGCTCCTGATTGTGTTTGTAAATAGGGTGTTGAATATTTAAGATTATGGAAAGGCAGAAAAAAAGTTAGTTTTAAATTTAGAACTCCAACCATTTGGGTAGAACCGCGAAATCATCTGAATGACTGTTACTTATGGTTTGGTTAGTGGGCAGCAATATTTAGTCTAAAACTAACTAGTAGCTCGTAATAGAATTATTTTGCCGCCACTAAATATTCCAATGAGAATCATGAAACAGTTTTTTAATGCACTCGATAAAAATGGGAACTACTTTTCCTACATTTATCCTACAAATTTTCTCAGCTCACTATGAAAAAGAGTAAAGCCAGTATTTTTGACAGACCCCATATCATAAAACTTCCAAAGATACTGGATTTATAAATTCTATGAGTAAGCTTGATTAAGAGAATGGACATTGGACAGCTTTCGTATCGACTTTCTCAGAAACAGAAAGTCAGAAAATTAAAACTGTACTTTTCAGAAAATTATACTGTCTTCTACAGACCTGCTTTTACAATTAAAAACTCTGAGATGCAATATGAGCATTAAATTCCACTTCCTCCGTAGTCATCTAGATAGGTTTTCAAAAAAATATAGGAGACATGAGCGAAGAGCAGGGAGAGCGTATGCGTCAAGATTTACGCGTCATATAGGAGCGTTATCAGAGTTTTTTTGGATGTCTGACTATTGCTCGTGCCCTATACGTTACTTCCCTAAGTCCACACATAAGAGAAGAGCTTTAAAGCGAAGTTTTTTGGAACTCAATGATTGTTTAAGTTTTTTATTAATAATTTTTCTTAGTAAATACATATAATTTTCATTTTTAACCGTAACTACCCGGAACTCATAAACTAGAGCTGATAAAAAAAATCTACTTTTATATTTTTAACTAGCATATCATAAGTAGTCGACAACAGCAAAAATTGTATCGGCAACAGATATACTGTAAACTAGTGTAATTATGTACAATTAAGTAGTTAGACGTAGTCAAGTGAGTAAAATAACACCTTCAATACAACTATCCGATAATATGCAGCACATTTTGAACTGCCAAAAGATCAAAGTTGTCATAGTGAATTTATAGTGGTTGTCAGTTGTCAATGTCAAAGTAAAATATTGGGATATCCGTTACGATTGCTGTTTTGCGGATCCTTGAGAAAGCTTAAATAGGGATATTAATATTTAAATGAAAATAATTGCTTTAAAAAGATTAAAATAATTAGTAATGTATTAAAATTATATTGGGACCTGTGAAATTACCACTATGGGTGACGGACCGAATATTGGTAATTCTCAATCAATATTTTACGTTAATATAAAGAAAATATTATTCTAATCTAAATTATTTCTAATTCGTCAGTAAAACATTGAACATTAATTATTTTGAAATTTTTGTTTGATTTCAGATGACTTTGAAATGCTAAAATCCTTGTATGACTTTGAGGCAACGTTAGCGAAAACATTAAGTTTTTGCGAAGGAGAATATTTTTATCTCCAGCAAACAAATACAAAACAGAGAAACTGGTGGCATGTAATTAATAGAAAAGGTCAAGTTGGATTTGTTCCTTCAAACTACGTTGCTGCGGTCAAGGTAAAAGTTCATATTTATTATCTTAATTAACTCCAATAGATCATAGTTAAAATTAGTCTATGTACATTACAGGTTGAGCCAGAGTTTTTCTTGGGATTTTTAAACGATTGCATAAAAAACTTAAATGAAAATCCAGCAATGGCACAAAAACAAGAAATATTAGTTAGATTGAATGAAAAAAGAAAACAACTTCAAATGCTCGTGAAGCCTAACAAGAAGCAACAGGCCCCAAAGCCTCCACCTCGCCTGGACGACAGCACACCTCCAAATGGGGTATCTCCATCCTTTGATCTACGTCCTGTTGTTTCTCAACAATATATGTCTGAAGAAAGGGAATCTCCTACTAGATCGATAACCAGCAATCCATCAAAAGGTAAAATATTTTATGTTTTATTAAATATTATACATAAACATTACCTAATATTCAAATAATGTATTTATAGGGTAATTTAGCCGGTTTCCCGTCCAGGTCCTGTTTTCGTCCACTAACGCGGATCTTGTAAAACATTTACGTAGAATAACATTATAAAAATAGTCAACCGCGCAAATTTGGTCTCGTTATGGACCCTAAAGTCAAATCTGCATGTCTATTAAATCAAAATATTTATTAACTATTTGAGACTCGAACAAAAGCTACTTCTATCTGAGGCTTGTTTCCGAGCTACAAACATGTCATCATAAATGTAAAAAAAATAGTGGTACGACTTAACTTTGCAGTCAGTTTTTTTTATTGTTTTAGCATGTATTTCTTATATTTTGGGTATTAATGACTAAGTAAAGACATAAAGAACATTTTAAAATGAGTGTTTCGTACTCATTTAAAGAATTACTATAAAAATCGAGGCGGACAAAAACTGAAGTACCTATTTCGTAAAATATTCAGTTCTCGTCCGCGTGGACGAAAACACAAAAATACAAGTAAAGTTTGATTAGTCGTTTAAAATAAGGAATGCGAAAAAATTCTGTTGAAATCATTATGGAATGATCTTCGACGGTTAGTTAGTCTGATATTTAGTTTCCGTCCACCAATTTAGCAGTATTGCAAGTATAAATATATATTCAAATATTGTGGACGAAAAATAAAAAATACGTTGAAAATTGCTTTAGTTTCCGTCCATGAGTGGACGAAAACTAATACTGGTTAAGTATTTAGTTTCCGTCCATCACAAACAGCGTTATGTTACCTTTCGTTTAGCTTTTTTTCTACATACATGTAGAATATACGCGATATAACCCACTTATGATGTACGTAATCGCGTATATTGTTTGGACCTATTTTATTATTTTTATTTTTAATAAATCCCATTTTTATAGATGACGTCGTCGTCTAAAAAACTACAAAAAGGCACCATGATACTCTGAGGATGCCTTAAAAAAGCTCTTGCAGAGATCCGTGATAATTAGAAATGTATGTATAAGAAAATGTGCAATGGATATGCTTTATATACCGTGGACGGAAACTAGCCTACACAAGGTCGAAAACTAACATTTTTGGACGAAAACTAACGAAATCGGTACTTTTCAATAAAACATTTTATATAAAAAAAACGTTAATTATAATTATTTGCTACTTAATGTAAGCCTAAAATAGACTATATCAGCTTTCAATAAAAATTCGGTTTGTTAGAGTTGGGCCAGTAGAACATAATAGTTTTAAGCCCATAAGCTGGCAAGTCCACTAAGTGGACGAAAACCGGCTAAATCACCCTATGATATCAAAATTATTTTTTATGCAATTACTATTAATATTATTAATTTTAGAGTCATGGAAAATATGTCATCAGCACATTGCCAGCTTATATCATAAATTACTTTTGTATTACAATTTTATTTTTGGTGAATAACAAAGTGTTAAATAAATAAATAATATAGATGATGTCAACATAGTTTTGCTAATAAAGAGAAAATGAAAACAACATTTTAAGTAGTTATTACATTATTTTTAATTGATATCCAATCAGATGATGATGAAGGCAGAAAGGAAACCAGCAAGCCAACATCAAACCAAGTATCTTCTGATACTGATAACCAAGATGACAGTCAAGACAGCAGTGAGAGTATAAAACCTAATGCTATCTATGAAATAGTACAGGCAGTGAGAAGAGAGACTCAGCTTAGCCATGAGATGTCCAGAGTTGCCGTTGAAACTGTTCTCATCTCCTTAAGGGTAAATGTAGTAAAATCTTTTAAGTAATTAATTATTTATTTCTGTGTACTGTGATTATCACATCATTTTGACTATCTAGCTGCGGAATACTGAAATAATAATCAAAATTAAGTATCTATTTATTTGCTTACATTAAAAAGTGTACATTATGATACCATACTAACAATATTAGAGCTAGATACTTCTTTGACATATTTTATAATAAAATAGTGACCCGCCCCATTTTGCACAGGTTACATGACGTTTTGTCGCGCGAATTATATATTTTGTCATTGTATAAAGAAAGAGCTGACTTCTTTAACACAGGATCTCCTAGCTAAGAAGTCAGAGCCACATTTAATACTGTACACAAAAAAAAAGTTAATAAAATTTTTTATTATTATTTCAACCAAGTTACACAAACTCCTGGCAAATTATATACATGCCATCAAAAACATAAATTGTAAAAAAAGCCAAGTCTTGCAACTCAGTTCTTCTATCGTAAAAAGTTGTGATATCCATATAATACCAAGTCGGTCAATTTATTCAGTCTCTACTGAAGGATCCTTCTGTCTTAAGTAATTACATAATAAGCTAACCTAACAATATCTTATAGTGATCATATCAATACCAATATTAAAAATCTTTGATGTTTAAAATAAATAGATTGGCTCGGCTATCGCATGAAATCACAAT
The DNA here is from genome assembly GCA_905404175.1 of Anthocharis cardamines. Lineage (NCBI taxonomy): Eukaryota > Metazoa > Arthropoda > Insecta > Lepidoptera > Pieridae > Anthocharis > Anthocharis cardamines. The sequence goes on from FR989954.1 coordinate 5,212,238, forward strand.
GTATTTTTTTTTATTTTATTAAGATAAATCTTCGTCATTAACAAATCACTCTATCTGTTGCGAAAAACCGCATGAAAATCCGTTCAGTAGTTATTAAGTTTATCGCGAACAGACATGTGGCGGAGGACTTTGTTATATAATATGTAGTGATATTGATAACTAATAATTTTTAATATAGGAATTCCTTCCTGGTGGTGCGGCAAGATCTATAATTGATGCACTTCTTCGTGAAGTAAATAGCAACATCACTTGCCCAAAGAATGCAATAGATGCTGCACCTGATGCCTTGAGGATGATGACAGCTTTGAATTCCTTGTCTAAGGCAGCTAATGATGCCCAACAGAGAGGCTGGGCTTTGCACGACGACGCACATGATATTCAAACACAGCTTTTGGAACTAATTTCAGTTATGGTAAGAACCTTAAAAAACAACAAATATGCAAGATATAGAAAGATTCCACTAAAATAAATAATTAGAGCTATATAATGTTTATTGAATTAATTAAATTTGTACAAGAAAACTGCTTACCTAATTAATAAAAATAATTAAGTTTGTGTATCTATTTTGAGGGTTCAGATACCTAATCCAAAGATATTTTCATGAGATTTTGACCTTAGCTATTTTGCAGTACTTTTTGTTATAAATAACACTAACTAATAAAGAATGATTATTATCAATGTTTAAACTTTTTTTTTCATGTCACAGTCTAATGCAGATGTGAACATTTCACAACATGTGTTAAGCAGCCACCGATATGCATATGTGTCAACCTTGGTTCAGTATTACCAAATGGAAACCCGATGGCCGCTGCGACAACTTCTCTTGCAAGTAAGAGATTTTTTCCGAGATAGTAATATCATAGATAGTTCCGAGATACGTAACCTGCATCCTACATTATGAATTTTTATAAGGGGTTTTCTTAAAAGTGAAAAACAGGACAAAGGGGTCTATAAGATATAAAAGTTCCTTCGCCTTCGCTTTAGGTGTTCGGTGGAAGATCGCACCTCCTTTCCTCTAACCGTCTAACGTAATTAATAACTTGGTTAGGCCTTCGGTGTGATGTGCGGCTTAGAGCGCACAGCCCTATCAACACTGGCGCTGTCCGCGCTTCCGGCGGAAATAGCGCGAGACATGCGCGACAACCCCCGTGCCGTCAGCCGCCTCTCGCACTCCGCGCTGCTGCTCTCTATGGTCTTGTCTATGGGCGACAAGCTGCCGATTACGCACTTCGGTATGTTCGCTTTTTAAACCTAAAAAAAATACTAAATTTCTGTTTTTTCTTAATTTCATCAAAATCGATCCAGCAGTAAAGAGGAGATCAGTGACATACACGTGTACAAATAATTGTAGGTATAAAGATTAGATAGGTGTGCAGTCTCCTGTGCCCTACCCGAACATTTCTTCACGGGATTTGCACCCAGAATCTGCGATGCTAAACGAAATTAACAAACCACTTAGTTACACCTGCAGTCGAGGTACGCCTGCAGTCGAGGCTTTAGCCTCTAACATTCTAATTATATATATACATAAGCCTACTATTACTATGTAATAAGAATAAATAACTATTTTATTATAATCGGTAATTATTTCAGATCAGTTAGGCGTGGAGTTCTCTCAGTTTCTGCTGGAATTGATCGAGAATCCACCAGAGACTGATGTAGATGAACAGATTCCAGACCTTTTCCTCACATTACTGCTGGCATACAACCTGCAGTTTGAGAACCCCTTCGAAAATATACTACTCACCGCGCTGGAGACAATAGATAATGCCAAGACCTTCTGTGAGAAAATATTGTTGCTACTCAATCGCGAAGGTAATTATAATATTGATTGTATTATTATATGATCAGAAATTGTCGCGATACATCTGTTTTTATTTTTTGTGAATGTAAATGAATAAAATGTTGTGGATATACCTAAAATAAGTCTTAGCCTCTGGCAGGTTATCTGGTTCAGTTTTTTTTTTTGGTTAATGTGCAAAGAATAACTATTTGACTGAATTTCACCGTATGATAAGTGACAATAGAGTCTAGGTTTCGGTTCACAAGTACCACTGGTCCAATCCGATTATCGTATCATTCGTTATACTGTATGAAGCTCCGTTTCTAGTTGTTGGCGCTTTTGTTTACTTCATATGATATGCACCGTACGAAAATGTAAATATAAATTTGATTACATTTTCATTGTGATTTTGTAATTGTAATTGTGAAACCCGAGTGATGAACGCGCCCAGACTGATAGACGCCCGTATCTGGATCTCCTTTGATGATCGGACGTAAACTGATTAGACATGGAACGATTAACGAACCGTATCATGTATCGTATCAGAGCGGCGAATTGAGACATAGGCGATCATTATACGCGTCGAAGATACGGTGATCGGATCGGGCAAATGATATACAGTAGAATCTCACTAAACCGGCACTTCAATAGTCCAATAATCTGGCACCCTCTGGTTTTTAATAGTGCCGAAATAATGAGATTCTACTGTATGTTCGTTCGATCGAACGATCCAAAAGAACCAGATCTTCAAATCTGTGCAATGGAAAGGGTCATTTTGTTGAAAATGATTCGTTCGTTCGATTACAGTCAGGCATGGTCGCGGCGATCCGAGGTAGAGTGAGAAAAAGGAATGAACGGAGATCACCAGATCTCAATCAATATTTACCTACTATTGCTTGTTTTGCTATGATCGTTCATTTGAAATTGGACGAATCGATTGAACGGGTCGAACGAACCAGATCATTTTGTCAATGGTTCAGTATTGATTCAGTTCTATGCAATCGATGGAACGACACATGCCTATTCTACTGTATCTGGAACCCGTCTTAAGCTTCAGTCACACACAGCGACTAATCGCTGCGAATAGATTCATTCGCCGCGAGTTGAATTCACCGCGGCTTAAATTGAGCATGTTCAATTTTACTCTCTGCGAATGCGCACTTGCCGCGAGAATTCACTGTGTGACAGGGTACCTACTCGCTGCGAATAGCTATTCCGCTCACTCTAGACTACACATATGTGCTACAGGTCGTTTCGTCCCTGGATACAAATATATATATATATATATATATATATAATTGTGATGAATCAACCAAAAAAAGAATTCTCTAAAGTGGGAAAATAACGATATAACTCGTTTCTTAAGTGTGTATAGAAAATACACAAATATCAGCAATTTTTTAAAGAAAAATTTAAAGGAAGTCGCATTCTTGCGCACCAACAGACTGTCGAAATTCTCGTGTAGATGGCGCTGTGTGTGACAAGCAGGCAGCGAGTATTCGCGGTGTGTGACAAGCAGGCAGCGAGTATTCGCGGTGTGTGACAAGCAGGCAGCGAGTATTCGCTGTGTGTGACAAGCAGGCATCGAGTATTCGCTGTGTGTGACAAGCAGGCAGCGAGTATTCGCTGTGTGTGACAAGCTGGCAGCGAGTATTCGCTGTGTGTGACTGCGGCTTTAATATGGTTTATTATAATGATGTCCAGAAGACCCGGTGCGCATATTCGACCACGAGCCGGCGCCGCGGCACGCCGTGCTCAAGCTCGCGACCGACCTATTCAGCCGCAAGCGCGCCGCCGACCACTTCTACACCAACGACGTTAAAGTCGCCATCGACATCATCGTGCGACAGTTGGCCGACTTGTCGCCCGGGGACTCGGTGAGCGATTATGTATAAGCTCTTGACGAGTAGTACCTAATATTGTCTTGTTAACGCGAGTATCACACATATTGACGGGCTCGTCGGCGCGTTCGGTGGAACACCTGCTGTCTGCATCGATGAATCGCGGGTTTGAATCCCACCAGGATAAGGATTTATAATTTTCTGTAAGCTTATCTTCACCACGTCTGGTAACTTCGGGCATTGATCGGGTGGGAGGACTATCGAAATTCCGACCGGGTAACGAACCACCGTTCATAGATGGAAAACCCGTGAAGTGCACATTGCGCGTTTCGGTTTCAGTCTATGGATTTCCGAATGCTCGAAGTAAAAAGTAGGTCGACAGCGCGTCATTGACTGATGTTCTGTGGCTGAGGTATCGCCTATCATCAACTGAACCTCATGCTCGTCTGTCGATATCTAACATTCAAATAGGTTTACGCGTTTAATAAGCAATTATAGTAAAAAATATTTTTATTCAAAATTACACTTAGTAAGTTTTACCTTTGAACTTACGATATATTATATAAATTGACGGGTCCTAAGAACAAAATCGTATCTGCAAATAAACGACTTCACAGATACGATTTTGTTCTATGGACCCGCCGAAATAGAATACTGTTTACTATGAGTTAACCACAGAACAGAAAAAGTAAGTAGAAGTGGGATGTGTCATAATTTGTACCGGATCGACTGTGGCCAAATTCACAAAAATGACTAGTGTATTTAACACTGCACACAGTTACAATATTTTTTCAATTCGTTGTGTTTATTTAACTCAAAACTAGCTAAATCACACGGGTCCTACAATTTATAATATATCTAAGTGCTTTGCGATAACGGTTAATTTGGCTTAGCGCACAAAGTATATACGACGTTTTGTAATATTAAAACAAACTAATATATAATTACTAAACTAAGCTTTATGTGATAGATATAAGGATGATTTTGGCTGACTGTGATCGATTAAGCGACAGCAAGCTCAATTGTGACACGCGTAACACGCCTTCTTCGCACTTCCACTTGTGTTTTTTGCTTATTCCGTGGAGCTAACCATAATCTTAAGGCATAAATGACCATTTCCAGCGTCGTCTCCAATACCTGAGGATCCTGCAGGGCATCATCCGCAACACGGAGTACGGCGCGCACCTGCACCGCCGCGACGACCTGCTGCGCTGCTTCGCGAGGATCTTCTGCGAGGAGGGGGACTGCAGCAGGGACGACCAGGGCCTCGTCAGGGCCATCTCCAACGAGTTCCCGCAGTTTTTCAAGGCCTAAGTGTGTAGTAGCCAGGTAACAGGCACAGTTTGAATTTTATGGTGGGATACAGGTGTGGTCTAGGTGTCCCTATACATTATTCAATATCCGATATAGTCGTGTCCTTATTCAATACGGGTAGTGCTCGTGGTCAGGAGTCATTCAAACAATAAAAAATACTCATGTAGCAAAAAAAAATTCGAACTAAGTCATATTATATGTAACTTATGTATGGTATATGATATCCCCTGATTCGAAAACAAATAAGACCCTATTCGGCAAAGAGAGCCATCACCTACGACTTGAGATAAAGTATTTGTATCGTAAATCATTTGTATGCAATTTCAAATACATATATGAAGGAAGGGATATTTCTAATGGGAGGATCCTCGACCGGTCGAAGACCCAGCAATTTTCGAATGCTTGTGTTAAAACTGGGTCGACAGCGCATCATTGACTGATGTTCTGTGGCTGAGGTACATGCTCATTTAACATAAAAATTAACACTTTCTTGCAAGTCGTACTTTTGTAAATTTTGGAAATGGATAAAATATTGATGTACTTCAGTGACAGCTCAATTTTTGATTCGTTTTCGAATCGTAAAGGGTACATAAAAATTTCTGGATTAATCATAACTAACAGATCATCCTATTTCCACCGTTTGTTTGTTATCTTCAAGGCCTAACTAGATAGGTTTGTGTTGCTTACTTGTGGGAAGGATGGCGCAAGACGCACAAACTGTATTGACTCCATGTAATCTAACAAATATTTACAAAATATACTGACTTAGGCCTCTTGAATTTCATAAATAGAATCATAGGTACTTTGGATTTCATAAACTTAAATAATATATCTAAGACAATTTCGAATAAATATTTTCTTGTTAAATGTATGTAGTTTATCGTTCAAATTCTATCCAAATCTTATGTAACATATAACTAGTCGTATGTCTGAAGTGATTTAAGAATAATATATTTAAGATATAATAGTGTTAAACAAAACGTATTATTCATATGAATGTTGTGACACGCAGCTACTTAGGTTCAGACGAAGGTAAAAGTATTGTACATACATACAGTGGCGTATCTATCAAGAGGCAAATTTTTGTAGTGCATTAAGGCCCCGAAACTGTGAGGCCTCCAGGCTTTTAACCTTTTAAACGCTTGGCTAAATATCAATAGCTGTGCCCCTAGCACTATATATACTACGAACTATTGAATAATCGTTTTAGTTGTACCACGCAGTTCATAAAACAAAAAAACATGCATGTTTTCTGTCGCATAAATACGACACGGGCGGTAGGGGCACGGAAAAATTTGTCGCATAAATACGACACGAGCGGTCAAAACGTTAAAAGAGGGGTACATGAAGCTAGAAAACGAATGCAATTTTTTCTCATCCACATAGCTACGCCACTGAATACATACAGATGAAATTATTGTTCGACAGTGATTTTATCGTGTTTCCAGTGTAGTTTTTAAGAAATATTTCTCAACAAAACACAGAAAATACCGCAAACCGTAGGAATTTTATAGTATTTAAGTGTGTTTCTTGTTTGAAAATGTTTCATTTTATCGACTGTGTTTGATCATTATTATCTATATAAATGTCCTCAATGTTATGATTAAGATATATATAGTGTAGTCCGTTTGTGTGATAATTTTTTTTTAATATTAAAAGTTTTAACTGCACGTTATAGTAATAAATATGTTACTATACAAGCCCTGTATTACTGTATGTTCTAATATTTTCCAGTAAATCCTAAGATTAACCAACATTTAATAATAATAGTCTGAAATGTTCGTTTCGAACTTCTACTAGCAGCCTCTTGGTAAATGTTAACATCAACCAACCGTTATTGATAACATACGTACTTAACTAATGGCCAAAGTCTGAAAAATCATCTCTCGTTTACAAAATACTTGTGTCGGTAAATCCTAAGAATTACTAGTTAAACCTAGGATTTGCCAATATTAGGGCTTTTACAGTGACATTTATAATATATTTTAAATACTGGCACAAACCATGGCATTTATTTGTATGATATTATCTCCTAGAGCAGTGTTTCTTAACCTGTGGTCCGCGAACTCCTAGGGGTACGAGAGTACCTATATATACCCGGTGGCTATTTTATCCAAATTCTCTGTTTTCCCTATTAATGCAACCATATAAAAATATAATAATGCCTTTAACTTTATTGTATGTCATATATACGAAGGTCCCCCGTCTTATCTATATACCAATTAACAATAATAAATAAATGCCGATATCTCATAACTGACCGCCTCCATAGCTTAGTAGTAAGCCCGATGTGTTTAGCACCACAGATCCTAGATTCGAATCTCGGGGGAACAAAATAAAGAAAATTGTTTCGGTCAGGCAGGGCATAGAAGGCAGATCACCTACTTGTCTTTAAAGGAAAATAATCAGTGATAGAGACACAGAAATGTGTCTGCCCCGTGCCCCACTAGGGGACTTGGGTATTCACTTTTTACTATCTCATAATCTCAACTATATACTTCTGCGAAATGGAATCCCATTTGAGATTACAACATTACAGTAACATCAAGCCAAATATCACTATTTTCGTTGAAAAAAACAACATTGACGTATTTTTATGAAAAAAGTATTTTTCTTTGTATTTGTACTATAAAAAAATGGGTTAAAAAATAAATAATAATGGTTTATTTTTTAAAATGGTCCGAAAGCTATTCCTGTTTTTTTTATGAAATGGTCCTTGAAATTCTGCTTGATTTCCTAGGGGTCCGTGGACTGAAAAAGGTTAAGAAACGCTGTCCTAGAGTGATAGAGTGAATCTATCGTTGCTTTTTTTTTTAAATTTATAACGTAAATTTTGCTATTCTTACCCCGTCAATCGTCATGAATTCCTAGTAGTGATAAGATGGTTCTAAAACGATATAATTGTTTTGATAGTGCCATTATTTGCCCCAAAGATAAAATTTAGTAGTTAAGTGTGTCAATTATTTTCACAAATTGTGTGAGATACGAGTGTTGCAATGTATATCAAATATTCTCTTATAATAAATATTGGCCTAATTTTTAATTAAATAGATAAATCAGAACATTTCTGTAATATTGTAGTTTTTATCATAATAAACAAATCTCAAAAATAATTAATAGTAAGCTACATAATTATTCGACATTGCCGGGTTGTTTCTCTTAGGCTACGTCCGCACAGACTGACGGCTTGCTTATCATTTATTTAAATTGTATACCGGATTAAAACACGATTTAGAGTGCCATATTGACGCCATCTATTCCTACGGAGGATCCGTAGGAATAAAGTGCGTGAATATGGCAATTTCGTGATATTTAAAATCAGACAGCTGTCATCTTTCAGTCTGCCTATGACTAGCCGGGCTAGCATGACCGCCACGAGATATATCTCGCGCGAGAGAAGACAAACTAAGATGTTAAATATCTCGATATATTATATCTCGACATCGACAATTTTGATAGAAAAGATATCTCGATCGACAAATGTATCTATTTTTGATATTAAAAGTCGAGTTTTAAGTGTAATTGTCATGTTAGACCCGAAAGAAATAAAGCGATAGTCGATTAAAACACGAGAAAACGGTAGACAAAATTTTGTCGCGCTTGTCATGCTAGCCCGGTAGAGTTGCGAAACGTCGCGATAAATAATAAATCGTGTTTTAATCCGGTATAAGGTATTTTATTTAAAAGCTTGCCAAGCATCTAGAGCCGAAACTAAATACATCTAGTTACTTGCCACACTGAAAGGTGTTACGTGTTGAGTCGCCTTATTGACACGTTGATGAGATGTCATTTCCAAAAATAGCCCTCAAACTGTTACTTACAGATATTTCACAGCCTCAATCACGTTGGGTTCATGACTTAAATTAAAAAAAAAACACGGATGCAATGTGATGCAATTAATATTTTTCAACTAAAATAATTCGCGCCTCGTGACATGAAAAACAACACATTTATTTACTTCGATATTCGCTAGGCTCTTGGCGCTAAGCAAGCCGTCTGCCAGTGCGGACGTAGCCTTAATCTTCTAGATTTTAAATAAATACGTAAAATACTCTTTTCTGGAATTTAAATACGATATAATACTGTATATATTACACATTATTGTGGGAGAAATTATAGAAGACATTAAGTGATAATAGCATTTAAACAATGATTGAAATACTTCTAATTTATGACTTCAATTGTTTACATAGCTTTTTTCAATCATAGCTTAAAGATTATATATACAGATATTTCAATATTTTCATGTTAATTCAAATCAATTATAACCGACCAATATTCAGGGTTAAAAATATTCATATTTTCGAATGACATTATCAAAAAATTAATAACATAATTATTTACATGATAAGTATTAGAGAAATATTGATATAAAAAAATTATCTGTTTGTTTGATCTCTTAGAGCCTGAACAATTATATTTAATGTTACAAACAAAGACAAATTATATAGTCATATTAAACTTTATTTGAATACAGTATTCGGTTACGTGTTGTAAAATTTTGATCGATTAATGTGTTTTTCCGAATAATATAGGGAAGTGTTTAATACTTGCATAAATATAAGAAAATTATGACAAGAAATATCTATCTATCTATCAATAAATTGTATATTAGTGATTGCTAATAGTCATCAAACTATATTTTCCCATAAACATTTATGTTTTAATTTATTGGTAGTATTACTACATTTACCTTCTGCCTTCAGAATTAACGATTGCTGGAAATTAAAATATTTGATACTATTATAATTATAACAAGCATTAATTACTTGAATATGATTTTAGTAAATAGTTATAATTACTGGTAACTTTCGTGCCAAATTCCATAATAGAATATTATGGTCTATTCCATTCTAAATTCGATTACTTATTGAGCTAATTGTGCCGACTAAATACAACTATTTATTCGGCACTCTTGCGTCTGATATATTTTGCTGTCGTATATAATATGTAAAACTGCTTAATATAATGTGTAAAAGTCATTAAAAACTGTGAATCATCCAATTCATTATCATTAATTTGTTTGTTGTAATATTGTTATCTTAATAAGATGAATATTCCGTACTTAATTCTGATGTAGTTGTAAATACTTTCACATTGGCAACTGAACCTTTTAGTCACAGAATTAAAAGAATTTCTAAAGTGTTTGTCCAGTCACATACATAATGGTGTGACTCGCAGTCTACTTGGGGAAAGGCTGCACTGAGGCTGTATTTATGCCATTTACGCATAGATTTTTTCAAAAAACCCGTCATCAAAATCATTTTTTCACAATCACAATGTTATTTTCAATTTTCGATTATATTCAAGTGTGAAAAATGATAGCAGCTTAAAATACAACGCCCATCGAATTAGCTCGAATGTGTACAATTTGGTCTATTTAGCGCGCTCGAATTAAATCGAGTTTACTTACGTTAATTAGTATTCACCTTATGTGTACTATTCCTTAATTTTCATCATTTTTTGCTGACGTGTCATTGATAAATTTTATCAAATGATAAATAAATTTGAAATAATTTATTATCTAATATAGCTCTGTCATAAATTCCCATAGACAGTAAGACCCCAGACCGATATCTAGGATTTTAAGTTGTGACCAGGACCAGCACAAAATACCCTAATGTACCACTGCACAAAAAGTTTTATTAATAAGTAATAAAATGTTGCCAGTGTGAAAGTAGTATCTTTGATGTGAGCTTAAATAATAAAATATCTGATATTGTTTATTGTGATGATTAAATAAAATAAATTCGAATTATTTATTTCTTTCAATTGATTTGTCTCAATTTTGCTGATACTTTTTCCTATAAATATTCAATAGAAAAATAAGGACGATAAATAAAACTCCAATTATTTCATACAATATGTATTTTAATGTACCATTATGAATGCGTATAAATATTTGGAAATCGTAAAACAGTGATAAAATTCATAATAACCAATACAACTGTAATAAACACAACTAATTTAACGAAATTATATTCCAAGATACGTTTTGAAACTTCATAAAGACATTGAATAATTCATAATTATAATAATTGATCGTCTGAAATACATTTATTACTATGGTACGTAATAACAAACAGGTACTTAACATTAGGTTTTATTGCAAAGAGATTAAATAGATTGGAAATACAACCAAAATAGATCTGATAAATATTTCAAAAGTTGGCCCCGATGTTACGAAGGGATCCAAATGGTTGTAAAAATTTAAAAATTGTAAACACTCCATTCCAGAAAACGTATAACATTAATAAATCACTTCTAATTATAATTACAGTCTTCGTATGGATTGTATATTTTCAAAAACGATTTTATGACTGTATTTACTCACAAGTATGGAATGCAATATAGATCAATTGAATTAAAACTATTTGTTAAATAATAGAAACATCTTAACACGTTCACTGCGTCTAGATTTTTAGATGACTTTCAGCTAGATATATAATGTACCTAAGATCTGAAGCATGTTGATCTTGGAGTGCGTTATCGGGTCGAAAATATCTGTTCAGTATACATGTATTCAGTAGTGAATTTTGATGCAAATATAAGTATTTATGCAAATTTTCTTGATGGGACATATTTTTAATTAATCATAATATACTTATACATTCGTAGAAAAATCCGGCTATTGTAATTTTAAGAGGTCCTAATAAAACTATATTTGTCCCTTTTTTAGTCCACAAAATTCAAGAGATGTCTATCCCGCTCCAACGGTTGGATACAGATTTTGTCCACACCACGGCCTTATGGCGCAGTGAACGTGTTAATCGTCACATTGAAATAATTGTTACTCCGCGTATAAATACATTGAGCATTATAATTACAATTACACATCTACACGTAATTACGTAGGTACTTAATACGTTATAATTATTGATTATACCAGACGTTACATCGAATTTGGCAACTTGAACACTTCTCTTAACATTAAGACGACTGTATAGAGACTACATCCAAATATCGTATAAAACTTTTAATTTATAGCAGTTATTTGTAATATGCTTAGAAACTTTAAAAAAATCACGAATAATCGATGGTAAGTCTCAGTATATTACGTAGGTAGGTAGGTTCTATTAATATTGTTATGACGCTACTCGATATAGATAAATATTTTATCATAGGATATTATAGGGTATTCACTACAAATCTGACACAAACTACAATACATCTATCGAACACTCGCACATTACATTCATTAGGTTAAAATTATATACAAATTACATTAAAACTATGTCTTCTTATTTTTTATACCTTACAAGTACCAAACTCGGTAGGTGCTCAAATAAACCTATTTAAATAAAATATGGCCACTAAATTAATAAAAAGAAAGCATCTATAGGCTTTTTTGTATATTTTGTTCGTTATGAAGTTATTAAACAGGTTATAATTTTTTATTAGGCTTACACTTGCTGGTTATAATTTTGGCCAAAAATAACACTTATAAATATGTTAATAAACAATTAAAATGTCACAGCAATTATAGGTGTCACAACTCACAGAATCTTGTTCTGCAAACTATCGTAAATAACGATTTTGCAGACTTTTTCTCCACAAACAATTCATTGTGGCGGTTTATTCTATCAATGTTTCGAACTGATGAAGCCATTAACTACCAATAAAAGTATCTATATTTTAATTTTTTTAAAGTAGAACATCGCACAACCGCAAGATTATTTAAAAAACATTTGAGTTAATTTTTAAAATTAGGTATCTTTCCTACAATAATTATTGAATCAACTCATACTCATAATTACTTCTTTCAATGCCATTAAATTACCTTAAACAATATTAGCAATTAACAATGTATATTAGGAATGCAAACAATATGAAGACACTATACTGCAATTATTCATAATTATAATAGACTCATATTGACCGTAAATGTAATACAACGCAATATGGAACACAGATTGGTTATACTGCACCATTGTCAACTTAGAGCAAAAATAAAACACTCAAAGAATATTTAAATCATACATTAAATAAGTTAAAATATGAAGGACTTCAGAGTCAGCGGCAGTGTTGTCTCTGTTTAGCTGGGATGTTGCGCGACCTTGCGCAGGCGGTACCCGCCGGTGCCTCGTACGGTGTATAGCACTAGAATAGCCACAGCCACCACCGACATGCCGATGGCGTTCATCACAATGCCCTCCGTCGGCAGCGTTGAGTATGTCTCGCTCCTGCACACCGCATGCCCCAAGTTAGTTAATAGGCATAAAATTAATCGCGTGTAATGGGATTGTAAATGACGATTTTGCCAATGGTTCTTGCGTTACTAGACATTGTCCTTGCATTACTAGGACTTATCCTTGTGTTACTATGACTTGTCCTTGTGTTACTAGGACTTGTCCTTGCGTTACTAGAATTTGTCCTTGCGTTACAAGGACTAGTCCTGGCATTACTAGGTACTTGTACATGCATTTTGACTATTTATTGAAATTCAAACATTGTACGTCATAAAGAAATAATAATAGTGTAGACCCTATAATAGGCTTTATGCATATTTTGTCAATTCCAATCCCAATTTTAGTAAAGGCTCATAAAAGAAAATAGAACGTACTACTAAATAAAATTTTGGTATAAATTATTTGCTATTAACTAGAAAGCACTTATTGCTGATGCTCTTATAAGTAGGTAATAAAAAATAATAAATAATATAATATATAAATAAAAAATAAGTTCTAAAGTTAATTTAAGACGTAGTAGCGTTTTTTCTAGATGAAGCATGGTAATAAAATCTACAAGAAGCAAAGGCTCAGTTAAACATTTCGATATAAAACATGCAGTGAAAGCTTGATGTATGTACACTTGGCTCACAAGTAAAAGTCAATTACCGTATGAAATATTTTTATTCGTTATTCAATATTAAACAAGTTAAAAAATCGATTACCTATGTAAATACCTATCCGTAAAACAATAACAAACACTTTGATCTGATACAGACCAAGTCTAGCTTTAAGCCTTTATTTGTACCTATTATAAATACTCTATATTCAATATTAATTCAAACTATTTCACTTTGAGATAATACAGTTTTTATTCATCATATAAAACAGCTGATTTGGAATCGCTACTAAACATATAAGAATTCAATTAATTTACAATTGAAATAAAATCAACCATAGCTTATGGCCGAATTCTCGAACGCTAATCAACATTGAGGTGTACTTAAAAGTATCTCTAACTCTTTCATTACGAAGGTAAAATGAAAGACAGAAACATTTTAAGAAGTCCTCAAATTTTGATTATCGTTTCAGTATTCCGCGGTTAGAGACCTAAATAATAGACAATATGATGATAATAAATACGCGTAAATCTTATTATAAATTTCAGTAAATTTTGCTTTCAGGGGATTTAAAGTTCGACTGAGATTCTCCGATCGTGTATTTGACGTCGGAATTTATCCCTCGACAGGATATAAATAATGACAGCAGTAATGGCCACAGCAGTGACACCAATGGCGTTGATAATGACACCCTCGTCCGGGAGGCCACTGTACCGCTCCGCGCTGTGAACGGTATATGAACGTAGAAGCAAATGATACTAAGGGCACGTTTCACAATACCAAAGAACTCGATATACATAGAAGAACAGGCCTTATAAGCGCGCTTGTTTTTCCGGGGTACGAGTAGGTCTTACCCCAGCTACCGCGGCGCTGCTACTATCCGTGTGAACGCACTCTCTGACGCTGGAGTCATAGCGCGCACTCTCTCACACCCAGCCGCTTATAGAGCGTTATTGCCGTTCGCTCGTAAGAGCAAACCAGACAACGCGAGGGGAGGAGTCAGCGGACTGCTTAGATGTGTGTGTCACACCGATATATTGCCGCGCACATTATCGGTCAAAAATAATACTACTTTTTCTGTGCCAAAAGTTTGTATGGGCCTGTTCTTCTATGTTATTTGAGACAATATAACATACAAATAAATTAAAGAAAAGACGTACTTAGGAAGAAATATAATAATAAAGGAATTTAGAAAACTTAGATATTGTGAAACAAAGCCTATTTAACACAGAAGGAAAATAATGAAATATGATTGAATTTGAAGAAAACTATGATATTTATACTTTCCGAAATCAAGCAGTAAAAATTGCTAGTGAAATAAAAATGATAACGCGTGAAGAATAGCCACCTTTACATTGTAATTGTAATAATTTTATATGACAAAAATTAACTAGATCTTTGAGTTTTACATGAACGCGAATTATTTAATCACAAATATTGGATAAGCAAATCAACCTACGTTGATTAATGGAATTCACGTTTAAAAAATTTTTTAAATCTTGTTTCGGGATTCTAATCCAGGACCGCCAGTGCTAAACGCTTCGCGGTTACCACTGAGCCACAAAGCCGATCGTAAAAC
The DNA here is from genome assembly GCA_905404175.1 of Anthocharis cardamines. Taxonomy (NCBI): domain Eukaryota; kingdom Metazoa; phylum Arthropoda; class Insecta; order Lepidoptera; family Pieridae; genus Anthocharis; species Anthocharis cardamines. The sequence goes on from FR989954.1 coordinate 5,227,543, forward strand.
ATAAGTAATGGTTGAAAAATCTGCTATGAAGTGGAGTAAAATGTGACTATAACATTCTTATTCGTTTTTTTATAATTCGAAGGTTAAAAAGGGTGGCAATTCTACACGTGAAGCTTGGAATCAAGCGAAGACCTAAATTACGACGTGCACATACAGCCCGATGCTAACAGCCAAAAAGGGATAAGCGACATTTTTTTGCAAAATAGACTATTTTTTCTTTTTTTGGCTTTTTTCTGCATCATTTGCTCTAAGTGTCATGAACTTACAACAAACTTTTTGTCACCCATATATTAATATTATTTTATTTTCGAACATACTTTCTTCTAAAGTTGTGAAATGGCGGATATCCCTTTTTGACTGTTAGCCATCGATACACAGATAATGGACTTATATGATATAAAGGACTTTGAGAACAATTAAGAACGTTTAACTACAATAAAATACAACAATTATTATTATTACCTGAACTCTCCCAGGATTGTGGAGTTACTATAGATAATTTATATTTTTTTAGTAAGGGTATCTAATGATCGTGTAGTTGTTATTCGATTAATTATAATATCATCGTGTATGAAATATGTAAATAATTATGTTATATGAAAAGCATTGTGCACATTCCAAGTGCTGTGATTAAATATGTATTTTATTAACGCGAATATGGGCCGTTCAAGTATTACATAAGCAGAATTATTATGATTATTACTAATCTGATATTTTGTTCTAATAAAAATTTAAAATAAAAATCGACAAAATTTTGCAAAAAGTTCGAAGGAGTTATTGAAAAATAAGCAAAGTAATTTGATATCTCTGTATAAGAAACAAAAATCGGTAAATAATAATTGGTTTTTAAATAGCTGCCCAGTTATACGAGAAAGTTATTTCGGTTTAATTTATTTCATTCCATATTTTCGCCAAAGTTCTAATTAATTATCAATTTTCCCATGAAACCTTCCTAACATCTCGCTAAGACAGCAAACATTATCCTTGGAGAAAAGTCAATTTATGACCAATTTGATTTCCGTAAATTCTAAAGAATAGTCCAAAGACTAGATAAAAGATATTAATTTAATTTAGCAATTTTGTCCTCATATCCAAAGAAATCATTAAATAGTACATTATATGTGCAACATACCCAAGAGTGAAGAGAGCTTTTTCAGTAAGTCCGGTGAGGCACGAGCAGACTCCGAGAACGAACGTCAGGATTCCGAAGGCTGCGTGTATGGGCACCAGGGAAGCGCGGAAGTTGGCTGTTCCCTTGCTGCATATCATTAGTAGAAGGAAACTGAAGAAGCCCACTGCGTACTGGAAAATCGAGCAACACAAAATTTGAATAAATCTAAATTTCCAATTTGATGGGCTCGTTGGCGCATCGAATCCCACCGGACGGCATGTTTATAGTTCTCTGTTTTAAGTATTTTTTACGTCTGGTAATTACGGACATTGAACGGGTGAGAGGAATATAGAAATTCCGACCGGGTAAATAAGCACCGTTCATAGATGGAAAAACCGTGAAGTGCATATTGCGCGTTTCGATTTCAGTCTATGGATTTCCGAATGCACGAAATAAAAAAGTAGGTCGCTGATATTCTGTGGCTGATCACCTACCATCAAGTGTACCTTATGCTCGTCTATCGATATCTAACATTAAAAAACAGTTTGATAGATATTTTTTACAAATTTGAAATCAGGTTAAAAAATCAATATTCCCAAGTCTCAGGATGTCAATTACCATAATCGAACGCCGCGGCCGTTTCGGTGCGAAACGGAAGAACAACCAACTTCGTATTTTAACTTAATAAGAAAACATTTTCAGTTCTATTTACGATTATAATTACGATCATAGTTATGTCAAAAGACATAATGGCTAATTGCGAACGACCGCGACGGATCAATCATTTGATCCGAAAGATTTTCGTAATAAGAAAATGTACGATTCGTCAGCCGAAACTTCGTAGCTATTTTGATTTTGGTAATAGGCCTCGTAATTATTTTGCTATGTTTATCGGCGTACGGTGGCGGTTGATTTTATGTAATAATAATGTCTTTAAAAATGTCCGTTTTACTATATTATATCTGAGTCATTAATTTGAATATAAAGGCTAATCATGAAATTATGATGAATATATGAAATATAATCAAAATCTGATATTTCACCATCATTTAAAATGTATCGAACAATCGAAAAAATGGCTCTCAAAAAAGATCATTTATATTGTAAAATCTTACCTGTAACCCGAATAATCCCATAGCCACGAAACCTATCCAGCTGTGTAGCGAATAGAAATTGTTAATTCCCTTTTTATTGTGAAAGTCAAGTACAGCCAGGAACCCGATCACGATGCAAGGGAGCGCCAGCGCGTGGAATATCGCGTGAAGCAACTTCACGTAGATCCGTCTGAAGCAGCGGCAGATACGAAACAGGAGCACCGCTGAAATACCAAGATTTGTAAGAAATAGCAAACTCCACGTCATGTTATCCTAGTACAAAATCCGAGTATGGCATGAGGCAGACACAATTCAGTGACTGTTTCACAGATATTTTTTTCTTTACTGGCAAGTAGAAAATCTAATAATATAATTTGTTAGTTATATACTGTATAATATAATATATTATATTATAATGTAACCTTTGTTTATATAAAATCCTTGATTTTTAAACTAGCGTTCATTTAAAAATCTACTCTTATCTTTGTGTAATAAATTGTTTCTGTTGTCATAATTATTAATTATGTGTGATGAAACAGACTTCCCTAACACAGGTTTTCCTGTTCTGTGGGTTTACCTTAGCAGGGGTCAGAGCCTATCCCACGATAGATGTAATTTTAGATGAAAATTGTTAAGCTCTGAATAAAGATTATTATTTTTCTGTGCCCTGCCCGACCGACATAATTTTTTTTCGAATCTGAGACTCATGGTACTAAACACACTGAGGCAACAGTATAAACCGTTTTTATTTACTGTATTGTATACCTAAAAACAGAGTTTTGAATATAACAAAGTTTACGTATATATTTTAAGTACACTGTTAATATTGTCTTTTATTTACGCGAGTATCACACATTTAAATAATAAAATACTGTATACCGGATTAAAACGCGAATAATTATTTATATTGTTTAAATTATTTATCCCGACGTTTCGGATGCTTTTCAGCAACCGTGGTCGCGGGGAGACAGAGACGTCGGGATAAATAATTTAAACAATATAAATAATAAATCGCGTTTTAATCCGGTATACAGTATTTTATTTAAAAGTACACTGTTTTTATTGGAGCGGAGTGAGCGAAGCTCCCATGGAGCGACTCAAATGGCATTTGTGTTTGTGAGCAACCGCTTGGCAATTTGATTTTTTTTGTAACTTAATAAAATTTAGCAAATTACAGAGGTTTTGTCCAAGTCCGATATTTCATTTTTGCCCACAGATGTTTTTAAAATGCCGAAACTTCGGTAAAGATAACTCCGCTTCGCCGCAATGCTTTGTAGTGGTATATTGTTTAACTAGGTGGCTGCAAAACATTGCGGCCACCTAGTTAAACAACGAATTAAAATAATAATCCCGATTTTAAATTTATAAATTCATCTCTCATATCATAATTTGATACAAAACAGAAAGTTACTTACAAAATCCACCAAAGGTAATGAACCCAGCGACCATAAGTGTCGGATGAAGGTTGAATTGTTTCTCTGGAATGTCGTCGGCCCAGCCATAGCTCTCCCGGTAGTAAACCACCCAGAACACAGTCAGCGCTAACACTCCGATGAGGAGTATGGTAGCTAGTGTGATCACCAGGGCGTATTCGCACCATTCGCACGCACCCCTCTCATCATCGTCCGATTCGTACGAACGGCTTCGTTGTCTGCAAAAAGGAACAGATCTCTTTAATATAGACTGAATTATACCTTGATTATACAGTTTTAACAGTTAGAATTTCATACATTTTTTTTTCTTTTAATGTATTATGTTGCACATTGCTTTCATTAAACTCGAAAATAGTTTTGCAATAATCTACAACATGGATATATTCTGCAAGTCCTGTGGTAATTCCCTAATTTAGTTTTAAATCCAAAACTGAACAGAACAGAATAAATACAGTTATATAATTACCTATAACTAATAATTAAAGGTTTTTTTTTGTAATAAAACTACTTATTTATGTTACAATAACGTTATTTAAGTAATATTTTGTTGAGGAATAACGTAATTCGCAAAAATAACCTAAGAAATGAGCTGTATATATGGCTGTGCTAAACTATTGGGTTCAACTCAGTATCACGAATATTTTGACTAGGTTACTTAAAAGTATACGTTATAATTTTTAATCGTGACTAGAACTTTCTGAAATATTTTTAAACCTCCCAACCAAAATAAATCTTAACATTATTCGTGTTCTTTGTCACAAACGATGCTCCTTCGTATCATATGTTAAAAGATACCACAGAACAGTGACTTCTAAGGGCGATTAACATGATAAGACCACAAGGGATCTCGTAACAATGCGGCACCGGATGTTGTGGCAGGTATTATTTTTATTTAACATGAGAGTGGAAACTAAAGAGCAATCTAGAGGTACCTGATACAAACAAAAGTAATTCTTCTAAATTATACTCATTGACAATGCTACTTTAAAACAAATACAGTGTATTTTTTTAAACCAGTAATAAATCTAGATAGTGTTTGTATCACAATTTGTTCTGTTTTTTTTTTTTATTCATCGATAAATATATATTTACAAAGTTTAAATTTAAATATGTATCTAATTCGAAATCACAGAGGTTTATATTATGTAATGCTAACTTCGTATTATATGTACATGTAACTTAAGGTTATAGTTTTAATTGCCGGGAAGGCACTTGACTATCAAGTGAGCCGATAACAACGTTCTCTCGTTTTATTTAATAAAAAAAATAACAATAACCTTGCATGATATAATGAAATAAATGCTGTATATTTTGCAATATATAATTCTGATAGATTTGTTATGACTAAGAATCGTGTTACTCATGTTCATGAACCAAAATTGCAAGGTAAATTAGAATATAATAATTAAAAATAGTTAAATTGAAGTTTAGTGACTGCCGCCTCATAAAAACTAAGGATTATTAACAGTTTCGTTTATTACTTTCATTGTCTTATATAAATGAAGGTGAAAATGAAGAGGTTGCATCTCTACAGATCACTGCAATTGTGAAAGTATTCTTAAAAAGCTTTTTAACAGTGACCCACGCTCATTTTAACTTAAAACGACATCCTAAAAATATGTGCATGATTTCTGTGAGAAAAACAATGAATAAACCATTGTTAAGTTAATTTTGATTGATGACATGAAACTTTTTTTATGTTTGTTTGTCTCTGAAGTGACTAGAGTTTGCACTAGAAATATACATAAAAACCAGAGGGTCTAGCACGAAGGACTTGCGAGAAAGAATTCGTTTTGTTAGTTGTAAGAGACATAAGTTGAAATTGATACTACAAATGACAGAACAACAATATGACTATTTCCTTGCAAGTTATTTATGCTTGGCTCTCTGAAGATTTTGAACTAAGAATACATTTCCATTGAATTATTCATTATCTATCAACGGTAGAAACTTTTATAATTAGCAATTATAGTATCAACACAGATAAAATAAGTGCCCAGATCGTGATAGTTCAGACGTGAAAGTAAGGGACATTACTTCATGGGTTCCTTGCATAACTTTAGCGCCCAAGCCCTTGCAAAATCACGAAACTGGATGATATAATTGAAAAATATTCTCAAAAATCGTTTTAATTTTACCAAATAGTCTGCTATTTGTTTAATTTTTTTTCGATTGTGATGCATATCTTCTATAATGAAGAGAACACTTTTGATACAATGAGTTATACTAGGTATCATAAATACCTTTCCATGTCAGTTTGAGAGATAAATTTAATCTGTGACAACGGCTTCCAATTACCTATCTTTGATTTCCTTAAAGATAAAAATGCCAACATAATTAAAAAGTAATTTTAGTATGTATGTATATTCTCTTAAAATCCATACTTGTTTTATACATAATCCATAATTTTTATTCTTTTTACTTCAGTACTAAAGGGATTTAGGTAAAATTTGGTAGGTGCGGCGAAAGTAAAAATCCCAAGAAAGACTTTATATACCTCAGAACAATCTACTATTTTTTCCAGGCAAATGAAACCTCGGGCAATCTTGTATATAAATAATCTTAAGTAACACCTTCATTGATATCGAAACAGATACGGAGTAGGGTAATAAATAAGAAAACTAATAGAAGCGGTCGCTTTCTAACATGTCAGGGATTTTCTAGTTCACAAAAACTCGCGAGACAAGTGATGTTTCATCAAACAGTCCTACTTGGCCTTTAGCAGTTGCTAAGTACCTAAGGAGAAATGTAGTGGCGCAGGGTCTCGGTGGGGGGGGGGGCTTCGGTCAATGAACCCGCTAGCCATGGTACTCCTGGCCTACATGAGATGTGTACAGATTGCAAAGCTTTAACAACAAACGTAAAGTAGGTAACGTAGTCAACAATATTACAACAAATACAGTTTTTGCTTTGCTTCGAAACAGACAGTTTTAATACTTCGCCTTGAACGAAGCTTACAAAGTTCTTAAACAAGCGGTTGTAAGATTGCATAACAATCTCTTAAGAGAACCTTTAAATTAACCACATTCATTCGAAAACTTCTTAGAACTTCGTCTTGATGCTAGAGAGTTTTGTAATGACCATGCGGAAGCGAAAACTTCGCGGAATATTTTGATTCTATCTTGTAAGGTATACACATAAATAGTAATTATAATAAGTACTATTTTCGGAAGATGATAGTAAGTTGGCACGTTAATATAGAAATACAATTGTGTAAAGGTGCTAAAAGGGCCATTATCAGTAAGCATTATTTTCAGTGATAAATAAAAACAGTAACCAGCATTTATAGTTATCACTTATCACATATTCGTTTGTATTAAACAGTAAGAAAATTTATTCTAAAACCCTTTTACGTAGTATCTTTTGAATTTTTCGAAATAAAGATATAATTTTTTACTATAAATCGTACTTGTTCAAAAGCCTCGCTTTAAAATATTATACAAACATTTTATCTTATAGAAAAATGTGGTGCTCTTTTAGCACACCGCGCCTTTTCATCTAGGTAATTCGATAAAAGTCGTTCTACCCAAAGCACTTTATTTGAACTTATCCTTTGAAAAAAGTCATACAAATTATTTTAGCATACTTATGCAAATTTAATGGCCTAAGCAAACATAGACTGATCTAAATAGCTCAACAATTTGCAAGTATTTGCTAAACAACTTAAAACAGTTTTGTCGGTCAACATACTCACGACTTTTTACAAATAAGTACAATGTTTTGCAATTGACACTTTAATCCTTTCAGGATATATGTTCACAGTTTTACTAGCTGATAGCAGGTGTACACAAATATATGACGTATTCCAGAGGAGTTGAGAATGAAATCCTATGCACCTGTAAAAGATTTACAGCGTACTTTATCGACCCATTGACTTGAGTCAACGGACACTCATAAGTAGGTTCAGCAATAACTCGAACAGTACATAATACCAAGTGAAGATTTAGCCTTTGTTTATTATAATATTACTGTATTTTTAAAAGTTATTTACTAATTTTATTTGTTTTTTTTTTATATTTTAAGAAATACTTTTAAATATTAATTTAACATTACATACAACTGCAACGTGATGAAAACGTAAATTAATCAAATAGAAAATAATTAAAATTATATTGGTCTAGAGCAGTGTTTCTCAAAGTGGGCGATAACGCCCCGTTGTGGGCACTGCAGGTCTAAAGGGGGCGGTAAGAGACCCAAAAAAAATGGGGACGTTGTGCAGAGGATTGGGGGGCGATTTGTAATTTCATCTAGCTAGGAGGACTCTTAGACACCGACTGAGCTCTCGACTCTCGTCTTTACCATGTGAACATCAACTATTATTAATTAAGAGAATGCTCAAACTCGGTTCGATATTTCTCTCCGCGAAGTTCATATATCTGTCCTGTTTTATTCAATAAATAAAAAATAATTCATGTCAATCGGTCGAGTTATAGTAAAAGTATCGTTTAGAATGAATGTTTAATCTCCGCTAATATAGCTCACAATAAAGTTCTTACTATAATAATAGATAGACATCAAAAACATAACAAAGCAATATGAAAACAAAATAACTAAAACAGTAACTTATGCTAGTACATATATACTTATGAGTATTTTCTTTTTCTATGCTATAGCTTCTTACAGATATTTCCACCGTGGTTGTAGAATCTTACTCTCGTAAGATTAATATGAAAGCTGGCAGGCGCAGAGCACTTACCTTTTGAAGTTAGAAAGTGTAATGACAGGTCTCTAGCGACAAGCGACACGTTAGTTACCCTCTGCGGTAAGATCACTACGATACTAGAAATTTAATTTACGTTAAATTATTATTTTTAGGACGCCATCTACTACAACGTAAAGGGAATTACTTTAGATGAGACAAAATTGTCCTAAATTCTGTAATAATTTATGGAAACTGTCGTATGCGAGTACCGTAATGTAAATGGCCATTTTGAGTACACAATCTGAATAAAAGTAGGCTGAAAGTGTTGACATGACTGTTTATAAAATTATTTTTTTATAGTATAGACTTTAGGGGGGCAATAGAGCCTCTGCGGCTTACCTGATGGAAAGTGACCACCGCCGCCAACAAACATCCGCAACATCAAAGGACTTGCAGATGCGTTACCGGCCTTTCTATCATAATACATTTATACCAATATAATAAAGAGGAAATATTTGTTTGTTTGTTAATATTGAACTCAAAAACTACTCGACCAATTTTAAAAATTCTTTCACCAATTGAAAGCTACATTTTCAGCGAGTATCATAGGCTACATTGCATGCGTGCGAAGCCGGGGTGGATCGCTAGTAGTTATATATGGATATTTGAAGATTAACTAGTATTTCGGGTAATTTATAGCGACAGTATCATAGCTATGAGATCGTATTACTAGGGAATTATTACATAAAATCTGACGTCTTATGCTAAGGGCCGCTGTGCCTTGTAAATTTGCCAAATGGTCTACCTCGAAGTTTACAGCCATAAGAAAATACATCTACATTCATAAATAAGTTTAACACTATTAATAAAAACAATATACCATATTATATATGTATGTAAGAACAATGGATGACAAAATTCGAGGCGGTCGGCCTTAATGAGGAAGTGCTCTAGTAAAAGCATATACGATTCGTATTATATGTATGTATGTGGTTATGCAACGTAACATCAAAGCGAGAACATGGTATCACTTTCGTGGTCATTGGTGTATATCCGTATATGTAACACAATATAAGTAAAAGCATAGCGATGCACTTAATATCTTTACAAATGTATGAAAAATAATAACCTCTCTTTAGGATACTATTTTTGGCCGTAATTGAATTAACTAACCGGATTGAGGAATTTAATATTGCTTATACTTAATTGTCAGCCATTATATTGCTAGGTTGAAGCAAAAAGAAATTTATGGAGGTCTAAATACAAAATACCAACTTCCCTAGGGAATTGTTTTTTTCTCAAGAAGACAGCCTTTTACTTTTCTATATCTATACTATTATAATAAAGAGAGAAGGTTTGTTTGTTACAATTTAACTCAAAAACTACTCGATCGATTTTTAAATTTTTGTTACCAATAGAAAGTTACATTATCAACGAGTAACATTTTTTTTTACATTACATCTACTTACATTGCACCCGTGCTAAGCCAACCAATATTTAAATTAAATGGAAAAGAATAATTTTACAATTATGTCATTTATTATTAACTTTTGAACATAAATGTATAGGAATAAACTTCTAAAATTACATTTCGTTTTTTTAAACCTGGAACAATATTTTTGATGACATAAATGTCAGACTTGCTGGTGCAATGATCAAACCTACAAAGCATCCTTCAGTCAATCAGTATTTTCCACATTTGGACCTAGTTCTGCAGAAAACAGCCACGTGAGAAAAAGTAACAACAGAGTTATTAAGCATTTTTCTGTCGATAGTTGCACTTGTAGACCAGTGCCGAAGCCTTTAAAAATGGTAAAAAGTGAAAAAAAATTACAGTAGGATGAAACCCATTAGAAAAGGAGGGGAATATGATCAAAATGAAAGGAAAAATAAATTACGGTCGATCCGAGTTCGGGAAGTGGAAGTGGGGGGGGGGGGGGGGGGTTTAAGGGTAAAAAACGGTTTATCTCGTTTTCCGGCAAAACTACAAGTCCTATGGAAAAAAGTCAAATGGCAAAGTTGTAGGTAATAAAAAGATCCCCCACTTCCACTTCCACTTCCCGAACTCGGATCGACCGTAATTTATTTTTCCTTTCATTTTGATCATATTCCCCTCCTTTTCTAATGGGTTTCATCCTACTGTAATTTTTTTTGGTTTCAAAAATTATCGACACTGGTCTATTGGGTTATGTTTCGTTTTTCTGGTTATCTCAAAATTGAAAAATATTAAATATTTTTTTAATTGATGAACATAACCCAAGTGCAACTATCGACAGAAAAATGCTTATAACTCTGTTGTTACTTTTTCGCACATTTCCATTGTCCATTTGTCAAAGTATTATATATTATTTTATATAACAGAAGCTGGCAGTCTGTACATGTAATCAATTCAATGTAATATTAATTGCGAATTCAGTGGCAGAGGCGCGGGGGCGTTAAATTGAATGAACCGCCATTGCCGCGTCAATATCCCACGCATCACTGATCGTGGAGTCCTTTATTTCGTTAAACGTATTTGGTATTCTCATCACAATAACATGTTCACTTAACAATTTAATTTGGCAAAAAGCTCGCAGTACATAACTTGTTTGATAAATAAAAAGAGTACTGTTTTGCGATACTTTACCTTCAAAATTTTTCTTTCCTATACAAAATCAGTCTCCAAATTTATTCACAGTGGTGATTATATAATCATAACTCTGTAGGATATACAGGCTAGGCGCCTCAATGTATTTAAGGAGACGGTGGGACCTACTATCTATAAATAAAAAATAGTATTAATTAAGGTAATTTTAAAGTTTGTCTCATGATAATATTATTCTACTACACCGCAGTCTCTGCAATTCTGCCGGGCTAGCATGACAAGCGCGACAAAATTTTGTCTACCGTTTTCTCGTGTTTTAATCGACTATCGCTTTATTTCTTTCGGGTCTAACATGACAATTACACTTAAAACTCGACTTTTAATATCAAAAATAGATACATTTGTCGATCGAGATATCTTTTCAATCAAAATTGTCGATGTCGAGATATAATATATCGAGATATTTAACATTTTAGTTTGTCTTCTCTCGCGCGAGATATATCTTGTGGCGGTCATGCTAGCCCGGCAGGTAACTGGCAGCAAAAGATAATAAGCATTAAAATGCCTTTTACATATACAATAATAATATTACGAACAGAATAAAGATATGTCTTCTAAGTTTTGACTCTACTATACAAGGAAATGGCAAGGGTGTGGGGTCCTCAAATCAAACGGAGGTTCCGATTGTTAAAATTTTGGTAATTTTATAAATGAAATTAATATTTTTAGAGCCTCTTCAAAACTTAACGAGTATGAAGTAGGTTCAAAGGCGGATATCCGCTTAAGATTTTACGAGTGTCGTACATATTTCTTAAAATGAAGCATTAGTAATTTGAACGATTGAGAAACAATTTATTCTACTATCAAATCTATTTTGAAATAAATTGAAGATGTATTATTATAAAGCCGTGTACAAACAACCAAAAACATGCAATGAGCGTGAGAAACGATTACATTCCAATTGTCCAAAGGTCGAGTTCGGACAGTTGTACAATGCAGATGGACGAATATAATAATCACTCACTATACCGAATCAATTGAATAATATTTCATGTTACATATGTATTATAAAGATATACCTAAAATCAAAAAATACTTTTACTAAAACAAACATTACTTCGAATTATTTTAAATAATATTTAGTTGCAGACCCTGCACGCTTAGGACATAAGGATCTATTGTTATGAACGATCGATCAATCGTTAATCGGTCTAAACTTATTATATATAAACTTATATAGGCAAATACACAGATTTTTTAGATGTGCATTATTTTCGCTATATAGTATCCCCCTGGTCTTGAACCAGTATTATAATACATACATAGTCAATGATGCGCTGTCAATCTATTTTACTTTAGCGTTGAGCAAATCCATAGACTAAAACCGAAAAGCGCAATGTGCACTTTATGATTTTTCCATCAATAAACGTTAGTTTATAATTTCGATATTTCTTCCACCCAATTGAAGCCCACCAGACGTGAGGAAAGAAAATTATAATCATATGCCGACAAGAATCAAACCCACAACCCATCGCAATGCAAGGTGCCAACGAGCCCATCAGTCTAAGATTCAAGATAAAAACTCTGGCTAGTTACTGTTATGAAAGGAAATTCCAGCGTATAATTCGATTAGGGTACACGCCTGATGCGTTCATGGTATTTGTTGTTTACTCCGTACCCGTAGCGCATGCAAAACGCGTATTGGATTGTGATGTGCCCAATATAAGGTAAAAAGTGGCCCACTGACCACTTGCTAACGGTAACGGTACACTACACGCTTATCCGTCGATTTCACTGACAGCTATTCGTCAAATTTGATGATGTCTCACAATGTTACAAACGAGTTACAACCTACAATAACAAAACATGGAACGATTCATGATTTCTTCAAATCATGATGACATAAGATATCAAGATTTTGTGAAGATAAATGAAAGTATTCCTTCTATATAATGATCATGTAAAAATTAATATAGACACTTGTTTTTGCGTTTTAGTTAAAACCAATCTTTTTGATATAGTATATCAAAAAGGTATATATAAGTATATCAAATATGTGCACTAAGCACTTCCTTTGTATTTCTTTTCATACATGTCCTACCCTCCATTTTGATATATGAATCTCTATTGTCCTGAATTCCAGGAATGTCGTCTCATAAAATAAAATGACGGCAAACTTACAGAACATTTTCCCTCGACGGCTGAGAGCGCTGTTATTCACGTTTGAAAGGTTAACTTAATATGAACATAACTTTCATAAAATATTCACAAAATGACATTACTTATAGTATATTATTGTTTTATAAATTTAACAACATTTTCTTAATGCTCTATCTCGTTCCTTCCAAACTATTTTTTAAGACACCGCTGAGTGATAAAACGCTTGTGCAATACAGGATTAATTTCTTCCTGTTTTAATCTATGATTGGTGGTTTTTTTTTTTGTATTTAATATCGACTGACAAACGTGAGTCTTACCATCATAGATTGTAGGTGAAATCTCAGCCACAGAATATCAGTCAATGATGGGCTATTGATTTAATTTTTACTTTCGGAATTCGGACGAACTTTTGGAAATGCATAGACTGCAACCGAAACGCGAAAATGCACTTAAAGATTTTTTCATCTATGTCGACATTCCTCCCATCCGTAGAGATGTTTTCAAGGCAGGATTCTAACCCGCAACCCATCGGAACGCAGGGTCTAGTCTCAGATATCGACAAGTACTTATATTTCCTTATTATGTCAGATATAGCCATTATGTAAACTCCAGTTATTATTTAACCCAGATAGCTGCTCAGCTTTATCAAGAACGCGATCAATCAAATCCTGTTTCGTATCAAAATGTGGCTGATTCCATAGCAAGGCCATTTATTGTGTAAACTAAGACTGCCATCGGATGCTGATAAACATATTTGAGATGACAACGATAATATATAACGACCTTGTTGGAAGCGATAGCGAGAATCCGAGAATTCGATGTTTGTTTAAACTAGCAACTAATGAAGTCTTGGGCTTGAGACAAACAGTTTGTGTAGTTAATGAATATGTAGGTCATTATTTAAATAAATGATAAGTAGAAGAGTGTAAGTTAAATATTAGACAATACAATATAATATAACCACAGGATCATACAAAATATATTGCAGATATCGAAAAACTCATTTTTTGTTGGTAAATCTAATTCTGGGACAATTCTCAGCAGCAATTCGCCACACAAAAGCCTGGCTTGTCAGCTTTAATATAATACGTGTTTATAACTCATGTAATTAAGTGATAATGAACGTTATATATGACTTATATTATTACGTTAAGGGCATTAGTTTTCTTTTTTGGCTCCATTAATAGGACAAGCCAGGCTTTTGGGCTTGTATGGTGGTCCCGCCACTAATTCTTAGTGTTGCAATTGAAATATAATTATAATAAATGATTAATGTCATACTTTTCCTGATTAAAAGCAGATATTGTTTTATTGGTTAGAAATAGAAAATGTTTAAAAACCTATCTATGAATAAAAGTAATTATGACAATAAGTTTAAGACAATTTATAGAAAAAGTCTTCACGCGTAAAGTTCGATAAGAAATTAAAAAATCTCGACTCTTCAGTTTCTTTTAGCGTCAATATCAATTGCAATTATTAAGAATTGATATTAAAATTGACTATTGTGCTTAAATACAATAGAGAATAGACAAAAGCATCACATCAGTAAATTGTACTGTTATACGTACAAGGTAAATGTGTTGCATAATGTATTCAAAGGTAGATGGAGCGTCGTATCAGGAAGTATGTCATGTTAGTGGGGTAGCTTCAGCATAGCAGTTCACAAATGAATTTTATGCTTTATTCATGCGTACACCTGCGTACTATATACGTGCCGGTATCTATAATCACCATAGAAATATATTTTTTTATGTTAGATATTGACGACGACAGACGAGCATGAGGTTCACTTGATGGTAGGTGATACCTCAGCCACAGAACATCAGTCGATGATGCGCTGTCGACTTACTTTTTACTTCGAGGATTCGGAAATCCATATACTGAAATCGAAACGCGCAATGTGCACTTCACGGTTTTTCCATCTATGAACAGTGGTTCTTTACCCGGTCGGAAAAATATCAAGAACGAGCGTTAAATTTGACAGAATTCAAACACGCTTAGATTTTATTAAGCATTTTTAGGGTTCCTTACCCAAAGGATAAAATTAGACCGTATTACAAAGACTCCGCTGTCCTTCCGTCTGTACGTCTGTCACCAGACATGAACCGTGAAAGTTAGACAGTTGTAATTTTCACAGATGATGTATTTTTGTTGTCACTACACTAAAAAATAGAATAAAATAAATATTTAAAGGAGTTCCCATACAACAAACGTAATTTTTTTGCTTGTTTTGTTCTAATATATTGACAACGGCAACAAATAAACGCTTAAAATATTCACAGAATTTTAAAATATCTTGTACATTAAAAAATACCGTTATTAACGATATTTCTAATTGTTCAACATTCTTGATGAAATTATCACATCTCTCGTATAACGTTTCTTTTAGAAACAAGATCATAAAATAATGAACGTGTCGAGTATTTTTGTGATACTTGCTTGCACTTCAAAATTTAAAAAATAAAACAATTTTTCCATGACTTCATATCCTATTAATATTATAATTATATATATTATAAATGCGAAAGTTTGTGAGGCTGGATGGATAGATGAATGGATGTTTGTTACTCCTTCACGCAACATTACCGAAGCGATTTTGATGAAACTCTATATTAATATAGTTATACAATATTAGTATTCAGTCTACGCAAACGAAGTCGCGGCAGCTAGTTTTCTATACAATTTACATACAATTTAGGAATTTTTTACTCATATTTGACCTTATTTTTGACATTTTCAGAAATCTTTTCTGTAGAACGACGAAACAAGGTATTTGACTGACTAATTTTCACGTTTACCCCAGCACGTAAGGATAGATATATTATTCAGTCAGTTCACAGTAGATTATGAAATTTCAGACAAAAATATCACGATAAGCCTTAATTCAGTGAAATCAATATTGAATATAAAGCACATAACGCAATTTGAATGCACATACGTTTGCAATTCGCGTCAGATATCCGAATTACGAAACGTCGTTGGTGGGCATAATTTGCATCCTTATATGGTACTGTTTAGAATATAAGGATGCAGATTAGGCAGATAATGTTACTTACATGTACAAAACATACGAATTTTAATACCAAAACATCTATATGGGTTAATAAAAATAAATTTAATGTAGCAATTAAAAAAGTATTGGACCTGGATTTGTACCTAGTTTTGGTATACATGGTATATTATATGACTTTATTGGAGAGATAATTTTAAAAACGGTCGAGTAGTTTTTAAGTTAAATCGTAACAAACAAACAAGCTAATATCTTTATAATATTAGTATGGATATAGATCTTTGTACAATTTTTTTTTTAAATATAAGTCCCAACGTAACTTCTTTCAATAACCAAGTTTCTTATAAAGGGTGTGTGTGTGTGTGTACCCTGATAAAGGGTACACACACACACACACTACACACGGTATTTCTCTTCACGATCAAATCTGAAATGACTCAGTAGAACCAAAGTTACAAAGCCCAGACTATACTAAAGATGTTGAATAGATTCTCGGATGGAACTTTCTTGTTTGTTTGTCTTGTAGAAAATATCTCTGCAGTGACTAAACTAATTAAAATTCCTCTCACAAAAGGATAGCTACACTATTCCCGACAAATATGGGTTCAAGTTATATTTTGATAATATTTTAGTCGAATAAATTATTATTTAAATTATTATTATTTTATTTTTCTTGCTCAGGCCAATTGACGCTAAAGCAATTTACTACACAATTTTGTTAAAAATCTACCTAAATATCTTTTAATTTTATACTGAATGCACGATAAAGATTTTAATAAGCCTAGGCCTTAGGTATTCTAGCAAAATATAGTTTACATAATGTTTTGAAAGTTAAAAAGCTTTATACGTTATATTTAAGCCAAACCTTTAAATGACTGACCTAGATAGAAGTTATAAATCCCAGTTTTTTATCAAATAGATATTTATCCCGCACTCGGTAGATTCAAGCGGATGTAGGTTACCTCTTCAACTCATATTTTCAATTAAATTGTATGAAAGATTTCATTTCATGTACAATAAATAACTGAATACCAAAAGCTTTTAGATTGTTAAAACAAAAACAAATGTAATAAAATCATTGTGAGTCGAATATAATAGACGGGAAAAAACGAAATGTAAATAACCCTTTTTTATTTGCTTTCCTTAAGAGCTCTGAAAACCTAACGCTTTGTGAGCAATATTTTTAAACTTTCACATAAATACCAGTATAAGTGGTTAAGTACAAATAAAATATGTAATTTCTCTTGTATAAGGCCGCATCATTGTTGCATAAGATACATACGTATAACCAAAAGTTAGATAACCAGTAGTTATACTACTAATTAGTACCTACATTCAAAATGGTAATAAATTCATAATTTTTGAAGGTATATGTTACCGTGGGTCATTTATTTTCTTTTAACTTGTCTCTTAACATTCCTCTAATTCAAGATTACATTGAAAGACAGTCTGAATAAAAGAAGAGAAATTAAAAACAAATATTGTAGCAATTATAGCATCGGCATGGCTGGTTGACCTCAGTGACCCCACTGTAATTCAAGGAAGATTCCAATATAAGCTCACTGGCAATTAGATCAAGTGACATGTCTTAGTGTGCACTATTAAAAGTATAGTGAGTTTAGAATACAATTATCTACTGTTCTGGCAACAATATTTATGAAACCACTCATAAATATAAATTTCCAAGCTGTTTCCTATATAGTATATGCCGGGTTGATATGAATATTGATGTATGATGAATGGCTTGTTGTCATCTCAGATCAAGTGGGGCTAAAAAATTAAATTGCTAATTTTCGTAATTTTAATGGACTGCATCTTTCAAGTCCTGATTAGAGAATCTATGAGAGAAGAAGATCATTTATTTACTTAAAAATAATACAATCCATTCGTTTGAGCAAACGCTGCCTGATGGTAAGCCTGGATGCGGCCTAAATGGGAGCATGCTTACTTAGGAGAAGTAAGCATGCTGCAATTTAGGCCTCTAGCTTTGAAAGTATCGAGACTGTAGGAATTGAGAAAGATAAACTCCAAGTAGAAATCCGTTTCTTGGCTGTTCAGAAGATAAAGGAGTAAAGCGTACCGTTTCTTAGGAATATGGCACATCGCCAATAAATGGATGGAATTCTATTTTGTGCAAAAACTTACAAATTTATAACGTATATATCTAATTAAACTCCGTTTCTATTTTAGATTGTACAAAAAATAATAAGGTTATTGTGTTATGGAACTTAACCCACAGTCAACAATTTAAATAATGACATCTGTCAATGTCTCAAGTTTTTCCCTCGCAAAGTTGCTGCAATAAAATGGTGGAATAAATGGCATGTGCTTCACAAATAAAATTAAAGTTTTCATTGAGTGTGTTTATTTAACTGGCCTTAACTGTAAAATAAGACCCCTCTAGAGACAAATCATCAGAGCAAGTTCGTAATTACAGCAAATTGTTAGTAAAACTATGCACACACGAGCTGGGGCATAATTACTGGGAATTGCAAGATTGAAGACTTCAATGCAAGAGCTCTCATCTGTTTTAAACAGTTTAGTGTTAGGAAATTCAGTACTTACAAATAACTTTCTATTAACTATCTTTGTTGTATAATTTCTTAAAATTAAAATGCCATGCCATTTTTTTTTCGACAAAGGAGCATGAGTTTCACTTGATGATAGGTGATACCTCAGCTAATGATGCGCTGTCGATCTACTTTTTACCTCGAACATTCGGAAATCCATAGACTGAAACCGAAACACGCAATATGCTCTTCACGGTTTTTCCATCTATGAACGATGCATGAACGGTCGGATTTCGATTTTTTTTTTCTTTTTATAATATAGGGGGCAAACGATTGCAGTTGCGTTCCCGGCCTTTAAGGTAGGAATAGGCTCTCCTCTTGAAGGTCCCCAACTGGTTCGGAAAAATCGCTGGCGACAACTCATTCCACAATAGCGTAGTGCGTGGAAGAAAATTGCGCATAAAGCGCACAGTGCTAGACTTCCAAGCGTCAAGATGGTACGGGTGGAACTTGGAGTTTTGTCGCGAGATATTTCTCTCACGCGATCAATGCCCGAAGTTACCAGAAGTGGGAAAAAATGTGCTTACAGAAAATTATGAACATGTCGTCCCAGTGGGATTCGAACCCACAACCCATTGATGCGCACGGCAGGTGGTCTATCTAAGGGAATATTATGATTAAGATATTTTTGTGTAATAAATAAGCAATATTCAGCTTCTAAGGCACGTGTGGGTTGCCCAGTTTTATTCAATAAACGGCCAATTCGTTGTGCTATAACAATGCAGACTTATTAATATTTATAACGTCTTACTGCATTCAATAACACAAATAGTGAGGCGTTATTAAACGAGTATTGAAATCAAAAACAAAAATAATTTTATAAAAAGAGTTGTGTATAGAAAATGGATAAAATACGCATAAAAATATAGCTGTTTCCTCAGATCGTTTCGGTACATTCAATGCTTAGTTTGCGCAAACGCTCATTATAATATCATGTCGACTGTAAATCATCACATAGAACCTCTGTACAATCTGACCTTTTAGGTCGTCCGATTGGCCAATAGACATGTTCTTCGACAGACCTACAATAGCCTATAAGCTCATCATAATCTCCGTATACAATTATCTCTCCGTCAAAGTTATGAAACATTTACTAAAAATACTTGAGTATGGAGAGGATTAGCATATCTTTTTGGATGCATTTTAATCCAACTTTTTTAATGAATAGAATACAACATTTTTCACGTCATCCTTCCATATCCTCCTCAATTTTCTTCTATCTATAGTTCTGTGGGGCATAATTATTCCCCATGGAAAGCGTATTTGAATAACTTTTATATTAATTTGATACTCGTCTTATTTTTTTTTAAATCGAACTCATTTTAGCTAATGAAAAGTTAACAGTCAATATGATATCTAGTAGTATTCAAATCTACAGGAAGATGTAAATACTACTAGATGTACCTTTTAAAGCTATTATGAAGTTATTTATAACTATATAATCGTCAAGGCACATGTTAATGAAAAAGGAAGATAATAACAAGCCAATAATAAGTTGCTAAACAATTACAGCGAGTGGCGACCACATTCTTCTTACCACCTGACCACCTTGAACGCCTCTAGTTTACAACAGCATTGCATTGTCAAATTATAATAGTTTCGTATATATCTGTGGGAAAGACGAAAGCTAAGCATCTACTAATATGATTATAATTAACTCTGAATACTAGAGATTAATCTCACGGCGTTTCAGGTTTAAAAAAACTTGTAATTTTGAAGGCAGCTTTTATTTTAAAAAATGGTAATTGTCGCTCGGTATCAAGTATAAATCCAAGTGAATTTATGAGCTAGAATCGTACCGCTATCGTCGCGCGCATTTAGCAAATAACCGATCGTTTTAAATAGACTAAAAATTGTAGGTCCTTCATTTGATACCTTTACCATAGTTAACAAGATTTCTTTATTGTTTTTTATAATATTTATTACGATATAATAACAAATATTTCAAAATAGAATATAAAAAATATTTTTAGTATATAAATTCAATACCAATTAGTATTTTGACCTTCATTACTATATGAGTAAAGTATTGTGTAAATCATTCCTATTACATATAACGAGCAAAAATTTTAGTAACCTTTATACTTTGTCAAATTATGTTATTGATGTAAAGTGTCGTTTTTGTGAAATGGAAGTAAATAGGACGTTCTAGTAAAATATTATAATATCAAAATGAGTTAAGTTTAGTACTAAGCACATTTGGCACAAAGTCGTGAAACAAATCGGTCACAGATGATCTCCTGACTTTAGGAATAACTGGATATATCTCCCCAATAACACCAACACAACTATGACGCAGTTCTACAATACTTAAGTACTTAGCTAATCCTCATTATTTTTAGATATATCTTGGAGTTCGTAAGGCATTATCGTTCCAAGAATGTCATGAGATAAGCGTGCTTTGTTTTCCTTAAAAACTCAAGCACTTTACATCATAATTGTGCACTTGTTTTCGTAATTAACAATTCCGTGGGGTCGGAGCCCTCGGAAGCCCTCCTCATTATACAAAACTCTTCCGTTCTGGCTTATAACAACATTAAATAAAGCTTGTGCAAACACAGCCCATATTACCGTGGATAATGTGTTCCATTTAAGGTTATAATAATCATAATTTAAAATAATTCAATAAGTATTGTAATTATTGTATAAAAATAATTATATAAACCTATAGATTTAGTCCTTATTTGTAATCAAATACATGAAAATCTTTTTAATAACTATAAACCCAAATATTGTATTTTATTAACGCGAGTATCACACAGTTCGAGAAACGTCGGCATAAATAATAAGAATAATAAATCGAGTTTTAATCCGTTATAAATTATTTTATTTAAATTATAAACCCAGACTTCAACTCCTAACATAAAAAAACTGCGTAAAATTGTTTTTTTTTGGTTAAACGTTATTAAATAATGTTTTTCATAATTCATTGATACATAGATAAAATATACAGTCTGAATAAGGCAGTCTCACTATCATTGATATCTTAATAGCAATCAATAGCGAAAGGAAAAAAATAAACAGTGAAATTAAGTAATAGATTAAGATTCATACATTCAAGAGGAAAGTCGAGTTGTCACTTAACATCAGGTGAAACAGTGGTCAAACGCTGATCTAATTCTTAAGTTAAAAAAAAAAAAGAAAAAGAAAAACATAAATAAAACTTAAAAATAAAATATTAAAAATAAAACAAAACAAAACTCACGTTTCAGTACGATCTTCCATTAAAAACACTAAATATTTTCCCAAAAATGGAATATTTATTTTCACAACAGCCTTTTTGATCATTGAATCTTTTTTTCAGTTATAAACACGGTTTTAGAAAAATGTTAAAATGTATGATGTAATTGAGAGTCCGCTCTGGTGAATAAATTAGTAATACCTGAAGCATAGTTTGCCTGCTTTGTATAGGTATTGTTAAATGAGTCGTAATTTATTGAGTATCACGTTGCAATTCTATAAAAATGTAACGCTAACAATATTATACGAATGCTTACCTAACAAAAATAATGTAAAATACAAATGAATTCAACGTCAATAGGTACAAAAACTCGTCAAAATGTTTATTGATTCTTCTCATATAAAATTATTCATTAGAAATATTAAAATGAATTATTTTGGTGATGTCTATTTTTGTGTGTTCCTATTTTTATTATTTAGAAAATATACGCTACCATTTAAGGGTAATATTGCTATTATTATACCTATATACAAACTGACACATATTTCAAATGGACAATTTTTATGTTAAAAGAACTATCAAGGTAGTATTAAGAATCACCATGAATAAGATAATATTAATTTAAATTAAGAGCAAGTTGTAGTTTGGTCTTTGGACAGCGCATAGTTATCTATATCTATACTAATATTATATAGACCAAAGATTGTTTTGTTTGTTACAATTTAACTCAAAAACTACTGGACCCATTTAAAAAATTATTCCACCAATAAAAAGCTTAATTAACAGCGAGTCACATAGGCAATTTTTGTGTATGATCTACATTGCACCCGTTCGAAGCCGGGGCAAATCGCTAGTCTTAAATAAAAACTGCCCTCAAAATTACAACTTATTTCTTTTTTAGTATAAGGGGGCAAACAAGCCCGCGGCTCACCTGATGGAAAGTGAATAATAGGTCGAGTAGTTTTTGAGTTAAATCGTAACGTACAAACAAATATTTCCACTTATAATATTAGTATAGCAATATGGTAATCGTCGGTACGGTGAAAATTCAAGTGATTTTATGAACTAGAATCCTACTACTATATATAGCGTCGCGCGCATCAATTAAGGTCACTTTAAGCAAATATACTAAAAATTGTAGGTAGGTAGGTACTTCATTTGACACCTTTTTACAAAAAGTTAACAAGATTTCTTTACTTTTTTTTTAATTACTCCCAAATATTTATACCGATTTAATTACACAGATTCTGAAATTGACTATAGAAAATATTTTTTGTATATTATAGTGCAATTATAATAACTATATGAATAATTCCAACCATCATATAAAACGAGCAAAACTTTGAGTAATCTTTATACTTCGCCAAGTTATATTATTAATGTATAGTTTCGTTAACAGAAGTGAAGTTTGAAGCAAAACAGTAATTGTTGTTTTCGCAGTCAATGATGTTTTTCGCCAAACAATGTTTCATGTTTCTAAACACGACACACGTTAAATGATTTAGTTCAGGCATTTATAATGCTACAGCAATTTAAAAAAAACACATATAACACATTGAACATTTGTTTCATAGATAGCATACCAAAAACAATTATATATTTTACTAGCTATGCGCCCCGGCTTCGCACGGGTGCAATATATCAGATCATGATAATAAAATCGGTCGAGTAGTTTTATATGGATAATTTTCCCAGTTTTTGGAACATTTTTCACTGATGCTTCGCTACTATTGGTCGCAGCGTAATGTTATATAGCCTAAAGCCTTCCTCGATAATTGGACTATCCAACACAAAAATAATTTTTCAATTCAAATCAGTAGTTCCTGAGATTAGCGCGTTCAAACAAACAAACTCTTCAGCTTTATTTATAATTTAGTTTAGTTGAGATAAAACGTGCATTTTTGTATGCATATTTTCTTATGAATAAAATTATTGATGGTTATGGTGAGGTTCTAATTATAAACTTGACAATAAATATTCATTCCATTCATATCCAATTAAGGCGGTATACGACACCATCGCTCAACGATTAACTATTGTGTTTATTTTATGGCTAAACAAAACAGACTGTTAAACTTATCATATTGATTCCTTTTAAGTATTGTGCTTTAAAATACTGAAAGTACATGTAAGTATTTGATAATGTATCTTGACTCAAAAGAAACTAATAATTGTTATCTGAAGATGAGACATGGCATATTTTGTTATCTTATTTAAAATTGTGACAGTAATTAGATTATAATGACAGTTCATTTACATCGAAAGCTTAATGATAATTTACCAGGTCTTACTAAAATAGGGTGGATTGTTTCAAACGATTATTGGTAATTATGCAGTTTGGTTACTTTTGCGAAAAATGGAGTTAGTTAAAAAATGGAGAATATTTATAAGAAGTTCAAGACCCCATAACTCACGGAGTTTATAGGAAATTCAGCCTCCCCTGACGGAATATCATTATTGGCAACAAAATGAAGCAGCCTAAAAAACCTCCATTTTTCGCAAAAGTAACCAAACTGCATAATTACCCGATTATTCAACGTAATATACATTATTATAATTTGTTAAAATGTATATTCGTTATCATGATCATCGAACACTACCTAAAAATTCGCCAATATTACTTTCATTTGACGCTGATTTAATTGTTACGTGAATGATAAAATTTTACCCATGACCTGCAATAGAGATAGAAAATTAGAAAAATCGTGTTATACATACGGCCTCTGTTTCACTTGATATCGCTGACGCATCGTTGCTTAGACAAAACCTGACTCATTTATCACGAGACTTCTCCTTAACACGCAAATCCACTGAACATAGGTAAAACGAGCGTCGCGTCGCGCTTCCGATCGCGGTTTCGCGGCCGCAGACAGAAAATATAATTTCAATTTTTCAGAAAGTGTTTCATTTTGGTCCAGGATGTTATAATTAGGTTTTACGTTAAAACGTGTGACAGTGTCGGTTGGGCGCTCGATAGGGACTGTGGCGACGCACGCGCACCTCGCCATACCAACTATATTCTGTATTGTATCAAACACCAGCGCAGCGTGCAATCAATTTATGCAAATTACCGACGGGATGGGACTGGACACGGATAAATTGGCTACGAAGTTCACGAATAATGACATGAATGTCTCTACTACATTGTAATTTTAGTCACATTATTTGAAATATTAAATACTAACAAGACTTCACACGGACATATTTTGTACTAACATATTATTTCTGATTCCCGGTTCAGGTCCTATTTCTAAATATATGATAAGAGAGATGTCACTATATGTACCTACGTTATTTTACTAAATGCTGAAAATCCTTTCTTAGTCTTTTTGATTCTTAATCCATTTAGAAAAATTAATCAATAAAAAGTTTCATGCTTAGAATATTCGATATGACAGGAAATAGGAAAAACAGGAAGAAAGACGCTCGCCTAGATAAAGTTATTTGCGTACTTCAAAGAACCGAGATTGCTATGCATCAGTTATGAAGTTGACGCAAAAACTATCTAGTCCAAGTTGTGAAGCAGGTAGTAAGATACAAATCATTCTGAACTGGAACACTGTCACAATCCAACGGTTGGTAATTGGGGGACCGACGCGGTTCGTTGGTTTTGTTAACAGCTTATTGGCTAGCTCGCCTATTTCCTTCAAGTTCGTGAGTTACGTATGCATTACGAATATCGGTAAAATTTTATAATGACATAACCTGAATTTGGCTTAATGTCTTGGTCCCAAATAGAAGTTTAAGTTTCGGGCATTCTACATATGAAGAGCAAATTGAAAAACATATTCTATAATAAATAATAATACTCTCATTCATTAACGTTATTAGCAACAAGTTTCCACCTCATTCATCATCCAATTAATAACACAAGTCCTATCGCGTCATTTATCTACTGAAATGAATAAATTCGGAACACTACTATTTATTTTAAAATAATTATTTATTCGGTGTACTTAGTTTAATTAAGGAAACGTCCCTCATATCCATATTAAGCTATCAAGGTCAAAAGGGCCCACTACAAGATTCATTTTTTTTTAAATTTAAAATCGAACCAACGTTGCATTTGGAAAATACCAACGACATCATAAATGTCGACGTGGTTAAATTATAACATGGAATAAAATATAACATGTAAGTTATTTACATTTCTTTATATATGTATTTGAGTCGTTTGTAGTGAAAGTATATAGACACCATAAACTTACAGCTCGTTATCAAACATAGAAAGTGAAAATAGGTATAATAAAGAAAAAAATACAGGCGTTTCCTCTCAGGTCATTGACATCTTGGTAGAAGACATCAATTGAAGTTCCTGCTTTTGATTACGAAGCAAGATAACTTAATTAACTTTTACTCTAATTAAAGATAGGTTAGTGTAGGTTAGTTATGGAGACGGAGATATCTCCGAGAGCATATGCTCTTGCGAACCCAGGGATCCTAAAGTAAAGGCGGAAAGTGGGCCGTGGTGATTTTACTTGGTAGCTGATAACCGATCTTATCTCGAGGGAGTTGAGCCAACTGGCTCAGTGGCCTTAAAACCTCGAAACAGACGCGACGGAACCTCACAATCCACGCGCCTCTGAACCGCCTAGCGTCGGGGGTTTATCAACACATTTTCACCACAGATACAAAAATAAAGGGTTAGCTATGGGGGGCGGGTTTACGGTGTTTCCATGGACCTAAGATGGCGGCACTGAGAGCCTTCCGGGGTGTAAGTTGGTATTGCACTCCCAGCTCTCTTATTTGCAGAGGATTCTCTGGATAATTAGAATCTATCCGCAATCGATGTAGAAAATATCAAGCTAACTGGCACCCGCCGAACGATCCGCATAATAGATTCATTCCAAAAAAAAGGTAGAGTTGCCACGCTTATGGAGAGTTTCAGAGAATGAAAGGTGATTATAATATGAGGAATGGCCTAACTTCTAGGACCAGCGGGTTTACAGCAGTGAGCGTATGTGCATTTCCATCTTATTAAAAAAGTTAGAGTTATTATTTATAAACTGACTCCTCGCTTTCCTCGCAAAGAGCGTCAAAGTGTATTCTTCTTTCACAGAAATGCGCAGAGCTTTTTAAGATTAGAAGTAGGAAATACACTTTTTGACCCTAGACAAAAAACGTAATTATTCTATGAGAGTGAACCTGTGTATATTCCCTAGCTACTAGTAAATACATTTTTCGAATTGCGTTTTTATTGTATTTCAAGAGAGTAAAGATTGTTTCCATATTTTTTTTAATGATGTTTAAAAAATATGTCAATAGTAATGTAAAATGTTCTTTCTGAACTTTGATCAACAAAAATCAAAAGATATAAAATATCTGTTCGTGAGCTTAAAGTGGGGAGAAATGTCACTGTCACTAAAACAGTGTCCTTTTCGATATGAAACCTTATTCATACCCTTGTCAAACACATTTTCCGGCTGTCCGAATTTTATCCTCGCCTATATATTAATATCTATTACTAACTATCTGATACACGTGACTTTGTTTGCCACCATCTCAACGTGATCTATACTAATATTATAAAGAGGGAATATTTGTTTGTTTGTTATGATTTAACTCAAAAACTACTCGACTGATTTTAAAAATTATTTCACCATTAGAAAGCTACATCTTCATCGAGTAGGTAACATAAACTATATTTATTTCCAAAAATCCCTATGAAAACTTGAATTATGTACCCCAAGGTGTAAAAAAAGGTTATAGGGAGTAATATCTGGATCTACTCAACCGATTTTAAATAGTTTTTATTTTTTTTGTATAGTAGGTACATTTACCCATTACATTGCACCCATGCGGAGCCGGGGCATGTAACTATTAACTAAAAAAGGAATGTCTTGCCAATACTCTGGTATTTCAGACGTTCATAGATAATAGCTTTCCAATTCAACGACATCATGCAAAAGCAAATATTATTTATTTTACAGTATTTTAGGTAAACCGGAAAACATATTTTTGTATCATGTTGTATGTTTGTTTTTATTTATTTGCACATTTACGACCTCTAAATAAAAAAAGATAATAACGGTTATCAGGCTTTAATTACCATTTTTACGGCTCTCCACTTTTATGCCGATAATGCTGCGAAATAGGACGTATTTTAAATTAAGTCTGAAAAGTATAAAGTGATTGTTGACATTAAACCTGTTATGCACTCGTCATAAGCTCTTTTAAGAATAATATTTCACATGTTATTTCCTAAAAACATCAATATTCTGGAATCAAAATAATGAAACTTTCAAAACGTTGATACGTTTAACTAGTTTCTTGAGACGTTCTAGTTACGTCGGACGACCCGGCTTCACACGGTTATACTTTTAAAGGAAATGAGATCAAATCTGCCCTTTACTGTCCTAATAACTGAAAACCAATCTGTCACTATGTTTAAAGATCCTTTTTTCTATTAGGTTTTCTGAAATTATCAAGTTTCCTTAACTTTTATTTCCATAAGAACCTTCTACAAAGTATTTGAAAACTAAAAAAAAAACATTCATGAAATCGGTAAAGTCGTTCCCAAGTTATGGTATGATTTTCATATAAATTCGTGTTTTTAAATAAAATAGACCCGATTAATAGACCCGTATTTCAAAATGATACTCCAGTTGTTTAGAGAACTGTCGAAGTGACAAAGTTATATCCTTTAAATAAAATACTGTATACCGGATTAAAACGCGATTTATTATTTATATTCTTTCAGTCTCCCGCGACCACGGTTGCTGAAAAGCATCCGAAACGTCGGGATAAATAATTTAAACAATATAAATAATAAATCGCGTTTTAATCCGGTATACAGTATTTTATTTAAATGTGTGATAATCGCGTTAATAAAAGACAATATTAAAGTTATATCCTCTATACAGAAGAAATGGTTTGACAAAGCCTCAAAACTAGATTCGAACCCAAAGTTGAACTCGGAATTGGGTCCATAAGTCTCATACATTAGAGGTAATATTTTTTAATCCTTTTCATTTCGCGTAATTTACTAGTATCTACCTACTTTGAAATTTTACTTGATGTTTTAAATCAAACGATATTATAGTGGGATGAATTGTATCAAGGTCTGCCTATAATGGACGTTTGTCTTGAATCTCGACTTTAAATTGAATAAACGGTATTTTTTATCTGTGTACGATAATAGCTTTAGGAAAGTACGATATGTCCCGCTGGGATCCTTATATGAAAATGTTTAAGATATCAGTAGCATGTCTTCAACCATAGTTTAAGTGATAGGAAGGAGTTATTTAATTTCCTTTGTAAAATAGCCCCAAAGCATTTGGGCTCATCTGGTATTGGTCGTAAGACGGTTATAATAACTCTTCAACTTAATAAATATCTTCATCCTGCCTAGTATGACCGCCACGAGATATGTCGCGGACGAGAGAAGACAAACTAAGATGTAAGATATGTCGCTATATTATATCTCGACATCGACAATTTTGATAGAAAAGATATCTCGATCGACAAGTATATCTATTCTTGATATTGAAGGTCGAGTTTTAAGTGTAATTGTCATGTTCGACCCGGAAGAAATAAATAGATACCTCGATTAAAACACGATAAAACGGTCGACAAAATTTTGTCGCGGTTGTCATGCTAGGCCGGCAGAAATATCTTTTTGAAAACCAATTTTAAAACTTAACTACCCAAAATTATCTCTTATCGGAACAATTCAAACACTAAAAATACATAAAATAAATACAGCATCATAATATAATAAATTTTCCTTATTTGATTTATTTTGATATCAAATTAAGGTTAGCATAAAACTAGTACTTGTATTTTAAAATCCATTTATGTGTTTTAATACAGTAATTAAATATTCACTTTCATAATATATAAATAAAACTTAAAGTTACAAAAAAATCTCAACTCGTATTAATTGGTAGGTAGCAAGTAATTTACTGGTTTCAACCGTGACTTCCACGTTCAAAAGCTTCCTTTCAGTTTGGTTGTTCTACTAAGTACGTACTCGGCAGTTAATTAATTTCGCCGCAAAGCAAACAGTTTATGTAATATTATGTACCAGGGTCGCAACAGTCTCGTCACTCGTGTGCCTGTCATGTGTTCAATAATAAACGGCATCAATTTCATCCCATTTCCTGAGCTCAGAGCGCGCTCCCGCACATCGAATTACTAGGTTTATTATTCGTAAAACACTTGGAGGTCGAATGAACCCGCATTGGTTAGTTGTCCCCGACGTTAAGTAATTGATAAATTATTAAGAAATGAGTTACTTAGTATTTGATTCAAAGAATTATAAAATCGATTACGATACTTACACATTGTCGCAAAGTATTTGTATGTTAATTAACTTTAAAACTTTTCGTTGAACCGATTAGAAGATAAGTAAGAACGTCAATAAGCTCTTTTCAAATAATTACATAGCGATAGATGAGTTTCGAAATTTAATTTTAAATATTATTATACTAACTTTCTTACTACGGTATAAGCTTAGACAGTAAGAATATTTATTATATAGTAATTATAATATGCAAAGGTAAAAGCAAACTGAAATACAAACATGTATTTAAATAAATAACATAGGTATCATTATCACATTTGTTTAACATTGTTTTTAAATAACCTGTTATTCACAAGTTATCTACTTATATTTTAAATATTACCAAATAAGACGAAATCTAGTAAAAATAATTAAATAAGTACATTTAAAAGAGGTATGTAAATTTTAAAATTAGTATTAAATAGTACCAAAGAACATTGTAAATTTATCTTCTCTGATAGTTCTTACGTAAATAATAAAATAAACTTACGGTAGATTTTTTCTTGCCATCTTGTGCTATTATTTTGAAATTCACGCACGAATTATTCTGTTTTATCAGAATTAAAAAAAATACACAAAACACACAACTGTTCGAAATTCGAAAAGTAAAAGTTCGAAATTAGAAATTGACGGCAATGCAATCGATCACATGAGCATGTTTCCCGCCACGGTCGTGTCACAACTCACAACTCGGAGATTTCGACTCGATTCCGACGCGATGCGCGCCCTACTTCAACTAATAAAACGAGTCTGATGCGGGACAAAGACCGCTATAACAAATTGCTGAAAATAAAATTAAAAAATCCGCAAATACTTATGAAAGGTCAGTTTTTTTTTCAATATTTATTTTATTTTTCTTTATTTAAAAACTCGTCAAATATCTGAACTTGAATTGTTGAGCGCCATCTTTTGTATCAGGACGGTACTCGCACAATTAAATCGATATGAGATCTACAACTAACTCCTTTAGTAGCCACAGATGGCAGCACATAACACATAAAATTATTATAACAAAGAATAGTACTTAGTTTGGAACAATAATAAAATTACACCATTTTATTAAAACACCTAAAAATTTAAAATAATTTAATCAGGTTTTATGAGTTTTGGATATTGTGTGGTGTCTCTCAATAATCTTTGACAAAAAATATACAGCATTTAATATTCTGACTAAAAACCACTTTTAAAAAAATTCACAACCACTTTTTTAAAAGAAAATTTTAATTTTCAATTTTTTTTTTCGTTCCTCGGAAAATGACCCCGAATGATAGTTACTTTTTATTATTTGTTGTTCTACTTTGCCATATAATACGTTCATATTTCCTCTTAACTACATAGCTGCAGCCATTTTTCGGTTTTTCCATTGAGTCAAATAATTGTGAACAAAATATTGAATTAGTTATAGGTTGCTTGCTCAAATCGTAACTTGATACAGAAGAAATAATAAATCACATTTTATTCTTAGAGCCTGTTAGCCTTTATTTGAATCGATTCAGTGATTTAGGAATGATGTCGAGGACAGTATCAGATAACATTAGCTTTTAATAGCTAGTATGATTCAAAGAGTATTCATATCAGGAAGGCAATATTTACACGTTACATATTATACAATGCCATAATGTTTATAATGAGCACAACGTTCAGTAGAAACGAGTAAAAAGGCTTAAATTTAATATCTTACTGTAAGTATTTTTAGCGATAGAAACCAATCGTCTACATTTGTCCCGAATAATGAAATAACCAGTTGCGGACAGCGGATTTACCAGCAGGCGGGGTAGGCTTGAGCCTAGGGCGGCAAGTTTGAGGACCAATTTTATTTTTACGTGGCTTATGGAAATCAAAAAGAATTCTGTTGAACGTTTTTATGATGTCATTCAACAAAATATCAAACTTTTATATCCTATACCAAAACACCTAGTTCGGCGTCCCGAAACAGTAATCAGAATCGGATATGTGTAAATCCGCCGCTGGAAATAACTAAATATCTAAAAAATATATGCAGAATATTAATATTAAATAAATTAGGTTCAGAACTCCGCCACCTTCCGCAATTAACAGCTTTTAGTTTTTAATAATAATGTATGTCCACTGCAAATCTATATAATAGAAGTGGGAAAATAGTATAATATTCAAGTCTTATAATATTTATTTCATTTTTGAAGCTAACATTCTGGCAGGACAGCGTCTGTCGTGTTCGCTAGTATTAGATATAATAGCCATCGCTATGCAGCGTCGTATGCATTTTCTCCGTATAATCCACGTTTTCATTTTGTATTATGGTAGGTGTCTACTGTCTAGTCTGGATTTTTCGGAAAATCGTTTTTTTTTATTTTCCAACATTATCGATTTTTGTCAAACGGTGGTGAATTATCACGTGGCAAACCTTCCCCTATAAAATGACGTTTTTTTGTTTTTGTTTCAGCAGATCCGGATATTAACTGTCCGCCATGGAAACATACTTTTCCTGCAACTTCGACTTTGGCGCCATCTACGAATTTTTTTATAAAATGCTGGACAAAATAAAACGAAACATTTCTATTGTATATGATTAACATGTCTTGATTAAAATTTATTGTTTTATCTAGCATAGAAGCCGAGATTTTTTTTTAAATCAACTCATTTGTCTCCTACTAGACTAGACACCTACCTTACACTTCAACTGCCTTACAAAGTCGTGGTTACAGCTAATTAGATAAAAAAGGTACTTACTTCTTTATATGGTTTGCTTCAGGGTGTGAAATTGTAGCCGGTGGTGGAGGGAGGTCGTCCATCGGAACTTCTTCGTTTGGTGGCGATGGAGGAGACTTGTCGAACTCCGCAATTGGCGCTAGTTCTGGCATCGGCGACACCGAGTTGCTGTCCATCGCAGATAACTTTATTGGAGACACTTTGGCAATTTTTGTATACTTCTGACCTCCGCGTACCGGAGGAGTTAGATCAAAATGAAAGAGTACCGGCTACTAGATACGACTTTCGTTTAATTGATATTACGATGGATTACGAATACCAACAACGTATTTGATAATGATTTGTATATTGATATGATAACTACCTTGGATTAAGTACGAAAAAGAATCTTGTTAGGCAAACACAAATGATCGTTTTATCTCTTTAAAAAAAGTACATTAAATACGAGTATGGAGGTAAAATGCAAATTTATGGAGGCAGAAAGATACACCTATTTGTTATTATTATTCCGATATGATTATCATTAATTCGAATATACTTTTGCACTATATTGTTAGGCATACATTTAGGCCCGTATTCCAAGACGTTACTCAAGTCGTAATCTATTCTTGAGAACTGTCAATATATCAAAATTCTATAGAGAAAAAATGGAATGACAATCTCAAAACTAGATTAAAAACTGAGACACGTCTTAGAATATGGGCCTTAGAATACTTATACACATAGAACTGCTTTGATCCGATTAGACATCAAATCGTAATGACGCGCAAAAAAACCGATGGCTGCAGGTTTTTGCTTTTTTTAAAACATCTAGTCTAGTAGAATAACCCAATTCAACATTTAGAAAACCTCAGATTTTTATAGTTAAGTCATTGTGTTTTTTTATCAGATTCTTTGCAAATAATTTTTCTTCTTCAATAGAAAAATAGCTTAATATTACAAATTCCGTAGAACTGGGGTTTTCCAAAAACATTATATCGAGCCATCTACTAAATGACTGTACCTACTAATCAACGTGCCTACTCGTAAATACGGAAGGACAATGTCCTGCACCCTACCTATCATTATTTATCATTTGACGGACACGGCACGAAGGGATATGAAATGTTTGTACCACATTCATTATTTTAATTTTTAAGACCATAAATACATTATAGTGTTAGAAGTTGGGGTACCATTAAATTGTTCTAGGTGTTAACTTGTTTAATGCCTAGGGGTGGGCCACACAGCGGAATTGTGTCCATCAAGCGTGGATCGTAGTGCTCTTTGCTATAGGTGCGGTAGACCAGGGCACAAAGCAGCTACGTGTGAAGACACCCCAAACTGTGCCATTTGCTCAGGATTGGGAAGGCCTGCGGGTCATATAATGGGGGGACGTCTCTGTAATCCTCCATTCACCAAAGGGAGGGCACCGGCCAAATCAACACTTACAACGGATGCTAGCCAATCGGCGATGGAGAAAGCTTATATGTCGGAATAATGAACAGCAAATCCCATATCAGCTTCCTCCAGGCGAATCTAAACCACTGCGCTGGGTCTCAGGACCTCCTACTTCAGACGATGGCGGAGTGGAACATTGACCTGGTGATCGCCGCGGAACCCTATTTTGTTGCCCCGCAGCCTCACTGGGCTGGAGATCACAGCAACTCCGTGGCTATCCTTACTGGGCCCAGTAACTCCCCGCTGATTGTTAGAGAAAGGGGATCTGGGTATGTTGTGGTCAAATGGAGAGAAATCGTGGTCATTGGCACCTACTTTTCGCCCAATAAACCAATGATCGACTTTGAGGCTCATCTTGATGCCCTAAGCCTGGCGGTTCGGCGTTCTCACCCGGAGCCGGTTATTATTCTTGGGGACCTTAACGCTAGGTCACAAAGTTGGGGTGACACCTGTACAAAACCCAGAGGTATTGCTTTGGAAGAGTGGGCAACCGAAATCGGCCTTTCATTTCTTAACAGAGGAAATGTGCCCACTTGTGTGCGCCCGCAGGGTGAGTCCAGGGTTGATGTCACCCTGGCGTCACCTGCGATCGCGCAAATGGTGAATAACTGGTACGTAGTCGTGGATGTGGAGACTCTCTCGGATCACCGTTATATAAGGTTCGAGGTCTCCGCATCCTCTAGAGTGAATGATGCTCCCCGCAATCACCAAAACTTCCCGCGCTGGGCACTAAGCCGCCTTAACCGTGAATTAGCAGTAGAGTCAGCAATAGTGCAGGCCTGGTGCGTCCCCGACACCCTCCCTATAGATGTGGACAAGGCTGCAAGCCTCTTTAGCTGTGCCATAACGGAGGTATGCAATGCATCGATGCCGAGAGTCCGAGGCCGCCCTCCCCCGCGAAGGGCTGTTTACTGGTGGTCCCAGGAGATAGCTGACCTGCGTTCAACCAGTTGCGCTTCTAAAAGATCATACCAGCGCTATCGTCGCAGACGGATCAAGGACTCTAGCGAAGAAGAACAACTCCGAGTTACCTACTTGATGGATAAGAAGGCGCTGCAAATGGCTATAAGCTTGTCCAAGAGCAGGGCCCGTGAGGGCCTACTGGATGGTCTCAATAAAGACCCGTGGGGCCGCCCATATCTATCTGTGAGAAACAAACTCCGAGGGATGGGCGCCCCCTTGACTGAGACCCTTAAGCAGGACTTCGTTGATACTGTGGTAACTGAGTTGTTCCCTGATGCTCCCGATATCAGGATACCCAGAATGACCACCTTTGTAGACCACAGTGAGGATACTGACATCCCCCCAGTGAATGACATGGAGATGAGCATGGCGATCGACCGCCTAAGGTTGAAAAAAACTGCACCGGGTCCAGACGGGGTTCACGGCCGCGTCCTGGCAATTGGCCTGGATCACCTGGGGAGCCAACTCCGGGCAATTTTCGATTTATCTCTTCGCTCTGGCCAATTCCCTAGGCAATGGAAGAGCGGTCGGCTGTGCCTGATTCAGAAGGAAGGGAAACCTCCGGATATCCCGTCGGCCTACAGGCCTATTGTACTGCTGGATGAAACTGGGAAGATGCTCGAGCGAATCATCGCCTTGCGACTAACCCAGCACATCTCAACAGTAGGACCAGACCTTGCCGAACAGCAGTACGGCTTCAGATCCAGACGTTCCACCATTGATGCAATCTCTGCTTTAAAAGTTTGCACCAAGGAGGCAATTGAACGAGGGGACAGAGCGATGGCAGTGTCCTTGGACATTGCCAATGCATTCAACAGCCTCCCCTTTGAGGCTATTTTTGAGGCCCTTAAGTTTCATGGCGTGCCGATTTACCTCCAGAAACTTTTGAGCGGATATCTTCGGGACCGTTTCGTAACCTACGCTGATGAAACAGGTGCTATAAGGAGGCGGCCGATGCGGTGTGGTGTACCTCAAGGTTCAGTACTTGGGCCACTGTTATGGAACCTGGGCTACGACTGGGTGCTCCGCGGTGCACTCCTCCCAAGGACACGCGTATTTTGCTACGCGGACGACACCCTTATCGTAGCTAGGGGGAAAACTTATGAGGAGACGGCTAGACTCGCTGCAGTGGGGGCTACCCTGGTCATGGAGCGAATAGGGAGACTAGGCTTAAAAGTCGCCCTCAGTAAGACGGAGGTCATGTTATTCCATGGGCCCAGGAAAGGGCCCCCTCCCGGGGCATCAATTTCCATAGGGAACACCATCATCCCAGTGAGAGCGAAGATGAAATACCTTGGCCTCACCCTGGATGGCCAATGGAAGTTCGAAGAGCACTTCAAGGTGGTCTCAAACTTGTCAACACGGCAGCTGCGTTGGCACGATTATTGCCAAACGTGGGCGGCCCTGGTAGCGCCTGCCGTAGACTTTATTCCGGCGTTGTTCGCAGCATGGCACTGTACGGTGCTCCAGTTTGGGAAGATGCCCTCACTGCACACAATAGGAAACTACTACGAAGACCTCAGCGGATTGTAGCAGTGAGGGTATCTCGATGCTATCGTACAGTGTCTTTTGAGGCAGCATGTGTCATAGCAGGCACCCCACCCTGGGAACTAGAAGCGGAGGTACTTTCAGCTGTTTTCCGCTTCCGAGCTGTGAGAAAGGCTCAAGGTACCTACCCCACCTCTGAAGAAACTGCGCGTGTCAGGGTTCTTGCGCAAAATGAAGTAATGCGTCATTGGAAAGCCGACCTTACTACACCGACGGCTGGCCTCCGAACCATTGAGGCTATCCGTCCAGTACTTGAAGCGTGGGTGGGGCGGAAAAGAGGAGGCATAACATTCAGGCTTGCCCAGATCATTACAGGGCATGGATGTTTCGGCCACTACCTACATCGAGTGGCCAAAAGGGAACCTATGCCAAAATGTCATGAATGTGGCGCCGCAGAAGATACGGCGCAACATAACATTGAAGACTGCCCGGTATGGTCATGTTACCGTCACGACTTAACATCAGTGATTGGGACAGACCTGACTCTTCCGGCAATTATAACTGCCATGCTTGGAGGCAATAACGCCTGGAGCGCCATGACAGTCTTCAGCGAAAAAGTTATATCGCAGAAGGAAGCTGCCGAACGCAGCAGGGAAGAAAACGCTGCCGCCGGTTCAATTCGGCAAAAGCGTCGAGGAGTGCGCAGAAGAAGGTACGCCTATCTCCTTGCGCCTCCATGAAGAAGCTACATGGAATTCATGGTCAGCTGAGCCAACTTATTAGGGGAATCGGTCGTGCCACTCGGAATTGGATGTCACTTCGTAGTGGGCATCGGCTCCAAGGGATACGCAGGCGGTCTATCGCCACGTTGGACGGGGAAGACCATATTTTCCCGTCCAGAGCCGAGAGCGGGAGCGCGGGGGAGCTGCCCGCTCCAAGTATGGCTCCAGTGTATGTGTTTGGTGTCTCGGCACCACACTGTGGGGGGCAAACGCCCATTGAGAGGGTAAGGTCGCTGTCGGAGCTGCGGAGCCTGCAAAAGCATTTCCCGGAGCCCCGACCCAGGAGGCGACGAGAGGAACACCATGGAGTTTAGTCGGTAGGCACGGGGCCCGCTTTGACTCTTCGGAGTCCAGGGCACTGTGAGTCCGGCATCGCCTGACGTCTCCCCCCGGAGACCCAGGGATCATTAGATGATTCTCCATGTAAAAAAAAAAAAAAAAAAAAGGTGTTAACTTGTTTTCGATTCACAGGTTGATAGTTAAGTGTTTTTTAATTTCTGTAGCACTTATCGATCAGAGTTTGCGAAATTGGAGGATGTTGGAAGCCTGTGCAGGCGGCACGTAAGGTTGATAACAAAAACTGAGGACCTAACACGAACAACTTGCGAAAAAGTATTCGTATCGTCGAGCTGTCATTTGTATTAAATTTTTGATAGTCGTTCGTGCTAGGCCCTCTGGATGGATGGATGTCTGAAACCTGTGAAAGTGGATAGCATAAAGCGACAGGGCCTCGGTTGCTTGCTAAGCGATCCCGTGAGCCCCAGAAATGCAGAACTGACGGTCATTATTTTTTTTAAATGTATCTTGTTATTTTATAGTTTCTTTCTATAAATTTGTAAGTTCTATTGTTTATCTTCGGTCGGACTTTCAATTAATTTGGTATCTATAGTAAATAGATAGGCCCATCTCTATGGCTCAATCTAATATGGCTCTCTAACACTCAAAACATAGATCTCGCTAAAGAAAGATGGTTGTAGAAATATCGGAAATATACAAGGATATTAAAATCATAATTTAGTTATATATATTTCACATAAGAAAATCTTGTTTTCGATAAAATAGAATGCAATTTATATACGAGTTTCTTTAATTTATTTTACCTCATACATCAAGTATATTCCCCAAAGCAGGCACGGTTCGTAGAGGAAACCGCAAACCCGAATTCACTGCCATTGGAACTCTCCTAGCGAAACAAATTACCCGTGACCAGTGGAGCAGGGATTCTTAATGAAGTAATGAAGT
The DNA here is from genome assembly GCA_905404175.1 of Anthocharis cardamines. Classification (NCBI taxonomy): domain Eukaryota; kingdom Metazoa; phylum Arthropoda; class Insecta; order Lepidoptera; family Pieridae; genus Anthocharis; species Anthocharis cardamines. The sequence goes on from FR989954.1 coordinate 5,266,215, forward strand.
ATCTCCATGTGGAATTCCTAATTTATTTTATACCGTCCGTGTTCTGACAAAAAGAGAATACTTAATGAATAATAAGGTAGTAGGTATATAGTATTTTGTTCATGCAAGTAATAAGTATCACAATTTAAATGAAAAAATACCAAAATAAATCGCGTTTTTTTAATGTCGAATTTAAAAGTAGTCTTCAACGCAACTATTGTTCTTGAATGTCATTAATTTTACGTAACACAACGATGCTGATGAAGAATCCATTATGCAATCTTTGAAGTACGAGTACGAGTCCTTTCTTCAGTTTTAATTCGAAATTGTGTTTATATCTATATTGTGTTAATATCGAATGAGTAAGTTTGTAGGTACCTCTCTGTATAACATTAATTGATGTTTAATAAAACCAAACTCTTTAAGAAAGTTGCATAATATGTCGTAAGTAATTTAGGAAAAAAAATTAATACTTGAAAAATCTCACTAACGGTAGCGGAGCTTGGCAAGGTTGTTTACAAATTTGTCATATTTTTAAATAAATCATTATTATTGCGTTCTAAAACACCTATTTTAAACGTAATAATAAATAAACTGATTCATTTACAATCTATTTAAAGTATTAATTATGGAAACGTAAATAGAATTGCTGAACTTAGTTCAGTGAGAGTGGATTGTATTATGTAGAGCACTCAGATACGGTAAGTGAAAACAAAGAGGAGACGAGGAAAATGTGATACGGTTACCTCCGATGCTGTCACAAATAACAGCGTGTAAATTCAAATAATTTATTCATTTAGGTAACATAATGTACACTTATGAACGTCATTAAAAAATAATTTAAATGATTCTAATTTTTACATTTACTAATACCCATGTAAAACGTCTTTATACTATGATGTACTTGCGATTTCTAGTTGGCGATTAGGTTTTTGTGACCTTTTAGTAGAAATAAAGTAATGTGTACGATTTTCATAGATCTCTATTTATGCACATCCTACCCCTCTGGGTAGGGGTCAGGGGCCATGCTTTGTGTTGATCCACTATAGATTTTGACCCCCATTTGGGGCCAAAATAGATAAGTTCTTATAATTATCCTTGCAGATGAAGTTGCAAACAAATGTCAAATACAGACTAATTAGCATTGATTGTATAAACCTTTTAATACAATCAATGCTAATTAGACTAAAATTACGTAAATATTTCACGTAATTTATTATTAATGAATAGCTCTTTATGTGGTTTCTTGAAATTAAATTAAGGTATTATAAATTCTTATTAAACTTGGAAATTAAAGAGAAACATCTCCCTGAAATATTAAACAGAAAACACAAAAGGTACCCGTAACTTCTAAACGAGGCCCAAATTTTGCTGAAGTAGGTATCTCATGAAATATTTAGAGACTTGAGGCACTCAAATTACTCGGAGATATTAAAAAGCCGGCTGGTTGTAGTGTGAGCACGTAACGAATAATGCTGACTGCACGTGTGAGACGGCTAAAGAAGATGAGCTGCGTACAGTGTATATAATTTGTTAACTATATGCCTTCTTTAAATGATATTTTAACAATATTTTCCATCAGTTATGAAAGCTTTTAGTTGGGTCAGCCTTCGCAGGACAAAGGACTTCCACGATATTCATATTTACAGATCAGATTATTTTTACGAAAATTTGAATTTGGGGGTCGAGTGTTTTATAAAAAAAAATATTATTAAAGGCTTACTTTTTTTTTAATAATGACAATTTCAATATATTCTTAGGGTTGTCTTATAGCCTCACGATACTAGCGCTTTTATTAATTAATTCAAATGAAAAATAGCGAGAATATCTCTGTAAGATATTTCCTCTGTGGCCGAAGTAAGATGTCGAAGGAAACGAGAACGGGGCTCGACGGACTCTTCACTCGACCCAGTACGTGGAACATTCTAACTACTGCGTTTTACATTAATATTACAACATTATGACGTATTGTCTCGCGTAAACGGCGCAATAATGATGGGTATCTACTAGTACTTTTACAATAGGAAGTAAAACTTGCGTAGACATTTTTAAAGATACTTTTTTGGTGTCAGGGTTAAACCGTGACTAAGTTAAGTAGGACCACTAGCATATTATATGCAAGTTGCTTCGTTATATTGGATTTTGATTTTTTGGGAAATATATTATAGAAACATGTCAAACTAGCGAAGATATTGATATACTACAATTATTCCGAAGAGCTCGTTAATTTGTCGGAAAAATTTGAAGTGCAGAAGTTCATTTCAGTTTCTGTATTTTCCGAATGCTTGATATAAAATATAAATCGATAGCACATCACTAATTGATGTTCTATGGCGAACCATCAAAACGCACTCGTGTGAACTTATCGAATATTTAAAAATTAATCATTCTCTACTAACAATTCTTTGTACCGTGTACGTTACATTGCTATTTTTCTTTTACGTGCCAAATATTCCGCTATCTCAAATAACTTCACCAGTTCTTTCTTTTTTCTCGTACAGTATTAGCAACATTTATTTCGATTGAATTCTGAAACTTCATTACAAAGTTCAATCGCACCGCACTTCCCAATGCAGTTCAATCCATCCATCTCCACCGGTCGAGATATCGGAATATGAATAGTACCTACAATATTGAACTTCATCAAACTCCTTGTTCAGAAACTCATCAAACCCGAACAAATGAAAACACTACTGCTTAGTATTTCACAAAATAACATGCCTATCTCAGATTAAATACCATTTTTATTTAATCTGAGATGCCTATACAAAAATTACCGAAACTTCCAAAGTTGTGAATTTCGGGGTTTAAGTTTTGAGGCTATGCTTAGAAACACGCGTTGGAACATCGATGGTGTTAAAATCAATAATTCCAATAAATGTCACACATAAGGTTCCGAGAATAAGAGCAGGTGATGGAAACTCATTGGAACAAAGTTTTGTTGAATAATAATAAAATGAACTAAACAAAATGTCAGTCGGACGATGACCTCTCGTCCGTTGGGTCACATCTGGTTAAGAAATCAGATTCTTTAGATACATTCAATACAAATGTTGCTCGGACAAACTAACAAATGGCTACTGTTATATGAAGTTAAGTACCTAGATATTCTTTTAAAAAAGGCAAATAACTTGTGATAATAATTATATGAAACCCATTATAACGGGTTCATTTTAATTGCACTAATTCAGGGGTCTAGGCTCCGAATATGATTTTGTCCCATTCGGTGTCGAGACCCTTGGTCCGTGGGGTCCTAGCGCTATAAAGCTTTTTAAGGAAATAGCAAAAAGGTTAGTCGACATCACAGGAGACCGAAGAGCTGGCAGCTACCTCGGACAAAGAATTAGTCTTGCCATTCAAAGGGGGAACGCTGTCAGTATCTTCGGAACCTTGCCTAAATATTTTAAGGTTTTTAGTTTTAGGATCTTTGTTATTAGTTTTGTAATTAAGTTGTTTATCAATAAATATAATGATTCTAATTTTAATTGCATAGGTACTAGCAATTGATACACTTGGGAGGAATATTACTATAGTAATATCTCGAAAACTAAGCCGATAAAGCTTCCATATATTCCGGATTTACTTAAAAGTTTGAAATGAAAAAGATAGAATCCAATTAAAATCAAAACTGTTGTTCGGGTATAGAGTCACTTTTCTATTCGACTAAAGAAAAATAAACGTAAGCTTGCTTACTTACGTACAAAGAAACTATAACCTATATACGAGTATCACATAATATTTAGTAAATCAACAACTCCTTCAATAATTTCAACACGGGTATTCATTCATCGACCATCATCGACAATTTGAACTTAAATAATTAACATTACATTAATTAAGCTCTTCTCAATACTAATAAAAAGTATAGAAGATATTTAATCTCTATTTACGAAGTAACTAATTTCCGAAGCATTTATAACTAGAGCTTATTACCGTTACTTACCTCGTAAATGTACAAAATAATAAGTTTTGCTAACCGTTAGTAAGTAAACAAGGAAGTGAATGAAAGCAAGAACTATTTTATTGCTAAATACCGGCTGAGAATTAGAACCAATAATAATTATTATGAGTAGTTGGGTCTGTTAGCAAATAAAAGTTATAGGTCGATTTGTGTTCAAAGCTATTACGATTATATTCATCCTGCTCTAAAGCAGTTCCCGAGCCAACACGTCAAGTGATTATGTGGCTTGTGTTTGAGATATAAGAGCAATTATGCGCTAACAGTCATGCGAGGAAGAGGACAATTTGATATGGCCTCAAATCATATTATTCCAGTGCAATGGGGAAGGCTCTCCTACGCGATTAGATCCGGGCACCTATATCTATACAACATTCTAGGTTGGCATTGATCTTCAAATAATAAATGTGTAAAGCTTCTCACGTAAGTTGCTGGAACCAACAAAGTGTTAAACGGTATGTTACGTCTTTTAAACTTTATTGTCCGTTTTCATCTATGTTTTTTTTATTACATAGTGGACCACCGAGCAGAGGGCCTAACACGAAGAACTTGCGAACAAGTATTCGTATCGTCGAGCTGTCATTTGTATGAAATTTCAAATAATTTCTTATACTACTGACAGATGGACGATTCGAATACTTTTTCGATAGTCGTTCGTGCTAGGCCCGTGATGGGTTACCTGAAGGTAAGTAATCACCACCGCTCAAAGACATCCATGACTCAAACGTCTTAGATGTGTTGTCGGTCTTTTAAAAAAATATAGGTTCGTTTCTTAAAACTAACTATAGTGTTACCACTTTATACGTCTGTATACTGGAAAGGATTAAAAATATATTTGTTTTATAGCAAAAACATAAAATACTTAAATGAAAACAGATGGTATAATTTTAAAATGTACACTGATTTTCTTAGTTACCACAACTTAATGGGATGCCTCTCATTGCTCTGTTAAACCAGAATAGTTCTTATGTCAGAATAGTCAACATTTTGATTACTAGGTAATTAATTATTCCGTGATAGTAAAACATTTCATGCTCTTTCAAATAATAATTAATTTTTAATTATTCACCTTGTCAATTAATGTCCGCTGTAATTTTAGGGAAAAATTATTTCTTAACAGCAATTTTGTGTGTTGTAGCCCGTTAGGGGAAAAGGGAAAGAAAATAATGAGCGGAGCGTCACGTAAATGTCATTACCTGACTTTTTAAGTAATTAAATTAAAACCTTAGATTAACAAGTCGTTAGTGACAACAGTTAATGTGGAGAGGCGTGACTGGTCTCAGGTGTAAAAATTAATAAGCTAATTACAAATTAGGTGCGTATAATATATTTCTTGTGATACATTATTAATTAAATTTTAATAAGCTAATTTTATAAACAGCTTTTATTATTTTTTAATATCAGGATATTATAAGTACATAAAATAGGAACAATTATCCTGAAATAGGCAAATAATAATAATCAATAACATTCAAAAAATTGATCAATGGGCCAGTGTTCTTTTGTTTTTATAAAAAAAATAAATGGGAACCAGTAAAAAAAGGCCAAATCTCCTTTATCTTATATTATTAATCAAGATTTTTGCAAAATTAACAATTTTATCCTTAGACAAGCCGTGTGCACGATCTCTATAAAGCATTCGAAACGTCCGCGTCAGTTGCAACCAAAAAATAATACGATTTTTCTTCAGTAATATTTATTTCAAGGCCTATTATAGTTGTTCATTTTTATCATAGTGTATCTATTAAGGAGATAAATAAGAGCCACATAAGTACATGCTTGAAAAGGGTGAGTAAAAACTCAAGGGTTTTAAGATCTCTCATCAACATACTTCAGCTCTCGTTGAAAAGATTTGACCTACTTAACATGTAAGCGAAAATCAGTAGACTTTAATAATAGCTCTTTTTATGTAATTTATTTAATAATTTAAAGCCTTCGCCATTTTAATATATTTTTTTAAAAATATGAATTATCCTTTCTAGCGTGATTTTCATAAATTCATATAAAATAGTTTTTATTGAATAAAAGTGAATTGAGAAAATATAAAACATAACAATAAACAGCTACTTTTTTATGTTAGATATCGACAGACGAGCATGAGTTTCACTTGTTGGTAGGTGATACCTCAGCCATAGAACATCTTACTTTTTACTTCGAGCATTCGGAAATCCATCTATTAACATTTAAATATAAATTACATTAACATAAATCATATTTAATGTCGCTTTTCTTTGGTGAACACACATTTAAATGAAATAACTTTTACCATACTAAAACGCGATGTAAGTATTCATTATTTATCCCGACGTTTCGTACTCTTCAAGTCTTCACAGTAAACGTGGCCTTGTGGTCTAGTCTGCTCGTAACACGTGTAAAGCTTTCGTTTAAACATATTTTATTCTCACTCACAATCAGAAATAAATCGCTTACATGAGAACATATTTATACAATTTAAAAAAAATATATTTCCGGTTCGGGTATTTCTAAGAATATGACACGCGATATCACTCAATACGGTAAACGGAGGGATAAACGTTTTTCAGATCTTTTTAATTTGTTAAATTTTCTAGTTAAATAAAAAAAATATTTTTAAATAATTTATGAGCTATGTATAGTTGCGCCCCCAAATAACGTCGAGATAAATATATACTAATATTGTAGGGAGGAAAGATCTGTTTGTTTTGTTTGTTTGTTACGATTTACCTCAAAAACTACTCGACCGATTTTAAAAGTTCTTTCATCATTGGAAAGCTATATTATCAGCGAGTTACATATGATATGTGATTTTTTCGTTGGTAAAAAAATAAACTCATCACGTTTTAATCGACAAAAATAGATATTGGTAATTAAACATATTCCGCAATTCATCTACGAACGTTTTGAGATTCTGTAAGTGCTACAAAGTTTAACGGCCTTATTCATAAACGTATTATATATTATTAAATATAAAAAGACTACAGAACTAAAATATATTTTATCTATATCAAGCTTATATACGTTTATGAATAAGGTGACTCTTTAATTAGTTAGCTTCCATAATTAACGTAGCAGGATGAACCTGCAGACGCACTACCAAAGTGTTTAAGGTAAATATTTATGAAAAGTCAATGAGTGTGTGTGGTCCCTTCGGCAATGCTCCTAGCTTCCTAATGTTTATTTACGTCTAGATTCGGTAAGAGAGTTTCTGTGAAATATACTGTTTTAATATAGTATTTTTGGAGAACTTTAATTTCATTGATTTTGATTGATTAAGAATTCGCCTTCATTGAGTAATCGTATCTTTTATACTAACATATTGCGTAATTTCGATAGGGCTCAAATGTAGATTCAGCATAAAAGATAGATAAACCGATAATATCCGTATAACTAGATTTTTTTTTATCTGAAAGTTTTTCAAAAACTTTTTAAATTAGGTGCTGTGTTTTAAAAATAATTTGCTATATAACTAATTGAATATAGAATTTGATTAACTTGTATCGATTACATGGTATAGAAATAATTTACAATATAGGAAAAGACAAACAGTTGTCTGGAAGAAATCACTTCTCAATGATATGGCCGCCAATTATGTATTTTTTTAGCCACGAGTAAATAGGTTTAAATTATTCATGCTTTCAACTTTACCTCTTTATAATATTACTAGCAACGCGCCCCGGCTTCACACGAGTGCAATGTAGATGTACTATACACAAAACATAGCCTATGTTACTCGCTGATAATGTAGCTTTCTATTGGTGAAATAATTTTCAAAATCGGTCCAGTAGTTTTTGAGTTTATTCATAACATACAAAAATACAAACATTCAAAAATACAAATCTTTCCTCTTTATAATAATTAATTATAATTAATTAATTAATAGTATAGAAGTATAGATATAGATTATTAGTATAGATAAGTATAGATTTAACGTCGTTGAAGTTAAGCAAACATCCATATTTATTTATACATTTTAATACGCACATACGGGTACGCGTTACTATCATATAAACTGGAAAATCGATCAATATCCATTATTATTAAGGGAATATATACAGAAACAGAGTCCTTATGAAATGACGTACACTTATGTACCTTTAGTGTAATGAAACAGATATTGTTCCTGCTCTGATTACTATGACTGATTACTTGGAGATGAGAAAATGACACGGCACAGGGAAATGGAAAAATGATTCGAATATCAGTTTTTATTGCTCTCGAATAATGTGGGAATTAGAAAAGATACAGTGGGGTAGTTAAACAAAAATGTATTTATCCATATTTACTTCTCATATCTCCGAATGCTCGAAGTAAAAATTAGGTCGACAGCGCATCATTGACTGATGTTCTGTGGCTGAGGTATCACCTACCATCAAGTGAACCTCATGCTCGTCTGTCGATACCTGACATAAAAAAAAAAAAAAAAAAATCTACTAATAAACGAGTGTTGACCATTCGTTCTAGTGGCAAAGGATGAATTTTGTTAAAGGTAAGCCGTTCCAAAAATCGCAAAAATTCGAACTTTCATATATATATATTCGTTCGAGGTATATTAGTAGGTACAGTAGAATCCCACTAATCCGGCATTTCAATAGAACGACACGTCCAATAATCCGCGTAATTAGTTAATTGTGAGATATGTTACAGTTATAAAAAAACATGTAGAACGGAACACAAATATGTTGTATTCCCTTAATGAAATGCTTTATTTTATTTAATATTTTCTATACAATACAGTAATACGAATATTCCAATAATCCGGCACCTTCTGGTTTTAATAGTGCCGGATCAGTGAGAGTCTACTCTATATACCACAGAACAGAAGAAGTAAGGTATATACCCAAAGTAAAGCGAAACCACTGCTTTTAGTTTATTAGTAAATAAGTATTAATAGTAAACGCCCCGGCTTCGCACAGGTGCAATGTAGATATACTATACACGGAAAAATAGTCTATGTTACTTGGTGATAATATAACTTTCTATTGGTGAAAGATTTTTAAAATCGGTTGAATAATTTTTGAGTTAAATCGTAACAAACAAACAAATCCTCTTTTTAATATTAGTATAGATAAGTTATTGAGGTAAATATATAGAAGGAAGCTGGTAGGAATCGACTTTATAGCAGTCCTCGCCTCTTACGTTGTTAATTATTCTAAGTTCTTAATTAATTAAATTAATTTCAAAATTTTAATTTTAATTCATTCATGCAAAATATCGCTATAATTAACGATATTAAAAATATAAATCATCTCTAAAGTGATGCCCAAATGCAGTTATTTATTTTCATTGTAGAGAAATAAAAGCCTTAACTGCAGTGACTTTTAATTTTACAAATGAAATATTTAGTTCGCTCAGGTGGAAGTAATTAATTTATTGCAACCCAGTTTTGCACAAAGCGAGGAAACCCACAAAAGGACTATGATAAAAGATGAATAGCTTATAATGAAGCTACCGTTTAAAAAGACCTTGTAACAGAAGCACGTTTTCCGTTATACTGTGGTCTACGCCGCTACGTATTTCGAGTAATTCGTAGCGTTTGTTTCTTTAATACTGACTTAATTGAAATATTTCTCTTATTTTAAAGTGCGTGCTATCGTTACATATATCTTTATCTCAAAGCATAGTTGGTGATGTTTTTAGTTCAAGTTTGTTTAATCAATCAAATAGGAACATAATATATCAACGTTTTCACTACGAGTGGTTTGAAAAATGAAATTGAATAAATCGTTGTAAAATATATAAAATAATATTTTGTTTAAATAAAATACTGTATACCGGATTAAAACGCGATTTATTATTTATATTGTTTAAATTATTTATCCCGACGTTTCGGATGCTTTACAGCAACTGTGGTCGCGGGGAGACAGCCCCCGGTTGCTGTAAAGCATCCGAAACGTCGGGATAAATAATTTAAACAATATAAATAATGAATCGCGTTTTAATCCGGTATACAGTATTTTATTTAAATGTGTGATACTCGCGTTAATAAAAGACAATATTAATATTTTGTTGTATGAATGTTAATGCTAATAATAATGTTTAAAAATTATTCACCATTAGAAAGCCACATTATCAGCGAGTAATACTTTACACTTTACACTTTTTTTGTGTAAGCCCGTACGAAGCCGTGGCAGATCGCTAGTCTTTTATACCATTCAAATAAACTCTTATAACTTCTCGTATGTGATAACTGCAATATCTGTACTATATTCTGAAAGTAACTCAATTCATAATAAGTAAAGACGTCGGTTATGACTGTAAATATATTCATATCGTATCTGCGAGTTAAGATAGTTAACAAAGATGTCATCGCTCTAATTTGTGTCAAAGAGGAAATCACATTTGGAATTAAAACAACTCTGTTACGTTCAAAGTAGATGTTGTTTAATTTTTGATATTCTTACGTGAATAATATATATCTATGATATTTTTACATAAGTGAAATAATAAAAACATATATTAAACATAAAGTACACCAACACAAAAGCTAATTTTTATTTCAGCAAAAAAAAACATTATATCGTACCTCTAAAATTGAAGTACCATATCCAAAATTATTGTTTTGGTAAACGCATAAAATACGCTTTAGAATTGGACAGTTGTATTTCATGGATGGATGTCAAACTGTTCATGATATCAAGTAAGGCAGATAATCATAATATAGAAATTTAAAAAAAAAATGGTTTTTGTTTAAGAGTAATTTGTAGAGCCAAATTGTCACTGAACAGTTTTCTAACGATGCAATCGATGACAATAAAAATTTACGATATAAATATTACTTTAGTAACATTATTTCATAAGTATCAATATAAGTATAAATAATTAGTTACTTAGTTCGAGATAATATGCCATAACGCAAAACCCCTATAATTATTCAACTTTCCGAAGATATGGTTGCTAATCAAAGACTATTAACTCAGAAAGTGGCATTTGCTATGCAAAGAGCCTGATCACTGTGTAACATTGAGTAAAAGTAAAGTTTAGGTAATAAACATTCACCTGTTCATGATTGTAGATGTGCAGGATGCGCGTGCGCCGTGAAAGTGATACGCGGTGAGAATGTATTATGTTATCTTATGTGATTTAATCTTGAACAGTAGCACTTTCGTGACTTATTAACACGAAACAGTAATAAGTGAACTAGTGTATACTAATATGAACTTGACAATTTGTAGTTTCCTATTGTTTTGATCACGCTTACAAATATTGGAAGGTGAGTGTTCCCTTTTTGCACACGGATTTCCGTTTTTTTTTTATTTTTATGAAAAGTTCTCAGTCCATTATTAAATAGGATGATAATAATGATAGTTTCTAGGGTGTACTATAGAAATTATTTACTTGAAAATGAATGGATATTTTGAAAACGACACTCGTAATAAAAACTGATAGTTGCATCTCTCTATTACATTTTAACAACCACACATTTTTTTTTCTGTAATGTAACGTGTTTCTTTCAAATTAAATGAAATTACTTTTTACGTGAAACGAATAATTAACATTGTTTTATAATAATGCGTACTCATTTTATTCCATTTAAAAATTTGATCAATGAGAATGAAATAAATTATATAATTAATATTAAAAGCTTTATTGAATACATTGTCACTTAACAGTGCTGTTCTCAATAAAGTGATAATAAATTAAATTTTAAATATTGTGTTATTACTTATTATGAATAAGTTTTTTATAAATTTTCAATTGTTATTACATTACTAATGGATTCAGTCATTATCACCCATTTACTCACAAATAAATTGATTCATTAATTTAAAAATATCCGTTAATTATTAAGACATAACTTGAATGAAATCATGATCGTAACACATCAGTGCGATGTAAGTATGTGCGTAGCACCTTGCCATTTCCGGTTGAACAGGAAGCGTAGCAGTTGATTAACGCTACGCTTAGACATGATAACCGGATTGCTTCTTTTTACTGTATTGTATAAAGCCATTAATATATTGCGTGCATTAATTTAAACAGATATACGGTGCATGATTTATTGAAATAGGGCGAGACTTTAAAATAGCAGAGATTTTACAAAACCGCGCTATGCCGTAATATAAAATTGTAGAAAAAGATAGGTCATCTTTAAGTTTTTCACATTAAAAAATAAGTAGAGCGCGGGATATCGACTCGTAGTTTTATATACGTGCAGTTGAGTTAGGAGTAATATCGGGAGGGATGCTGCGCGCCACAGCCTCCGCTACGGGCGTAGTACGTACGCGGACAAAGCGTCCCGCCCTTCCCGCTTCCTGCCTCCGCGAAACATCTAAAACGCCGATACTTTAACACAAGACATCAAGAGATAAAACGATCACTGTTACTGATTTAACTGTGTGATATTTACTTTATTAAACGGCGAATAGTAGGAGCGTATATCGCACGTGTGAAGCCGACAGCACGGTTCGCGGGATACTGGCAGCCTCCAAGCGACGAAGTGCGGGGCTGCGCGGAGAACGCTTTCATTAAACGATACTTCGCCGCCCCTGGACATAGGAAAGCTCACCCGGCATTCCACGTGAACCCCAGGGTGTAGTATTGTTTGAACGAAATTAAATTATTTTGCGAGGGCACTCGTGTACATTAATTTATTCATTGACTGCGGTCGTATATGAATTTTCTTTGACATGATGATTCTAGCATATGACCTGAGCTTTTTAAATGAATAAAAAAATTAACAGTTGTTGAACATTTAATTTTATATCCTCGGCATAGATTATGAAAACGCACATTCAGTATTCATTCTTTAAGAAAACCTGCTTGCTCTTTGACCCATTTACTTCTATGTTTGACTTGTTTTTTTCTTTAATTCTTATATTTGTATTTCCGCGAACAAACCTAGTGATTTCAGATATTCCTATTTAATTAAGTAAATGCCATCAATCAAAATTGATCGAAAAAAATATTTTAAGAAACTAACATTACCATAAACTTTAAAAAAGAAAAGAAATCACTAAGATTATAATATTCCAGATATCAAGTTTTTTTTAAATAAAGAAACAATATTCAATAATGTGATAAATATTTGGAACACCTTATTTTATCTAGAACAGGTTGGCTCGTAGTTGGCATTGTTTTTTTAAATTAGCCTCCTTTAGCCGCGGTTATTCCGCCTCCTGTGGTAAGTGTACAATCCTTAGCGCCTGGCATTGGGCCAAAGCCTATACACACAGATATTTTAATAACTCTTATACTATTTTTTGAATTCATTTTAAATACATTGAAAAATAGAAGTGTATATTTCGTATATTCGTTTGTGTATATTCGAATATACTTATATAGCCTATTTTTTATTACAAAAGTAGGATAAATACAGGTGCTTACATAAGTACTATAATGTAGAGAAAAATTTAAATGAACATTCTTAAAATACCACAAAAATCTATAGAATTAATATAGGCACAGAAAACTCCTACAATGCGTGTCCTACTCCTTCTAATCCATTTTATTTTTCAATACACACAGCACTTTTTTATTCTATACTAGGGATCCGCCCGGATTCGCACGCGTGCAATGTAAAAAAAAGTCTATGTTACTCGCTGATAATGTAGCTTTCTATTGTTGTAAGAATATTTTCGGTCGAGTAGTTTTTGATTTTTTGTTTGTATATAGAAGGTACACCTTCATTGCACCCGTGTGAAGCAGGGCACTCCTAGTTCCTAGTATATTATCCTAGTATGAGAATTTTTGAAGACGTGTGGATTTTTATTAATCAATTTTACTTAATCAGTGGCGGATTTACACATTTCCAAGGTGTAAATCCAACTAAAAACCCGTCTACAATTGTCTATTCTTAAATTAATATAATATATAGTCCGATTACTGGTTCGGGGCGGCGAACTAGGTGTTTTGCTATAGGATATACAAGTTTGATATTTCGTTGAATGACATCATAAAAACGTTCTACAGAATTCTTTTTGATTTCCATAAGGCACGTAAAAATATACTTGGTCCCCAAAGCCGCCCTAGGCTCAAGCCTACTCAGCCTGCTAGTAAATCCGCCACTGTACTTAATGCAAATTTTCTAAACCGATCATTAATTGGAAATCGGTAGAAATATAACTAGCCTGGGACAGAATATCGGGGGAAATAGATATTATAATCTAAACAAAACTCGTACATAGTAAATGTTTGAATCGTATAAATGTGATAGTTTGTCATATATACATACATACATATACATCACGCCTCTTTCCCATTGGGGTAGGCTGAGATGACAGAATTCCATATACTCCGATCCTTACATACCACTTTCGCTTCTTCTCCTTTCATCAATTCTTTCATACACACTCATCGATTACGAGTACTTTTGACCATTTTGAAGAACGTCCCCGATCTGATCGAGGACGTTCATAGTAGTTGATAGTTTGTCATGATGATGATAAACTAATTCATATATCGATACATATATATTTTAAGTATATATGATTAGATAATATATCTGCAAGGTATTTATCATCGCAATAATTAAATGCCCAGAAAGTAAATCTATCTTACAGAGGTATATGATGGCTGGTCTTCATCATTTTCTAATAAGTTACCATAACTATTACTATTCTAGGCTTCGATCAACAATATACATGTCAATGATTCTAGGTGAATTAGAAGTGAACTATTAGATAAGAATATGGACTATTTAATCAATATTAATTTATATTACTTTGAAGCGCACCACTGTTGACGCTAATAGTGTAAACTTTTAATTATCTGTGAATGTCAATATACTGCGTCAATTAAAATAACCTTTGTTTGATCAGGCTTCACGAGTTTTAATATTACAACTTATTGAACATGGACTTTTTGCAGACATATTTGCCTTCAATTTCTTTACATGGTGATATTAAAAAAAAACAACAGTCAGTAAAAATAAATTTATTGTTTAGTAAAATTCAGTATTATATTTTACACTGTAAGATGTCATCACTTAGTTTTAGGTTTATTTTTTTTAAAGTTCTTAACACCCTCTTGTTTCCCTCCTTTATTGCTGTTCAGTTTTCCAATCTGCTTAGGCTTCTTATTTTTTACTTTTAATTTTTTCGCCGCAGCCATTTCGACCTTTTCAGTAACTTTATCATCATTTTTGATTATTTGGCTTGGTACAGGAGTTGATTTGTTTTTATTTTTATTTTTTTTCCTATTTTTCTTTTTTTTGCTTGGTGATCCATCATTACTCACATTTGATAGTTCATGTTGATTCACATTGTTTACTGTTTCTGTTTTGTTTTGTGTTTTTTGTTTATTAATATTCTCGTTTACATTTGATTTGTCAATTGTGCTAGCAGTAGAATCATTTTTGATTATTTCGCTTGATACAGCAGTTGATTTGTTTTTATTTTTATTTTTGTTCCTATTTTTCTTCTTTTTGTTTGGCGATCCATCATTGCTTACAATAGATTGTTCATTTCCATTCACACTGTTTACTGTTTTGTTTTGTGTTTTTTGTTTATTAATAGTCTCGTTTACAATTGGTTTGTCAGTTGTGCTGGCAGTAGAATTATTCTTGATGTTTTCACTTGGTACTGCAGTTGGCTTGTTTTTATTTTTATTTTTGTTCCTATTTTTCTTCTTCTTGTTTGGCGATCCATCACTGCTTACATTTGATTGTTCATTTCCATTCACATTGATTGTTTCTGCTTTATTTTGCGGTTTTTGTTTCTGAATGTTTTCGTTCACACTTGGTTGTATATTTGTGTTGGCTGTAGAATTTTCTTGTTTATTTTGAGGGTTTCCTTGGATTTCGCTTTTTTGACCCTGTTTATTTTTCTTTTTCTTCTTCTGTTTTTTCTTTTTTTGTTTATTTTCTGCTACAGCAGGAATTGAGGCCGTAGTCTGCGCACTAGAAAATGGAGAATCCCTCATTATTATTGTGAAACTTTAGCAAATAAAAACAGTTTTACTCTTAATGCAGTAAAGTGCACCAGTAGTGATTAAGGAGTCAAACAAACATAATTTGGATATAATATGAAAAATAAATACATACTACATTTTAGTACTTAATGTATAATAGTTAAAAAAAACTCCTGTCTACCTAAGAAAAGACTATAACTGCAAAATAGGACATTTGAGTAGTGACGTTGCTAAGTATTAAGGCAATACAAATGTCAAAAAAGGTATCCTCGTATTGATAGCAGAGGACCTAGCACGAACGACTTGCGAGAAAGTATTTGTAGGTCTGTCATTTATACAAGTTGTTGTTGAAAAATTTAAATAGAATAGATTTAATACCTTGTGTCGCCTGATTTTTGTTTCTTCTTTTGAGGCTGAGTATTGTCTGGCTGAGCGGCTCTCTTCATACCAGCCTTAACATTTTCTTCCACTTCTGAAGAATCATTACCATTTTGTTTTGATTCATCATTTCCATCGCCAGTCTCATTTTCCTGTTCACCTTCACCTTCATCATCATCTTTCACTGGCTCAGGCTATAAAGTAATAAATATATTTAATAAAAAATATGTAACCAAATATTTATTAACATTTAAAATATTTCATTTTACATGTTAATAATATCTCATGTTTTTAGAAAATCTTTTGAGATTTAAAATATCATGATTTTTATTTTCTACACACAACCACTATGGATACTTTTTCGAGTAAAAACCATCAAAATACTAATACTTACAATAACATTTGAGAATTTCTTGAGTTTTGCAACATAGAAGCCATCCATGTTATGAGTGTGGGGATAGAACCTTCTTGTCAATTTTAATGATGGGTGGAATCTATGATGCCTGTACTTCTGGAAGCCTTCGGTACCAAAATCTAGCCCCGTTGGTACTAACTTTACATTTCTTCTTTTTAAGGCATAGTTTACAACCCATTCATTTTCTTCAGGCAATATAGAGCATGTTGAATATACAATATAACCTCCTGTACTGGATTTAGCATTACAGCAGTCAATAGCAGCTAATAATAACTGTCTTTGTAAATTAAAACATCTCTGTATATCTTTTTGGTCTTTTGTAGTCTTAACACTTGGATCCTTAGCGATAACGCCAGTTCCTGTACAAGGAGCATCCAATAAAACTCTGTCAAATCCTTTAATAACATCAGGGAATTGTCTTCCATCATAGTTAGAGATAATTGCATTAACAACACCTAATCTATGGAAATTACCAACTATAGCTTTTGTTCTCTCCTTATTAGCATCATTAGCAAAGAGTGAACCAGTGTTTTTCATAATGGCAGCAATATGTGAGGCCTTGCCTCCAGGAGCAGCACACATATCTAAAATACGCTCATTTTCTTGAGGCGCTAAAGCCATGACTGGCAAGAAACTGGATGCGCCCTGTAATATGTAATGTCCAGCCAAATATTCAGGTGTGGCACCTATAGGTACAGTAGAGCTATACACAACTAAACCAACTTTACTCCACTTCCCTACTGGATCTAAATTAACACCTCTGTTTATTAGAGCTTGAGCCAAATCTCTCCTTCTAGTTTTAAGGCTGTTTGTTCTCAGAGTTATTGGTCTTGATATTTCACTTGCTTCCAAAAATTCCACTAACTCTTGTACGGGAAATATTTGCATCAAGACTTCCATTAAAAACTCATTATAGCTGTAATATAAGCAAAGGTCTTTTAGAAGTAATTCTGTATATTCACAACGTGATCTACCATCTTCCTTTAAGCGATTAAAATCACCCAAAACTGTTACAATGTCTTTTATCCTTTGATGTACATCTTGTAGGCTTGTCGGATTCTGAAGTTCCTCTTCACTTGGAAAAGCAAAAACATCTTGCTTTGCAATATTCAGTTGCATTTCTTCATCAGCTAATTTCTTTTCTAGCTTTCGTTTCTGTTTTAGTTTAATATTAGCCTTTTCAATGGGCAGCATATCATCATCTTCCCCATCATTATCCTCCCCACTATCATCACTATCTGCAGAAGATTCTGAATTATAATTCAATTTATTGGAATCCCCTGTTTCTCCTTCATCCAAAGTTTCATCTTGTTCTTCATCAGTGTCATGAAACAGGTCATCAAGTGTACCCACCTAAAAAAATATTTCATTGAAATTCATCTCTCTATTTATTTAAAATATATAATTGTATATATATACACAATATGTCTACATAGTAAACCACATTAATCACATATCACACAATAATGCAGAAAATATATCATCAGCTAGCAAACACAGCGTAAGTTGTATTTTAGTAGCTATTTTAGTATATTCCCTCATCCCGGATCAAAAAATCTAAAGCTATTTTATTTGAGGGTTTATATTTTGATGTCACAACAAAATTATTTTGACCCAGGTTGTACAGTAAGATAACCTTCCTTGTAAGACTGATTATTGCATGTTTGTATTAGGAAAATCTGGTTCTTTCAGTATATACACATATTTTTAAATATAAACTTACCTTATAACTTTCTTTTCCAGTTTTTTTTGGGATTTTTTCATGTTCTTGGTCAGACTTGTCACCATCTTCACTTGACACATCGTTTTCATCCTCACCAAGGCCCTCATCATCACTGTCATCTATGTCATCACTCTCATCACTATCAGCTTCAGTTTCCTTTACTATTGTACTGCTTCTTTTCTTGGGCTTCAACCACTCCTTATTATCATCAGTGAAACCTTTAAAATAATTTGTTATTGTAATAGTTGAGAATCTAATCTCATTTATTGTATGCTTCTCAAGTGTAGTGTAGTATTTCTAGTGTTATTAAAACTTTGACTCTGCCGACATAGAGAGGAGTCTGACAATAATCTAGTTTATTTCAAGTAGGAAAACAACCATGTGGTCACATCATAATTTTTAAATTTTGGATTGATTATTTATAATCAATCCAAAACAAAGCTAAAATCAGTCTGAAAGAACTACATCATGAGTTCAGTTAAAAATGAATAAAATCTATCAGACTACTAATTGAACTATGAACAATTTTTTATTGAGTTTATTTAAGTGCCAAATAAATAATATTAGTAAGGGATCATGGCAGTAAAAATACCTTTGGGGGTCTCATCTTCTGAACCATTTACATCTGCTTCTACTTCTAATTTCTCTTGCTTGGAGTTCTTTTTAGCTTCTTTCAAAGATTTGCGTTTTTCAAGTAATTCTTTCTTCTTCTTCACCCTGCGAGCTGCTCTTTGTTTCTGTCTGTGACTTAGTTTTTTTTCTTCTTTATCATCATCAACTAAAATAGAAGAGTAAATTCATAGTGAGGCACACAACAGAAACATTTCTGTGTCTTTTACACTGATAAATCCCTTTTTAGGCAAGTCGGCTTTCTATTGTCTGCATAACTTCTTGCCAGATATTTTTTATATCTTATGAGGATTTTAACCCGAAACCTCGTTTGCTGAATAGTTGTGCCATTATGCCATAGAGATGGCGAGAAATAGTATAAATGAGGTTAAGTAAAAATAAAAGTTAAAGCCTCCATTGTGCCATGAGGTCTGAGGTGTCTGAGATTGATTGGTATGAAACAATATTGCAAGTATATTTCATAATATCATTAAAAGATACTCACGCAATCCTTTTTTAAATACTGGATCAGGTTGTTTTTTTGCTTTTCTACCGGGTCCTTTTTTTACTTTCTTTGTTTCATCAAACTTTGCTTTTCGGCCCATTGTAAAGTTATGATATTTCACTAATTGTTTATTAGATACTAAAGAATATTAAACACGTGTGAACTGGAGAATGTGCCGACAACATAACCATTAAATTAAACATTGGCATACACTCAATGTCAATACCATGCCGTCAGCTTGATTCTTGAATGATGAAAAGTGACAATTTACAACATTTGACAATTGACATTACATGTATTTGTAGGTTTTCATAAAAATGCATAGGTAATAACATAGAATCTTTGCATATAATGTGGTTAAAAAACTAGAATATCAACAATCGTTTTCTTTTAAAGGAGGTAGGTATAAAAATAAATATTTGGTTTGAGGCTATGCTAAACGCAATATTTATTTCTGAATAAATCTGAATATTTCTTACTATCGTGTACATGCATTGTACCCATTATGTTTTTACTCAATCTTATGATTAATTTAACAAATTGTTTCATATAATATCAAAATGCATTAATCGGTTAAGTTGTATAGTATGTGCCCCTGGATTTATTCCGATTTAAAATGTAGGTACCTAAGTGATTTAATTTACATTTGTCACTGTCAAAATTTGCAGTTT
This sequence comes from Anthocharis cardamines, assembly GCA_905404175.1. NCBI lineage: Eukaryota > Metazoa > Arthropoda > Insecta > Lepidoptera > Pieridae > Anthocharis > Anthocharis cardamines. Next base: position 5,286,279 of record FR989954.1, read on the forward strand.
TCTGTTTAGTGTCATTAGTCATAAACTCATAAATCATAATTTCTATTTCCTAGTTTTGTTGTCGTAGCTAAATCAATATGAATTCCTAAATCAGCAGATTTATCCTAAAGCAATAATAATGAATAAATATGGTGGCTTATAAAGTATCGTGTGATTGTTAATGTCGTACAAACCTTTTTTAATTTGGAAAATGTTAAGAGCAAAAATAAAGAAACATAGAAGAAAGACTCGAGAAGAATGATTTCGACAAAGTCTCATTTTGTGGCATCACGATTAGTATTTTTCAACTATCGAATTTTAAGGTAGTAAATAAATAAGTAAAGCATATTATTCTAATTCGTTTTAAATCAAAATTACAAAATTTTATCTACAGTTTTCAGGGTCATTACGTAAATAGATATGGATACACGAGGAATCATTGTCAATGTCAGTTTTCTTGGCAAAATAAAAGGTCATTCTTCACTTTTCCAAAACAAACTCGCACACGAGAATACTGTGGAAGACAGCTAGTTGGGTAAGAGAAATCTTTACTTAGATATTTTTACAGTTATCCTAAATAATCTGATGAAAATTACTGATATTTTAAGTGGAGAAATTTAGATGAAATAATATTATGCAATTGCTTATCAATAATAAGCATATTCATGATTTATATTTTCTCTAAATTGTTATTTTGTAGACTTACCTATGTAAATTTAGCTTGAATATAAAAAAAATACTTCTATTTACAGATTCTCTATGGAACAAATGTTTGAGGTGGTATCAGATGTAGAAAATTATCATAAGTTTGTTCCGTGGTGTAAAAAGTCATTAGTTTTAACAAAAACTCCAAGTCAACTTAAAGCTGACCTCATTGTCGGATTCCCACCAATCAATGAGAGCTATACATCTAATGTTACTCTTATTAAACCTCATGTTGTTAAAGCTGAATGCACAGATGGTAGAATTTTTAATCATCTTTTAACTTTATGGCGATTTAGCCCTGGTTTGAAAAAAGAACAACAGTCATGTGTTGTTGACTTTCAAATATCTTTTGAATTTCGTTCTGCTTTCCATTCTCATCTATCAAATTTATTTTTTGACCAAGTTGCTAGACAAATGGAAGGTGCATTCATAAAGGAAGTTGAAAACAGGTATGGACGGCCATCTATGCAACCTAAAAATTTACTTTTAAATAATCATGCAATGAAAAGTTGACATGAATTTAACTAGCCAAATTATTAATATACTGTATGTATAAGATCTATTTATTGATTTTAGCTTTGTGAAATAATGATTTTTCACTAAAATAAGTGACATTTCATTTAATGTTGTGAATAAAATTCCTAAATGTTATAAGTGTTTTATTTACATTTGACCACACTGAGATATTGTCACAGGTATTTTAGGCTTATTATTTGGCCCAGTGGGCACATTTTCTATTTTTCTCATTACTAATAGTCCATCAATTACTCTTCCAAATACAACATGCTTATTATCGAGAAAATTACACTTAGCACATGTTATAAAAAACTGACAACCATTTGTGTCCTTTCCACTGTTAGCCATAGACAGCAAACCTGGTGAATCATGTTTTAATGAAAAGTTTTCATCCGCAAAAGTACTGCCTCCATAAATACTCATAACACCTGTTCCATCACCCTGAAAAATCAATAAATTTGAATAATCAGACAACAGAAAGGTAAAAGCCCTACACTTTTAGTATGGACCTTATTATCTAAGAATATTTACAAAGGAAAATAAGAATACATTTAAAAAGATATGGGGGTTACACTAGCATTTTCCGCCAATATTATACTATGTGTTAACAGTACACCATAGATACATTAAACGCTGTTTCTTGAAAAGTTTATAAATAGAATTTTGTGATTCAAATATTTTATACTTACTAACATTAACAAAATCACCACCTTGTATCATAAAGTCTTTAATAACTCTATGAAAGGTAGCACCCTTGAACCCAAGAGGAACACCATCTCTTCTGTATTCTCCTGTGCAGAACTCTCGAAAATTTTCACTTGTTTTTGGCACCACATCAGCAAAAAGCTCAAAAATCATACGACCTATTTCCTAAAACATTTTTTATAATATTTATATCTTAAAAAGTAATTTCAGTCCCAAAAACAATACATATGATGCTATATCATTGAACTACTATAACTAGCGTATAGCAATATTAGCTCAATGTGCTACATGTCTTTTTGGTGGCTCAGCTAGCTAGTTGTTAACAAGCTTATTACTGGTGCAACCAGATTGCTATGAGTATGTTCTACATATAATGTTCCAACAAGTATAGTAACAACAACAAGCTAGTGAGGAACCTGTTAAGAAATAAGCTAAAATAAATGAAATTTACGGTAGTTCCCACAGTTACATCGAAAAATACTACAGGGTTGTTTGGGTTACGTAGTTGAGATTGTATTTGATTCCAAGTAGGCATTTTGAATGAAAATCAAGATCAACGGGAACGCTTATTCAGTTAGGATTATATTATTGATTCTATTCACTAAGAAATCGTCAATTATCAAATCAAAATTTACAAACATAACCTTAAAACTTTGATCAACAGTCACAACAAAGATCTGTTTGTTAATTTTGTTTATACTCTGTTGAGTCTGTGACACAGATCTCACACTGGACTTGAAGCAGGTATATTCATTATAAATTCTATATATATATAATAGAAAATTAAAATTCCAAATAAATATAATCTGATTTTTCTTTTATCTTAATTTAATTTTACAATTTACAATAGTATAAAACAGTTATGTATAGAGAAGTGGCAATTTTATTAGCATTGCTTTGGAGATATTTATATTATATAATTTAGCGAGAGAATTTTAAAGGACTTTAAATGTTCGATACAAATTACATTTTATTATACAAATTACTCGCATCGAAACAACCTTGTTTTTTCTGTGCTGTGGTATAACAAATTAACAATCTTTACAAATTTTAATTCCTAAGTGATGCCAACTCCTAAAAAATATCCCCCTAAAACCAAACCTTCATAATTTGAATTTGTATTTAATACCCCTAAATATCGATTAAAAACGGTTTGAGGTGTAATTTCAAATATGAATTAAATAAAAATACATTCAAGTAGTATAAAATAGCTGTTGTAATTATGTGGGTGCATTTTACACAATTACATACATTGATTGAACCATTAACAATACAATTCGAGATTCGAGACTTAATATAAATTAATTATTTTATTGTAATTTATTCTAAAAATTTCTTGAATAATGTACCCCCTGGACATCTTGATTCCCCCTAAATTAGGGGGGGAAACCCCCAAGTTGGCATCACTGCATTACCTGCAAGGCTTCAGGTGAGCCGTCTGCTCTCCGTATTAAAATTGATAAGGATTATAGTATCCGTCTAATTAGCCTTAATAGTAATTGGAAGTTACCGTATTATACGTGATCAATTTTTTTAGTAGATGTTATAGTAAACTATCCTTAAAAGACAGATATAATATGCCATCGCGGACTTTTTTGTAGATCTTTAAAAGAGTAATATCCCACCATACATTGTTTTTTTATATCTCAAAGGGTTATTTGCACGTCAGGTCGAATCTGCCCCTTATATACTTGTAGGGAAATATGAATTATAGATGAACACACCATACTAATTCAGCTTTTCCTTCAAGTAAGAGAAAATATAAATATATTTTTTTTTTAAAATATGTATTATTTTAGGAAGAAAATAATCGTTTGTGTTTAATAATACTATTTATTTCATGTTATAACTATATTAGAAAATAAAATAATATACATTTGTGAAAATATAATATTCATCATTAAATCGTGTGATTGAATAATAATAATATAATCTAAGACATATGTACAAATTGTTGACATTGCTGAATTTTAAAAATGCATTCTAAAATTTTATAACAATATAGAAGTTGCTTAACAAATATTTCGAGTTCTAAGGATTCATTCGTCTTTATAAAAAAAATATACATAAAATCTTAAAATGTCTGTTCATTTTTACAAATACTTTATTGGCAAGAAGTTAAAAAATCAAATAAATCCCATAAATAGTTTAGGTATAAATTCTAAAAATAGAGAGTGAAAAGAGAGATAGGTTCTAAGATTAAAATATTAGAGCCAGATTAAAAGCAATTTGCCATACTACAACGAATAGCAAACTACTGCATTAATGCCACCAGATGTAATGTTCTTGAAACAGTACACAGTAGCATTCACATGTTATAAGTAGCATAAAACTCCCTACACACATTGAGATTACATCAATTTGGATCACCAATTTAATATGTATACACTTGGACGCAGTTATGTTTAAATTAGTTTGTATACACAGAATATTTACATATTGTGCACGCTTTTGTACTTTAAATTATACATAAATTATGCTTTTCAGTCCAATAAAATATTACACACTCTGCTAGCTCTCGCGAGCCACATGTTAGGTTCTTCTCAGCAAAGTCTCACTTTGTTCACACAACGGTCCATGAAATTCTTTTTCCTCTTTGTTTGAGTGCTCGTGTCCAACGGTGAAGACAAAGAAAGGTGCGCGTTTGCTGGTGTTTCGTCTAATAAGCCTTCGAAGCTACGACTTCTACGTGAATTCACAAGGGTTTCTTTTCGATCTATATTATCACTGCTGCCTGAAAGTCTTTCGGGCAGATCACTAGAGATTGTGGTCAATACTTTTTTAATATCCTGGTCACGGCTCTGTGAAGATTCTTGTAAAGCTTTTTCTACTGAAGACTGACGGCTCCGTTTTGGTCTGTAAATAAAAAATCATATTTCGTTATTTTCATCAAGCAATGGATCAAATGTCTTAATGTTATAGTCTGTGAAAAGAATGAAACAATATTTGAGGTAAACTATTTATTGGAACTCTCGAAGAAAACCATAGGATAAAAAAAACTTTTTGTGGCACTGGAATGCATGCATAACTATCACATTATGAGCCCCTATTTAGCTCGATTTGAATTATTATTTGCTCGACCCGGCTTCGCACGGTTAAACAAATGAACTGTGAGACTAAATCTAATTTATGTCAAAATAAACTTCTGGAAAAGTCTTTTCATCTTGCGGTATGAAATATACTTTACGACCTAATCTCATACCTACCAAATTACTTAAAAAAACAAAAATCGGATAAGCCGTTTCGGAGGAGTGCCACCACAAACACCGAGACAAGGTTATATTATACCGGTCCCGACTGTACTTTGTCCTCGAAAACATCACCGGTTGTTACGACTATCGGTTTTTACGACTAAATATAAGGTCCCTTCGATGTCGTTATAAGAGATTTTGACTAAATAGATGTACCTAACAGGCGGCAGGGTGTGTAACGGCTCTAGTCAATCTGCTTTATCGCTCCCCCGACTCTCCGTGGACTGCATGCGCTGGTAGCTGGGCGGGCCCCTGCCTATGGCCGCCGTGCCCGGAGTCTGCACGTCTCCGCGGCCACGGAGGGGACCCTCTAGGCGGGTGGCGAGATTCGACTTTCCGCGGAGAAAACTGAAAATTAATTAATTCGTGATTAATCAAGTCATTTATTTATCCTCGTAAGAACGTTTGACGGGCTCGTTGGCGTGTTCGGTAGAACACCAGCTGCCGTGCGCATCGATGGGTCGTGGGTTCGAATCTCACCGGGAGCACATGCTTATAATTTTAATAATAATAATAAAATCATTTATTGCACACACAACAGCAAGTAATATACAATAAAAATAAATAAAAAGAAAACAAATAACATTTAGACAACTTTGCATTTGGTGAGCAATTGGTCCAGACTCAGCTTTTGTGCTGCATTTTCTGTAAGCATGTTTTCCCCACGTCTGGTAACTTCGGGCATTGATCGGGTGGGAGGAATATCTAAATTCCGACCGGGTAACGAACCACCGTTCATAGATGAAAAAGCCGTGAAGTGCATATTGCGCGTTTCGTTTCAGTCGGTTTCCGAATGCTCGAAGTAAAAATTAGGTCGACAGCGCATCATTGACTGATGTTCTGTGGCTGAGCTATCACCTACCATCAAGTGAACCTCATGCTCGTCTGTCGATATCTGACATAAAAAAAAAGAAATATAAGTAGTAATGTCACTCATTAAACCATGGGGCAGACCCATTTCTGTGTCCATTTCACTGATCTACATTACAATACATGATAATTATTCTTTACAGGCAAGTAGGTGATCAGCCTTATGTGCCCTGACTGACCAAAACAATTTTTTTAATCTTGTTTCCCCGGGATTCGAACCCAGGAACTCCGGTGCTAAACGCATCGCGCTTACCACTCAGCCACGGAGGCGGTCTTTACCAAGACATTATATAATTCGAGTCAGAACAACTGATTGCTAAAATATCTGCCTAACAACCTTCCTAGATTAACGAACTACCTCCCGATTTTATTTAAAATTAAACTTATGGACAAATTAAAGATCAAACTAAAAGAATTCTTAAACAATGTATAAGGTAATCGAGGAGTTTACCTATTGAAGCATCTATACATATAATAAAACTGTAGAGGTCAAATGTCTGTTAAAACATAGAAAAAAAATGCTAGAAAGCGAGACAGGGGGTTGTAAGAAGAGAATTAGAATAGACCCAGATTTTTTTTATTTTTTTGTTTCTTTGTCTGTTTGTCTGTTTGTACGGCCTAATCTTCATGCAATTTACACAAATATATTAAAGCAAAGCCTGGAGCAACATATAGGCTTTGTTTCATCGAACTCGATTGACGGAAAGAAAAGTTGTCATCATTTAAATATTAATTTAATGGCACCATATCAACAAATTGCAATGCAAACTGACTCGCGTCGAACTTTTTCGAATTATAAGATGTCAATAAGAGTTCGATATGGAAATAAAATTGTTTGATTATTTCGCCACTTTAATATGTATTCGTGGAATAGTGGATATGAATATCATATGAAGAAACCTTGCTCAGCTTAAGATAAAGCCCACGCGAACGAAGTCGCTGGCATCAGCTAGTAAACAATAAATCTATGTTATTTCGAATTTACTATTACAATATTAGCATTGAAAAACTTTTCTTATATAGATAAATAAATAAAAAAAATGAAACATTTTATCGATAAGTATTTTGTAGTATGCAAATATCAATACCTTTCCAGTTTCTCAACACACGCATCCTGATAATCATGAATCCACCTCACACCATTAAAATGGCAAACTGCCCGCATGTCTTCAGGCAACTCTTCTGGTTCGGGCCATTCAAAGTTATCGATAATTGGTACAATATTGCACTTTGACTGCAATGCTGCCACTATCTCCTATAAATAATAAATACCATTTAAAATCTAAAATACAGTCTTTGTAGTTAAATTTAGCCCCACACTGCGAGATGTGACTCAGGTTTGTATGTTTGGAATTTATCTCTAAAGAGATTTGACATTTTAACAGTTCGCGAGAATAAAAGAGACTACTTATTCATAAATATTGTAAGCTATAGTTAAAGTATGTTTTGTTTCTTTCGTTCTGTAGTCTTTTTATTCTATAGAGCGAGACAAAACATATTTTAACTATACCTATACTACATTTATGAATAAGAGCATTAGGGTCTCATTCAATCCAAGATTATACCTATACAAATGTATATGATAATGTACTAAACATTTTAATTCATGTCTTAAATCGTTAACATATAGCTCAATTTTGCTTGAAACTATAAGACTAGTGTGCGATTGTTCCTATTTTATTTGGGACTCTATTGAGCGCGGACCCGTAATCCATTTAATATGACAATAGTATCAAAATATACTGTATTTAACTAATATGATGTCCTTAGAGAGAAATTGCAAAAGAAAAAGAAATTGTACCTACCCGATGGACCCAGTCTTTTTGTTCATTGTCATGTTTACACCTATCTAATGCATTCGGGGTGAGAACAAGTAGGAAATGCTTCGCTTGTCGTATACTCTGGAGGAGATTGTTATCGAATTTGCCAGCTTCTAGTCTTTCCACGTCAATAAACACTGTGAATCCTCTAACTTGTAGGTGGACCTTTAAAAGACTGGCTAACTGCGATCCATTTGATCTTCTATAACTAACGAAGACGTCTAAATTCTTTTCCAAATTCTCTTCTCCTTTGATTGGAAGTCTGCTTTCATATGCTGTAATTAAGTTTGTAAAATTAGATCGGCTGACGTATTTTTAATGCGACTTATGCATGTTGATGTTTTAAAATTGAGGTTAGTATAAACATGTAGGTACTAGGTATATAAAGTGACCTACATTTTAAACAATGTTGTCATTATTCATAATCCCTTTTCGAATATAAATCTTCAGCTATGATACAAATTGTCAAATGTGAAAGTTTGTTATGGATGTTTGTTACTCTTTCACGCAAAAACTACAGAACGGGTTTTGATGAAACTTTACAGTATATATATTCAGAATAACATATAGGCTATAATTTATAACGATGAGTGTCAAGTAAGTCGGAAAAAATCCTGTTATCTAAGAGCTATTTTGCCCAGCGAAGCACGGATCAGCTAGTCTATACTTTTATGATAAAGAGGTAAAGTTTGTGAGATTGTAGGGGGTAATCCCTGTATCTAGTAAACCGATTTTAAAAATTCATTCACCAATAAAAAGCTACATTATCAGCGAGTCACACATGCTATAGCTATATATTTTTTGTATATAGTACATCTACATTGCACTCTTGAACTCGTTGCTAGTAAGTTTTAAAATTAAAGACAAATTACTTTAATTTTTTTTGTTATATATCAACATGAGATTCACTTTTAAATAAAATACTGTATACCGGATTAAAACGCGATTTATTATTTATATTGTTTAAATTATTTATCCCGACGTTTTTTACGTTGACGACGTTGACGTTCAGTATTTTATTTAAATGTGTGATACTCGCGTTAATAAAAGACAATATTATGAGATTCACTTGTTATGTAGGTCAGTGATGCGCTGTCAACCTTTTTTTAATGAAATGACAGTTAAACTAAGAAATCTTTAACTCACCTCTGATTGCGTTTAATATCCTTAATCTATGTATACTATTGAGAATATGGCACTCTTTTTCTAATTGTTCATCGCTCAAGCCTCGGATGGACTCCTTATCGACCCCAGCGTTCAACATAGAATACGTGTATATCGTGTACTCTACGCCGATACCTTGCAGGAAGTCATTCAAGTTACCGGTGTCCCGTGAGCTGTAGTCCGCCATTTTCTTTAATTGTTGTAGTTCTCTCGTGAATCTGTAAAGAAAAGTATTTTTTTGAAAAATAATACTATGAAACAGTCGTTATTTGCTACTGTTTCTCCGATATATAAGTAATATACCGCACAACGGATTTTCATACAATTTAAAAAACCTTACGCGAGCATTTATATATAATATATATGTATGTCAATGTACGCAAGGTAAGTGTATACAATTTATTCTAGAAAATTCAATGTTAAGGATTCCATTCTTAAGGAATCAAAAAGACAAACAATATATTCACGCGCGTACATGTCTTACGCTATCACTTATGGTTCAATCACAGTTACCATATTTATATACATTTAAAATAGTAATTAAATTAAATATATTATTTACTATACTATATTACTAGTATAACAGTATAAATATTATAAAGAGCAAAGATTTGTGAATAAACTAAAAAAAAGACTGGACCGATTTTTAAAAATTATTTCAACGAGTAACATAGGCTTCAGTATTATTTTTGTATATAGTACATCTACATTGTACCCGTGTTAAGCCGGGGCGTGTTGCATGTTCAGTATAAATACAGACTTAGATAAATTATGTTAATTTTTAAGCATTTTACGACATGTTAATTCCTACCGTATTAAGTTCATAAATAATATCATTAATTTAGGTAACATTTCAAAAACTGAAAAGATAATAATCACCTTTTCCTTTTGATTCCATTATGTAAACCGATGTCCTCTTTGAGATTATCTTCTGTTATTTGCAATAATAAATCCCCATCTACTCTGCTTTCATAGAAATTGTTTGCGTATTCTGAAAATCCTATTTGCTTGACCCATTCTCGTACATCTTCAATGGACCAGAGTGGAACTTGCTGCGACAACTTATGTGGTACTTCTTCACCAATAAATCTCAAAGCTTGCGCAGCGTATTTAGAAGCAACAGCATTCGGACAACTCGCAACTTTCTTCAATGACTCTATTGCGCCTATTTCCTTAAATATTTCGGTATTCCCCTGCTGTTTTTTGATTCCAGCCTCCATACAAAAGTGGAAAGCGGCTAAATTTCTCGCTTCCTCCCTTTTCGAACTTAATACCGGAACTAGCCTTTGCAACCAGTTTTTACTTTGACCGTGAGCATGTGCGAGATTCGATCGCGCGAATTCAGATGGATTATGTGACGTAACGAAGGGTTCAACTAAATCCAGTGTTCCCGACTTCAGTACGGCTGCTTCAATTTCCTTATTTGCAACCAAAACAGCAATCGCTAAGCAAGCGTAATATTTAATGTTATCGTCGTGGTGGAACGCTAAAGGAAACAACCACATCGGCACTTTTCTTTTGATCATAGCTTCCTGGTTTTCAGCGCCACCGTACAACGATAAATTGGCAAGAGCCGTAGCGCAGTGTCGCAACGTTTCTATATCGTTTTTTCTACATTCAAACAGAACGGCGTCTAAACCGCCTAATTTGATGACGTCACTGCAGGTGCCTTCGCTATGTTTGAACAAATGTTCCAATATTCCAGTGCCTATTCGTGAGTGATCTGCATTGGCTTGTTTGGTGCATACGCAAGCGACGTTCACGACTTTCTCAAGCCCGTTTTCTACGACGTGTGCTCTATTTTCCGTTGTAAGGCACTGCTCGAGGAGTTTAGCGGATGAAAACTGTAGATCAGGATTATTGGATTCTAAACAATTTTCCATGAGAATGTCAAGGCCACCAGAAGTGCGCAGTGTGTTACATAATGCGTAACCTAGTTCGTGTCCATACGTAGGGACAGCCCACGCTCTCCTCAACATTTCGTTTAGTTTGTTAAAATGTGTACAAGCATTTTTCATGTCCATTTGATTATTCTTGATAGCGGTGATAAATGCATTCATTCGATGAGAGTACTTCTGTATAGCCAAGTTGACGTCTTTTTCATTCGAACTTGCATTTAATTTGTCTAAATCTTCGAATGTTAAATTTGATAGATCCTCATCACCGGGTTTGATTGTTCCGTTTAACAATTGACTCATCTGAAACACAAACAAACGAAGTAAGGAATAATATTTCGGTTTATTCGCACCTACGTCATAAAGCGAAACTTATGCCGGTCTAGTTCTGAAAACGTACAGTAATAAACTAAATTATAGAGTTACTTGATACACTATCACACATTTCACGAGTATCACACGCTTAAATGAAATAATATAACTTAATATTTATCCCGACGTTATTTACTGTAAAGCACTCGTTAAGTTGGGGTTAATAAAATAATGTACGTATACATATAAATCGCGCTTAATCTGGTATATTATTTCATTTAAATGTATTAATCTGGTAAATTTTATTTCATTTAAATATTTGATTTAATTTATACTTTAATTGGTGAAATTATTATACTACCCACCTGCGAAGACAGTAATGAGGATTTAGTTGTCAGATTTTTGCTTGAAATAGTCATATTTGAATGGGAGGAATGTTCCTTATGACTGAACATGCCACTAGAAGTAACCGTTTGTCGAGCTTGTGATGAGGCCATAGCCTTTTTTTCGGCGCTGAAGGCTTCTGTCTGCAGTCTAGAGCTCGTAGCTGACATGTTGTTAGCTTCTTGGGCCGATACTTCTCCGGCTTGTAGTGATCGCTTTTCCTGAAATTATTACTCTGTTTACACATTGGAAGCTTAAAAGAAAATACTAAAACGACAGTTCTATGTTTAATTTTTTTTAATTTCATTATTTGGAGGATATATTTTTTACACTGAGATAACTATCACTAAAGCACAACAGAAAGTATACGTCATGGCCCGGTTTGTAGGTTGAGTTTTTATTGGATGTAGGCCAATCGCGTGATACTAGTGATAATTTTAAAGTTTGTATACAGACGTCACGGTTTTAGAAGGCTGCTATGTAAAACGTATCCCGGATTGTTTTGCAATTCTCACCGAAGGATTTTGCGGCCTCGGTGAAAAACGTGACAGGACGCCGCGGTGCACGGGCCAAGGGGCCGAACCCGCGCCCGTAGACATTCCGTGTCTAAAATTAAGCTGACTATTCGTGTACGGAGCGCGCATGCGCAATAATTAACTTCCGCGTGTGCTCTCGCGACGCTCAAACACCGACTGAGACAAGCATGGTGGAGTTTACAGCGATAACGCAGATAAATGAGCTCACCGCCCTCAGCGATCCTCCACGACGTAACATCTTTGCCGTCCAAGCGACCAGTCGCGAAGCCATGGTACTTTATGATGGAATTCAAATATGGGAATATGTGTCTTACATGTTAAGACCAATGTTATCGAGTCGAAGCTCCTATTTCTACTGAGCGTAGCCGGCAGTATACGCGGTGCAGAAGCGTCAGTTTAGGGTATCGATCGAGTCGGTCACACGAGGTCGCGTCCTTCGGCGCGCCTTAATGGCACCATCGCGAATAATTTATACATGCCTTGATTCTTAGAACGAAAACATATATATTTGTTTTTAATTTACTTTAAATGTAAATCCTAAATGCATCACAGAAATGTTATCATATAAACAAATATAAAGTTTACTCACTTGAAGATAGGCAGCATTTTGTTCCGCTGTAAGGCCTTCAGCTTGTAAAAGCCTATGTGATGCTCCAGCGGCACTATGCTCCGCATACTGCATATCTCCATGTTGCAATCGCCTCATTCGTGAACTGTTTGCTGCTGATTTTGAAGCACTGAATCCATCCGTAACGACGCGTGTGGAACTAGCCGATGTACTGCGAGCTGCACTGTATTTTAACTCGTTTGCTGCACTGGATCCCATAGATGCTAGAGACGCAGAAGCAGGGGCTAGAAGACATGGTTTGTCAGGTGGTGGAGTATCAGATTCTGGGAAAGTCACGAGTGGACCATCACTTGCGAGGTCGGTCATGTCACCGATATCTCCAATGTCACCCATTTCGCCATCCTCTTGATCAACTATGTTCTCCATTGAACTTCTTAATCTGTAATTAATATGAAAGTAAGAAACTTCGATTCATCGAAATAATTTGACGCACCAAAACACAGACTAACGCGACTATTCTGCCGTCATAACGAAAAAGGGCACAACTAACATTTTGCAAATCCGGAGAAAATCGAGTTTAAAAAAAATCTTAGTTTTTGGTGAATAAAAACGACAGTATATTATTTTTCGAAAATGTTTGAATGAAAATAGTAGCATCCGCATGATTTTTGTAAAAATAATTAATTACAAGTTTTAATTTTATTAGCATTTATTAAATAATCTACATTTTCTTTTTCAACGTGACTAAAAAAATTTAGTAAAAACATAAATTTTACGTATAAAAGGCATAATTAACCAAATGTGACTTTTCATTCTAATATTTAGGGGAAAAATATGAAATATTACAATGAAAAGGCACATTTATTCAATTTTGTCCTTTCATTCTAGCTTAAACAAGTTAAAGTTATCTTGTACTTATACAAAACACAGGAAATATAAAACTTTTATTAAAACAGGAACAAAAAAAATTGAAAATATTGACACCTTTTTTTAAAGTATTACAAGTATAACTGTAATTATATCAACCATTGAGGAACATCTTTTTAATCAAAACCACATTATGTAAAAAAAATAAACTAAATGGCACTTTCACTTTTAAAGGTTTATCAAAATAAAAAAACAAGTACTTTCTCAAAATTAAAAAATAACGTACATTATTACTCAGTTATCACAATCATCACGACACTCAAATTCTAGAACTTCAATCAAAATTAGTTATATAAAAACTCAGTCTTGTTTTTAGTTTTCATAGGTGTGTTTTACCATTGTTTTATGATATTTTTAGTTTCAATGTTGAAGAGCAGTCTTCAAAACTATGAAAATCTTGAACGGTCATCTATTTTACGATAGTTCTAGTGCCTGTATCAGTTACAGCTTTGCAGAAGTCCTCAAAGTCGTTTATAATACGCGTTTTTTATTTTTAAAAGGTCGTTCCACTCTATGGTGGAATCCATCTGCAACCATGTAAGTGTGACCGACTTCTAAATAGTGCAAACAAATGTTTTCAAAGCTAACTTCAGCAGAATTTACCAAATATATCAATTTTTATTTTAAGCCGCACAGTTATCAAGCCAGCCTTTTTCTGCCAGATATTCCTTCGTAAAACGGCCAAAGTTTGACCCATTGTATTGTCTCCTACCGGTTTTAAATTCTTCCATACAGGGTAACATTATAACTTTTTCCAGGTTTAATTTTAACTTTACGTTCCTCGTAATCTTTACATTATTTTATGGTATAAGTAAGGCATAACTGATGCTACTCGCTTCGTACGATCGAAAAAACTCACCTCACCTTTATTCAAAGATGTTTGGTAGCAAAGGCATAGTTGTCAATTGTGACTTCTCTTTTAAATGAAATGATAAGATGCAGTATCGGTAAAATAATAAATTAAAGGGCACATTTGCCACATAAGCCTTTACTATTTGAATTAGGTCAATTATGCCTTTCCAATTAATAAATTCATAAATTATAAGAAAAAATAAAAGCCATATCTGTTCATTTGTGACCTTTTGACGTACTGTAAGTTAGATGTGCTCTTTTTACATACTAACTTAGAAAAAATGGGTCAGTTGTGCCTTTTGAGCTTGTGGTACATTTGTTAATCGTGCTTGTAAAATTACAAAAAAAATATAGGCAGATAGGCCTTTTTTTCCTGATTCCAAATATGCATAAAACTCAATTTCGAAAAAATGTTAGTTGTGCCCTTTTTCGTTATGACGGCAGTATTGTATGCCGACGTGAAACTACGAACTAAGAGCAAGAGAACGTTTGCCGAAAGTTGGCTGATGGCCAATCGTAGCTCAGTAGGGTTATTCACAATCAATCGAAACCGTCTTTCCGAACCGATTTTAAACGATTCCTTTAAATCTCAATTCACGAATCCGTATCGGAAAAAAATTGACGTTTTAAAACTGGATTTTCACGGAAAGTTATCCGAGACCAATTTGCTGTCGGAAGCAAGCAAGTTCCGAGATCAATTAGTATTGTGATAACCTTAAATATTCATGACTGCTTTGATTATTTATATTTTATATTGATGAAGCTAAACATAAAGGCAGTAGTGTTTGTTTACTTCGTTTTAGGTTGATTCTCTTTAGTATTCACAGTCTTTTTGTATTAGTAAAATAATAATTGACGGTGAGTAATCGAAAAGAGTTTGTGTCCATCTAAAGTTAATCATAATATATTACCCATATTAATAATACAATAAATAATAATATTTAGTTTTAAGCGGAACATATCGACGTAACGTTGGAAAACAAAACAACAAACTAATTGTTGTAACTTCAAATTACTCATAAGAAAGTGAAAAAGGCAGCCCTTCATTTTAATGCTCAATAGCAGAAACCTGATGGAAGGGATTCTTTTAAGTCAAGCTTCTGTATCAAATACTATATCTCAAGCCATAAATAGCCTTATTATATCCACATTTCTGTAAGTGTTTCCACATTCTGCACAATAAAGGCAAGTTAGATTGTTCAAGTTTGTATATTTTTATTTTTGTAAATGAAATTAAAAAGGAAAACATGATTAAAACATAATATTTAGAGTTTTACTTTAATATATACAATTTTGTAGAAACAATAGTAATTTGTAAAATAATTTTCTTGGTATGCTGAGTTTTGTATTAGATACAATGATATCTAAATAAAAATACCAGTGGATTGTGAAAAACTTTACATCAATAGAAAATGCCAACATTCCCTGAATGTACAAGTGATAAAGCCTTATTCTTCTTCATAGTTCTAAAAATTCAATAGTTATTGAACTATTCATTCTTTGACAATATACATTTATTGTAAAGATATCCAATTTTAATATATCTAATATAAATGCTATTTAAAATATAGGTATCAGACTCTGACTGAAGAATCATAAATATATTGAATAAACTTAAGTCTTTTAAATAAAATACTGTATACCGGATTAAAAATTTTATTGAAAAAAATTTAAATGTGTGATACTCGTGTTAATAAAAGACAATATTAAACTTAAGTCTATTTATTGTAGGTACAGAATGCTGTTGAGAAATGCTTTGTTGTGTGGCCTTCGTAAGCATGAATATCATGAGCAATATATTTTGCATTAGTGATTTAAAAGTGCTGCTGGATGAAGAAACACATGATATCAGCTGCAGCGATCCACCAGACACACCTGCACAGCAAGTGGCAGTGGCCCTTTATAGAGGACATTGGACTTTAGAACCTCAGTAATAAATAAATAGCCTTTTTATTTGAACTGTTTTTATTTTATTTTTAATAGGTATATAATCTATATCTATTGTCTATCAAACCTTTAAAAATGAATATAAATTATAATATTCCATAAGTTTCATCAACATTATCAGTTTTTAATATAAACAGTTTTACAAAAACAATATCTTGGATAAATATTAATAGTATATCTATGAAAATTTAAACTTTAATAAACCAATATAGCATTTTACTACCTATGACAAATTATGATATAACTATCATAGGAACTATAAAAATCTATCAGTTTGAAATATAAAGTTTTGTATCTATTAAGAGAACTAGTTACTTTATAATTAACAAAATAGGAAAACTTAATTATAATCTATACTAATATTGTATGTTATGAATAAACACAAAAACTACTTGACCTATTTTAAAACCCCTTTCACCAATAGAAAGTTACATCATCAGCAAGTAACATATGCTATTTTTCTACCACTATGCTACCCGTTTGAAGCCGAGGAGGATTGCTAGTATTATATGAAGTCTTGATCTTTGGAAGCAAAAATTAAACCATTTAAAACATAATAATAATTTATTTACTTAATAATACAAACTATTAAATTATATCTTGGTCACCTTTACAAATGAGTTGATAGAATGTAAATTACATGTAACAAAATCCCTTGAGTAGACAATTATTTGATATTTACTGTCTAACAATTATAAATACTATATGCACACATTTAGACTTATGTATATAAACATATTAAGAGGTACCAAAACAAATAAAATAAAAATCAATTAGTGATTATAAGTATAAAATTAAATATCTTAATTCATAGAGAACAGCAACTTGTAATTCTTATTGATAGTGTGTAGTGCACTGATGAGGATAAGGAGGTTTTCTGTTAGTATGTAATTCAGTGATTGCTGCAATTTTGTCGTCAGCATTTTGCCTCGAACAGATTAGGGGCGATTCCAATTTCTTTGTTGACTTTGTTAAATATAAATGGATGCATGAAACATGGGAATCGATAACCAAAGGCGGTTCTATCTTTCGATAAATATACCCTATGGATTCTATGTATTCTAGCTCCTTGATTCCAACTTGAAGGGTTTCTGTATGAAGCTAAACGAGTTACAGTTGTTGAACTCGAAATACACTCGCTGTAGCCTTGCAGAGTTGAAGACTTTATCGGTGGGGTAGTGGCGAGGTTTGCGGAGAAATGTCTTGACTTATTGAGTACATATAGTTGGCGTATATTCATTATTATATTATTATTTAACTTTAATTTATTTTTTTATTATGACAGGCACTGTGACAGATGACAAGTAGCGGTTGTGACATATATGCTTCGTGCATTTACAGAGTCTATTTATTGGCACAAAAAAGATTTTGTTATCCGTAATATATTTAAATATACACAAAACTCAAGAAATTATAACTATAACTAAGAAATTAAACTATAAATAAACCATACAATCTTAAATTAACTTATGTAGTATCTTAGGATATTCATTTCTAGTATAGACCATAGACCATCAATTCACTAGCGTTCTTCATGAACGATTTCTACCATTTTACCAAGACTCTTATCGGAAACTCCCGAAGATTGCCGATGTTCAGTTCTATCGGAATTGTGAATACCATTTTCATATCGGGTAGGATACAAAACATTTTCCGTGGCTTTCGGGTCGGAACGCTTTCGATCGATCGTGAATACAGGCACAGGTGGGATAGCAGTTTTGTTATCTGTTACGACCATTAACAAAACAAAGTCTGAACAGTATTACAACACGGTGTGTATTTATAAAGTGAAGGAAAGATTCTTATGATTATCATTACCTTTGCCCAAAATTCAGAGCTGCGGTGTTGCTTAGAGTTTTCATTTCAGATATGGAACTCTTCAACTCTGTTAAATCGGATTTTATGGAGCTTGCTCGTTGTGACGAACTTTGTACACGTTGGCTGGAAGCCGCGCTGCTTGATGTAGCGCTAGAAACCATCTGTAAAGATACACATATTTTCTGAACACATTTCTTAAATATTCATTAAAAGTTATCGAATATTATAACTAATACTCCTCACAATAAAATATTCCAACACAAAAAAGTTGAACTGAATCAAATAGACTAATTCACCTTTCCATGAATGAGAAGGGAAATTAAGCACTTTTGGTAGTATGTAATTATTTTTCACTCGTACACTTTTTAGTTACTAACTATGCAAAAGAAGTTTACACTTTACGCCTAATACACTTCATATACAGTCATTATCTAGACAAGCACTGAGGACTGAGGAGTGAGGAGTGCCAATGCTATAGATATGTAAGTAGCAGCGTCACAAGTTGGCGTATCTACAACACAATATAGAAATAGACAAGTTTATAAATAGTATATCTATCTATAGCTTACAAAATTAAATAATTCTAATAATTAAATATGAATTTAATTCATTCATTACCGTATTCAAAATCAATAGGTATGTTGCTTTTAAGTTTATGGTTAAATAGCATTTTTTGGGGTCCTTATTGTATTGTTTCTGATTCCAGTTAAATACCTTTCACTATAAGTACCCGCAGCTATCCAACAGAAGTAGCATAATTTATGTTTACAAAGGAAGCGATTCGGTAAACAATTATGTCAGTTAGTGCATAATATAAGCCTAAACTTTTTTTACTAACAAGATTAATGCTGTACATGTTGAGTCACAACTTTCGTTTTAATAAATCATAAGAAAAAAATTTAAGCAGGTATTAATTTTGGCTTTGAAGACACACCGTGATTGTGGAAACAAAATTGACTCATATTGCGTAGGAGGGATGCATTGAGTCTTTTAACCTTTGCCGTCTGCGTCCTATCGAAAGAGTGCATAACGGTTTTGGAACAGCCAAAACTTCTTAGAAGAGGTGATTCACATTGAGGTTTATATTTCTTTGTATTTCAACTTAAAGTTTTGCGCTACATGATCACAAATAAATAATAATTTATGTTAAATGTAACTGCTTAATATTAAACAAAATAATAAAAGTCATGGTAAATAAGGTCGTTATTATTTAAAGTTGAAAAAAATCATTTTAAAAAGTAATAGGTACGTCTAAAGGGCAGAAATGGAACAGCAGATATCCCTTCAGCCTTTCCTTGTTACGCCATATTATTGCGTTGCATTTGGCTTTTTGCCAACAGTTATTATCATGCGCTCGCATTGCGGTTGCTTCAAAAATATAAGAGGTAGTTAGTTCTCGGATTTTTTTAGTTTTCTTTTATGAAGACACTATATCGAAGAGGCAATATACGACTAAAAATATTAAAATAAGAAGATTATAAGATGAAAGTGACTATCATCTATCACATTTTTTTTCTTATTTTAGTTAAGATACTTTGTAGCAAAATGATATCATATTAAAATATTTAACCAATACTGTACTTGGACTGGTCAATTAAAATCGATATGGAAGTTTTTAATGAATGAAAAATTCAGTGAGTCTTGCAGACGCCATATGTGTCAATGCTCAATACTTAGAGCCCATATGTCTACAGAGGCGTTAGAAAAAATGTTATCTCAAAGATTTTTTTAAACAATTGCTTGCGAAGATAAATACCAGTTGTTGAACTAGAATGGATGAGGTATTAATATCCACATTAATGCCTAATCCATTCGCTCAGGCAATTTATTTAAGCTCAGCCGGTATATGTTTTCTAAATGATATACCGTCTGAGCTTAAATACATTTAAAAACAAATGTTTAACAGCCAAGTTAATTCTGAAATTTTACAAGGTACCTTTGGGTATATAACAAAGGACAATCTAACTGTGCAAAGCTTATAAGGATAAATAAATAGGATGGAATACAGCTTGGTTAGGTAGTATTTGAAATGTCACGCTTACGATACATTTTCTGCTCTCCGTTCGCAGTGTCTCAAGACTGATTCAGTGCGTACTTCCCGGCTATTATGATATATTATTAACAGAGAACGTGCGACTCTGGAACCTGGGTGTACAAACACGGTATTATGAATTGTAAGTACGTAACGAAAGAACAAAACAAAAGGTTATGTTGTTTGTTAGGTTGTAAAAACGTAGAAGACTTAAGCCGGTGTCCAGAAGAGTGCTGAATTTGTGCTACCAGAGGCGTAGGTGGCCGCAATATCGGACTAACTAGGTAGTCAGTTGTCATGACATTTGAGCGGTTTTTGGTCATGATCAGCACAATATTTTTCGAAATTTATGCAATCTAGGAGGGCAGTGGACTTCTTAAGAGTGAGAAGAAGACAAATTCTTTGTACGTGACCGTACGTTTTTTTAGAAATTAGAATGAGTATAGTAAGTTATCGTAAATAGAAAGATATTATATGCCATCATGGACTTTTTTATAGGTCTTTAAATTCAAAGAGGAATATCACACAATACATTGTTTTCATATATCTCAACAGGCAGCATTTTCGATGAAAGCTCTGGTTTGACTTTTCCGACACTTCCAAAAATTTTCGTTATATTTCAACCAATTTATATAGTGACATATACTATAATATACTTGAAAAATTATATACCTAAACCTTCCTCATGAATCCTCAAAATCGATTAATGCTACCTACGTCCTACATATGCCTTGTATTATTCAAAGAATTTGGTAAGTTCAAACTTTTTCCTACATAAATGTTGGTGTTTTAAATATTTTAAATTAATTAGTATACTAGGACGTTTGCCCATCTTCGCTACCCCGTAACACCGGCACTGTGTTTCTATGTGAATTTACAGCCACAAATAGTTTAATTTATAAAACAAATGCTATTTGTATAAACGTAGGCCTCGACTTCCATCATTAAACTTCTTAAATGCTGAAAATGTTTAGATTGTAAATATTATGAGCGTCTTTTGCACTCCGTCGCAATGTATTAAATTTTTTCCTCAACCCGCGCGCTTGCCGATTTCAAAATAAACCTCCCATTTTATGTGCAAACCGAGGCCGGCACCAAAATAGCCCCCAGTAAACTATATTTAATACTATTTCAAAGAATACTATTAACACTACATATGTGTACAACTTTTTATATAACACAAACCACGTCGCCTTGTCTTTCGCAGTAACAATTCTAAAAGCGGTCTTTTAAACGTGTAGTGTTATTAAAACGCCCACACACACGTTCAAGTGCTCATTTGTTATTCAAACAATAATTATTCAATACTATAACGACGCAAATCGTTCACCATTAATATTTTTAAATACCATTAACTAGTTTGCGCCCATGTTTTGTTTCCCGATAAGAACCGGTTAAATCGGCAGAAGTCGATTAACAACTGTCTTATAGAAAAAAGGCTACAATTTCCGTATATCTATTGTTTTCACATTTTAGCTAAAATACTTTTAAAATAATAGGTCTTATCTATATATATTCTAATCAGCTAAAATATGTAGAGCTATAAAATTAAGTTGGGTATGGTAATCATTTTTTTCTCCACTAAGTTTTCATTTATGTTTAGCATATTATTATTAGTAACTATAAAGTAAGACATTGTAGCCAATTTTCCAGTATTATTCTTAATAGTTTTGTTTTTATTAATTGAAATCGAGCACGGGCACGGCAGACGGCCAAGACGAGATAGCGGAAGCTCATTGTACCTACCTTTTCTCGAAGCGTTTCGTCGTATTTGTGTACCCTTATAATTTCGGTCTAGACAGTGCTAGAAAGTCCAAATTTTCAGGATATGACATCAATAGAGTGCTTGCCACATGCCAATTTGTATATTATAGACATCTAAAATATACTGCGTCAATCCTAGTCTTAAGTTTTCTACAAACCCTACACTTTAATCAAAATGTGTTGCTGGGCCGTTTCGAATGAGTAAGTAGACATTCCTATGGGCTTATGAACAGAAAGTAATTCACTAAATAGGCGTTAATTTTGTGCCAATAGATTCTGAGTAAAGAAATGGCCAAGACACATTTTGACTAAGGTGTAGGATTTGTAGAGAACTTAAGACTAGGATTCATGCAGAACACTATACGCTATGATCAGAGAACAGTGTTAGGTTAGGGCATGTAGAGCTAGGAGCTTGGCTCTCCATAAGATCTGGTAACATTTTTAAAGTGCAAGCAATATGTACCTACTTGTCTTGGCGTTACTTTATATGAAAATGTTATGGTGGGATATTATGTACCTGTTGTTTCGAGGAGCTAACTTGTGTATTCAGGCTCTGATTTTGCCTGGAAGCGAGGCCGGTCTTCTTCAGGTTCTCCATAACTGAAGCCAGATCTTTGGCACTGCCGTTGTGCTTCAGTGTGTTGTTGCCATCCAAACCAAATTCCGGTATCTGCAAAAAAACATAAAGTTTGTGAAATGTGAACGGTAAAACTATTATTTTTATTAAAAAAAATACATGCCAAAAGCGAATTATTCTATTATATATTGTATATACTCATAGATAGTTTAGTTTTGTATAATAAAGCAGCAGATTAACATTACATATTTTTTTGGTGTTTGTAGCGGAAATTACACCCGCATTAATTTCTAGAATGAATTAACGAAACGAAAAAACCCAAAAACGGCTAAATTGATAGAAATAATTCGACAAAAACCATGTTTGGCAAACAATGGTGCGGTTACTAAGTTATAACGAGAAATGATAATACCGTTTGGTTCAAATTGATATCAACAATAAACATAACCTAGATATTCCGATAGGATAGGAATCGTCTTTATTGCTTTTCCGAGAACAGTGTTTGAAATTCAGTACAAGGACAATACGGCTAGTGAAATAGTTGAACAGGGTCAAAGGATCTATTAAGAATGTAACGTTATCTGTGAGTCATTGGAGAGTTCGACTTTCAATCAGACGTACGATTCATGCTCAAGAGGTGCAACATGCATATTGATGATGGCTTCTCAGGTGCGGTCAAGTTGTTCAATAGTTTGGCCTCATAGTTCAGTAATCAAAATACATCAATCAATGCCTGTTGAATAAAGGGCTCTCAATCAATTTCTTCCATCGTTACAATGGACAGGAATTACGCCATCAACATGTAGAAGTGATTTTGTTAGGAACGTTTATGATTTGATTTAAATTGATGAACTGTTTTATCATCGTTAGTATTATGTTACAGCTCGCGCAATCGTTTTGATAGTGTAATATGTTAATTGGCGTTACGAAGAATCAGTTTAAAGACTTGGATGACGTGCGATGACGTGTCAAACTGATGTCATAAGCACGTCGCGATCGTACGCAAGGCAGCGCGGCATCACCTCTCCAAAACATTCCAAATAATCCCTTTATTATTTGACTATTTTGGTTTGGTAAATCAAATTTGGATGAGTTAAGTGCGGCATTACGGATGGAGAGATATCACATGTGTCCGTGAGACCTGAGGTATTTAAGGGTAACGGAGCTTTTCAAAGATAATAATTAAGTCCATACTCCACATTATTTTTAATAATTTAAAAATAGAATAGTAAGTGCACTCAAAATAATGTGACCGAAATGCTTGTTACAATTTTTGTTTAATATAAAAGATACCTTCTATAATTCGAAATATACGAAGTATTGGTGTTCTAAATCATAGTTGCGACGCGATTATGGTATACCGATTCATTGATAACTCTATCTTGAGATGAGCGATGACTAATAATAACCGATTGAAGTAGAAAAGATACGATCCGGCACATAACAGGTCAATAATGTGTGACTCATTTGTTCGCAGTAATATCGTCACAGTTCCAAAGATATTTTGAATTTTTTTTTCGTAATAATTTTACGTCATGCATTTGAATTATATGATGTAATTGTATGGGCTTTTCTGGTGTCGAAGTTACAATTTTCAATGTTTATAGTATATATTCGAACGACGATGATGAATGAATAATTTCTATTATTCATTCATTATCGTATGCTGCAAATTAAGAACAATAATTAAATTATGTTTATTGCAATATGTTAGGTTTTCCCGGTAATTATGAAAAAACCAATATTCGATATTATTTCGTCACAACAGCATTTAGATTTTAGGTAGACATTATTTATGATGAATTCATTGGTATGAACTGTATTCAACCAGAGGATAGCAATACTTCAAATGAAGAGTGTCCATAAGTATGTATTCATCCTAGCGTTATTTCCGATAAGTGATAAAATTACTGATATAATCAATTAGTTCGCGGAAGGGTAATTGTTAGTGAGAATCCGTTGTGAAGAGACTTAATAACTAATTCAATATCAATGAAAGACAAATCAGGCAATAGACATTCTCTGCGGATGCCGCGGCCGTGCCTACTTGGCAAAGCTTTCTCGTTTCGTCTTTGTCGTTGCATAAATTTAAAGTTGAACCTTATGCTAGAAGGATTTGAGATTCCAAGTACGATTTAAGTGCATCTAATAGTATCTTAAGCGATAAAGTATTCTAGGTTTATATTAGCCGCACCAGTGGGTTGCATGAACATCAAGACATAAATATTATTGTTATTATTGTGAAGGTCAGTTATGCATGCACAATAGTTGCGCGATAAACAAGATAGAACTTATATAACTTTATGTAAAAATGTATATTTTCATTAACGATTGAGAAAAATAATTTTATACTTCAATCTTTTGAATAACTATTTTATATATTTTAGGAAATTGAAGCAAACGAATTGTTGAAAGAAATTAGTCAAATTTGAATTCACATATCAATAATAAATCACAAAATTAATCAGAGTAATTGGAAACTATAATTTTCGGTATTTAACTGTTCTAAAACACTACGCTTCGCTATTTATTTCAAAGTTCATTATGCATATTTTATCGCAATCCGTTCCACCACTCGCAGTTTATGAACAACACTTCGTTCAAGATAATAAGTATGTATGTAGGTACTGCGCGAGGAAAATTAACTCTGTGTGGTATTCAATATTGAATACCCAAACACGTTAATAAATTAAGATATACAATAAGCCAGTACGTCAATCAACAATATTGCTAGTTTTACAAGTTATCAAAGCGAGCCTAATATTTTACCTCGCGTTGTGCCAAATGTTAGTGCCGGAGCAATCCGAATATTATGTCCATTGAGGTCATGATCACAATATTTTTTAATCAATAAAAACTTTTAATCACTTATCAATTGTGATTAGGTGTCGCGTGTTTGACTAGTGAGTTCAAATTATTAACAACACGTGCCCATCTCGCGGCGAATGCGGCATGACTGGCTTCAGGCTTCGCTTGCCGGGCGAATGCCGGCCGGCTGATCGCAAACTTTACCCGACCACAATGGCTAATTAGAATGGCAAGTGGAGCGGAGTGCGGGGTAAAGAGGCCTACCAAGCTCTACCCACCAACAAAACTCGCATCCGCCTTATGGAGTAAACTGGTGATATAGAAGTTTAGCTTCGTAAGTCCTGTGTTTTTTAAGAGGTGTTATAATGCGCTTCAAAAAGAACTTCAGAAAGGGCAGACCGCGAAAGAAAAGCGAGTTGCAGCGACTTTAGAGGTGAAAACTGGTTGATTTGTAGGTTATGAAAAAAAATTAAGTTTTTAATGTTGCTAATTAGAATAATATAAACTGTCGAATATAGAAGACATTTGTACTCTAGTCAGTTAGTCTAGTTACATACATAGTTCAATAGTCAGGTCGGAAATACTATTATAATATACGCAAGGACTTATGCGGTAAGGATACACCATTTAAATAAAATACTTTATAACGGATTAAAACGCGGTTTATTATTTATGTTTCGGATGCTTTTCAGCAACCGTGGTCGCGGCAGACTATATGCGGTGATTTTATTTAAATGTGTTAATAAAAGACAATATTAGGATTTTTATAGTATAGGGGGCAAACGGGCAGGCGGCTCACGTGATGGTAAGTGATCACCGCCGCCCATAGAAATCCGCAACACCAGGGGGGGTTAGAACGCAAGTCGCAAAACGATTCGACTGATCGTCTCGCTCTCGATCTCTCTAGAGACTCTCTACACCAATCACAATGATCTCTACACCAATCACAATGAAGCGAGACGATCAGTCGAATCGTTTTGCGTCTTGCGTTCTAACCCCGCAGAGGGCTTGCACTGTGCGTTGCCGGCCTTTATACAGCAACTTTAAAAATAACACTTCTATTTACAAAAACTGTCAACAACTCACATTTTCAATGACCTATATTAATTGCATCAGGTGGTTTGTTACATTATTGTTTGTGATTTAACAGCTAGCGCATAACGCCTTTTATGTATATGTGCTAAATACGGCGACTGAAAAGACTTGAACAAAGTTAATGGTATTTTGCACGATAATTCTGTCTTGATAAGTCAACGACCTTTCAATGTCAGCAAGAGATTGAAGCGCTGGATTATTGTCATTATCAGTTAATGTACGTTGCTATTTATACGAATGTTAGTTCGGATTAAAATTACCATTTTTCCTTCTTTATCTGTATTTAAAACACGTTTTATATCTTGATCAATAATATTTATTTAAAATTATCGGTTACCCACTTCTATGTTTAAATAAATGGAATGGCAACATTTAGGTATTCTTATTGGTAATATATAATATTATAGTATTATTAACTCGAATATGAAACATTTAAATGAAATTACTTTCACCGAATTAAAACGCGATGTTAAACGCATATTACTTCTTTACTCCCAAAATTTCGAGTGCTTTCGTCCGTGAATGCAGCAAGCATGGTCACGGACAGGATGAAAGGTGACAGCTTTTGTTAGTTTTTATCCTAAATACAATAAAATAAATGCATTAAAAATAATAATCATATATTTCTTGTAGATACTATTTATATTCTGATAATTTCCCTGGTTTATAAAATGATATTGAATAAACCGGTCAAGTGTGAAATGTGTTCTCGATGTAATTCAATTTAGTTTGGAACCTCTAGCTACTAATTTGTCCGTATTTATTATTCGTTGTTGAGTTTGATCTACAATCACATCAATTTTGATGCATATATGTGTGCAAGTTTAGTTTAGAACAAAGGAAAATTACATAGAAAATGCACAAGTAATAACTGAGTCACACCATGCACAGTTTGAATGAAAGAGTTTTTACTCATTTCACGTATGACTAAACATCATGAGTAGTTTCATTCACAACTTAATTAGTCCAATGACCAATATTCACAGAAAAGATTTATAGCTACACAATTGTGTCATTCAAATGTTTGATAACGAAAATCATCGAAATGCAATGATGATTGTTTTCTTTTTTGTTTCCGTTACCGCATTCTGATTAGGGACTATGATAAAATTTTATCAATGATATTAGGCTTTGATTTAATTCCTTTAATATTATTAGCATATATCTTTTTATTATTTAAATATTATTATGATTTTTATTGGATATAATTATTGGATATAATTATGCAGCAGTGATAAAGCCTTAAAATGTTACCATTACTAAGATACATATCATTTCATTCACTCAGTAGTGTGAATAGCGAGGTATGGGGCAGACACACTTCTGTGTACCTATATTTAACATGATCATTTTTCGAAACAAGCAAGCAATATTGTCTTTTATTGGCACGCGTATTACTTATTTTACAACTACATATAACTTATTATTTATCCCGACGCGACTTTTCGAATGCTTTCCGGCAAACGTGGCCACGTTTCAATTCAATTTATTATTACATACAGGCAAAAAGCAGGTTTCTTTACAGTATTCTCTGCCGGGCCAGACCGAAATGATTTTAAACCTGGAACTTGATTACTGAGCCACGTACATTAATTTGAATGCTTTATTTAATTTTAAAGATAAAAAACAGCATTATATTCAACAATATATAGATAAAATATATGAATAATAAACGCATGACTCACTCGTCATTCACGTGCCGGGTTAACGTTGAAGTATAGTAAGGCATTGCGGCAACATAGAGCAGAATATACCTGTGCGAGGCGCGTGCGCTGGCGCAGACTACATAGCCATGAGTCAGCCTACGCATCCTGTTCCACCTTTGTATCACTTTCACGAATTTCGTTTGTACATTACACATTACATTTTAAGGTAAGTTCATTTCACTGTTCTTTGATACTAGTGTTGTAAAATGAGGATAGTTAGAGACTTGAGATGTAGTATTATCTCAAAAGAGTATAAAATCATATATATGAGTAAATTTCTTTGACCACCTTGGCAGT
The DNA here is from genome assembly GCA_905404175.1 of Anthocharis cardamines. Classification (NCBI taxonomy): domain Eukaryota; kingdom Metazoa; phylum Arthropoda; class Insecta; order Lepidoptera; family Pieridae; genus Anthocharis; species Anthocharis cardamines. The sequence continues at coordinate 5,314,807 of FR989954.1, forward strand.
ATTAAAATCTCGCATTAAATGACTGTGGATAATTCAGCTGAACGACTGCCCCCCTAGACAAAATCCCTATATTATAATATTGGTAAAAGAATTTAAAAAAAATTGTGAACTGGTATTATAGTAGTGATTTGATGATGAAAACAAAAGTCTTAAGAACATATCAGACAGCAAAGACTGATAACTTGTTTTCGATAATGAAATTCTAAAATTGTATATCATAGCGCTGCGCATTCTTTGAAGACCGGTCTAATTTTCTATGTTGAGTCATAAAACCTGATCAGCGAGCAAAGTTTTTGCATAATTCATACTTTTTTTACATCACACTTTATTTTAATTGACCACTAGTATTACAAGATCTAACTTTCTTTCATATTATTATAAACTGAAATCTATACTAATATTATTAAGAGGAAAGATTTGTTTGTATGTTTGTTTAACTCAAAAACTACTCGACCGATTATTTCACCAATAGAAATCTACATTATTAGCGAGTAAATTACGATATTTTTTGTGTACATAGTACATTGCACCCGTGCGAAGCTGGGATCGCTAGTTATACATATGTATATGTATAACACTCTACATAATATTATGTAGTTCTCATAATTACATGTAGTAGCTCTACATAATTCCATGTCATAACTTTTTGATGGGCGATTAAGATAAAATAATTAACAAGGACTTAAAACGAGCAAACAATTACATCACGGAAGATGGGAATTAAGTTTGATTAGCATCCGGATGTTTGTCTGGTGCTTAGTATCAATTTATCAGCGATTTTGTTTTGTTTCTAGGGTTCCGTACTTCGCACCAATAAAAGGAGCCCTTATAGGATCACTTTGTTGTCCGCCTGTCTGTCTGTCTGTCCTTCTGTCAAGACCCTTTGTCTCAGGAATGCGTGGAGGCATCAAGTCGAAATTAATATCAAATACTCAGGAGGTCTGCAATCCCTTGCAGCAATGAAAATCAAACTTCTAAGTCGACGCAATTAAAAGAAAAGTTGAGAGGTGTCAAGGGGCACCCGGATGGAACGAAGTTATATACAGGGTGGAAAGAATCAATGGGCCCTGGAGGGAAACCACTTTAAATCCTTAAGATAGAATATTTTACTTAAAGGAAACATTCCTTTATTTTTAAAAAGAAACAAAACTGCATTCAAAGATTTTCTAAAAAAACTTGTCTCACCCGGAAATCGAACCAGCTAAAAATTCAAAATTAAATCATTCGCTATTTTATTCCACTAATCGATAGAATCAACGTTCAGGATAAAATCTCTCTAATAAACATTGGGTCTTAGAAATAAAACAGATCATGAAATCTAACATTTTATTTTATCATCAGCTCTAATATGAAGGACACGTAAACTGACAGAAAATTATTACCTAGCTAGACATTGATAGTTGATACTCGAACTATTTAAAATCACAATACTGTTATCTAACTTATAAGTTATTTGAAAACACTAATAATTCTACTTGCACCGTTTTGTTGAAAAATGTTATTACAATAGAATGTTTAATTTATTTTGGTAAAAAATCTAATACATATTTCATCTAATACATATTTCAATGTATTTTGCAGTATTCAGATATCCTTCGAAAACGTGCACCAAAACAACCAGTTAGGCCAGGAACTCTGGCTTATTTTTACTGGGGTCATGTATAAATGTTATTTACAAAAGTCTTATGAGACCGTAGAAGAGCTAAGGGTTGAAAATGGTAGAAAATGTTATTAGGAGAACACACCACAACACTTTATTGAAGGCTTAACGAGGTGAATTTCAAAAAAGACTTTTGTAAATCCGGAACGAGGGATCTTTAAAAAAACTTATTTCGAACAATTTACTATCAGTTAAATTATTAAAGTGTAACAAGTAGTAATTTTAAATAATTCAAGTATCAATGACCTGATAGGTAATAATTTTTTTCATGTTTAAATGTCCTTCATATTAGAACTGATGATAAAATAAAATAAATGTTAGATTTCATGATCTGTTTTATTTCTAAGACCCAATGTTTATGGGAGAGATTTTATGCTGAACGTTGATTCTATCGATTAGTGGAATAAAATAGCGAATGTTTAAATTTTGAATTTTTAGCTGGTTCGATTTCTGGGTGAGATAAACTAATTTTAGAAAATATTTGAATGCAATTTTGTTTCTTTTTAAAAATAAAGGAATGTTTCCTTTAAGTAAAATAATCTATCTTAAGGATTTAAAGTGGTTTCCCTCCAGGGCCCATTGATTCTTTCCACCCTGTATATGTGTACTCTGTCTGTCTATTCTTTCATACACGTCATAGATGCGCGGGACTATAGCAAAGAGTGTCGTGACAACTTTTCGTAAGAATATTTTCCGTCTAGCCCCCTTTCACAACGCGCGATAAGGAACTTCGTTCCAATACGGCATTTTATGCTCCGTTTATGCATATTTTGACACGCAAGGGAATTAATACCTATACAGTACTTATTGTTGACCTACAATCATGAAAGTCATGAAGCAATATTATGTAACACAAGTAAAGGAAAAAATCTCTCACTTGCACTTGGCCAGTTTTTTTATTAAATCTAAATAAAGGTGTCATGTACATTTTTTTCTAGTGATGTTGACCGCCTCCATGGTTCATTGGTATACACGTGGAGTTTAGCTCTGGAGGACCTGCATTCGAATCCGGATCAACAAAATAATAAAAAAGATGCCTATAATAAAAATGATCAGTTAATCAGACACAGAAATATGTCTGCCTATGTCTAGAGGGGAATCGTATTTTAGGGCACTTTATTTGTTATCCTCATAACTGATCTATTTCGTATATGGAAATGACATTTTCAGAGATTAAAAAAGAAATAGATTTTATGAAAAATGGCGTAACTTGACGTTTACTTGGAAGGTTAGTTTGATATTAATAAGTTTCATAGAATAAAATATAAGGAATACCTAGTGAAATTGAAAAACTGTTCATATATATGATTAATAGAGAAGTTTTACTCTGCAAATATTTCGAATTCACCCAAAGACGGAATCTGATAACGGATAACAATCATTGAAAGATAAAGTTATTTCTCAGAAACAATTGTCACGTTTCCTGCAGAAACACTTATCTTTTGACTAAGGCACACCACTATAAATATTTAGTTTTCAGATTTAGACGTTGTTTAAACTAAGGCCTGTATTCCGAAACTCAGGTTTGAATCTAGTTTTAGTACTTGTCAGATCATTAATTCTTTGCCATAGAAATCTGCAATTTTGACAGTTCACAAGAACTTACAGCACGAACAACTTTTCAGAAAGTATTGTCGATCCATCATTTGTTTGCAATATACACTGATTTCGGATACTTTCTCACAAGTCAATCGTGCTAGGGCCACAGTTTTACACTTGAGTAATGTCGTGGAATACCTACGGGTTTAATTGAGAAGTAATCATGTAGATCGACTATGTATTTTATGAAAAGGTGTTTTCATTTGTTTACTTCCATAAACAAAATAAAGGATACTCAAAATACAAAGTATTCGCGATGTTTCGTGGTCGCCAACTGCAATAAATTCTAAATACCTACTTGATACCGATCATTAACCATTACCAAACAATGTCCAAACATATAGTATTTAGATTGTTTGGTATATAAAAGAAGTATCTTACACATTAACCTTGATTTATAAATGCTATGTTAAACAATGTCTAGTTTCGTATTAGATAATCAATGTATTAAACCAGTTTAGTAGAATTTGTTTGTAAAGGGTAATCTCTAGACTACCCTTTACAAACAAATTCTACTTAAACTCTACCTCTTCCTTATATTAGTACAAAAATATCACTTTTTGAATTACTGCAGAATTGAGAATAGTATTATTTTAGAGTATCAAACCTTTTTGGATTATTTTAGTTGTGATTAAAAATGTAATTTGAATTTAGAATGTTTTATGTCTACGTGTGTCGCAGCAGGGATTTAATTAAGACTTTATCTACTGACTACAAGACGTGTTGAAAATACATGAAACAAAAATATTAGCTGAATGTATATTATTCATATTGTATAATACGAATGTAGCTAAAATATTTATATACTACACCGGCTCGGAAAATACGTCATAATTTTTATCTCGAAGTACGCAATGATACTGGCCACTTAACTTTGAATAAAAAAAAGAAATAATGAAAATGATTGCGTTCTTTTTTCATTAATTAAATTGTATTTAATAACTGTAATAATTTCAATATATTTTTTTTTTTCTCGTAGGTGTAGTATAAAGCACTATGTATCACTCGGAAGAAAGTGCGTTTCCAACCTCGGGTGTTAACCCTCGGCTGCGCCTCGTGCCTTAAACTACACCTGCGGATGGAATCGGTAACTTTCTCCCATTGATGTACAATGTACATACTATTATGATACCCATCACCAGCATGCAAAATTTCATACCCATCGTGCAGTCTTAGTGTGTTTTTCCGGAGCAAGCAATGATTCCTCAGAACGTACCTGGAACAAAAATCATTTGATTTATTATTATGGACTACTCGTAAGATCCAGATATAAGTTTAACTTTGAAAAATACTTAATATTTGAAGCGAAGTTAGTACCTAATACATAAGACTTATGTTACGCCTACAAGTTTGATTTATATAATAAGAAAATATTACCATTTTCAGAGATCAATTATTATTAATAAACTATATATATTTTAACTATTTTTTTATGAATGTACTCATTACAACTTAGCTCGGTAATGGGAGCGTTCATAGATACCAAAGGTTTTGAGCGATTTTGCTGCATTCTAAAAAAAATCCAAATGCCAGAATTAAAAACAAAAACAGGCCGATAACGCATCATTGCATCATGCCAAAAATGTTGATATCTGACATACAAAAATTATAATTAAGTCTGATTTAACACGGTACTTACTACCTACTGATAGTTACCTATATCGTGGTTGAATCATCGAATGTTTATGAATGACTGACTCATAGTTCGTGTACCTTTTTGTTTATTTGTAATTTGTATGTGTCAGATTTGTTACTTATAGGTCACTTATGTTAAAACTCGAGTTGACATAATAATATTAGTCATAGTTATGCAGTCGAAGAGAGAGTCCAGAAGGAATATTACCAAAACAAAATACGAAGTTTTGGCTGACGGATCGTACATTTTCCTATTACGAATCTGATGATCGATCCGTCGTTCGCAATTAGACATAGTGTCTTTCGTTTGACATTACTGTGATCGTAAATAGAATTGAAAATGTTTTTTTAATAAGTTAAAATACGAAGTTGTTTGTTCTTTCGTTTCGTTCCGTTCGTTGTGTTCGATTTTCGTAATAGAACTACTGAGTTTTAATCAAAGCCGACAGAAACGATCCATATGAACTCTAGATGTGCGTTTAGTAATTAATATACCACCAATATGTTAAAGTTGTTAGTTGTGAAGTGCCAAAACTCACAAGTTCATATTGCGTTTATATGAGATGTTTAGTAGAGTTGGCTCTACTAAACATCTCATATAGAGCTTGGGCTCTATGACGCGGATGCGCTTCGACAATACGACGAAATGCTTACAGAAAAGTTACACACTAACCTTCTTTTAGCTCGTCTTGGAGGATAATATTATCTAACAGTGACGTTATAGTTATTAGCTTTATATGTTATTAGTTATTACACGTACTTTTAAAACGAAAGGTATTTTTTTAAATCTAGATATTTCGTGGGTTCCGGGCCAGATACAATCTAAATTATTAAATTATGTCGTTGGGCTTGTTTTTTATAAAAAAAGGTGATTTTATATAACATCTATATTACCCCGTAGTTTTCTGATAACGAATGGTGTTATTTTTTATTATTTTGTATCCGATGACTGTAATTGTAAACCAATGTACCTACCTTGCAACGAAAATTATAACTGAATTCCTAAACCAGTTATACTTAAGGTAATTTAATGTGTTCGTTTATGATTGCATGTAGGCACGTTGTTATCACTAGTGGTGGGTTGAAGATAAAGTGATTTAAATCGTCAAAGTCCAATAATTTGAATTCAGTGCGAGCAATTTAATTCAGCTTAAGACGCTGCGTGGGCACATTGCATTGCAGCTCATAAGTGCGTTATAAAACTCGATAAGTGTCGCATCAGTAGGCGGCCGGAAGAGTCGGCCACTGAGTGTTAGTGGACTTCCTACTTAGACGGCTTGCTATTCGACGGAAATGCTATTTTTGGCGCCCACTGTTGCTTCCTCTGAGGAAAGTTCAGTGTTGAAGGCGATTTTGTGTTTCGTCTTTCACATTATGTACTGCATCGTTCCTTTACTTGGGGTGGTGTTTCTTATGAAAAAGGGTTGCAATCTGGTCAGTAAATAAGATTTGCAAGGGCTTCGAAAGTTTAAACATATAGTTGAATTATTATTATGATAATATTATTGTCATTTATTAACGCGAGTATCACACATTTAAATAAAATATTTTACTGGATTAAAACACGATTTATTATTTATATTATTATTTATCTCGTGGGAATCGATGGCGTTAATATGGCAACTTCGTGATATTTCAATTCAAACAGATGTCACCTTTGAGTCTGTCCGTGACCACGGTTGCTGAAAAGCACCCGAAACGTCGGGATAAATAATGTAATTTTATTTAAATATTATTATGATTTTAGAGTTTTAGAAGGACATAAAAATGATTAAGTAAGAAATTATACTGATCCTGACCCTAATCGTAAAAATCCACGAATAATAATTAGGCGCTTATGTAGAATTTGAAATTGTAATAAAATATAGATATGGTGTATGAACGGGTAGTCTTCACCTGCTATTATACAAACGACTGCAGGTGTATTTAACAGCTTTAAAACCACACCTAATTTTTAATAATAAATGAAATGTAAATTAAATATATAAACAGTACACCATTAATCAAATTTAAATAAGAATCCATAATAAAAAACATTTGCGGAAGAGTTTCGTACGACTTTTTTTGGAATCTCATAACGAGCTCCCGAAAACTAAAAAAAGCACACAAAAGGCCCCGGGTACATTCCTTACTGCATTCTTTACTCCCTTAATGCTCTTGAACATTCCCATCGATGAGTATTATTGGAATGTGAAGTATGTGTTTGCCACCTATAACAGGAAGTTTCAAATTTTTAGTAACATTTTAGCTACGGTGCACATTATATTGTGTTTAGGGTTGTTCATGACCAATTTTGTATTCGGATAATACTTATGTAAGTATTTAGTATATATAACTCAATTTACCTAAATGTACAACCGAAACTCTACCTAAAACATATTTTACGAGAGTCACATACATATTTGGTTTAGTACAAATATACTAAATATTTTCTGGTTTAATTATTTAAAACAGCCTCAGTTAAAAATCTAGACTATCAGAAAAGTTATTTTAGTATTATACTTGTTGCTTGTAGGGCATGCAGAAGTTTGTTATCAAGACTTCGGCTATATAAAAGAAGAACCGATGTGAAATGAATTAAATTCTTGAAATAATAACATCAAGGCTTAAATTCACTTGCTTTACGGCGGGCCCAGATGTACCCTTTAACCTGATTACGTGGTGAAGAAATCTCGCCTTTAAAATTACGATATTTGGACCAATCTTCGCATTTATCGTTGCATCGTTTGTAGGTCACAGACATACACCTACATTGTGTTTCATATTACAACGAACCTTGTGTAAACCGAATTAAGTAAATACGTTTATATAAGCACATGTGTACTGAATGCAGAGGAAAGTTTAAATAAGTTCCCTTGTATTTGAAAGTGAATATAAATATTAAGGTAGAGTGGATACTTGATGGTACCGACTCGAACGGTAATTAAAAGCATTTATTTATAAAATATATATTAAATTATGAATAGTTACTAGACCATAAATATGCTCTCACTTGACAAGGATACTCTGCCCTCTCTACTCCCTTTGTTGGGGTCAAGGCTCCTTCTTTAGAGATAGCCCATAAGGAGGGTTTTTCCCTACCTCTGGCTCTGGGTACAAATACCCTGAGTGTGACCTCGTTGTCGGTGACCCTAGTTTTAATTTTTCATGCCAAGAGGAATTGTGATTCGTTGCTTATGTACATTTATTTTTACATTATTCTGAGATGTGGACCGATTTTAGTTTTTTTTTTATTGTTTACGTACTCTTATTGACCGAGTTCAATGTAACCTATAAAAGTGAAATCCCGAGTTCCCTAGTGGGGCATGGGGCAGACCCATTTCTAAGTCTGTTTTACTGATCATTATTCTTTTCAGGCAAGGAGGTGATCAGCCTTCTGTGCCCTGCCCGACCGAAACATTGTTTCTAATCTTGTTTCCCCAGGATTCGAACCCAGGATCTCCGGTGCTAAACGCATCGTGCTTACCACTGAGCCACGGAGGCGGTAATCTATATTCACGTATTATTAATAAAAAGGAAAATTGTAAGAGATTACTTGATTATAGGAAAATTGCGTATAAAATATAAATAAAGTGCCTGCCTACATGTAGGGTGATTTAGCCGGTTTTCGTCCACTTAGTGGACTTGCCAGCTTATGGGCTTAAAACTAATATGTTCTACTGGCCCAAATCTAACAAACCGAATTTTTATTGAAAGCTGATATAGTCTTTTTTAGGCTTACATTAAGTAGCAAATAATTATAATTAACGTTTTTTTTATATAAAATGTTTTAGTGAAAAGTACCGATTTCGTTAGTTTTCGTCCAAAAATGTTAGTTTTCGACCTTGTGTAGGCTAGTTTCCGTCCACGGTATATAAAGCATATCCATTGCACATTTTCTTATACATACATTTCTAATTATCACGGATCTCTGCAAGAGCTTTTTTAAGGCATCCTCAGAGTATCATGGTGCCTTTTTCTAGTTTTTTAGACGACGACGTCATCTATAAAAATGGGATTTATTAAAAATTAAAATAATAAAATAGGTCCAAACAATATACGCGATTACGTACATCATAAGTGGGTTATATCGCGTATATTCTACACGTATGTAGAAAAAAAGCTATACGAAAAGTAACATAACGCTGTTTGTGATGGACGGAAACTAAATACTTAACCAGTATTAGTTTTCGTCCACTCATGGAAATAGGTACTTCAGTTTTTGTCCGCCTCGATTTTTAAAGTAAGTCTTTAAATAAGTACGAAACACACATTTTAATATGTTCTTTATGTCTTTACTTAGTCATTAATACCCGAAACATAAGAAATACATGCTAAAACAATAAAAAAAACTGACTGCAAAGTTAAGTCGTACCACTATTTTTTTTACATTTATGATGACATGTTTGTAGCTCGAAACAAGCCTCAGATAGAAGTAGCTTTTGTTCGAGTCTCAATAAGTTAATAAATATTTTGATTTAATAGACATACAGATTTGACTTTAGGGTCCGTAACGAGACCAAATTTACGCGGTCGACTATTTTTATAATGTTATTCTACGTAAATGTTTTACAAGATCCGCGTTAGTGGACGAAAACAGGACCCGGACGGGAAACCAGCTAAATTACCCTATGCATTAATTATTTTATAAATTTTAATTGATGGAACGCCATAAAAAGTAGTCGATCATTATTTTAGCCGCCTTTGGTATCTAATTCCTTTTTAGTCGCATTGACGATTATTTATTGCTACAAATAAGAAAATAACCAGTTCTAAGACTGTTAAAAGAATTGTATGTGACTATTGCTGACAACTGCCTTAGGATAATAAAGGAACTTAATGAATGATAAGAATTTAAACATTATTATAATTATTAATATATACAGCTCGCCTGAAAAAAGAATATTTTATGATGAACCTAGAAAATAGGTGTGTTAAAATATAAGTAAAGGCTTCTTGGTTCTTTTGTTATCTTGTCAGACAACTTTTGTTTGTTTAAAATTTCAGTTGTAAGTATACAAATTTAATGTTAAGTACTTTTTACTCTTTCCATACACATCAAACATATCTCAAATACCTACCAAGCCAGCTTTCCTTACCTTTTTTGGGAAGAAAATTTTCGGTTTTCCCGTATACGTCGTATATGAAGCCATATTTTCGATTCTCGTAACAACCATAATTTGTTTAAACACTGAAATGCCACGAATAAACACTTGATAATAAAGGCTTCGAGAATTTTCGGCGGTCACGTGTGTTGTCGTAGGATAATAAATCTCAATTTCGAACTCCGGAGTTAAATTTTTAGGTCAAAATCACAAAGACATTGTTTGTTTACCCCTTCGTAAGTATTCTTAGACATTCGAGTCTAGACAGTCAACTTCCACGTCACTCTGATTTAACAGACTGTTTTTCTTACGCATGCAATATAAACAAAATATTTTCGTCACAATGTTATTTAATAACCAATATTTTAACAATCATCCAATTTAAGTCACATTTTACAAATGACGCGAACTCAGAAGACGATGTTTAATACGTAACATCACGATTAAGCTTCGTTACTAACTGAATTTTCGCCTGCCTCAAGTGTTGCTTTTATCAATTCAAGGGAGCGTCCCCCCGCACATTTCCCGTCTCTTTCCCGCTCTTCATTAATGCCATAAATAAAATGCAATAGCATCATTCATGCGCTTCACCCGTTTTTCATACTTGAAGATTTTAATAATAAAATTTACATAGATACATACACATTATTAATAAACAATAATTATTAGTATACAATATACATAACACCTATGTCAAAATATAAAATTAAACTATATTATAAAATATACAACAGAGCGTGGTGTAGTTGCCATAATCTCCAAAATAAATTATTTTTTTCATTGGTGATTTATAAACTTATTTTATAATTTATTAATTGAATTGGAATATTTAAATAATATAATATTTTATTATTATGATAAATATTGTAGAGATTCTATTTATACAATATTTTATGATGATAACGAATTTACCAGACGTATGGGTGTAGGTATTAGGTATTACTTAAATGAAGATTTCATGATGAAATTTTCATCTTCCTTATCAACAATATTCTATTTCTTTGTATCGCGTCTCTTCAATACTGAATTTACGATCTAGGTAGGTAACATAATGTTTACAAGTCTATTCGATTCTACTCTTCTGAGTTTATTCATTTAATGAGTAGGATATTAATATAATTCATAAGTATACCAATATAATTAAAACGACTGCCCAATTTGTTCCTGAAATAAACCGGGTGAGAATTTAATTACCCATCCATATCCAAGCTTCGCTCTTTGGTTCTTAACTTTAAGTAGATGAAATTTAGTTTTCTAATATAACTACAAGCTGTGCAGTAAAACATTCCGTTTATCTAAATTTACCTCTCTAAGCAATTTTTAAAAAAAATTACCTCAACGCCGCAAAACCCCACAACAATAGTACCTTTATTACTTTTTTGTTTTAAATTAATAAATCGTCGTTGCGCCTGCCAAATTCCATATGTGTTTTTTTTTGATTTTTGGTTTTCGCACAAAAAATACTCTTCGTTTTATTCTCTATGTGTTACTAAAATCATTTTTGTGATATTCGAACTGGATATGAGTTTAACTAATTCCATATATGTTTTGACAGGTAAGAAAAGCTCCGTATGTGAATCAATAATACGTTTTTCGTAGTCTCCCAAAACTAAACAAAAATCACATATGGAACTTGTCAGGCGCAGCGACGAAATATTAAATATATATAGTGGACATATTTAAGTACCTATACGTTTCAAATATTAATTTGATGTTTTTATTCAAGTGTTTTAAATTTATCTATAATAAATAATAATATTATGGATTTTTTACAGAGGAAATTCCAACAATAGTACCTACCTAGCAGTTTCTTTATATTTTTATATCGTCAAAGAAGGCTGCGATTAATTTTGCAACAAAGACCGGTACCTCTGGTTAACTTATTTCATCTTTGTAACCGCATCTCGGGGCAATATCGAAAATCCTAAAATGGAAATTCAAGTTTCCGTAAACACCGATAAATAATTTTATACCTAACCTAAAAGCTTTATTGTTATTAATTGTTACAATAAAAATCTAACATCCTATATTGTGTGGGGGATTATTCATCTTATATTAATTTATAAATGTTATCATTACTAAAATATTAATTATTATTATATAAGGGAAATTAATTCGACGCCTCCAACGTAAGTTGGACGCTGTTAAGCAATACAGCGTCAACCCACAAAATGATAAAAATGTAAATAAACAATCGCTTCCTTATGAGCTGGAGTAGGTACATATTTCAGAAGAGATATAATATATCATTTAAATCGTTTTAATAGCAAAAATATTGAAAAAAACAAATGGGCACGAAACCCTAAAATGTTTAAAATATTTAACAATAATGTACTAAATTCTATTACTTTGATTGCTACCAAGAAAAACGATATACATTTAGTGTAATAACAATAATTCTAAATGTAAAATTTCTATTATTTCTCTTTTATTATTCATCTCTGCATGTGCGGCTTCCCTGGCAACTTGCGCTGTGCAAGTGTGTGTATCTCATTTTACACTAATAGTGAAAACTCAATTTTCTTTTGCATTGTATAGAATCTCTGTATACCTTGCATTATATAAACTTCTCAGCCGATTATTACTATTGTAACCGAGTCTTTGTAAGCTAAACCATTGTTGAAAAGAGTGTCGATGGAGTTTCTTGCCGGTTCTTCTCCATGAGACCCACTTTTTGGACCGTGCAACTAGACGTTTCATAAGAGCCTGCAAAGGCCTATTTGAAATAAAAAAACTTTTGATTTAAAAGAAATTTAATAAAACCTAATTAAAACTTCAAACTCAATTTTCTCAAAATGGCAACCATGTGGGTTGACACTGTATTGCTTAACAGCGTCCAGTTGTTGTAAAGTTTTTAAACTATAACGTCTGTTTTCTTTTATTGTTATGTTTTTGATTATTCGTATTTATAAGAGAATGGAATCTTGGCACTTAACAATTCAAGGAAAGATGTAAAATTACGTTCTTTTCCGAAACGTAATGATAATTTTATTTGAATTCAATGAAAATAAAATTTGAATTTCAAATTAAGAACAGCACTAAGGAGTAAGGACTTCTCATTGATGAGACAATTAATTAAATGTCTGTCGACTTACAGATATAGAAAGCAGTGACACACTGGCGGGCGTCATAATGTCGTCGCCAGCGCGGTCGCGGTCGGCAGCAACCGTATGAAACACGAAGCTTTACGTGGCAACCCTAGCCTGGCGCCTTCAGACTTGACATTTTTTTCATATAATTTGATTCGATATCACCAATTAACGTCTCGCTATATTATAAGTAGAAAAAAACGTTACTTATTTATATTTTTTGTTGTTTGCTCCCCCCCTGATGCTGTCTATGTATAAGGCGCCATAAACCTTGAAGATATTTTTCGGGGACACACAAGTCATATTTTTCGGGGAAGACAGAGGCAAGGAAAGTGTTCTAGATCTTAGCTATTCGTAATGACTTTAATTGTTTTGATTTCGCTGTTTATTATGTACGTAAATAAATACCTATTGTAAAAAATGAACATTTTCTACATGTGAAATAAAATCAAAAATAAACTTTTGTTTTATTGGAAACCCAATAAAAGCTTTCATAAGCTCGCTTAATACATTAGTTTTCTAAAGCTGTTACTGCGTCTTTCAAGAAAAGCTATCTATCAATATAAATAAGGTGTAAAGGCAAAATAGGAAAATGCATTAAACTATCGACGAAAAGATGATATTCAAAATGTTAACTCCTATAATAAAATGATGTGGGTTTATCTACATAGAACTTATTTACTCATTTATTTTAACCTTAGAATACCTATATGGTTTTTTTTTAATTTGAACGCGCGTTAAGTAGGTTAGAAATTAGATACTACTTCGATACCTCTATATTCTGGTTCCAATAACTCAGATAAGCTCTAGCACAGAAGCGCGAAGGTAGTCTGATCAACTTTTAAAGAGTGTCGTATCAAAATACTCAAAATCTACGTACCATTATCTAACGTGGCGTTAACAGTATAATGATTTCCATCTCATCTATTTTTAAGAAAAAAAAACAACCCAAGTAAAACCCCAATTTATAGTAAAAATTCTGACAAAAAGTGAATTCCTCAGTAGTGGGGTATGCGACAGATATATTTTTTATCACTGATCAGAGGTGCTGATCAGTTTTCTATACACTGCCCGTCAGAAATATTTTTTTATTTCCCCTAGGCTCGAACCCAGTAGGTACCTCCGGTCATACATCATACAAGCGGTCTAGAGAAGAGGTATTTATTAAATACAAGCAAACGTCTTCCATGGACATCGCTTAAAATTTTAACCTACTTTGAAATTTTCTAAAATCCAAAAAAAAATTGCATAAATAATGTAATTCACAACTTTACCTCGCCAACGATTTTAATCGGATTAATTTTAGTTGAATATTTAGCACAAAACGCATTTCCACGTATACAAGATGTCACAGTTTTCTTCATTTTCATGATTCAAAACACAATTCACCTTACACGTTACACTTTCTGGCAAGCCACTGTATACGTCCGTATTAAATTATAGTTTATTTAATTCTGTCGCTAAGTGAAGCGAAGAAAATAAGTCCGAGTTGTTTTTTTTCGCAAGATCAGCGCTAATTATTTACACGACCGATATATTTTACGATTCCGCGATTTGTTTGTTATTATGCAATCAAAATTAGTACAAGATTAACATCGTTCATCACGTATCGCAATGTTAGGTTTATTTTATACCGAGAGGAAAGAAAGAGTATACTCTTACTGCGTGTTCCAGTGAAGAATGACCAGCGTTGTGGGACAAGTCTGCTCTACAACATAATGCTGAGCCAGCCGTTTACAACCACAATACACACACATTCATATCCGTACTACGTTATTTCTTCTATGTTGACAGCGCATCATTGACTGATGTTCTTTGGCTGAGGTATCACCTACCATCAAGTGAACCTCATGCTCGTCTGTCGATATCTAACATAAAAAAAATGTATTGTTTTCATTATTTTCAATTTTTTTGTATGCTTCTGTGATTGTTACTTTTGTAATTATTACATATAATAAAAGAGTAGGATCGAAATTACGCTTCACTAAATATTTTTACCAGAAATTAAGAGGGGTGATAAAAGAAGGGTAGCAGAATGCATAAATGCAATTTTTAAGATTCTTGTCTGTCTGTCCGTCTGTCTGTCTGTCTGTCTGTTTGTTCACGCTAATCTCCGAAGATACTGAACGGATTTTCATGCAATTTACACAAATATATTAAGTAAAGCCCGGGGCAACATATAGGCTTTTTTTCATCGAAATCGGTTTTCAGAAAGAAAAGTTATCATCATTTAAAAATAATTTTAAAGGCACCATATCACCAAATTGCAATGCAAACTGACTCGCGTTGAACTTTTTCGAATTGTCAGATGTCAATCACAGTTTGATATGTAAATGAAATAGTTTGATAATTTCGCCGTTTTTCGATATGTGTTCGTGGATATACGGTCGTACTACGTAAATTCAGATGCGAGTTCGAATCATCACTCAGGGAAATATTTTTTTGTATTTTTTTTTTATATTTTTAAAAGAACTAATATTGAAAATAGAAAATGTATTATTGAACTATTCTATTATATAAAAATGTATTTCTTATGAGATCGTTTATTTCGCATTTTCATCAATCCTTTCCTTTCCAAGGGAATTAAACAAAAATATCTGAAATTAAAAGTGATCAATTAAATGAAATAAATATAGAGGTGGATATAGTATCTTCCACACTAATTAAATTTATTAAAAATTAAGTATTTGGTCAACATGGCCATACTATTTTTTTCATTCATTTTACGTTGCATTTCTCCATACCTTCATTTTATTCGTATTTAGACATTTTCTTGGCGTTTTTTCCATGTGTCGCAAGTATTTTCAAACCCCCGTACAATTTTCGTGCATATAATTATTTAAGACGGAAAATGCATTGAATCCAATCTTCGACTGAACTCTGATTAGTGGAAAAAAGACACATATCTGCATTTTGGTGACGTAAAATTTGATTGATATGCATCTCCCTAAAGTTTCTTTAAAGTCAGGTTAATTTTTTCAATTACTATGGTATTTCTTTTGAATTTCAAATCATCATTTGAACCCCAACCTCAACCACCATTAAACATGTCGATAATATGATGCAAAAGCAACCGTCAATGACTACTCTGATAGCTCTTTCCGAAAAGAAATCACCAAGTACAGAGGATGGAGGATATATAATATGAAGAAAGCTTGCTCAAAAGTTCAGCATAAAGTGATCCCCACGCGAACGAAGTCGCGGGCATCAGCTAGTAATTAATAAGTAATGTTACTTATGATTTGCGCCTGCCCCTTTTTTAGTACATCTCTTCAAATCTTGCTACAGTTATAAGGCGATAGCAATATATTCGTTCGTTTCGATGAATTTGAAAAAATCTGTATTGGTTAAGAGAATTCTTTTTTCAGATTCAGATTTATATATATCTATATACCTATATATTTCTATAAATAGTATGATAGAATGTGATTCTAATTTCTTCGAACATAAAAAACGAAATTACCCAGGTCATAGAAAAGCTGTGAAGTACGTTTATACGTCGTTCCATATAATATTGTCAAAATCTCGTAGTAAAAAATAAAAATTTCACCATTTATGTTCTGTGGCCGGCAGTGGCGAAGAGTGAAACTTTTCAAAAGGTAAGCCGTTTCAAAAAAACATTTCCACCGTTTCATACAGTGCGAGGATGACCCAAAGTAAACCTAAAGGTATCCACCACATTCACTTGTTAGTAGATAAGTTATTGGGGGTAATTATATAAAAGAATCCGGTAGGAATCTTGTTAGGACCTCGGATCTCATCTCATGCTTATACTCTATACAGTTGGACCAATATTAGCAGTTAATGGGCACGCTGGACTTTAGAAGGGATAATATTACGATCGTATATCATATTTCATTAGTAAGTACTTAATATATATTATACATAGTAAAAGTTCACGGAATTAGATTTTCGCACAAGCATTTTAGGTAAGATTCGGTCATTGCACTTGCGGCAAATCTATTGAGTATAATTTGTTTTAATATGTGATTTTGACACCAAAGTGAAATGATTTAACTGCACTAATAATATAATTAATAAAGTGTTTGTTGGTTTTTTTTTTGTTTGTAGATGGTAATATTTGAAACTGATGAATGGATTTTAAAATATTCACAAATAAAATCTACACTGTTCCTTATATAACCGAGGCTATATTATTTTTATGTACAATTTAAGTTTCAGTTCCATATTAAAATCAAAATATTCTGTATATGAAGAATATGCAGAGTTCGGTGAGATCGGCGTGCGAGAAAATCAACAGTGGAATTTACGTAATGGCGAGAGGAATATTGTTAGTAATAGCCATTTTTATAATTGGCTACACCCACAGAACATACAATCCCTATTCTGTTTTGTGTTGAAGCTTTTAATCTGGGTAGGGACATGCTACTACTAGGTATTATTATACGTATAAATTTTTGGCACGTGCATCGTTAACACGTACATTTGGCGAGTCAATGTTTCGAATTATTTATATCCCATGTACGTAAATCTTAATTTTTTATTTTTTATTTATCTAAAAGAAAAAATATGAAAAATACATTGTTTTAATTCGAAAAAGCACAAATATTAGATAGCTTTCTATTTCGTTTGCTTTGTTTGTTTCATCAGTTACACAAGTGATTTCATTTTCTGGATGCCTCTACGATTTCAACGCATTACCTTCTCATTAACCGACTTTTGTAGGCTCTACCAGTCTGGTGTCTAGGCAAGGAGGCTACATACTCATACTCATTAATAAATACATTAAACTACAAGTAATTAAAAAAAATTGATTGGCGTAAAACTAAGTACATGTCATGAAAGGAGACCACTCAGCTTTTGCTATATATACAGAATAGGTAAAACAGGTAAAAAATATTTCATCAAATCTGTGGTTATACTATATGTATGTAGCTTTCTATTGGTGAAAGATTTTTTAATATCGATCGAGTAGTTTTTGAGTTAAATCGTAACAAACAAACAAATATTTCCTCTTTATAATATTACTATAGAAAAATAATAATATGTTGACTCTATCTTCCTCCTGAGCTACGTGTCCTTTACCTCTGAAACTTTATTTCTTCCTCATCTCTCACCTTTAGCTTTCTGAACAGTTTCTGTCAGTAAGAGCTTTTGTGAGGAGCTTAAAGGCCGTTTAAACCAATTAATAAAATCATATCGCTTGTGCTCTATCAACAAATATATGAATGTAAATCATACACTTCCACTACACACGTGCTAGATATTAATTCTCATCGAAAATCACGTATGGCCTGTATTCTACAAAAAGATGTTTCAAGCAATTGCTTACCAAATGCAAATATAGTATCGCTGACCAAAAGAAATTGGATATTTCGAGCCGAGAAGCGTGGGAAGCTTCACAAAAAGATCGACGTGAGGTAAATATTAATTATTGTATTGAATAACTTCTAGACGTTTTTATTTCGTATACTATCGCGCTCGTACGAACTTCGCACGAATAATGGTTGAAGTAGGTGATATTTTTAAGACCATCGCGAGAATTTTAATTTTTCGCGGAGCGGATATTTGTATCACTTCTTAATATATCTCTATAAATATACGCGTAATATTTAGTTTTTATGTTAATGATAGTGTTACGCAATAAAATAAAAACTTACTGTAACCAATTCGAAAGGCCGGTATGAATATTATTTAAGTGTTATAAATATCTGTTATGAATTTAATATTATCCCTCTTTCTCAATTTGTCACTATTGTTTAATAAATCAGTCTTAAGTCGCTATTTAAAACTACGAGTATACTAATTTCTCTACCGAATACTTACTCGTATAAGCGTCGTGCATGAATTGAATTGAATGAGCCTATTTTAGACTAATTAATATTTGATGCTTTTCGATGAGTTTTTTTTATAGAAGCGGGAAGGTGATAAGTGATTAATTTTAATGAAACACCGTCTGTATAATTGTATATTGATAGTTGTCGCGCATTGGCATATTATTCAATAATAGAGGGATCTTTTGGGACGTGAATACTATAAGCCGTGACGATATTTTTTTACGCTACGTGATGATGTTTATCGTAAAAATTACATAATTAACTAGATATTATATTAAATGATGAGAGCTTTTCGAGTTATGGCTTATCTAATAAGCACGTGCCGTTAACAACAACAGGACAGTGTAAGGTTTCCTTAAGAATGAGCACAGCTGACAACAGCTTGTTTTTGCTTAACAACAAAAACGCTCAGGAAATAGTAGCTTATCAATTGAACAATTGCCTAGCTAAAACAAAGGACAGCGTGGGAGTACATTGATGAAATGATCAACCTACATCTTTATTATTAACTATATAAAAATAAAAATCAATGTTTATCCTGTATGCACTCCTAAATTATTCACCAAATTATTATGAAATTTTGGTGTTTTTCGAGCTGTTCTGCATATGTCTGCCCAAAAAAAACACCAAACATTGTTTACTTATCGTGGCATTACAAAATATACCAGATACGGCTAGTAGATTGGAGCAGGACCACTTCTGTGTTTGTTTTATTGATAGTTTTTTCTTTACAGGCAATTCTTTCCCCAGGATTCGAACCCTCAAGACTTCTAGCGCTAAAGGCATCGCGCTTACGACTGAGCAACGGCGGCCGCCGATTTACAGATTATAGCAAATACTATTAAATACTTTTATATATATAAAAAAGTTAAATAAATAATATAAATCTATAATTTTTCATTCTGAATCCGTGTTATCTAAGTACATACATAATATTTAATAAATATTTTGCACTTCAATACATCACAATTCTTGTTTTATTTCAAGTACAGATGTGCACCAAATAATATAAATCATAACATTATATCTAACCATTGTTCTTGGCTATGTCTGTTTATAAATTTAGGCAGACCGAACGAAAACAATGTTCACTTACAAGATTAAATTCACTGCGTGGCCAAACCCTGCCTTTTGGCCATGTAATATGAAGAAAAATACTTAAAACCTATAGAATGTTAAACTACTAAAATAAGTAGGTACTCGTATATAGAGTTCTAAAAAGAAATATGAAATGACTAAGTTTTTGTCACATATATTTCTGTTTATTTTTAAACAACATGTGATTTGGTACCATAATTTTTGTAATATTATTGAATACATAATTTACGTTTTTTTCTTGTATGCGTGCAAGCGTTTGACCATAATCCCATCGGGCTGTAAGTGGTGATGTGATCTAAGGTGGAGCACGCCGACCTAGAAAAAGCCAATTCACCCGCGCCTTAAAAATACTCAAATCATAGTGATCCGGGAAAGAATTCGCTAGAAGAGAGATCCTCTCCTTTGCTGTTTTGATCAAAAAAGAAGAAGCATAACTAGAGGTGCGAACTGGTAGAATATGCACGATGTAAGGGTGATATCCCGATGTGCGTCTAGATCTACGGAGGTGGAATTGCAATGGAGGAACTAAGTCGTGGAGCTCTCAAGCGCACTCTCCAAAATTTAGACGGTAAAAGATAAATACGTAGAATGTTAATTAATATTCTACCATTAAGACATGAATGAATTCTTATGTCATCGGTTACAATATAAAGTTGAGACGATAACACAAATACCTTAAAATTCAAAGAAAATTCATTACTCCTCGTATCATATCACGAATTTGACATGTTCCGGTGAAGGTGACAAAACAACTTAATACCGGAAACCGTTGATACGATAGTAGAACAATTTTATAAGGAAATTGGTTTTTTGTTGATAAAATATCATAACGTATGTACCTTAAATTCAATTTGGTGTAGTTAGTTTGATACACATAAAATAGTATTATTATACACAGTTGGCCATTAGCGCCGGTAAGAACAAAAACATGATTTAAAATACTGTTTTTCAGTTTATTCTAGACTCACCACTAGCACAAGCAGTTATTTCAAACAGTTACTCTCGTTTTCGTAATCAATATTTCAGAAAACTCTGGCAGGTAAGAAATTAACGTGTATTATGTTTATGTATCGTTTTAGATGAGAAGGATCTTATTTGAAGATACCGATACAAAAAAGTATCATAGTTAAGGAGACAGATTTTTGTAAGATCTCCTGAGAATCCTGAGATATGTCAGTTTTACATAGTCATAGATAAACTTGTATGTAATTCGTAGATTAGATAAAATTCTGCTAGCACTGATGATAATATCGTTTCATATCAAGAAATTATTTCAATTATTCCATGAATAAATAGAAAATTTTACAAATTATTCATATGAGGAATGCGTCTCGGTGGCGCCTGCGGTACAACAAAGACGATATTGTTTTGTTTATTTACAATGTTCGTTTTGTTCGTGAATGTCAAATGTCGCAACATTATGTTCAATGTACAAGCCACTATATTAACTTGGCGCTTAAAAGTAACTCTAGCCCCGTTTTACATTGTTGTTATTTATGAAAACAGTTTATGTTAGATACTTTGTACCTTTAAATAATAAAATTATACCGATAATGAATGATCAATTATTTTTTTATGACTCACAACCTCCTGTTAAAAAAATCTGCGCAAAAGACTGTAGATTTATAATTGCTTATTTTATTTTTACAGGTTGCTATACAATACAAAATATTGTTTATTTTATAATTTAATGTACTATATTCCTACTGCACTCAATTTTTAAAAGGAAGAGTTAATTTGACTCAATTTAGTAACTTATGTCATATTTTTGAGTATTCAAGTGGATGATAGATACTTAAAGTGCAGTTCGTGGAACTTCTCAGTAACACGACATCAGTCAATGATGTGCTGTCGAACTATTTTATGTTTACGAGCATTTGAAGCATATGAAGGAATTAATTACGTAAGGATTTTATATTTTACACAAAGCAACAATATACTTTTGGAATCTAGTCTTTTTACTACTTATAATTTATTTGACAGGTCTGAAATTCTAGTATTAATTAATGAAGTAACTTGGAAAAGAACTTATGAGGTTAACCAAAACAATCTTGAGGGGCTCGTTGGCGCGTTCGGTAGAACAACTGGCGTGCGCATCGATAGGTCGTGGGTTCGAATCCCACCGGGACGACATGTTTATAATTGTCTGTAAGAATGTCTTCCCCACCTCTGGTAACTTCGGGCATTGAACGGGTGGGAGAAATATCGATCTTCCGACCGGGTAACGAACCACCATTCATAGAGGGAAAAACCGTGAAGTGCACATTGCGCATTTCGGTTTCAGTCTATGGATTTCCGTATGGTTGAAGTCAAAAGTAGGTCGACAACGCATAATTGACTGTTGAGTGACCTACCATCAAGTGAACCTCATGCTCGTCTGTTGATATCTGACATAAAAAAAAAGTCATATATTATACATAATATATATGTATTATAGTTCCATCACCTCTACATTATAACACTTTTGCAAATAAATCATATTTTTCAAATGAATCGTAATATAATTCGGATGCTGTTTGATAGAGACGGATATGTCGCTCGCATAGGGAAATTAAATAAAGTAGAAATATGATAGTGTCAAGTCTCGAGACGCATGTAGGTAGTTCAGACCCGAGGCAACGACCTCCGCAGACATTACATCCTTACACTTGGCATGCTTATCAGTAAATTACAAAATGGTTCCAAATTACCGTTCATAAATTGTATAACCTGCATTTTTTTAAAATATCCTCGAATACGAACTTGACATCTTTCTAATAATGGTCGGTTTAATTCGATTCATATTTTATACAAATAAATTTGGTTTTCGTAGCCTGTAGGTATTATTTAAGTAAGAATAAACCAGAATCTAAATAAAAAAATCAATATACATATAAAATAGGAAAAGTTAAAATTAAAAGACTTATCTTAATAATTTTACACATCCTTTAGGTTTACCGTTTACGTACATACCTACGATGAAAAATAGAATCGGCGACATATTCAAAATAACTATTTAGTTGTGTATAACTTATTGACGTAGTATTAAAATAAAAAAATAATGTTAATATTGTAGTTGAACTTGAGTTGTTTCATTCAAAATTTGACGTAGTGTAGCGAAAAGGATCCAACCCACAAGGAATTCATTGTGAGCGTTTTCTTTTCGCTAAACTACGTCTAATTGTCAATGCGTTTATTGGTACTTACTTACGCTTTTACTTAAGCTTATTTATTGCTTAATTAAACTCGGAGATCTACAAGTAGAAGGTGTCATAATTCATAAGCTATTAGTTTTATTTTCATTATTATCTCGACCACACGCAACTAGCGGTCGAAAGTCAACTAGTTAATTGAGTGGCGCCATATTGTTCCTTGTGTGATACGCAATCATTCTTTATTATTTCATTCATAAGTTTTATAAATAGATCTCCAAAATGATCGTTCAATGTCAACCAGGATAATTACAATGTTATATTAAAAAAACTTATAGAGCAAAATTATTGTTTGACTGACCCAGATTTAGAGAACATACCTCAGGCTGTTCTCAATAATCGATTGATTTTCATCTATACTAACATTATGAAGAGGAAAGATTTGTCAGTGTGTTTGTTACGCTTTGTTGCTGAGTTAAACTCAAAAACTACTCGACCGATTTTAAAAATTCTTTCACCAATAGAAATTCGTTATCAGCGAGTAACATAGTCTATTATTTATATATTGTGTTTAGTATATCTATGTAAATTGCACCCGTACGAAGCCTGGGCGGATCGCTAGTCATAAATATAAGTATAACACTGCATTCGGTTCGATTCCTGTGGCGCTAGAACTTACAACTTGCAAAACATTACCGTATAGTCAATTAACAATTTGTCATTTACATGAAAAAAATTAATACAATTACAGATTGTCGATGCGAATGCTTTCTTGACAATGGCGGATTTACCAGTAGGCTTCAGCCTAGGGCGGCAGATTTTACAATCGATCACCATGTTTTTATAAAGCCTAATTTATATTATGGTTATTAGAGGCTAGCAATCATGAATCATTTGGTTCAGTCTTCATTCAGGATTATAAATAATATGGAATTTCAACGTGGGCGGTTACTTTCATTATCTCAATGTATTTCTGAGTCTATGAAATGTGTAGACAGTTACCAGTACACACTAGACATCACATCCCACATTAATTCATCATCAATATTAAAACAGTTAATCAAAAAATTCGGTGTCCTTTGTAAGGTATTGTATGTAAAAAAAACTCTTACTAGTAAGTAGAATTTCTTTATTTTTTAGACAGGTAATAAATTTACATAAAATACTTCATACCGGATTAAAACGCGATTTATTATTTATACCGACTAAAATTGTCAGCAAAGCAAAAATTAGAGGATTGTGTCAAATAATAATTAATTCTTAAAGGACTCTCTAATTTACATAAATATTTGTGAGTTAGTTACATACAAACCGACGAATTTTAACGTCAGCATACAATTATAATAATCATCGTCATCGATTATAAATAGATCGAACTCGTTTGCTTACCGAAAACATTATCAGGAACTAGGCATGAATCATAACTTTTTTATATGTAAGACACACTGTCTTTGAAAAAAGTAAAATATTCAGTACCTAATCAATTTATCTGTTCGATAGTATAGTACCTATGTAAACATTCGTTTTTCAAATATTTAACCCACACACATTTACTTTATATAAGACAAAACTTTATATAAACAGCTACTGTGAAGTTGGCGTATTTTCTAAGCACAAGATATCTTATTCCTAAATAGGTTCTTTCGTATTTGTTATATCATAAATAGTTTCTCTCGCCAATGTAATAGTATGGAGTATTTTAAACTTGTCAGACCTAACAAATTAGGATAATGGATACAGCGCCAATTCAATTATTACCCAAATATAAAGTCCTTGTTATTACCTCAGTTTATACTTTATACAAGTTCGGGTTTATGTTTAGGCCGCGTTATCTGTCATAAGAAATACGTTTTTGACACTTCAATAATTTTTTGACATTAATTTTTTTTTTAGTTAATATACTTTTTTATTTTATAAGTATGTAATACTTTATTTTCAAATTCGGAGTGTATTTTATTCCAGTGCCTCACTATCTGGGTATCCATTTTGCCAGCTTTCACGTATAGAAGTATATTGCAGCCAGCTAAGTTACCTATTAGTACAATTTTATCGAAGTAGATTTTACTTTATTAATCCTTTTGCTGGTATTGCTTAAATATGTCCTGGCCTCCAAAAAGTCTTCTACTCGCTTTTATCTTCTTTTACTTTATACTTTTAATTTTAATATAATATGTTTAATTTATCTACAATATATATACATAAAATCTGCATTAAATGCTTGAAACATTTTAACCTTCTTGTTTGTGGCTTACCTATAGATATTTCAAGATTTGGGTGCGTCTTAGAATTCCATACATAACATAATGAATACGTAAGTAAGATGGTATGCGATGGTACGTCACGCATCATTGACTTCTGTCAGGTCAACATTAAAACGTAGGTATATATAACGTATGGAAAGTTAATTTTCAAATCATTCGCACAATATGTAGTAAGCTTATTTTGGCAAATGATAAATATACTACGTCTTGCATACAATATCTTCTTTTTAGCTAAAAGACGTGAAATAGTTCAAAATCAATTTTTAGCGCATGTCCTAGAAAAACGAAATTCATAGTACTTACCTACATTCTTATCACGATTTAATAATCGGTGGATATACTGAGCTTATCAGTGTAAATCGGGTAAATTGCTACCTACACTGCTTCTCTACTGAGAAAGATCTCTACTATACCAAAAATATGCATTGCATAGAAGTCATAAGCCAGCTAAGGTCTATACCTTGCTACTAAGCTCTATAGCTAGTCTACTGGATCAACTACGATGAGTGGCATCTACAATATAACATAGACAACGAAATAGGTTAGTATCGGGGGCAGTTTCAGCATGGAATACAGTTCGACAATTTGGTAAATTAATGAAGACTTATATAGGTATAATGGTCAAGTGAAGACTACCATCACAGGCGAAAAGTGAATGGGAGAGTTCTAAGTTTCATAAGGCGAGAACGCATCTATTTATATATTTTAAACGCATCTAAGACCCTTGAGTCACGGATGTCAATGGGCGGTGGTGATTACTTATCATCAGGTAGCCCACTCATTTGTCCGCTATGAAATAAAAAAGAAGAGAAAAGAAAACTAACTTTTAATCATCGTGATAATGTTTCATTAACAAGTTAGACATAACTATGGTTACCCAACTGTCAACACGGTGCTGACAATGTGTGCATTATCTCTTAACACCGCAGAGCTAACCTTGGTATCGACACGCAATTTTAACTAGGTAATAAGTGCATAATATGCTATGGACGAAGTATTTTATGAGGGTAGTACTTATAATGCCTGGGCATTCTGAATATTTATCAAAGTAGCCGGTCGTTATGAATATTGCTTTGCAATGATTGTTGGACGAAATGACAATTAACTTACATAGCTAAACAAAAATACTATAATTTATGTCGAAAACTAAAAAACATTATAAAACATGTTTTTTTATTATCCTGCCCCGTGATAGACATTATTTAAACTCATATTGGGCATTTTTGAAAATGTCTGGGCATTATGTACAATATCATTTCATCTCTTGGTCCATGACTATATTAATTATTAAAACAATAAATTGACTTAGTTTAGATTGACAGGTTCTTTACATGGTATTGGGTATAATTTCCGTTATTCTCTATATTTTCAAACTAACAGGAATTCAAGAAAAATGCCTACTCATTTCTCAAATGCGGATTACATACTTCCAAAACCTCTGGCGGTGCAAATGTCTTCCAGCTTAGGAATCGCGTACCTACTATCAAGGCGGAGATACATCTGTTCAACCTATTTTCATAAAAAGTAACTATCTACCTCTAATATAAGTAAAAGTATACAAACAAAAACAGTTCCACTTCAAACCCTCTGGGAGAAAGATGCACAAGTCAAATACAATAATAGAGCAAGAGGCGCTATGTTTTAGGTATGTCAAAAAGAAACTTTTTATGTAGACATGAAAAGCTATAAAATATTTCTACTTTATGTTGATATCTAGATAATTAAATACGGGAAATGACAGCATTTAAAAAAGAAAAACGATTAATTAACCGTGAGAAAATTTGTATATTTCAAAAAGATTAGCTGTTGGTACACGTTTTTAATGGGACTGTTAGTATTTCCGGAATACACTTAAATTGAAAATTATCTATCAACAATACCGGCTACTTGTTGATACCTACTAGTAATCGATGTTGGCTGGAGGAGGAAAAAGGATAATATATCTAAAATGTCCTAGGCTTGTGCAAACCCAAGCCGTAGCGATAAGGTAATATTACATATTACGTATTATTAAACATTTAGCTTCATACAATATTTACTACGTTTTATCTGTAGTACTTAGAGCTAAAAAATATATCTTATTATATTTTTATTAAGGAATTGTAATGTATTGTATTTTAATGCCTGGGGCTTGTGATAATTAATTATTTAAATTAATCAAATTCATCAAACTTCGGAACATTTGTCTATATATCTGTCAACAGTATAGACAATTGCGAATGAAATGCATTATATTAAGAAAACAAACTTGGATTCGCATAAAATCTTACGTGAACTCGGAATCGCGTTTATTTCGGGAAACCGCCTGGAGCCGCTCCAAAAGCGAAAACATAATCAGAACCCGGTCACTTTCCTCGCTGACTCAACCACAAAGTGAGTAACAACTCACTTTCCTGGCGTATTTGCTCAGCAAGAAGTTAGCGGAGGCGATTCAAGGGAATCGATTCATTTCAGTAGTTACTGTTCCAACTAATTTTAGTTTTTCGTGGGAATAGGGAAATTAATCAGCCGTCATCAGAACACATAAGTTTCATACACATAATATGAAATCCATCCATAACTTTTTTGGTCTGACTTCCATTACAATATATGAAAGCTATTGTAATATATGTATAATACCTATACATATAATCATAGAAAATCACGGTCAAACGACAAATTAATCGACATCAATGAAATCCAAATAAACTCGAATCTCTCTAGTTTTGAATTTGCCAGGACATAGCTAACGTTTAATTTAGATCCGTATGTAAAATAAATATTTGAGTACTGCTGACAGTACATTGTACACTATAATAATGTGAAATAAAATTTACGTCCGAGACAAAATTATGTCTTGTTTATTAATTAGAAAACACTTGTAAATTAGAATTATTCTCAAAATATATACATATAGATTATTATTGATAATCATACATATTATCTGGGTTCTAGGTACACCATGTATTAACATTTAACAAAGGTAGCATACAAACGGCCGCGGCGGAGACAGGTAAAAATAAGATCTGTTATTATAATTCATTATCAAGAATTCTGTATTTAATTCTATATATTTGTTAGGTATTTACTATTTTATTACAAATTAAACATGGTTTAACACTTTGTACTCATTATTATTCTACCTTGGTCTACAACTGTTTCATCGTATATTCTCTAACACAGGCACCTATAGCTATGTATATCATTATAATTAAATCAAATAAACAACACTGGTGGCATTAAATCCTTGACAACAATCAATGCACATTAGATCATCGCGGAAAACCTGTCTCATTCAAAATGTGTACATTTTTATTAAATACAAGAATCTTAAAAATTACATTTATGCATTCTGCTACCCTTCTTTTATCACCCCTCTTAATTTCTGGTAAAAATATTTAGTGAAGCGTTATTTTGATTCTACTCTTTTATTATATGTATAGATTGTAATTTTTAATTAATGAGAGGTACCTAATAAGGCGTTGCAATTACGAAGGTATCGTTTCCATGACTGCTGAATCTGTTAAATCAATATCAGTTTGTTTACTTTAGCTTTTAAATACATACAGATTAATGACATGTTTTGTTATGTTCTGAGAACCACACATCGATAACTAGAAACGTGTACATACGCGTTCGAATAATTAACATATGCACACTATTTTATCATCTCTTGGTAAGCAATAGGTACGTTTAAACTACTCATTAGTCGTTAGTTTTTTTAATAAATCCAGTTAGATTTTCAATCCTATATGAATATTGAGATTCTAATAACAAAGAGATTAAAATATAGCTTGTAGTAATTAGCAGAATGCTCATGTAAGACAGCTCAAAATGTCTTTAAATGAGTTTGTCGATTGGTTCCGGTATGATAAGGGGATTAATTCGTTCCGGTGACTGAGCAAGTTTCTGTTTATTGGTTTATTTAGCTAAAGTTATAATAATTTTACCTTTCCGAAAAATCTTTCTCTTGCAGATGCCATGCTCTCGCTGCGAGGTGACTCGCTTTCTGATGTTTCTGTAGGAATAGGCTGCGTCATTGTTGGATCTTCGGATGTTATGACCTCTTCTTTTGACACAGTTGTTGTGATATTTACTGGTGGGTTCGCGTTCGTTTTCTGCAAACTCTGTTGCGCTTCTGTTTTGTTTCCACCACCTGTACTACCGTTAGCCTTTTGACTAGCCGTTTGCTTTTTCTTGTTTTTCTTTTTGTTTTTCGGTTTTTTAGGTTTGCCTTCACGAAGAAGATCACTAGCGCAGCACTGCACATTACCCATGTCGACTTTCGAGCATATCGCGGTTGCTCGGTTGGCGGGAATCGTTCGGTCGTTCGTTCGAGGCGCGTCGGCGTCGTCGGCGCCGGCACTCAGAATGAAATTTTCGTATACAGAGCGTCGCGAAGCGCTCCCGCCTCCAATATTTTCCCCGAAAAACTTGGATCCGCGTTTACCGCCAATTACGCGGATGGCGTCCGCGAAGGATCGCACCCGAAAGCCGAAGCGCGTGCCGGCCGCGCTGGCGTCATCGCTCGCCCCGGCCCCCGCCCCGCAAGGTCAAGACACTTATTGTTCTTTCTGGTCAACCAAACACTCCAACAGACTACTAAGAATAACACCTGTGCGAGACCTGAGCCATTAGAATCAACATAAAATCTCAAATCGCAACGTAACGCGGACGCTGTCAGTTAAATGAATCGATCACTACTTGTTTACACTCAGGCTGCTAGGGCGACGACGCTTAATATTGTGTATAACTGATGTCAAGTGTGAATTTATAAGGTGTCTATATCCAGCTTGATAAGCGCGATTCAAAATGGAAATTATTATGCTAGCATGCAGTCTGGTTGCTCGCTAACCGTTGTCAAGAATCAAGTAACGCACGTGCGATGCAACGACATACATTCACATATATATAATAGGTATACCTTGCATGCCGAAAAGCAGTAAGTATTATATAATACATAAATATAAAAATTATGTATATAACGAGTATAGTGAAACTCTACATAGAGTCACGTCGCGGTCGTTAGTAATTCAATTTGTTTAAATATGCGAGCTTGTAAATAAAATGTATGTTTTTGTAGTATCACAATGTGTAGTAAGTCATTTCTATTATTTTCAGATTCTTATTGTCCTCTAGATTCTGTGTGATGTATTTTTTTTGCAATATCTTTTAATTGTTAGATAATGATTAATTTAAGGATAGATTTCTTAAAATTTTAAATATACTCAAAGGCATCCCTTTGAATTGTAAGAAATATAATACCACTGTTTGTGAGAGATTTAAAAACATTTAGGTCGCCTCGACGCTCGAATGTCGCAATGTCTGATGAGCCGGTGTAATCTGGGGCAAACAGCTCGTCACACAAGCTTTAAGCTTTCA
This sequence comes from Anthocharis cardamines, assembly GCA_905404175.1. NCBI lineage: Eukaryota > Metazoa > Arthropoda > Insecta > Lepidoptera > Pieridae > Anthocharis > Anthocharis cardamines. The sequence goes on from FR989954.1 coordinate 5,345,523, forward strand.
GTCTACCTCACACTGTAACCGGCAAAATAAATCAAAATGTCGATGAACTATTTTTGATATACAAGCGACGAATATCTTTCTGCTAGAATGTCAACTAATTTTATTATTAACTTACTCGTAGAGAATTTTGAACTTTTTCGGTAGACATGAAAACTGTATTTTCAATTTTTCACTAGTGTGTCATCCATAAACGGTCGAAATTCTAATATTTCCCTCGCTATAATGACCAGAAAATATGTTTATATTGGTTGGTAAGTAAATATACGTATGACCAAGTGAGGTTCAAACATGCAAGTTTTGAATGAAAGCAGGTGAACTATCATTCTGCCGATCCTATCGAAAGCTTTTACTTGGTAGTGACAGTTCTTTGCAAACCACTGCTAACTTATAGGAATTTTTTCTCAAGAATAACAACCATTCAAGCGAGTTAATTATTATTATTACGACATGCTACCTTAATTTAAAAATAATTGTGAGACATTATTAAATAAAATTATTTATCAAAACTTACCTATCTCAAGGTAATCTGTATGTAAAAAAGCTGTAATATATAACGTACAACTAATAAATATCACTTGCGAATTTTGGTATAATAATTCAATTTAGTACACGACGATAACCTTTATTAGGATATAATATGTGTTACACTTTGGTTAATCGAGACAAGTACCTACCTATTATCTATACTTCTATACTAATATTATAAAGAGGAAAGATTTGTATTTTTGTATGTTAGGAATAAACTCAAAAACAACTGGACCGATTTTAAAAATTCTTTCACCAATAGAAAGCTACATTATCAGGAAGTAACATAGACTATTTTTTGTGTATAGTCTACATTGCACCCGTGTGAAGCCGGGGCGCGTTGCTAGTACTAAATAAATACGAATACGAAACTGTAACTGTGCCTCAATTCGATTCGGCGTATTTATTGATAGAGCTGTGGAAACATTAGGATCTTTAGGGGCAATGGATTTGCACAGAATTTTATATAAATGTACATATCCGTTAAACATGGACCTGATATTAGGATATTAGGCATCCGACATCAATCGCTTGTATCTTTTGGTAAGTTGTCCTCTAAAGTGAGAAGCTGAAGTATAGTAATAAAGAGAGATATGAAGAATTCTTGAAGATTTTATTGTAGTTGTACGTTCGTTTTATTGTAATATAATTGATTAGCTTGTATTTAATTTGTATTATTCAAATTTTAGGAAAGACATTAAAGATAAATAATAATTAATTTACCATTTTGAGATTCAGATTTTAACATGTAGGATTAGGGTCTTGTTGGCCTGAAGGGCTCTATATATTATGACCTATAATATCATTTTAAAATTATAATAGTTTACTCACCGTGTCTGTGTCGCTTTCAGCAGCTGCGATGCTGGCACCCTTGTTTAGTAAGAACTCGGCATCACTCATTTCCTTTTCAATGTCATGTATTTCCGTTTCGAGAGGAGGCGAGATTTGTAACTCTTCTAAGCTTAATTCGGTAGTTGTGATCGGTGACACTTGTGAAGGAATTTTTACTACCAATGGTCGGAAATTAAAGTGTCGTATCCCTAAAAATAAGCAAGTGACAATACGGTTATTTAATTGCAAAAAAAATAAAAATTGAATTAGGCGTTGCCCCTTTTGGTTCAGTATGTAATTAACTGGCGTTTCAAAAGACGAGAAGTATTCAATAGAATCTAAATAATATACTAATTACTAACCTTTACCTTTCTCCTTCAGGGGGTTCCTTGTTATTCGTGTAGCTTGTTTGGGCTGTATAGGTTTAATTTTAACCTTTTGGAGCCCACTTCCTGGTAATAGTGTTGTTAAAACCCTCTTAGGCTCTTCAACGTCCGAAATCTTTTCAAACTGTCGAAAAGTTTCATCAATATCTGCGTCTATATCCAGAAAGCTATCGTCAAGCTGTTCGAAATTTTCATGATCTGAATCTATTTCACTTCTAGAACTGTAAAACTTTGGTTGGAACAGTGATCCCGGCTTTTCTCTCGGACTGGATTTTTGTTCGGGAGAGGAAAAACTTCTCATGACGTACTTATTTTGATTTGTCTGAGGATCTTGTTCGTTTTCCGATGCTGGAGAAGAGTAACTGCGCGGTAAATTACTTTTCGCTCGTTGCATCTTTCGTTGCTGTTGTTGATTCGTTCTAGTCGCAATCAAACTTCTTCCACTGCCAGGGCTATGCATTGATGCATCTTTTCGACGCATAACTTCGGTTACACTATAACACCGTCTATATCACTAAGAAACACGTGGTCTACTGAGACTGGTAATTAATGTCCACCTACAAGTTACTTTAATGTGTCATGTATTCATTTCAAGATCGAATTACGGTATTAAATAACAAGGACGGGTCGGCATACTGATATATTATATGATAAGCAACGTTGAGCACATCTCAGTCACGGATCTTGCACCATCACATTGTAAATACAGGTCCATTACAAACACTAGCCTAATATCCAATGAGCTGCTTATGACCCAAATTTCTGTTTTACATGAAGGTGAACACGAGAGTTGTAAAGCTTACGAGTGAATGGCATGCAATGTCAGACCTCTGAACGTAGTTACTACGGTTGAAGAAGCGTAGGTTTAAGTACTATAGGTAGACAACTTTCTCTTTAGCGGTGCTTACGACGATAATTCAAAGTTAAAGAATGGTGGTTGCATGAGCTTAAAATTTTATTAATTTTCTTAATATCAGAAATTTTACTGCATTTTATTGAAAGTTACTTTAAAATATTAGAGCCCTTTTAAAACCTATTATATCTACCTAAGCTATTTCTTGTTGTTCTTGAAACCGTACCCGTTCTTGACGTCGTACCCGCTGGGATCTAAATGTAACTTGGCGAGCTATCAATGTAGCCTTGGGTTTATTAACTAATCAGAAGCAACCTTCACTACTTCTAATTGCTATTTGTGATGATGGTGCCATTGGTGAAGCTAATAAGCTAATATTAAAGTTATAAAATTTTTACATTTATATATAAAATTTTTATATTAACATTGTTGAATACTTACTTCAGTTTGTTTTTCGTTTTACACTCTTTGGAAGCTAAGCCGGTTAAGCCTCTTCCGTTTTGTAAAATTCCAGAATAGTTTAAATAATATGCTCCAAATAAGAAAGAATGAGGTACTACCAGGTATACATAAATATAATACGAAACTGGAGTTTGGTTACTAGGTTGAACCACAACTGATATTGGTTGAAATTAAGAATAAGAATAGATTTATTAGGCACAAATCAAACAAACAATGAGAAGATATAAAAATACAAAATCAGTTAAAGATAAAAAAGAAAAATTTGTTTGCTAGCTACCTTATTGGTGAGGTTACTCAGCCTGTGCTATATCAATACTCTTGGCATAGCACTGGTTTTCAGAACCTCACCAATGTTGAGGCATCAGTTAAAAATGACAAAAGGTACAGTAAAACTTAACTTATTATGTTTTTGTAATTAAAATTTCATAAGTTCGTAGACATTGGCGCCACCTTACTGTATACTAATATAATCTTTGCCATCTTAACAGGACTTCTATCATCTATGAATCTCTGAGAAACAATCACAGAACAGAAGTAAGTTTTCTTGTTCCATGGAAACAATATACAGAAGTGTCAAAAACTGCTTTCTGAATTATACTATAAAATATATGAAATGAAATATCCTATTATAGCACTTATTCCGTCTGCACTGAATAACTTAGGAAAGCACTTACTATACAAATAATATTAACACTTTCCAATTTGCAGTGTCATGAAGAGCATAATAATGTTCCAAATAGACAAGAGAACATTGATTTATATTGAAGAATACGAAGATGATATTTTCAAATGTAGCTTTTAGCAGGATTTAGCACTTGGAAAAAATTACGTGATGTTAAGAATTAATAGAATACGGAACGCAGCCAAGAAATACTTTTGGTGCGTCAGACTTCAAAGTCAGCTGTCAAATCATAGAGTTCTAAGCAAGGACTTTATATATATAACAGGACTGAGTACTCGCAGCCTGATAACGAGCCGAGCAGGACGTTTAGTACGGAGGAGGTGTGTCACTTTCTAATAGGGTGACCACAATATTTTTGTTACGTGGGGCTTGTAATTATTATAATATTTGTAATCACAAATCGGGAACAAACCTACAGAAACCAAGATTTAAATAACATTTTGTAAGCTAAGAAAGGCTACTATATCACATTTATTTTATTTTTTTGGAGGTGTTCACTCTATAATAACCCCATAAAAATGCCTAAAATATAATATAAACATATCCATTATAAATATTATTAATAACAAAGCTTGGTATGAAAAATAATATATTCCCCTGTAAGTCTACCATCACTAGAATCATTTCACAATTTTAAAAAAGTCTACTTTTTTCATATTTTGTTAAATATTTCTACAACAACTTGGTTTTTGTCCAAAATAAGTATACATATAAACTCCTCAAAACGACGGTATAGTCATGAATAGACTTTTCCATTGGGGGCAGATTGCCTGTGCTTAACCGGCTAGCCACTAGACCCTTAATTTTAAGTATGGATTATATAACAAATTCAAATAAAAGAAACGGTATTCATTGAATTTATTTTTTTCTTAAGTAATTAGATTTTGATTTTGATAGAATATTCTTAATTGAAATATGAATTACTTAATGCCTTCATTAACTGCAACTTATGGGTTCCTCATTACATTGAAGAGGATGTGGAGGGCAAAATAATTTAAGTTTTGTAAAAATAAATGCTTTAGTATCATCAAAATCTTATTTTTGATAGTATTTCTGAATCAGGAATACATTGTTCGACGGGTTGTAACGGGGCCTTACTCAGTACTCTTATCTGCTTATTTTGTGCCTGCAACAAAATAATAATATAACTTCATGAATTTTATACATTTACTCGAAAAGTAGACTTTTCTGTGTTTTGCGTGCAGAAAGTTATATTAATATATGTAAGTAGGTAAGTGTCCATCAGCTAATAATGGGCTTACCGTAAAAACAGACGGTATTGCGGCTTTCAATAACTGTTGGGAATTAGCTGTACTAAAGTGAAGGCTACATACAACGGAGCTTTAAGTAATCTTTTATGACATCAGAACAACATTTAGCCATATTTTTTCTGGTTTTCATTCTTCGGAAAACTGTCAAAGAAATAAAAATAATAATACGTCATGGCATATGATAACACCAGGGATAACGGACCCTTTTTTCAAGTTGGTTAAACAAATTAAATGAATGGCTTTGCACCTTATTTTTTTTATTTGGTTTACATAACTAATAACAATATTACACGCTGATGATAGCAATCGTAGGTATAATCATAAGACACTCCGACCAACTAATCGTGAAATCCCGCATGATATGGTTACCCTATTTGTTATAAATCTAAAATTACCTTTTTTCGGCTTACCTGTAAAATATTATGCTGCAAACATCATAGCATTCACTTTTATAAAATTGTACACAACACTTTTTCAATTGTACACAACCATTTCTTCGAAGAAACCTTACTAAATTACGAAAAATAAATAAAAACAACTATTATGACATTACATCGCATAAATGCAATGACATGCCATGACACATCAGTCATCAAATGATTGATTGACATTGATTAATTTCTATCGCTTGACATGTGTTAGAAAGAGCTAAACAGCCTCCGTACTAGATATCTCGCTCGGCTCGTTTTGCCTCTGTCAATGTTGGAAGCCAAAATTGAGTCTTAATACCTATACCTTAAGATGTGTTTTTGTAATTTTAAATTTTGGCAGTGCTCAGTCCTGTTATATATATAAAGTCCTTGGTTCTAAGTTCTTATCAAATGTCAATTGTCAATTTGTCAATGGTTATAATTTAGGAAAACATAAGTTGTGTGATTGAGGCTAATGTATTATTTAAACTTGATTTAATTGTACAATAACGAGAATTGAGTTTGTAATACGTAATAAGGTATATCTAAACAGAAATTGATACACATCACATAAGAAACTTCCTAAAAGACATTTATTGAACTAAAAGTCATATTGATATTATAATGTAAGCTTAGAAAACAGTTTTAAAAATGTGTGAAGTTGTTGATTATTACAACATATTGGAATGCGATAGAACCGCTAGTTACGACGAGTTGAAAAAGAATTATCAGCGACTTGCTTTGTTGTTTCACCCAGACAAAAAGGATAGCAGCGCAAGTGACGAGAATTTTTTATTAATACAGAAGGCATGGTCCGTTCTTAGGGACCCAGAAAGCCGTAAGCAATTCGACGCATTGTTAGTATGTCACGATCATTCTAATCTCTTATTGTATGAAACTATTTCACTTTCTGATATGACTTTTGATATATCTGATGGTGCTTATATTTACCCTTGCCGGTGTAGTGGTCTATATTATTTAGAGACAAGTGATGCTACACCTCCTACTGTTATTGTTGGCTGTAATGAGTGTTCGTTTTCAATTCAAGTGAATATACCTTAATAATATATTTTTGTTTATATTCATTGTTAATTATTATATAACATGTCAATACTTGTAGATAGCTAGAGCTTTTTTTTGATGATGATAAAGGGGATACTTTGAAGTAGACTTAAATATATGAATTATCTAATGAATAGCATGCAATTTTATTGTTATTATATTAAGTTTATAAAACTTAGAAAGCCTACATTAATACAAATAGTATTAAATTTGTATTTTAAAGTTTTTATGTTATGTTGTATGTTTGTTATAGCATAATATTAGCCTTGTTATTGTGAATAGTGCTCTGCTAGCATTAGAGGGTCTGTGTTCTCCTGAGGAAATAAAACAATGTATTAGTCAGGCAGAGTACAGAATCTAATTGCCTGTACATAAAAAAATATATTAAAAACATAAAAAACAGAGATAAATGTCTATGACCCAGACATAATCATAAGTCATGCAGAATTTACTATAATTTTTCTCATTTCTCAGAATAAAAAGTAAAATGCTGTTTTCTTACCTAATGTTCAAATATACTAAATTTCAATAAAATCAGTTCAGTAATAATGCCACTGATGGTTAAAATATGTATTTATATGGGTTTGTAGAATGACATGAATATAAGTATATTAGAGATGGTCATATTATAATGTATATCTCTTTTTTTTATTGAATACATAATTGATTCTACACAAGCAAGACCCATTTCATACATATTATTTATTAAAATAATGAAATCTCAACATGATTTACACCAATGAAAATAAAGAACAAACTTTTCATGTACTTTATTAGATTAACAAAAAACTTCAAGCTTCCAAAGTAAATTATTATGGCAATTGAATTAAAAGTGTGCTTTTAAACATTTACACTCAAAATCTGTTATGACGACTTTGAAGGGACTACTCATATTTGGTCGTAAAAACCAGTGATGTTTTGAAGGTACAAAGTACAGTCGGGACCTTTGACTTTGGTTGGTATAACTGTATTAATTGAAGCCATTGTTTCTATGTTATTTAATTACACAAAAGTTTATTTGATAGTATGTAATTGTTGAAGTTATGTATTATCTTAATTGTAAAGTATACAGTTCAAATTAATATTAAGTGCCAACCAGTCTTAAACAGTTTAAAGATTTGTACTGCTGCAAAATATAATGATTTTGTTATAGCTTAAAATACAAGAATTTGCTATGCTACAACACATAACAAACTGTTAATACTTTCATACATACAATAAAAAATACTTGTCACAGAATGATTGCCATATTATTTGTCATTCACATTTCACTCATTGAGATTACACCATCCACATAGGGTAAAACACCTGATGCCAGCCAGGCACTGGTAATCGGCGATGTACGAATGCGAAGAGTACGACAGATATCTTTCGTGCTCTTCCCACTCGTATGAAAGATAGGCAGAGGCCGACTACTGGGCGATATTGTTAAAAGGTTGAGCACTGGGTGTTTTACCCTATACTAAAATACACGCATCAGCAAACTGAAACAATCTTTTATAACATTATAACTAAAATAATATTATGTACATATTTTGGTAGGTATGCTTCAATAAAGCTTCAAAAAAAAATGTTAACTTTTGTAACAATACTAAACTCATTTTACAATAATGCAACAATATGTGCAAAATGATGTTATTTATTCTTAATAAATAATATAACAATGCTACTACTTTTTAAATCTGTAAGCTCGATAATTAGACTTAATACACATATAATAAATTATTATCAATCATTTTCTGTAGACTGCATATGTTGCAAACTAGGATGTCCTCTGTTTGCTGCCGTGCATGGTGTTTGTATATGACCAGGGCCCCGGAGAGATCCATCCAGACGTGTGGCCAGATTAGACTTCCCCCGAAGGAAGCTACAAACATCATTAGGCTTTATATCAACCTACCCTTAGAATAAAATCACTTATGTATAATGTCTTCTTTACCCTCAATTAATTCTTAACAGAAATAAACTACATGTACTATAAATTGACTGTTATTTTCGAAAATATTTTTTTTCTAAAATTTTGATTTTACAAACTTCTTAATACAAAAAAGCGTTTTGTTACTTTAATTTATATAAAGGCAGTGCCAGTATATTTCAAAGCAAAGTATAGACAGCGTCCGGGACGTGTCGTTTTTTTTAAACAAAGTATTTTTACTGCACATAAAAATTACAAAACCCAACCTAACATTAAAATAATTTATCCCATATCTAATATGCTAGCCATATTGAGACATCAGTTGTCCAGTAATTTTATCGCGTTTTAATCCGGTTAAAGCTTTTTTATTTATCCGCAGGATATTGCGTTAATAAAATAAAAAATGGTTGCAGTTTCTATTGGCAAAAATAATATAATTTTATTGCACACCTTTCCAATTTCTCGACACATGCATCCTGATAATCATGTATCCACCTCACACCATTGAAATGGCAAACTGCCCGCATGTCTTCAGGTAACTCTTCTGTTTCGGGCCATTCAAAGTTGTCGATAATTGGTACAATATTGCACTGTGACTGCAACGCTGCGACAATTTCCTGTAAATAAAGTAGAAATATAATGTAAGATAATACATTAAACAAATAACACTAATATTGAGGTTGAAATAAAAAGTTTAGTACCCGGTGCAGCCAGTCTTTCTGTTCATTATCATGTTTGCACTTATCCAAAGCGTTTGGCGTAAGGACCAACAAGAAGTGTTTAGCCTGTCGGATGCTTTGAAGTAAATTCTCGAATTTTCCCGCCTCTAGTCTTTCCACATCAATAAAAATCGTAAAACCTCTTAAATTCAAATGGACTTTAAGCAAACTCGCTAATTGTGATCCGTTAGATCTTCTATAACTAATAAATACGTCCAGATTCTTAACCATTTTGTCTTCTTCAATACTTGGTAAACGACTTTCATAATCTGTAATAAAAATAGTTTATCATCTACTAATTTTTTCGTGTTTAATACAAATAATTGTAACATTCAGAAATTGTAAACTTCTTGATAATGTTTCATGCTCTAGCTAGAGAACGTAGTCGATATAACGTTCGAAAATTATCCTTTTTTACATAGGTATATCATGAGTTGCATTGAACTGCAAAGGGGAAACAGATATTGTTAAAAAGCGATATTATTAAAAAAAAAATATTATTAAAACAAACAACACCAATTATTTTGTATAATTGTTATACATTTTACTGATAACTAAAATTACCTCTAATTGCATTTAATATTCTTAATCTATGTATACTGTTCTTTATAAAGCATTCATTTTCAAGCTGTTCATCACTTAAACCAAAAATAGATTCTTTGTCTACGCCAGCATTTAACATTGAATAAGTATAAATGGTATATTCGGGACCAATGCTTTGTAAGAATTCATGAAGACTGCAAGTATCTCGCAGGCTATAATCAGCCATTTTCTTTAATTGTTGTAATTCTCTTGCGAACCTGAAATTAACTTATTATTTTAATATGAATATAATCGAGAATCGGTAGTAACATTTTTACATCTCTGCATATAAATATATTTACCTTTTACGCTTGATTCCGTTATCCAAACCTATGTCTTCTTTTAAATTCTCTTCGGTTATTTGTAATAGTAGATCACCGTCTACTCTGCTCTCGTAAAAATCATTTGCGTAGTCAGCAAATCCAATTTGTTTTACCCATTCTTGTACATCTTCAATGGACCAGAGGGGCACTTGCTGTGACAATTTGTGCGGTACTTCTTCCCCAATCAGCCTCAATGCTTGGGCAGCGTATTTAGAAGCAACAGCGTTAGGGCAGCTGGCGACTTTTTTCAAAGGTTCTATCGCACCTATTTCTCTGAATATTTCTGTATTACATTGTTGCTTTTTAATTCCTGCCTCCATACAAAAATGGAAAGCCGCTAAGTTTCTTGCCTCCTCTTTCTTCGAACTCAAAACAGGGACTAATTTTTGTAACCAGTTTTTACTTTGTCCATGAGCATGAGAATGGTTTGATCTAGCAAACTCTGATGGATTATGAGATGTAACAAATGGCTCTACTAATTCCAATGTGCCTGATTTTAAAACAGCTGCTTCAATTTCTTTATTGGCAACTAAAACAGCGATAGCCAAACAAGCGTAGTACTTTATGTTGTCGTCGTGGTGAAACGCCAAAGGAAATAACCACATAGGCACTTTTCTTTTGATCATTGCTTCCTGATTTTCAGCACCACCATAAAGCGATAGATTAGCAAGGGCCGTCGCACAGTGCCGTAAAGTCTCTATATCGTTTTTTCTACATTCAAATAAAACGGCATCTAAACCTCCTAATTTAATGACATCACTACACGTTCCTTCACTGTGTTTAAATAAATGTTCCAGTATTCCCGTACCAACTCTCGAGTAATCTACTAAATTTGCATTTTTCGTACATACACATGCCACATTTACAACTTTTTCTAACCCATTTTTAACAACATATTCTCTGTTTTCCGTTGTAAGACATTGTTCAAGAATGTTTGCTGAAGCGAATTGCAACTCTGGATTTTTAGACTCCATACAATTTTCCATTAGTACATCAAGGCCGCCCGAGGTTCGCAATGTATTACACAGTGAATTCCCTAATTCGTGACCGTATGTGGATACAGCCCACGCTCTTCTTAACATCTCATTTATTTTGTTAAAGAGCAACGATGTCTTATTATTGTCCATTTGTTCATTTTTAATGGCTGAAATAAAAGCATTCATTCTGTTTGAATATTTCTGGATAGCTGCTTCGATATCTTTCTGGCTTGAATGGTTGTTTAATTCTCCTAAATCGTCAAAGTTTAAATTCAGTAAATCATGCGCCTTCGATTTGCTTGTTCCGTTTATAAATTCATCTATCTGCAACATTAAAATATGTATATATTTTTTTACCTAACATATTTAAATTAACAGATTCAACTAAAGAAGAGTTTAATTAGTAACACATTTTACCTGAGAAGAAAGCAATGTTGATTTAGAAGAAATATTTTTGCTAGATAACGTCATATTTGAGTGTGCTACACTTGAATGTTCCTTGTGACTAAAAATTCCACTGGAGCTAACTGTTTGTCGCGCTTGTGATGTAGCTGTTCCTGATCTTTCAGCGCTGAAAGCATCTGTGTGTAATCGAGAGCTACAGGATGACATGTTATTTGCTTCTTTAGTATTCATTTCTGCAGTCTGAAGCGTCCGTCTCTCCTATAATAGAAATAAGAAGCAAATGAGTTTCATCACCTTCTTTAATTCACAATATTTAGCTTAAACTATTTGAAAATATTTTTACTGGTATTATTATACGCAAATTAGGTCTCGCTCGTCGCTTCGAATACATTTTTGCACTTATACACTATACTTTGTGGAATTTGATTGAGTCTGTTTTTATTTGCATCAAAAGATACTGCGCGTCATAGCTCCGATTATATACTGACTAATAACTAGGTATGTTCAATTGGATATAGGCAAATCGCGTGGGGATATGAAGAGATATTTTAAAGATTGTGTATACAAATTGCTATTATAGAAGGCAGATGAAAGTACTTATAAATGCTCCAGGCAAGAAAAAAGAGATTTAATTTTTGTTACACGAGAGTGAGAGATAAATAAAGTTATTGGCTAACTTAAAAGGATAAGTAACTGCCGAAAAGCTGGAAGAACAGTATACATGAGTATATATTAATGGTCTAGTGCTAAAAAGGACTATGTCAACAATAATTATTTTAACAATTACTAAGCATTAAAAGAAAGAACAAGCATTAATAAAATCATTTTAATGATTATTTTAATCAGAAAGCGCATTCGAAGTTGACCTTTTTACGAAATATTTTGAATCCCTCATTTCTTACTAAAACTTTAGCCCTTTAAACACCAGATAAAAATTCCTAAAAATCATAACACGGCCATTTATTTACAACTTTTGTTTCTAGCGTTCTATTAATAAGGTTATTTTTATAAGGCAACAAAAATGTATATTCTCACCGAACCAGGAGATCCTCCTCGACGGAGAAACCTTGATGTCCAATTAACTAATTTTGCAGACATCGTGTGACTATTACATTCTTAAAGTCACGTGGTTTTTCAGTGATCGCATTATACATTTAGAGTGTGTTTAAGACAAGGAGCTACAGTAGACTGAAAGCTTTGCTGCGCGGTGGAAAGCTAAGACGTCATTTAGGACTTTATTGATCGATCTATGTCACGCGAGGTCGTGTCCATCGGTAACCTTCGGGTCAAGTTTCCGACCTATCAGAAGCTAACATTATTAAATCTAAATTAATTATATAACAAAAGTATACATACTCGTTGATAAGCTGCATTCTGTTCAGCTGTAAGGGATTCGGCTTGTAAAAGCTTTTTCGTGGCGCCCACTGCACTTTGGTCTGCATATATCACGTCCCCATGTTGTAATTTTCTTGATGTAGAACTATTAGCTGCCGATTTAGATGCATTAAAGGCGTCCGTGACCAGGTTTGTTGAGCTGGCAGTGCTCGATCGCGCTGTGCTATATTTTAAATCATTGGCTGAATTGTTTCCGTTTAAATATTGTTTGTTTTGTGAAATATTATATGGATCTAAGATACGTCTATTATCTCCTAAGCTAGTTATATTACGTTCATATTTATCAAGTGCTTTGTTGTCCTTCGTTTTTTCAGAGTCTAAAATATCTTCCATTGATTTTTTAAACCTGGAACCAATATGTTATGTTACCGAAGTTGCGCATAATGTTCAAATATGGGGCTAACTTATTATTTTTTTACATTTGATGTTGAATAATAGGATATTACGTAAGAAGATTGTCCAGTCAAAACAGAAACGATACCAGACAAATTCTTTGGGGATCTCCGATTTACAATGTAAAAATAAATAAGCAATTGTTAAGAATACAATATTTTATACCTTTGTTCGAATTGTAAGTTAGTATTGCTCAAGCTTTTCATTTCGGATATCGAATTTTTCAGCTCTGATAGATGTGACTTAAGGGAGCTTGCACGTTGTGATGAAGTTTGGAGTCGTTCGTTTGCAGTGGTTTTGTTACCATTTAGGAGTGGCTGAAACATATACTTAATTTAACCTTTGTTATTTTTGCGTTCTTCGTGTTCTACTTCTATAAAGTGTCCAAAACGTTATATCTAATACCTATATAAAATTTCCATGTCACAATGTTAGTTACCTTACTCCTCCGAAACGGCTTTACCGATTTTTACCAAATTTTATATGCGTATTCAGTAGGTCTGAGAATCGGCTACTATCTATTTTTCATACCCCTAAGTGATAAGGGTTGTTCACCCTTAATTTTATTTTTATTTTTGGACGAATTTTTTTGTTTTTATTTTTTTATAATGTGGCATTAAAAATACATACAACCCTAAATTTTTACTTTTTTATCACCAACCCCTACTTTTTTGTAAAAAAAACTAGACCCGTGCGAAGCCGGGGCGGGTTGCTAGTATTATATAAAATGTGCAATACGGTAATATGCTCATTTCACATATTGAAGGAAAGAACTCGTCAATGTGTTAAAATTAACTTTTGAGATATTATAACATACCTGTTCCTTTAAGGGTTTAGAAGAATCATTGTTTATGTTAAAATTACTTCTGTATTGATAGTTATTCTTCTGTGGCAGATCCATGGCAGGATTCGGGGTTTCATCCTGTTTCATATAATTGTTTGAACTTAATGGAACCTGTAAAGTAAATTAATTGCTCTTAAATAAATTAAATATTGATAGACAACTTATTAACACACTATCTTAAAAAGGTAACAATTGCAATTTCTAAGAGCAAATTGTATATATTACAGGTAGGTAGCAGGGACTGAAACCGGTTAATTTTTATTTTCCAAAATACGTGTCTGACTGATATACCATGATATAAGTTACACACTAAATTTACCACAGTATTTTTTTTCAGTAAACATGAATAATAACGAAAGAATATTAACAAAAACCTTTATTATAACGGTATAACTCCCATAGTAAATTAACCGGTATTCAGTCCCTGTTAGTTAGCAAAGAAAATATATTAAATTCCATTTAGATATTTTTTTTTATTTCTTAAAATCAAATATTTGGCACCTTTATATTGCAAGCTAAATAAATAAATATATTCAAGATCTCGCGCACCGATTTAGTAAGAAAGTTAAGATCCTTATCCGCGGATCTTGACAACAAATAATATCCGTATTCGAATCTGTGTCCGCATATAAATTTTTAACGATCCGACACATCACTAATTTCTACCTTTTATAACTTATAAGGCTTCACTAATGACATAGTATGTAGTAAATAATATTATATACATCACTAAAATGTTTGACCGTACAAAATATAATTCTGACTTCTGTCATAGGTTATCTTTTTACACCAGATAGCGCTTAGCATTCTTAGGAAAAGTTAATAACGGGTCTGCTTAAATTAACACACTTGCGTGTAATTTAAATTGAGGTAAACGCTTGATATGTAAATATAAAACAGGAGAAAAGGCAATCTAAAAATGTACTCAGATTATATAATAATAATAAAGTTACTCGTACTTACTGATTGTAAAAAATATAAATTTTTTGTGCACTTCACGTTTTTATATTCTATATTTCGCGCGTTTCGGTTTTAGTCTAAAAGTAAAAAGTAGGGCGACAACGCATCATTGACTGATGTTCAGTAGCTGAGATAACACCTACCATCAAGTGAACGTCATGCTCGTCTGTCGATATCTAACATAAAAAAAAAAAAAAAAATAAGTTTTATACTTATTGAATAGGTAATTATTATAAACAAAATCTATCGAATACTTGTCATTCCGCAAATATTATATTATCTACCTTTCAATACAACATTTGAGAAGTCTCATGGCCTTTTTGATTTAAATACCTAAGTCTTACCTCGTGTTACGCCTACAATGATAATAAACACAATATTATGCTTAGTATTTGTCACTTGATTTTAATGGATTTCACTATACCTACATTTGGTTGAGTTTTAACCGTACAATAACTCTTTATTACCCGAGAGGGGAATCTAACAGCATCGCGCATGATTGTACGGAGTTTGTGTACATGATCATCATAATTCATAAACTACGTCATATCTTTATGACGTTTTAGCCGCTACTGGATTGGATAATGGCCACTGGCACGAGTGAGCGCCGAACAGTATTCACATCCTGAAGCCAGGCAGCTATCGTACCAGGGCCGTAAAATTATCGTATATGGTTCAAAATTATCGTATCGTATCGCATCAGAATAATGACTAGTCGTTGAGCTAGTCGCGTACATATGGCACTAACCTCGGAATACTGAAACGATAATCAAAATTTGAAGGTTTCTTAAAATGATTCTGTCTTTCATTTTCTCTATCAGTGTAATTATCAAATAGTGTATCATAATAGAACTGATCGTACAAGCTGCGTACGACAGTAGTACCGTACCATCGTACGTAGTTATGAAATTATCGCACATTTACGATAATTATCGTACGAACACTGCACTGGCGCCGAACTTGAATAATGAATGTTCAAATCTTATTCTAAATATAAATACTATTATATTTGATATAATATTGTATTCATACCGTCACTGTAGACGGATATTACACTGACAGCTGGTAGGGTATTGTATTGTAATTAGTCTACTATAGGACTTCGGTATTATAAACCCTAGAAACTTCCATTTGAATGGAATACTGTGGCGGATTTACACATTTCTGGCATATTATAGACTATTAAAATTTTGCCACCCTAGCCTCTATTTAATATTGTCTTTGGGATAAATAATTTAAAAAATATAAATAATAAATCGCGTTTTAATCCGGTATACAGTATTTTATTTAAATAGCCTCTATTTTTTTTTAATATTAGAGGAAGCAAACGGTCAAGCTTGTCACCTGATGGTAAGTGACTACCGCCCAAGGACATCCGCAACACCAGAGATTTTGAGAATGTGTTGCCGATATTTAAGGTGAGTACCTATAGGCTTGTTTCTTGAAGGTTCCCAAGTCGTATCGGTTCGGAAAAACCGCCGGCGAGAGCTGCGTGGCCAAGAAAAGTACCTTAAGAATCGCGCAAATCTATAAATGTATATATATATACTCGTATATATATATATATATATATATATATATATATATATATATATATATATATATATATGTGAAAACTATAAATGTATACATTTTCTAAAATACAATGATTGGGATTGTCTTCTACACTTCTCTCTATAAGTCTTACTTTTAGACTATTATCTCTAAGATACACAAAACTGTCTAACTTTTTTTTACTTTTCTAGACTTGATTTAATTAGGATTTAATATAAGAAAAAGAAAATGGGTCCCTAAAGCCGCCTTAAAAATCTGCCGCCCTACTCAGCCTGGTGGTAAATCCACCACTGTTACTAACATACTTAAGTTATTTTAAAAACTTTTTTTTACAAGTTCTTGTCTTTGTAAAAGTGCATTTGGTGACTGAGTTTTAATATGGATGATCTAAATAATTTTCCGTGATAGCATACTATTAAAAGCCTCATGATTCATCACTTCAGCACGTGGGCTCTTATCATAGTGGATAGTACCGCAAGATGGTTGAAGTCAACCGGTATGAGTCATACATCCTATAGCAAACGTACTATTATACATTGGTATTATCGAGGAAAATGTTCTTAAAATAAGAATTGTTCGGGGCTTTTCGAGAGCCTTCGATCTTAAAGAGAGATAATAAATTTAAAAAATGTATGGACTTAAATTGAGCTGTATTCGAATTTGGCACGATTTTTTAACAGATTTCCATATAATTAAGAAATTATTCACGTATTACACCACAGAACAAATATTTATCCTGTTCTTTGTATTAATTTAATACTATTAAACCTATATAACACATAAAAATGTATACAGTATCAATTAGTCCGATTTATAAGAAATAACTTGCAAAGAACCTCAGATTTCAAAATATGTAAGTGATGAAAATTGTGAAAATAAGCATTATTTCTGACTGGCCAGTATTATCTCATGACTGTGTGAACCAGTTACTGCAGCAGGTACTTTAATGCAAAGCTGTTAAGAAAGGTCATTGCTCTCGATTGACGTAATACAAGATTTACTACGTAGTTTTAGTTTATTATCTACCCCTGACATTCGAGAACGTCGTGTTCAATATGACTTCTAATGCAAACGTTAAAATCTACCATTATTTAAATTAACTGCAAGAGATTGCAACATATATAGCCAAAGTTTCCCTCTGGGAAATCCGCAAAAGGTTTGCGAAAAATGCAGTTTATAATCAATATTATAGAGTATAAGGTCGACATTGTTTTCTTACATACATACATACATACATATATATCACGCCTCTTTCTCATTGGGGTAGGCAGAGATCACGGAATTCCATATGCTCCGATCCTTACATACGACTTTCGCTTCTTCTACTTTCATCAATGCTTTCATACACACTCGACGGTTACGAGTACTTTTGATCTGGCCCTTTTGCAGAACGTCCCCGATCTGGGGGCCTAGCACGAACGACTATCGACAAAGTATTCGAATCGTCAAAAAAATTGTATGAAAAATTTCATACAAATGACAGTTAGTCGATACGAATACTCTTTCGATACTTGTTCGTGCTCACCCCCCTGATCGAGGTACGTTCGCCTAGGTCGACCACTCCCGACTCTCCCACTCACACCAGTTTCATAAATCTTTTTCGTTTCCCTACTTTCATCCATCCTTTCTACATGCCCAAACCACCTCAACATACCTTTCTCAATTCTCGTCACTACATCGTCTTTTACCCCGCTTTTACAACGCTCTCGAATTTCGCCATTTCTTAATCTATCTTTCAGAGTTACACCACACATACTTCTCAAGGCCCTCATTTCCATAGCATTTATTCTACTTTCATTGTTTTCTTGATGATTTTAAAATAGATTACAAATTTTGGAACGAAAAATATCGATATGGAAAACCCTTGATGTGTTGATTACGATTTAACGTTTATGCAGTCTATTTACCTATATCATATTTTCGAATACACTAACTTAAAAATAGGTCATCAGAATATCGGTTTATCTGATATTGCAGAGGTATACCTATCACCTACCACCATGTAAGCCTAATGCTTGTCTGTTGTCTATGATATAAAAATTACCTTTCAAGCTTCAAAAAGTACACTTTTGACAAAAAGGCAAAACATTTACAATTAAGGAAAGTTATCTGTGGCAGTCAGATAATATGTTAATGGAACAACAATCACCACCAATACACTCAATTAACTTTACAAATAAACATATTGAAAATTTCTCTATCAAGTAATTTAGGAAGTATTAATGAAAGCAGGCATATTTGAATGATAACAAATAACCGGAAAGTTATATCGATTTAATCAATAAAAATATTTAGACAGAAGATTCTACAGTTGTATTAGTAAATAGTATCTCGACTGGATATCTGCTTAACCCATATATGAGATTTTTCATACAACTGACAGTTTGACGATTCGAATACTTTGTCGATAGTCGTTCGTGCTCACCCCTCAGAACTATACCTTTAAAAAATATAAATATAAAAGACCTACTTCTAGCAAAAACATATCCAAGAATCGAAAGCTAAAATAGTACGTAGATAAGGTCTTATTCGTTTACCAATCAGGTATGGATTAACAGGTTATGCTGTGTAGGTATTCAAGAGGATATTTTTATTATATGTGTTGTTGCTCTGTACCAAAATTCTAGATAAAGATCTTATCATGAACATTGGCTTAGATAATGATTTCATAGGTGATGGGATACAATATGTATTTGGCTATAGTTTTTCGATGTATTTTATTTTTAATCTTACCTTTTTCGGTAAAAAGCTCCGCGGTTTTCCCGTGTACGATGTACTCGTATATGGATACGAATTCATTTTGTCATCCTTTGATACAACCATCATATTATTATAGTGGAGAGATTTAAAAAGTTAAGCATAAACACACAATAATCGCACTGTCCATATTTGGTTAATGTTTGCATTTAAATTACATATGTTTTTATGATATTTTTGATGACGCACAACACATATTTAGTTTGAAAAAAATTTAAGCACTGTATATATTAAATGAAAACAACTAACATGCAGAACTGAAAACCACGATTATATTATTATTAAACCTTGACTGCTGTGCTTATCACATCGAGTTTCTTAGCGTACTGACTACTGAAGTACTGAGTACTGACGAGTTTTCCGCTTGCTGTTCGTCCATTATTATCAATGCAAACCAATATAAATCGTATTACTGCTGTATATTGCTATCTCTTTCTCACTCTTCCAGACAGTAAAAGAAAAACAACTAGGTAGTCGTATTTAATTAAACGAAATTAGCAATTAAGAATTATGGTAGAAACGTGATTATCTATATATACTTGAAAATGACATAGGAATGAAACGAAAATTTGACGGATATTATTTATAACGGATAGAAAATCGACGTGCTCATTGGCGCGTTCGGTGGAAAACCTGCCGTACGCACCGATGGGTCGGGGGTTCGAATCCTAAGGGGACGACATGTTAATAATTTTCTGTAAGCATGTTTTTCCCACAACTTTTTTGTCTGGTAACTTCGGGCATTGATCGGGTGGGAGGAATATCGAAATTCCGACCGGGTAACAAACCACCGTTCATAGATGGAAAAACCGTGAAGTGGTTTCGGTTTTGGTCTATGGATTTTCGAATGCTCGAAGTAAAAAGAAGGCCGACAGCGCATCACTGACTGATGTTCTGAGGCTGGGGTATCAATATTGAAAATATTTAGAATTTGGAACAACTTCAAAAAATATATTAGTTTTTACAAAAGTAATATAACTTAATTAAACGGTTCTGAATCTGTACCACAATCTTTAAAAAGCTATTGATTATGCTAATATGATTGTCGTGTTACTGCTATACAATTTATATAGTTCTACCTCCTACTATCGTCAAAGACTCAGGCTACGTGCAAAAATACAACTCTTTTCCAATAACGTTATGAATACGCTGAATAATAATAAATAATTACATACATTATTGTTGTCGTCCTTGACAAAGCCAAACTTAACCCGGACAAAGCTATAGGTATCACATGAATTGATAAACGGATATCTACTCATGTTGCTATACATACTCTCTGTAAATTTAGGTGGCTATATACCACCGCTGGGATCCCTGGAGATATGCTCTGCTAACCCAGGAATCCCGTAAATGCGGAAAGTGGGCCGTGGTGTTTTTAGAGGGTAACCAAAAACCGATCTTGTCTCCGAGGAAGCTTGAACGGCCTCGGAGCAGACGCGACAGAACCCCACACTCCCCGCGCCTATGAACCGCCTAGCGTCGGGGGTGTTTCAACACATTTTCACCACAAAAAAAAGGTGGCTATATACCGCAGTAAGAGATTGTGCCCTAAGGCATACTAAAATTGTTCTTGCGAAATGAACTCTCTAAAGATCCGTGTATCTGTGGGTCTATTTCCATGACCAAAATGGATTATTGTTGTTGCAATTCGATATGGTGCTTGAAATCTGAAAGCACTGCTTTGATCCAGCGGCGGCCTTTGTGGCTTCAAGCAGCAATTATTTATGTAAAATATGGGATTAAGTAAATAAATATTTTATTATGATATCATTTTATTTTATTTTTATAATTTATTACCTATAGTTACGGATAAATTAAGAACTTGTAGGTATAAACTTTTATCTACTCGGTTTGTTACGTAAGGCCCTTGGACCACTTGATTGTCTTCCACGGCATCCGTCAAAGTCGCGAATGCTTCAATACCACCTAATAATAATTTTTTTTTGAATAAGGAGTCTAACTCGTCGGTAATATTCATTTTAATTGTATTTAAGTGGCAAATGGGGCACATTTCTGTGACTGTTTCACTGATCATATTTCTCTACTGACTGTAGGCATTTCTATTCAAATAATCTTGTAAATAAACCACTTTTCAAATTCAATGTATCAACTTGTATCATTATCACAGATCACCGCCAATCTGTGTATATTATTTCAAAGCTATTCACTCCCAAGTATTTGTACGGCATGTAAATTATTTCGTTACTGAATAATAACTTATCAGCTCTTACCACTTTTTTCTAAATAATTTATTTTACATGCAATGTATATAATATATTCAATCTAGTGGCTCAAAATAGTATGACGTAACTATTTAAAATAATATTCTGTACAATGAATCTGCAACGTTTTGCTACATATTTTATTCGCACTCATAGATTTTGCCATACTGCCGGGCTAGCATGACCGCCACGAGATATATCTCGCGCATGAGAAGACAAACTAAGATGTTAAATATCTCGATATATTATATCTCGACATCGACAATTTTGATAGAAAAGATATCTCGATCGACAAATGTATCTATTTTTGATATTAAAAGTCGAGTTTTAAGTGTAATTGTCATGTTAGACCCGAAAGAAATAAAGCGATAGTCGATTAAAACACGAGAAAACGGTAGACAAAAGTCGCGCTTGTCATGCTAGCCCGGCAGAGCTATGCATTATTGATATTCAGACAGGATTTTAATCACGCTTCATTGAGTCATTCATAACTGGATGCTGATAAGCAATACAGAGTCAACCCACATAGTTGTCATTTTGAGTAGATTGAGTTTTGAAGTTTTAATTAGGTTTTATTAAATTTCTTTTAAATAATAGAAGTTTTTGTAATTATTATTATTACACAAATGTATATCGGTTTTCCTGGTGTATTGTTGTTAAATATTCTAAACATTTCAGGGTTTCGTGCCAACTAGTTTTTTCAATATTTTTGCTATTAAAATGATTTAAATGATTTTTTGTAATTATTATTATTACACAATATATTTAAATGATATATCTATTTATTTGTCAAAAGCATTTGGATCAGATAACGTACTAGGATATTAAGCTAGGAGTAACCTTGACTGTTAATAATTCACATTAGATCATCACTGAAAAAATGCTTAATGGACCCTAATAGATTTAGTGAAACTGTTTTATAAAGCGCAAAAAATACAGTCAGACTATTATTACTTTATCACGAGCAATTAAATTAACAAATGACCTTTTTATATATATAAATATTATAATTTAATAAGGTCATTTGTAAAATTATATAATGAAGTTAAACGCATACCGTATTTAAATGTTTACTGTATTACATCAATTTACATACAAACGCTAGTTCGTGATTTTATTTAGTTTCGTTTATAAAATCACAAACGGCTTGTGTGGACATAGTAGGTACCTATTTAGTATTTACATCTTAGAGACTTTGTGCGTACAAGAAGTAGATTGGCTACGATATTAAAAGATCATAATGCTAAATTAATCTCTGCGTTTTGTTACCTATAACATTAACGTTATCTCTACGTTCAACAGCGGTCAGTAATATAATATAAGTAAACACGCGCGTATTCACTATACATATAAATAGGTAACTAATAACGTCGATTGTTCCTCTTTTTGCCTTAAAAATAGCTTGACCTTGCAAGATAGTATCTTAAATATTGTTCCTACCTGTTCACTTTCCCTTCCATTAGCCAATACTTTTATCACACTATTATTTAATGTCGCCTCTATTTTCATACCCCCGGTATTGTCTTCATTATCGCAAGTTCCGTCAAGGATATTTTCTTCTTTTCTTTTACAACTATCGTACTCTTCGTTTTTGGTGTTATGTGACAAATTACTTTCGTCTTTCTTCGCGCCCATTTCAGTTGGTACTTGAGTACATGTAGTATTGTTAGGTTTATGTTTTTTATTTTTCACTTGTTTTCCATTCTCGTCAGTGTTATAACATTGCACGTTGCCCATGTCTATTTGCAAACATTTCGTAATAATTCGACCACCGAAAATCGTCGCGCTCGATCGAATATTAGGCGCGTCGGCGTCGGCGCCGGTTCGCGTAATGCCGGAGTTTGCCAGTGAATCGTGATGCCCATTGGGTGTTATGTATTTTATATTTGTGTTAAGCGTAGAATAATAGAGACGACATTTCAATGGCTAAGATGAAGGACCTTAAAAAATCTTCCACAATGATTTCAAAGTAATACAGTACACACATATTCTGATAAGCTAGATTTGTTATAAAGATTCATATATTGTAGAACCAATTCAAGTTACCAAGTAACTCTGACTTTTTCACTGATAACCGTCAGAGTTACCAATTAAGGATGTAGGAACTATTTGAAATTCGTAAAATGGTCTCACTTTGCTGTAGGTACTAATCTGGGTCTATAAGACAATTCACAGATAGGAATATATTAAAGAAAAGGGCAGTTATTCACCAAAACTAGAACCACATTAATTTACAATTAGTTACAATAAGTTCCGTGAAGAGGTAATAAATTAGCATTCTGAGTTGTGGAATAAAGTGCCATCTTTCTGAGCACTTTGAATTTATCGTAAAGACTAAAGAGTAACAATTTTAATAATGCTTCTCTACACAACCGCTAGATAGAGCTGTACCGTTTTTAAGAAATGGAACTCGTTTACCGCCTTTTGCGCCAGAGTACGCTGTAGTGTACAATATCATGTACCTACATACAATGGCGGTAAAATAGCGCGAAATAGCGAAAGGCAATTTGTTTGTTCCGCTTTCACCACCCTACGGATCCGTAGTCGTAGGGAAGGGTATTCGAATAGCTCTGCAATATTGACTTGTCTATTTTAGACTTGGCTATTCCACGAGGACTGTAACAAAATTTTCAAGCTTTTCGATATCATTCATTATATTCTATTGATATGAAATCGCTATTTTCTGAATGAAAATAACGGCAGTAGTTTGCTACCTATTTACTCAAAAAAATTACCGTCACTTACCTAATATTCTACAGTATGTACTATGTTTCTTGTTGATAAATTCATTAAGGAAATAATGGCTAAAATCAGGCGTAGAATCTGCTACTGACATCTTGTGATAATAATGCCCATTTTAAATAGGACTCAAACTCGGAACTACGAGGGGCGTACTTATTATGAGCAAATGAAACTCATTGAGAGTATAAATATAAAATTTGTATTTGATTTATGATGGTGACTGATGAATTCATTACGATCGATGACTGATACGACAATGTCCGAAGCACCGCGCTGTGAGAAAAGGCTGTACAAAACAAGGAAATACTCAAAAAGTTATTCACGAAGAAATGGTGGGTGTTTATCAAGATTCTGCACCTTCATTATCTACTATTCCGAAATAGTCTTGTAAATTCAAACGGGGTAGGATTGAAGACGACCCATGCCTGTCACTACTGAAGAAAACACAAAAAAGGTCAAAGTATTAATGCCGCATCTTACACAAACATCCTACGTAAATTAAACTGAAACTCAAACTCAAACATTTATTCCACATATTACATAAAATTATAATGCTAAAAGATTAAATACACTAGCCATGTGGAAGGGAAACACACTCAGCATATGCTCCGACAACAATTTTTTGTCGACAAAGCGCCGGTTTTCAGTGTGCCCCCGGAGCGATCTCTGGACTACCAGCTATTCCGCAAAAATAACAAAAAAGTAGATTAAAAAAATAATAAAACAATAAATACAATCTTATTATGTAGTAACATCTAAATCTAAACAATATTCAAATATAAGTTCTATTTATATAAATATGCCAACCACCTCAGACAAGAAATAATAATAACAAAATAAAAGAAACAAAACAAAAATAATAATAATACCTAACTTACAATAACTAATCTATAGAATACCTACAATGGCTTAATTAAAGGAGGCAATGAAAGAAATTCCATTTTGAAATTTGGCCTGTTGGAATTTAAAATCAAAATTGAACAAATACACGGAGGCACCTCAAGAATTGACTTAATTGCGTTCGAGCTTTGATTTGCTCTTATCTAGTTTAATCCTCTGCTCGGACGGCTGCGATGAGCAGTGTAAGTATAATCATTAAAATGTTACTCTAAGCAAGCACTCTAATATAACTTGAGCCTTTTACGTGACTAGCTTCGTCATCCAACCAGCTACTAGCATCACGCAAACCCACCTAGGCTTGTAACACAGGTTGTATGTCAGTTGAACGGCGCCCGCGCATCGCACGGCTATCGTTGCGCACTGCTAGACCACTCGATTGGTAAGTTTTCCCTTTTATTTACTATTTCATTGACGACATGAAATAGAGCGAAGCTTAATATTGTATTACATATTATATGTTATTATTGAGGCAATAAATTTTGTGTGCCAAGTGTTCAATGTTGAGAAACAGCTATTTGCAATGTTTGACTAAGTGAATTCGAGGAAAACCATTGTTTTAGTTAAAGTTTATGTAACTAAAACAATGTTGGTTATATATAAGTAATAATATTTACAATTATATATAGGAATAGATGGAAAAACAGTGAAGTGCATATTGCGCGTTTCGGTTCTAGTCTATGGATGACTGAACGCTCAAAGTAAAAATAGGTCGACAGCGCATCATTGATTGATGTGGCTGATTAGCTACCACAAAGTGAGCACCACGCTCATCTATACATCTTACATAAAAATTAAATTTAAAACATCGAATCGTCTATATTGGTGCTTTTATATTTCAAAAGTTTTATGTTAATCAGTGCTAAGCTTATTTTTTAACCTTATTTTTTTAGATCCTTAACTTATTTGGAATCTTATGAAATCAGCCTAGCATAATATAAGTGTATGTGTACAAAAGCGAAATTAATTATCTTCAAATAAATAACGCATTTAATACATGCGAGTTCATTCATAAGAAAACAAAAGTAAACGTTCACTTCTAGAATTATTACTTTACTTTTTAATTTATTTTCACGTTTCATATCTCAGTTTTTAAGACGTTACATTTTTTTTTCATTACACCAGTCTACTTTTTAGTTACCTATTACATGAATTTTAATTCACATTTGTAAAAGTTACTTAACTGCAAAGTAATGTTCAGTAAGTATATTGTTCGAATATTATATTTTGTGATTTATTATAAGTTCTTCAACGATTAGGCATATCGTAGTTCAGTTTAAAAATATGCCTTATATTGACGTAACACAAGTATTTACGTAAGCATGTCATAGAATTACCTGTTTTAAGTAGAAAGCTAAAAGTTAGTAGCTGCGCTAATGATGGCGTGCTATGTTGACAAAAACAATATTGATAACTTATTGTATAAGGAAATTGATTAAATCCAGTAAAACTACCTGAAATCAGGCATAATTAAGATCAGATTAGAAAAAATAATGGCCTATTTTCGGATTTCAATTCATGTTGTAACACTACCTAGGTAGTAAAATTTTTCTTTAAAAAAGGTTTTACTTTAATAATTTATTTTTTAATCAATACAACAATATAAAAAAAAATAAAAGAAATATTTTATGAAAGAAAAGTAGACAGACGTGAATATCCGTGGCTGTCTAAGCCATGGCTGAAAAACAGTGTTGTGATGGCTTATTTGCCAAAACATGACCACAATATATTTTATATTACCACAATAAATTAATGAGTAGTAATAAATTATTTCATCGAAGGTGTATGTAACTTTCTTTAGTGGTTTATGTATCTTTATTAATGTATATTCTAGTAAATAAACGTCTGTTCTATTTTTATGCGTGTTTTCTGTAATAATCGGGAAATTAACACACGTGTTTAGATACCTACTTACATACACAATTCGAGTGCTCTATTATACAATAATGATTACATGCTTGCCAGGCATAATAGGTACATTGCATTATGTGAACGTACCATTCTTATTTCAAATTCATATATTCAATTTGTCATTAACTCGAGCAATAAGTTCTTTATAGTGTTGACTGTTGATATATCATGGAGAGCTGAGATAGTGTCAAGGGCCCATCGACTTCCGGTTCCGGGCTATTATTTGACAGTGCATTCGCAAACTTGCGCACTTACGTCACTCTTAACCGCATTATGAAATATTGCTTAGTTTATAATGCGAAAATCAAATGAATTAGCACTTCTGTGTGGTGGAATAGTTAATGTTGTATAATAATATAATATATTTCATTTGTTTTAAGTAATATTAAAAGAAAGTAAATTAAATTTTGGTTACTCCAGGTACTTTCGAAAGGAACAATACCTCTTTAGTGTCTTATATATACCATTATTTACTAATGGACGGGCTCGTTTGCGCGTTTGGTAGAACACCTGTCGTGCGCATCGATAGGTCGTGGATTCGAATCCCACCGGGATACTTTTTTTCGTGACGAATTTACTTTGTGACGAATGTACAACAGCCCATTACAAGTTTATAATTTTCTTTTAGCATGTTCTCTCCAAGTCTGGTAACTTCGGGCATTGATCGGGTGGGAGGAATATCGAAATTCCGACCGGGTAGCGAACCACCGTTCATAGATGAAAAAAACCGTTAAGTGCACATTGCGCGTTTCGGTTTCAGTCTATGGATTTCCGAATGCTCGAAGTAAAAAGTAGGTCGACAGCACATCATTCTGTGGCTGAGTTATCAACTTATCACCTACCATCAAATGAACCTCATGCTCGTCCATCGATATCTAACATTTAAAAAAATGGAAATCAATGATTCTCCACCTATATAATATCATATATTTCGAGCACTCGAAAATCTATTCTTATATTCTGTAATCTAAATGCTGCGAATTCTATATTTTTTGGTAAAATTCTAATGAGAAAATTTAAAATATAGGGTCGACATATTATATCAAAATGACGTCAGAAGTCAACGAGTGGTATAAGGGACGGAAGGTGTTGGTGACAGGAGCATCTGGTCTCATGGGGAAGGTGCTGATTGAGAAGCTTCTGTACAGCATCCCGGACATCGGATGCATATACGCCATAGTAAGAGCCAAGCGCGGTAAATCGCCCGAATCGCGCATAGAGGAGATGTGGAAGTTACCGGTGAGAACCTTAATAATTCTTACGGGTATAAATAAATTGTGTTTTTATTAATGCTTTATTTCACAACTTATTACTTTAACTGTACGGAGGAAGGAAGGTTTGGTCTTCTTCTAATGTAAAGGGAGGGTCCTCGACTAGTCGAACTACTGACTGCCCAGTGATAGATGTTGGGCTGTCGTATTTATCCTCTGAGGGCCTAGCACTAGCAACTGTCAGTTGTATGAGAAATCTTCATACAAATGACAGTGCGACGATACGAATACTTTTTCGTAAGTTACTACTTACTAGGCGCTCAGAGAAACTTTTTGAAGACGGGTTTGTAGGCGCAGATTGTAGATGTCGCTACAAGTGAAAATAATTTTTTTACTAGGAAACGCATGTTAGCGACCAAGTGGGTTTTTATAATAATAATAGTTTATTTATTTCAGACCAATGACGATCCATATTTTACATTAAAAATTAAAATATAATAATAAGATAGAAAGATAAGTATGTTATTAACTAAATAATTATTATAACCATAACATTCTTATTTTATGAAAGTATGTGTTCAGGAACTTCATCTAGGGATAATTTCATTTAATGTATAGTGTGTTTGTGTAATATAGAAAAAGTGGAGGCATGCAGATAAAGTTTAAGATGACAAAATTATCTGATAACGGTGAACTTTAGGAATTTGTTTTATTATTTATTTTACGTTTAAAATGTAATTTACGTTACTTAATTTCTATATTAATGCTCTTGACTAGCACAAGTCATCTTCACTCGAAGAGTTTAAACAATATAATAGGTATGTGAATGTAAAGTGTAAACGCTTTCTCTTCAAAGTTGAAACGACTATATTAATTATTCTTTTAAAACGGATGTAGTTTATCACTGTAATCGATTTCCTCCAAACAAACTTGTAATTAATGAAGTTTTTTAAATCATAAATAATATTGTCATGAAACTTATTAGTTCTTAAAGGTGTCTTTTATTAACGTATCACACTTAAATAAATAACCTTTTACTGGATGAAAACGCAATTAATTCGAAAGTGCACAGTTATAACTCTTTACCAATAGAAGTGATAGAATATGATAGTTATTATATTTAAAAAGCACTTCAAATTATATAAAAAATTAATTCCCGAGTCCCCTAGTGGGGCATGGGCTAGACATATATATTACATATTTGATGTGTCTGTTTCACTGATCATTTTAAACGAAAGTAGGTGATCAGCCTTCTGGGCCCTGTCCGATCGAAATTATTGTTTTTAATTTTGTTTCCCCGGGATTCGAACCCGAGACATCCGGTGCTTAACGCAGCGCACTTACCACTGATCTAAGGAGGAAAAATTATATTACTATCCCTTAACATAAAAAAATCAGAACGAAATAAAGGTTATTATTTAGAAATATTTTATGCTTATATAATTTTAAGTGAACAATGTTCGTATGAAACATTATTTAAAGCTTTATATTATTTTGTTATATTCATTATATTGTTTACGTCGTTTCGAATAATTTACAGTAAGCATAGTCAGACCTGCCCGTGACCACGAAAAGCTGAGATAAGCTCTGATCACGTCTTATTAAGTCAGTAGCATTAAGTAAACAAATCTTCCCACGATAAATAACCATCGTGTTATTTTGGAATTCGAATATAAATTTATAAAAATGGGATTGTGTTATGTGTTTGCAGTTATTTACAAGAATAAGGGAAGAAAAACCACACGTCATGAAGAAATTGATTCCAGTCACTGGTGACATATTATGTGATAACCTCGGGATTGATAACGAACGTCTGGAAGAGATATACAGTGAAGTATATAAGCATTATAACATTAATATTTATATAATCATAAATTACAATATAATGTAGTGTCATAGTTACACAAGTCGCTTATTTATTATTTCTTAAAATTAAATATTTGGCACCTTTATATTTCAAACTAAATAAATAAATATATATAATATATTCAAGGTCCACACCGATTGAGTAAGAAAGTTAAGATCCTTATCCGTGTCCGTGGATTTTAACACCAAATATCCGTATTCAGACCCGTATCCGCAGATATATTTGGCACACGTCGCACTAGTCGCTATTGTACATAAAATATTTTTGCCATTTTTATAGCCAAGTGAGTGACTATACATTTTCCAGCGGTAATTATTCCTCTAATTAAAAAAGGAAGGTGCTTCACATATAGTTGACGGGTTCGTTGGACTCGTTGGAATATTCGGTAGAACACATGTCATGCGCATCGATGGGTTGTGGGTTCGAATCCCACCGGGACGACATGTTTATAATTTTTTGTAAGCATGTTTTCCCAACGTCTGGTAACTTCGGGCATTGATCGGGTGGGAGGAATATCGAAATTCCGACCGGATAACGAACCACCGTTCATAGATGGAAAACCCGTGAAGTGCACATTGCGCGTTTCGGTTTCAGTCTATGGATTTCCGAATGCTCGAAGTAAAAAGTAGGACGACAGCGTATCATTGAATGATGTTCTGTGGCTGGAGGTATCACCTAACATCAAGTGAACCTCATGCTTGTTTGTCGATATCTAACATAAAAATAAAAATATAAATAATATTTAAAAGAATTATAATAACGAACAATCACGTTTAGACGTTTTAATTGGATAATGTTCAAAAATGATGAGACATTGAAAGTAAATATGAACTCAGTAAGGCATAGCACATTAGAAGTAGTATTGAAAGCACTAGTGAAAGTTGTTTGAAATCCTTTAAAGATTAGACCAGCGAGGCAATACCTACTAAAGGAAAGAAATTTCTCGATGTATTTGATTTTAGAATGAAATTGATTACTTTATCTTACTGCTTTTAAATGTATGTCTAGGTAAATTGTTTTTTAAATCTACACTTAATTTGTTATTGCCAAATAATGACATAAATAGAAGCAATATAAGGGAATACACAATGCGGAACTGAAGTGAAAGCTGTGTTGATATTTTTTCTCTTATTTTGTCGAACGTTTTTTTTACCTTAGTCGAATGCTTTGTGAATGGCAACTAGAGCAGTTCCGGTGGTGATCAGTCACAGGGCCCTGGAGGGTCGCAGAAATGACTAGATCAGGGCTAAGTTTTGGGTCATGCATGGTAATTAGCATTCGTCGTGATCGCAGAATAATGGAGGATGTGCAAAATGGCTGCTTTACAGGAGAACGTTTTAAAGTTGAAGTCATTTTTGTGCATAATTAAAGTACGGCTAATCTGTTCAGGGTCAAAACCGGCACGATTATAATTTTTGGACTTTGTTGTCTTTTTTAATATAACCTTTAGACTAATTATCGCTTGAGTGACGTAGTACAATACAGAACACACGCGTCGTTTTACTGCTTGGAAAAACCAGAACCGCCGTTTTTCTAAGCAGTAACTTGATTATTTTTATCAAAATACAACTTTTTGTTTGTTCTTTTGATAAAGGGCATTTTTTTATATTTTTATGCAATAAAAATAAAATCGTAAAGAAGTCAGAACGTCGTTGTTCTACGATCACGACGATTTTTAGAGGGTGACATTTTAAATAATATCACCGGGTGCATAAAAAGCCAGTTATTACTGACTGCATCCGATGTATAAATTAAACATTTAAAGTGCTAAAATACATTTTACATAATTTCTTAGTTTCCACTTAGTTCTATTAAAATATTGGCAAAATAAAGACAATTTACGCATAGTTTTGATTTTGGAAGGGCTAATACGAGCTAAAACGATACTGGGCTAAAGAACATTAAAAATATAATTCTAATAATTAAACTGATTAAATTAATGTGAAAAAAATCTCGCATATACATAATATATTATGACAGAGACTTAATTTTTGTTATTTCTTTAACACTAAAATATATGTATAATAACTTTGTACGTGTTCTTTTTTATCAGTAATTGGTTGAGAATTTCCAAAAAAAATCGGTTCCAGGTATCAATTGTATTTCATTTCGCCGCAACGCTTCGCTTGGAAGCGCCTCTCAAGGAAGGTCTTGAGATGAACACGCGAGGGACGCAACGTGTGATAAACTTGGCAAAGAAAATCAAAAACCTTGTCACATTCGTTCATCTCTCCACTGCATTCTGTTATCCTGATTACGACAGGATGGCGGAAAAGGTGATACATATTTTTTTATAAATAAGACGTATTATATCTCCTTGGTCTCACCAAGACAAGTTTCTTAGTAAATTTTCTTCTAATACTCATAGCCTAAGGTCTCACATTACTTAATTGTGTATAATGGAGGGCAGAAGTCATAGTCGTATGAGCTGCTGCATAATAGATGGCATAATACCTGCGGTGTTATATGTCTATGGGTGGTGACCACTTAATATTGTCTTTTATTAATGCGATTATCACACAATTAAATATAGTATTTTTTTATCGGTTTGAAAGCCCATTTATTGATTTTTTCAGTTTTAATTATTTCTAATTAAAAATCGAAAGCCAAACATACTAAAAAACAAGAGGATGCTGATAACCAGTATTGTCATAATATAGAAAATTATTAAAGCCAGTATCAACTGCGTAGAAATAAATGGCAACTTTGTCTTTCGCTTTTCAGTCTGCCTAATGCCTATAATAAAATTAATAAATCAATTAATCTAGTAAAATTTATTTTATTTAAACCATCAAGTGAGCTTGTTGGCCCAGTTTTCTATAAAATGGTAACAAACATTATACGAATTTCGTAAAACAGGTTCATGACCCGCCAGAGAACCCCCACGAAGTGCTTCAGGCCGCTAGCTGGCTCTCCGACGAGCAGCTCAACATGATCGCTCCTTCTCTTATGAAGAAGCATCCCAACTCGTACACCTATTCCAAGCGGCTGGCTGAGGCTCTCGTTAGAGAGTCATATCCCGATCTTCCCGCTGTCGTTGTTCGTCCAAGTATAGGTAAATATATTTGTCTATAGTCTATTGTTCTTACTTATAAACGTAGTACATAAGCTTGATATAGTTAAAATATGTTTTGTCCCGCTCTATTGAATGCAAAAAGACTACAGAACAAAAGAATAAAAACATATTTTAACTATATCAAGCTTATACTACGTTTATTAGTAAGACCGTTAGTATATGAAGTACCTACGACTGAATCTCTTTTCGCCGTAAGTACGCAGCGCAAACCGATCATGTCCTCCTTAGTACAGCGGTCTTGATATCAGCATCCAGTATAGTTATAAAATCAGTCAATATAATAATACATAATATGGCGAAAGAACAAACGTCTACTTGATTATTTGACCTTACTAGAAAATCAATAATGTGTTTAGCATAGCATTTCATTTGGAAATATATACGTATATAAGAGTACCTAATAGCATCTTGTAGAACAGTGTCTCATTGAGAACTGAATATAATTATTATATTCCGATAGATCGTTGTCATTAGACGCAAACAAAGTTTTTGCACTTACGTAATACGACCTTTATGACTATAACCTAGACCTTATGTAAATATATTTTTAAGCATTATTCTTCGTTATAAAGACAATTGTTGATTGTATGCACTAAAAGTTTCTGGTAGAAATTGTCTAAATTGTTTAAATTTAACCAAAAATACTTACACTTAAAAATAAATAAATTTACAGTCTATATTTTATATTTCAGCCAATGAGAATTTAATATTAAAAGTACTGCGATCATTTTCAATATGATAAATAGGATCCCGTCTAGTTGAAATGTTGCTATATTTCGGCAAGGTATGGGGTATGTCAAGAAGCCTGGGTTCGATGTGATTTTTGGTAAAAAAAAATTACCACAGAATTTGCAGCTCTGGAGAGATATAGGCTAGTAT
Source organism: Anthocharis cardamines (assembly GCA_905404175.1). Classification (NCBI taxonomy): domain Eukaryota; kingdom Metazoa; phylum Arthropoda; class Insecta; order Lepidoptera; family Pieridae; genus Anthocharis; species Anthocharis cardamines. The sequence goes on from FR989954.1 coordinate 5,379,637, forward strand.
TAAATGTAGAAAATATCTTTATACTTTTATGATGACATCAATGTTTTAAATACCTAGTTAGGTAATATGTAGCGGCCTATGGCTGTCATTGTCAACTTATGGTGGCTTTTTTTGTCAGATTTATTTAAAATGACCTCTTTTGCAAGTAGGCAGAAGCCACTGATGTTAGTCAAAGCTGTCCACCTTTTTTATCATACATCTATTTTTTTTTACTTCGGGAAACCCCTTTTTGGCGTGCCTCCGCGCCGGGGCAAGATGTTATAGTGGCGCAGGCAGTGTCGTGTCGGTCCGGCAGTGAAATGGACCCTACCCAATAACTCCCCAAGGCCGAGTTAACTCCCGAGGGGACAGGGCGACAGTAAGCCTTTTCCCGTTCCCCCCATCAGCCTTGCCGCTTTGACAGCCCATCCCAGGCACTTATTGTTTTATGCCATTACATCCACACTTAATTGATTACGACTTTTGGGTAGAAGAGGGCGCGCGAAGGTTCGCCGTTGTCTCCCCGGTCGCTTTCTTCTCTGCAGCCGGGCTAGCATGACCGCCACGACATATGTCGCGGACGAGAGAAGACAAACTAAGATGTAAGATATCTCGAAATATAATATCTCGACATCGACAATTTTGATAGAAAAGATATCTCGATCGACAAATATATCTATTTTTGATATTAAAAGTCGAGATTTCAGTGTAATTGTTATGTTAGACCCGAAAGAAATAAAGCGATAGTCGATTAAAACACGAGAAAACGATAGACAAAATTTTGTCGCGCTTGTCATGCTACGCCGGCTGGTCGACATGGGGGTTTTGCTCCCTCAGCCTCTCTGAGTCCTCTATTATGACCCTAACCCAACCGCACAATTTTATCTTATTAGTAACTAGCAATTGCCCCCGCAACCCCCCTTGTGGGTTGAATTTCGTAAAATCCGTTCTTAGCTGACCTCTACTCGGCGAAAGGAATATTCCTACCATATTTCAAGTCGCTACGCCTTATGGTTCCAGAGATATCGTGATGAGTCAATATATAGGTGGGAATCTCTTTTATATATATAGACTAGCAATTGCCCCCGCAACCCCACTTGTGGGTTGAATTTCGTAAAATCCGTTCTTAGCTGACCTCTACTCGGCGAAAGGAATATTCCTACCATATTTCAAGTTGCTACGCCTTATGGTTCCAGAGATATCGTGATGAGTATCTATATAGGAGGGAATCTCTTTTATATATATAGATTACACATTTTGACGGTGGTGATTTTAGTGTAAAAAGTTAATTTTGAGACAATTTCGGCACATTTAAAATACATAAATCTGTCCTAAGCCAGCAAAACGCCAAACGCCATGCTCAAATTCTTTCTAAAATTTTAAGCGGATTTTCCTCCTTTAGTAAAATTTATTAAGAGTTACCGATTTACCAGCATCTCAATGTTTAGTCTTATTAATGGTGTTTTTTACCTTCCAGTGACCCCTTCGCACGTGGAACCATTGCCTGGATGGGTGGACAACCTCAACGGTCCAATCGGACTGATGATTGGAGCTGGCAAGGGTGTTATTCGCTCGATGCACTGCTACGGGCATTATCACGCAGAAGTTGTGCCCGTAGACATAGCCATCAACGCTATCGCCGTTATACCTTACTATCTTAATACGCAGGTTGAACGGTAAGCGTGGGTATATAATGTAATTTTTGTATTTTAAATAAATAGTTTCTTATATATTAGGGGTGGTGGCGCTGCTGGCATTAGTGACAGATCGGCTCAGAGTATTTTTACGCTTTAAAATTTTAAAACTAACAAAGTATACTTATAAAGTGTAGTGAAGTTAAGTAGTGCTCTCAAATATTACACAGAAATGTTATTTATTTAAATCATCCACAAAAACAGTGTAAACAAAGAACATTTCTATCTGCTGTGAATAGCTTGATGTTTAAAGTATCAAGATACCCTCAAGTTTTAATTAATCTCGTGAATTTTGTGAATTACGTTGATAAAACAATAATATATCGGCTATATTGAATTGCGTGTTTTAAGCCGTGTTTACAAGATAACAAAAATATATAGAATTGAACAGCAATCTCCACGATATCTTCAGGTAAACAGTAACTGTATAAAGAAACATAATTAATATGCCTACTACCAACTGTAAAGTCTGCGGCAAATTCGTTTCCATTAGTAGCACCAAATGCTGTAAATGCATGTCTTCGTGCCACCGAGAGTGTGCCGTTAAATCTGCTACTAATTCTGGAAAACAGATACGCTGGATATGCAGGAGTTGTTATGTCAAAGATCCGACAAACACTCAGTCTCCGGTTTTGAAGAATACCTCTCATACATCTGACAATATCACAGCAAACTCAGGTTCTCCGTTAACACAAGATCGAGAGGAAAATGTCTTATCTTCTGACATGAAATTTATCCATACAGAGCTAGGGAGCATATCTCGAGAGATGGCGCTGTTCAGGCAAGAGCTAACTCGACTTACTGAGACGTTTGGGAAATTTAACGAGCGTATCGATAGTATAGAAAAGCGTGTTACTGTCTTAGAAAATAGTACCGAGGAGAGAATAAATTCGCTTGAAAATAAAATAGCAAAATTAAATTTAGACTGTGATTCGATGGTCCAATATAGTCTTCTCGATACAGAGTTTAACGAAAGGGATCAAAAGGGCCTCCGGAATGACATTGAACTTTTAGGAATAACCGAGTCTAAAGATGAAAACTTATGTAATATAGCAATGTTGGTTGGTGAAAAGCTAGGTGTCAACCTGGACGAGCGCGACATTGTATTTGTAGCAAGGAAGGGCCGGCAGAATAGTTCACACGGCCCAAGACTCCGACCCCGGCCTATCATCATACGCACAGCCCGAACACCTATCCGCGATGAATTGTTGCGATCAGCGCGTGGGCGACACCGTGGGGCTGATACTTCTGGGTTAAACATCGACTCTACTCCGAAGAGATTTTATGTAAACGAACGGCTTACTCATATTAACCAACACCTATTTTATTTAGCCAGACAAGAGGGGAAACGCAAGGGCTGGCGTCATGTGTGGACGCAGGGAGGTGCCATATACGCACGACAGTCCTCGTCTTCTGTCAAATATAAAATCACATGTGATAAAGACTTGGAGCAATGCTTTAGCAATCTCGATGTGGTGTAATTTGTTTTGTTGTTTGTGGAAATATTAAGAATTACTTTTGTTAGATGTAAGCACTAATTTTAAGTAGTTTTATAACCATACTACACTATTTTATAAATAAGTTAAACTTAATATCATTTTTTAAACGATTATGTAAGTACATGTTTCTGCTTTTATTTTTTTATTGATTAATGTATCTATTTGTTATTTTATGTCAATGTTTTAGATATTATAATTAAATAATCTTTTTTTATTTTGAACTAGTTAATTTGATTAAAGTTAATAATTTTTTTTTTTCTGTTATATGTCTCTCTCTAGTAGTCTAGATTTTTGTAATTGTGTTATATATAGATCATATTATGTACTTATTTGAATGTAGCTTTAAATCAATGAACACAGAAATAGTCTATTTTTGTTAATTTTAATATGTATGAATCATCATTTATTTAAGTATAAATTTGTGTTATTATTTAATGTACCTATTTATAAAATGTCGCTTGTGCCAGCGCATCACCTCACCTTGGGAGCCACTGAAAATCAGTGTTGGGGTCGCATCCAGCCCCAACGTATGCTGAGTGGTCTTCCATTTCGGAGGTCACCAATTTTTCAGTAAACATTGTTTTTTTTTTTTTGTATATTTGTAATTTTAAGATTATATTGTATTTTGGTGATTTTTTGAATAAAACATTTCTATTCTATTCTATTCTATTCTATATTGAATAGTTTGAAAATGACCATATTTTTTACAGGCATACCCATTTCCATTTCGATGGGATTCGAACCCGAGACCTCAAGTGCTAAATCGCGCCTTCCATTGAGCCATGGAGGCGTTAATTTTTTTTTACCAAGCAACTGCTTAAATTTTCAGCTCACCAGATATCCCCGTGTTCAACTTGACAACGGGCGACGACCGAAACGACACATGGAAGGAAGTTCTGGACGTGGGTAAAGCCACGGTCCGCAAGTACCCGTTCGAGGGACCGCTCTGGTACCCAGATGGGAATATTCGACACAATAAGCTCATACACGAGCTGTGTGTCTTCTTCTATCACATCATACCGGCGTACCTCATCGACTTCCTCATGCTGATATTGGGACAGAAACGATTGTGAGTTTTTTTATTTATTAGTTACTGTGAAAGCAATGACAGATCGCACTACTTTCGATAGATCATTTAAAACTCTATTGACGGGTTCGTTGGCGCGTTCGGTAGAACACCTGCCGTCCGCACCGATGGGTCGTGGGTTCGAATCCCACCGGGATCACATGTTAATAATTTTCTGTAAGCATGTCTTCCCCACGTCTGGTAACTTCGGGCATTGAACGGGTGGGAGTAATATCGAAATTCCGACAGTGTAACGAACCACCGTTCATAGATGAAAAACCACTGCAACAGTGCAGTTCAATCTATGGATTTCCAAAGTCTCGAGGTAAAAAATTAGGTCGACAGCGCGTCATTGACTGATGTGTTGTGGCTGAGGTATCACCTACCATCAAGTGAACCTCATGCCCGTCTATCGATATCTAACATAAAAAGGCATACATATCTTATGTAAAGGCCGTAGGTTATTCCCTATACTAGCGGCTTGGTCTATATTTACACAGACAGATGTCTAAAATTGATCATTATTCATCAAGAGATACTAAAGCTATAAACCAACTAACCTTAGTAGCTACTTGCAAACCTCGTTGCAAAACTACGTTATATTAAAAAAGCGGAAAGCGGACTAGTTACAATGCTATAACCACTTGCTTTAAGGCAACTTTAAGGGTTTTTATGGGGCCAACTAAAAAAATGGCTGATACAATATAGCTTTTATGATTTATAATATTTTTTAGGCACACTCCGAACTATTGGGGTACTTGTAACATTGTTAAGTGTAAAATCAACAACACTTGTATGCTTATTACTAGCAAAACATGTGATCGCCACATTGTATTTTAATTTTATCAACCATTGTATCATTGTTTATTATAAATAAATAATTCTTATTCTCGTTAAAATATTAACTTATCATAAAACTGTTTTTTCAAACATACCAAAGCTAGCAAATCATTTAGTTTGATGTAAACAATGACACAGTCACTACTCACTAAACTGTTGTTTTCCCTAAAAAATGATAGTAACTTTCATATTCTCTCTATGGTACTCGTTTAAGCAGTGTGTTGGTTGTTAAGATTGGTTATTTTGTTAGATACGAGTAAGAGGCCGCACGATTTGCGTGAAAATATTAATATCGTCAATCTTTTAAAATTTTCAAGTGATCTCTCATAGAACCATTGACCTTGTCAATGCATACAAACATTTGACGATACGTTGACTTTCTTGCAAGATGTTTATGCTCGAGACTGATTGAAATTAACATGTTATGAAATTGCTATTTTGAGTGTATTTGGAACTCGTGGGCAGTAAAAAATAGCGACCAAGTTGGAGTAGTAAAAGTAATTTATTTGGCACAGGTTTTAAATATTTTATAATTAAATTATATTTTGGTATGTCAATATCACAGAGTGAAGTATGTCACCGATGCCCCGCTATTGCTTATTTCCTAAAACAAAATATGTTAAGCATTAATTAAAAATTGAAATACGAATACGAATGTTTGCATGCATAAATAACGTAGAATAATTAATAAAGACGACATTATATTTATATGAAGAAAGGACCAACAGTAATATATGTATATCCTCCTGACACCTGGCGTACTTTATAAAGAGCTATATAAACCGTACTTTTAAAAGCCGAATATTTTTGAACTTCTTATTTCGACAACCGTCCTTCATGTAGCATCAATTCCTGAGTGTTTATTTTCTCCCGCTAAAAAAGTATTGATCACGTGGCAAGGTCTTGGCCTTTGCAACAAAAACAGTATTGTAAAGTACATTCGGCCGTAATTGCAAGTAATTTCAGTAAATGCTCAGGTGTCAGAAGGTTAAGTTAATTTTAATCCCCTGAAGCGTAGTCGTAGAGTACTTTGAACCCATTCAAAAACACCTCCTTGAGGGCACAGGAGGGGGTATTAAGCGGGGCGCTATCGCCCACTTCGAAAAACTATATTTATGTATTTTGAATTCCCCGATCTCATTTGTCAGACAGCGCGGAAATAGAAACTGTGACGTTTTAAATATTCACCAAATTGCCATTGACACTAAAATTCCTTTTTCGCGGATTTACAAATTTTGTATATAAATTAATAGTCATATGAACATAAGCTCGGTGTGGCAGGATGTCCTGGCTATGGAATTGTGTACTATTAAAGAGCAATTTTTGCTTCAACACGGAACTCAGTGCCACCGGCTCCTAAACTATTAGATAGATCACCTTTTTATTTGCCACCTTAAGCACATAAAACAAACAAACCGTTGAACAGTTAGGTAAACAATGATTAAAGTGATGGCAAATAAGGTTTCTCATCAGCAAACCAGCGACGCTACACTGATTTTAATAGAAGACCTTGCGGCTGTGAGGACTTACGGCCTGACAAATAAAAGTTATAATAATGATGCAAAAATAAATATAATAATAATTATATAATAGTGTAAGAGCATAACAATAAGAATTAAGTTTTTAGTGAGTAATGCGCTCTGGCGTAGGAAAAGTAGGCTGTACTCTCGCGGCTAGTGAAAACTGCTTTTGATTAATAATTTTAAGTATTTAAAAGCTGGAACCGATTTTAAGTCTCGAAAAGGCGATGACAAATTTATATTAATTTTGAGTAAACAATGTGAGATTTTATTGTATTTCAGTATGGTGCGTATCCAGAACCGCATTTCAGTCGGCCTAGAAGTATTACAATACTTCACAACACGAGAATGGTGGTTCGATACACACAATTTCAAGAGTCTACCGAAAAAACTAAATCCTACAGATCTTTCTATCTATCCGATGGATGTTAAAGCGATCAAGATCGAGCCTTACATAGAGAGCTGTATGATTGGAGGCAAGTTGTACTGTCTTAGGGAGAAACTTGAAAATCTTCCTAAAGCGAGGCTTCAGAATAACATGTAAGTATTCTTCATCTTTACATCGTATACTCATACTTATGAGTACCCATACTATACTACATACTGAAAATCAGTGTTGTGCCCATCATTTTCACAGCTTATACTGAGTGGAGGTCCCATTTTATTTTATTAGATATATTTAGTACCTACATGATTTTTTTAACATATTTTTTAATTGTTTATAATAGTAATTTCGTTTCTTGTATGTTTGTATGTATTGTCGGTACGATAATTTAGTGGCAATCAGGGTCATAAATCAACTAATAAAAAATAATTTTAATGTATATATTTGCAAGAAATCCTATTTTATGTAAATGCCTTTAGAATTTTTAATTAGAGTTAGTGTTTGATAAAAATAACATATACCGTACTGGCTGTGTGTGGCCGTAGCTGGCTATATTATCTCTATTTAATGACTAAAAAGTCATTAAATGGGTTCGATATCTTAATGAGGTCAAGGAGAATATCTACGTAAGCTATGAGTGTACCGAAAAGTAATCTTTGCGTTCAATGAAGTAAAAATATATCGACTTCAGCTGTTTACATTTCCTAAGTCTAGGTATAAATAAAACAAACAATGAACCATAATTTGAATAACATCTTAGGGTTTAGGATCTTAGCTTTCTCTGAACTCCTTTATCATACATTAAAAACATGACGAACAGACAGAATTATCATCGATTGATCTATGTTATGCAGTAAGTCGCATTAGAGATAGTTTCAAACAAATGTGCATAAGTTTTTATTGCACTTTGTCACTTCACCAGAAAACCGCGGCCTTACGTTTGGCCAGTGAAATATAAGATAATTGCTAAAATTAAGTTTATTTTTAAATTATTCTTGTTTTATTTTTCAGATTATTTGTATTGGATCTAATAACTACAGCGTTTTTCTACTTGCTGATAGTATATTGGCTGGCTCTGTACATCGAACCGTTCCGTTATCTATTGTCGTACGGAGGACCTTTGATTAAACATCTGCCGATGGTCGGTAATGTAGTGTTTGGAGAAAAATAATAATCTATGTTACGTTTATATCAACGTCACCCTATAAGCTTTAATATTTTTATTGTTTAATGTACTTAAAATGTTTACTGTTAATGACTGACAAGAATCGATGAATATTGTCGGAATAAAAAAGAATTTCATTCTTACATTCATTAAGTTTTATTGCAACTATAATTTAAGATAGAACGATACATTGTGCTATTTATTAGAGATGGGACGAATGTGGTTTGAACCGAATACGAAATTCTACCGAACATTGATAAAAAAATCCAAATTCGGCGGAACTTCTGCCGAAATTCGGTTGTTTACATAGCGCTTTCTCGAGTGTTGTCTTTTATAATGAACTATATATAGTTCCTTGTTTGCATCTAGATCTAGATATTGGGTCCTTATGGCTAAGGATACGTACAAATTCCTGATCATTAGTTTTTTTGGCACAAATATTTATGTATTTTAAGTGGCCTCCTGCCAGAAATGTTGGAGTCTTTCATAACCTGCCCATAGTATAATCAACAACAAATAAATGACTAGAATTATGAAGTGTTTGTTTTAATTTAGACAATACGGTTCAATATTTTCTGGTACCATAAATGTTCATTATTTGAAAGAAATATCGGCCGATTGTCACCACTGAATTTCGGTTCAACCAAATGTGTAACGAATTTTGGCTCATCTCTTATTTATAGCTTTGTCTCGTTCTGTTGTCGAACGCCATTGCAATAATATCGCTTTAAGAGATGGCAGTACCGAATAGCAAGTTCGGAATTTCCTTACGTCTAGCTATCAGCAGATGGAAGGAATATCGATATATTGTTCGGGTATCGAATCCCATTCAATCACTACGAACTAAGTATAGATAGCACGTTTCAACTTTGGTCTGGATTTCGGATCACTAAAAGTAAAAATTAAAAGAATTAAAAACTTGTTATGGTTAAGGTACTTACTAGGTACTATTTAGGTATTACCGATAATTTTAAAATAAATTAAACATAATTAATTTTAAAAATAATTTGGTGCGATGTTATACATATTATTATATTATATATTCCTTATTAACTACTATTAAGATTTTTGAAAATAATTAACTTTATTCGAGACTGTTTAAAAATATTTAATCACAGTAACCAGCTACATATTTTAAGAGCAAAGCACTTATAATTATTATCGAAGGTTATCTTTGTGTCATACATATATGTTATTTGTAGCGTTGAATAAACAACATTAATTTTATTATTATTAGTAATTATTTCACTTCATACCCTCTCCTGCCTCTGTGTAAGGCGTAAGTTATAAATTGGCTAGGCTTAAGTTACATTTTTTTTAATTCGGAATCTACTTACAAAACATCAAAAAAAAGCACAAAATTTCGTATTTCTATGATCGTTCTACATTACTCTGATCTCCAAACCTCGGCTCGATGGCGGACTCAAGTAAAGGTATCTCTCGTTCGCATATGAAGAAGCATTTTTGAGAACAGCCGATATCATTCAGCTTGCCATTATAGAACATAGAGCCACAGTTTTCCTTATCTCCTCCGTCCGGCTGGTTGCTATCCCATTGTGTATATCCCAGAGATCTTAGCAGTCGACCTGAAATTTATGGCAGACAACCATGAGGTTCACTTGATGGTAGGTGATACCTCACCCACAGAACATTAAACAATGATGTTATGTCGACCTACTTTTTAATTCGAGCATTCGGAAAGCCATAGATTGAAACCGAATCGCGCAATATGCACTTCACGGTTTTTCCATCTAGAAATGGCGCGGTGGTTCGTTACCCAGTCATAATTTCGATATTCCTCCCACCCATTCAATGCCCGAAGTTACCAACAGTGGGTGGACGACATATTTACAGAAAATTGTAAACATGTCGTCCCGGTGGAATTCACCAAAACTTGTAACTTATCATATATTTATAAAAACCTCTAAGAGTATGGTTCGTATATCGAGTTAGTGAGAATATAACATTTACAACTTATTTATGACGATATCGAGTAGGTACCTTTTATTGATTGCCATCGAGAATTCTTCTTCACAAAACCTAAATGCACGGATCCCTTCGAATAACTTTCCTCTACATCGTCCTTTTTCGCAAATTGCGTTATGTTGACAAGATGGTCAGCTTCTGCCTGGCTGTCTATAATAGCTAAGTATGACTGTTCTACGTGGCACACTCTGATGGCATCACTCCAGCTCATTGGCGTTGTATGGAACTTATAACATCTACCTAACTGATCCTTGTATTCGTACTCTGTAATGTGTAACACATTCGAATATTAATTTGGGTTAAAAATCAGAAGAAAGAACGAATACATGTCGCCTATCACTATTAAAATTTTGAGCCATTCTCTTTTTATTTTACTAATTATTTTTTAACAACACCATTATTTTTTAATTCAACAAAAAAATTTGAACCCTAATTACACAATAAATGTCTTATTTTTCTCTTTTATATTATTATATAATAAAGTATTTAAAGTCCGGTTAATTATTAAGGCCATTTGGGCCAAAAACAATAGTACCTGTAGAAAAAAAAAGTAATCTCAAAAACATATCAAATATGTATAATAAATGTTCACATCTATAATAAATAATATAAAGACAATGTGACTGAATTAATCAATTCTAAAATTAAACTTTATTATCCTACCGCCATGATCCTTAAGTGGTACCTTGTTTTCTTTTTTGGGCTCCTGTGTCTAATAGCAATCTGCACTTATTCAAGTTAGCCAAAAAAACGCTCACTTACCTTAAATATAATAAAAATACCTCAGAATATATTTCGTACCTTATGTTAGGGTGAAATTGACATATTAAAAATATTAAATATCGGGAAAGTCCCTTCAGTTTCTACAGACATAAAGTTACTAGAATTTTTTGTCTTATATCCGCATTCTGAACATTAACTTGCTGCCGGTTTCCTCAATGTCTTGCCGCAAAAGTTATAACGTAAAATCCTAAGTAGGATGAGAAGTAGCACTTTGTTAAGAACGTTTTGCACTTACTTATATCTGGTAGATCACACTTAGTATTCCAATCAATGGTGCTTGCTCGCTTCTTGCAAATATATGGAAATTTTTTGTCACATTTCTCATCGTTTAATGTTGCGTCTCGGCGCAATATTACGCAGCCTTCTTCGCCCCCTGCGTTGTTAGGTTCACCTTGACCCCATCTATCATATACGTTGGATATAGGAATGCCTGTATTAAAGAAAATAATCATAAGGATCGTAACAGCTTTATTTTCAATGAATGGGTGCTGAAGTGTTCTAAGAAAAACACTCAAACGAAAAGAACTTAAACTGGATATATTTAATTATTACGATTGTTAACATTGAATTTAAAAAAAGAACTTCCGCATATTTTGATGGGCTCATTACCGCGTTTGGTAGAAAACCTACCTTGCGCTCCGATGGGTTGCGGATTCGCATAAGCATGTCTTTCCCACGTCTGGTCACTTCGGGCATTAAACCGATGGGAGGAATACAGAAATTCCGTCCGGGTGATTACCATTCATAGATGGAAAAACCGTGAAGTGCACACTGCGTGTTTCGGTCTCATCTATCGAATTCCGAATGCTCGAAGTAAAAAGTATATCGACGGCGCATCATTGACTGATGTTCTGCGACTGGGGTATTACCTACCATCAAGTGAACCTCATGCTCGTCTGTCGATATCTAACATAAAAAAAATATATAGAACTCAAAATTGATCAAAATTAGTTTGGATATTTAGATATGGATGAACTTCTGTTTGACCTTTCAAACGGGTTGTATAATGTGATTTATTGTGATGCTAACTAATTCATTAATTCAAGTTCGTTCAACCAATGTCCAAACATGTACGGATTAAACTTTTAAAATCCTGAACAAAGAGCAGAAATTACTATAAATTACTATTAAATGGTAGTCTTGGTTGTAAAAGCCTTTATTTAGATTTATTATACACTAAGATGAGAAATCTGTACGTTACGTATCTGTATCTTAACGATTTTTCCCAAGAACAACACGAACATTTGAGTTTGAATAAAAGACAATATTATTGTATTACGTATATTAAAATTTCTCTTCTTTCAAGTCACTTCTATATATGTCGCCTATCTCTGCTTATATATTAATATATACTTAAAATAAAATAATAAATAATAACTAAACCAGTGGTGTAACTAGGTGGACAAGGGCCCCGGTGCAGAGAGGAAAAATTATCGCAATAAAAGTTAAATCGTAACGAATCTTTCCTCTTTATAAGATTACTTAGTATAGATTAAGGAGCTGCCTCCCGCTCTTTCCAAAGCCCAGGGGCCCTCAGCTTCAGGGCCCTGGTCCACTGCACCACTTTGCCCTATGATAGCTACGCCACTGAACTAAACGAATTATTATGTGTAAGAAATGCTCACCATCAAGAGTTACAAAAACTTCTGGAGCATAAGATGCAGACACGCCGATATATATCCATTGATAAGATTGCGTTTTTCCCCAATATGCAATCACAGCTTTTGCTTCATCTTCATTTTCAGGGTAGAATAATTCAGCCCCTTCTAGTTCACAGTTTTCTTTTGCTTGTTCCCATGTTTTGTGTATCGTGTGGATTTTATAAAAGCTATCCGCCTCTGGAATATACTCGGAGTAATCGCTGCGAAAAAATTTTGCTTGCGGTTGTCCAACTTAAAAGAAATAACTTAGGATCATAATTTTGAACGAAATATATGTTTTTATGTCTCTTAAAGAATATCAATAATATCAATAGATGTAAGAAAAGCGTACCTAATTTCCCGCCCGATTATTTTTGAAATTGATTATATCAAATTTTGGGAATGGTAAAAATGGTACTCTTATTGAATAGCACGAACCTAAAGAGTCACTACGGTGAAGTACTAACAAAAACAAAAAAAAACGAAAATAAACGTTGAAGGATGTAATTTTTTTATCGTTACTTGTGAAATGCCGCCCCCGCCAAAGTGCCGCCCGGGGTGGACCGCACCCTTCGTCCCCCCCATGCTACGCCACTGCAGATAGGCCCACATACCACTTAATAATAGGAAGAATGGTAGGGTTGAAGTGGCGACACTGGTTCCCATACAAAGTTTGGACTAGGGACTTTCTAATCTTTTATTAAGTGTTTTGTGGATAGGCCCTCATTCCAGTTTCCATTTACTTTATTCAAGTTGAAATCTTTTATTGAGATCTGTCAAATTTCCAATTAAAATTGTTTGACCACTACGAAAATTAGATTCAAACAAGCCGGCCTAGCATGACCGCAACGAGATATGTCGCGGACGAGAGAAGACAAACTAAGATGTAAGATATCTCTATATATTATATCTCGACATCGACAATTTTGATAGAGAAGATATCTCGATCGACAAATATATCTATTTTTGATATTTAAAGTCGAGTTTTAAGTGTAATTGTCATGTTAGACCCGAAAAAAATAGAGCGATAATCGATTAAAACACGAGAAAACGGTCGACTAAATTTTGTCGCGGTTGTTATGCTAGGCCGGCTGATCACGTCTTGGAATACGGGCCTTAGACAAACGTCGTTAGTTTATATAAATAAATGTTTGCCTTATCTCGTTGGTACACATTCAATAAAAACTTTTTGATTATATCGAGTAATAGGTACTTACATGACAATATAATAAGAGCACTTATTAACAAAGGGAAACACTCTACAGACAACATATTTGTTTTCGATACATAGCACGTGCACTTTACTCAGATCATAAAACAAGAATGAGATACGAATATTACGTATAAAAAGATGATACGTATTTGTGAGAACAGGAAAACTGTTTTGTTGCGAGGTTCATTTTATTAGTTTTTTCTGAATGTAGCCTTGATTCTAAATAACCAGTGCTTTTGGAATTTCATTAAAAAGTAGGTACATCAAATCTGAACGGTTAATAACCTTATGTAAGGTTCAAAGTTTATTGTCTTGTACACAGGGACTGAAACCGGTTAATTTTTATTTTCCAAAATACGTGTCTGAGATACCATGATGTTAGTTTTAAAGAGTAATACACACTAAACTTACCATAGTAATTTTTTTCAGTAAATGTAAATAAAAACGAAAGAATATTAACAAAAACCTTTATTATACCGGTATAACTCCCATAGTAAATTAACCGGTAAATAGTTAATTATAAGTAAAGTCCCTGCTTGTACAGTTCAGTATATTTTATAAAACAGCTTTGTACGAATAAATGTATAGGTAGGTATATAAAATTTAACAGTCTACCGTCACTGAAGATATTGACACTAGTAACTTTTCGCACGCCAGCATTATTGGTGCTAATTAATATTAAAATTTGTTACATGTAAGATATACATATTTTAAAATAAGTGAACTGTAAAAAGTCTTTGAAATAAACTTCTTTAAACATACATTTACCATCAACAAATCCTCGAAATATTTCCATAAACTTAACGGCAGTACAATTTTTGATGTCGTTATGCGCAAGTTTTAGCACTTACTTCTTTCTTATCAGTACATACATATTATGTATCGATAAAAAAAAATTGTGTACATATAATATATTAAAAACCGTTTAAAAATATTCTATAAGCGTGCGTGACGTGAGCTGTCAATTGGGGAAGATGGCGGAGTTCCAAAACAAATTTATTTAAAAATCATTTTCTGTATCGTATATTTTTTCCCGATATTTTCTTCTTCTACTACTATTTTATTCTTATATTCAAGGCGGAGACGAACCCAACAAATAAAAGGTCATTAAAATCTGTGCAGCCGTTCTTGGATAATAAAACTAACCCAATTTTGTCTTTTAATTTCTGTGGTCTCAGGAATTAAATCAGAGCCATAGGAACACATACTTCTATCTGTTTCACTGGTCATTTTTCTTTACAAGCAAGTATTTATTTTTGTTACGCCGGGACTGGGACCTATTATTATGCTAAATATAAGGCGAATTCCACGGAGACAACTTGCAACTTGCAAATACTTGGGTTTCTTTGCGCACTGAAATTTCAAGGAGGAATATTGCTAGGAATTTAGGTGAAATGAAAGACTGAAATATTTTATATTGAGGTGTAAGTTTATTCGCATAACAATGTTTCATACAAATTTCCTCGTTTTGTACACACCTTTTCATCATTTGTTTTGTAGATATTATCTTTATAAAAGTTGTCTCTCTAAAATTTTAACATATTCGTCATGTCTGTTCCCTATATCTAATTCTCTTCACCGCTGTAGTTAAATTATAAAATAGAGGATTTACTAAGGCATAGTAGTATAGGATGAAATAAAAGTTACTGCGGAAAAAAGAACGAAATATTATACAAAATAAATGTTTCCAATAACACGGAATGGGCTCTTATCTCGTAATATCAGCCTTCCTGTAACATTCGACGTGGCACTCATACAGAGGGCGTGGTCACATCCTGCTAGAGTGGAACTAGTGCAACGAGAATAGAAGACATTCAAATGGCAGAAAACAGAAAATAACATATTGGTAGAGCGAACGCACAACTCAATCCGGCGGCTGCTACGGAATTTTGTTCGTTCGCTTTACGTTATCGGTATACGAAGCTCAATTTTTTATTTAATGGACATTGCACGAATCACACTGGTATCAGTGGACTGGCCACGAGGCTGCCAGTTATAATTAAGAAAAATTCGTTACTAAATAACAACTAAATCACTTTAAAATCAATTTATAATGTACATTACTTATCTTATTCAAGTAAACAAATCTAATCTGCTACAAAAAAATAGCAAATTTAAATACAAAGATCTCCTAGTCCGACTATGTAAAATTAATCGCTTAAGTATAAGAAAACACAATGAGAGTCCGACGCGTGGAGTCGCCTCGAGTCACTTGTGATACAGTTTATTATGCTTCCCAGTGTACATTCAACGAACAAAACAGCGTATGATATTGCGTTGACATCATTAAAACTAAAACTTGACTGTACAATTAATATTTTATATGTAAATATTTGTACATATTGCACTCTGAAGTAACAAAAATTATTAAGAAAAATCTGTCGAAACGAAGAACATATACGCGAATACAAATTCAATGTTAGTTTTAATCACAATGTTCGCAGCTCGTATATTAATCTAAGTTCCTATGGCTTACAAAGCTTAGAAAAGATAAATACAGAGTTAATTTACAAAAAATATATTCTACCCAAATAATATAAAAATAACAACAGCCATCTGTACTTTATTAGATGAATAAAATTAAACATATGTCAAACATATGACAATAGAATCTAAAGGTACCTATATACACTTTTAATGGACACGAGTGTAGCATGAGAGCCCACTGCAGCAGCTTGATGTGCCACGCTTGGTCACTTCACACATCAAGGCCTGCTTCCGATACAAAAAAAAGAAAAATATTGAAAGTTGAAAGAATCCACCATTGAAACAGTTGTACCGTCACAATCATCTCGTCGGGCCATCTGCGCCCCGTACCGACCCCTTCGTGTGCCGACTCTCCGATAACTCCCCAGCGACATAAACTTATCATCACACTTATGTTCCATTATCATCTAAGACACAAATTATAGTATTATGGTATTTCATTACTTATCTCCTGTGAGATTATTACATACTTAATAAATCTATTACAATTTCGAAATTGAATAATATGTATCAAATACGACCGGCTACGCACCGACGGAGTCCGTAAACTATGAAGCTATTCGTATGAACCTCTACGCGTCAATGATGTATAATTACTTATCGAATGGCAGTTATAATTGTCACGAACTCAAGATGCGAAGTGATACATTGTAAGTACCGAGCGAACCTCGCATCCGAGTTATAAGGCATCGTATCGTAGCGTAAAGTTAATCGTGAAGGTTCACTCTAACATTCATAGCTCATAACGATTCGAACGTTATGGCCTCAGTCATTCAAGCTCGCACCATGGGTTACGTTTATAATGGCAGTGTGTGTTGTTATTACGCCCTTAGTTTAGCAGACACCTAATACATTTGTGCTTTATTATCTACTTTAGGTTCGCCTATTGCGAGAATAAAATATAAATACGAGTCGAAAAGATGTCTTTAAAAGCGCCTAGCGCGCGGCCCGTGGTGCTAGCTCGATCGTTTCATGCTGAATTTATACGTATATTAAGAAATGCATTTCCAAAACCTCAAACATACATTACGGTAAACTTACAGCACACTAAATGGCATGTAAAGAAGACACATTCAACACTCAGTACGCACCAAACACAGACTTACATTTACGTTAATATTAGAGATGGTGGGTGTCGGCGAGTTCGCGATGACATAACAATGAAACATGAGCGATCGTCGTACGGAGTTAAATCGCGGAGGCAGCCGACTGCGGGCCTAGCACGAACGACTATCGACAAAGTGTTCGAATCGTCCATCAGTCAGTTGTATGAGAAATTATTTGAAATTTCATACAAATGACAGCTCGACGATACGAATACTTTTTCGATAGTTGTTCGTGCTAGGCCCTCTGACGCCGCACAACGATTCTAATGGAATCTCGTCTCAGAATCGACTATATGAAACAAAATGCCCGTAGTGATTTAAGAACATGCTTATTTTATGATTTAACAACGCTTATTGGTAATTGAGATCGACTAATTTAGGTTCTATATACTATGATATCCATTCTCAACAACGTAGGTACAAGAGTACAGGTAACGCGAAATAAGGCATTCCGTGTGTGAATAAAAACGGTATTGTATACGCCAATAGGTTTATTTACTGTCGATATGGACATGCATATTATTTATTTTTTATTATATATTTCTTTTATATTTATAAAAGATAGATTTGGCAGATCATTGTGCTGAGGTAATATTGCGTGCATATCTCTCTATCTTTTACAATAAATACTATACCAATATTGTTCCCATTATAAGCTCGGCCAAATTTTTAA
The DNA here is from genome assembly GCA_905404175.1 of Anthocharis cardamines. Classification (NCBI taxonomy): domain Eukaryota; kingdom Metazoa; phylum Arthropoda; class Insecta; order Lepidoptera; family Pieridae; genus Anthocharis; species Anthocharis cardamines. Next base: position 5,397,673 of record FR989954.1, read on the forward strand.
AGAACGCAATAACTCTAAATCAGCTGCCATCTTTACAATAATTAATCTATATATAAGAATTAAATAAAATAAGTAAATGGGAGTGTTACAGTTAGTTTAGAATGTATAATTAAAACTTGGATTCATCCAAAAAAATTAGTTTAACTAAGTTAAATTTTTAAGGGCCGTTACACATCTAACCTCATATATACAACAGCTGCCATATAAAATGCACGCAAGATTGCCTGAAAAATATTTCATGATTCATCATATATCATAATCACCAAATCTATCTCTCATATCAAATATAACAGGATATTTTTATTATATGATTAATTAATTATTCGACACTCAGGCATTTTACGGCGGTATCATCTTTTCAAGCGTCTACGTCCTGCCAAAATGGAGTTCAGCGATTATCTAAAAGTAACCTTGACGCAGTGGTAGTGTAAAAATGTATCACGCTGAAAATCTTATCTAACTATACAGGTGAGAAGTAGGACCTTGTTGGAGCTTCTCTTACTACTCGATTGTACTTAAACACCGAGAAAGGGAATAACTAAAATCTGGGTTCTTACCACGAACGACTATCGAGAAAGTATTCGAATCGTCAAACTGTCAGTTGTATGAGAAATCATTTGTCATACAAATGACAGTTCGACGTTACGAATACTTTTTCGATAGTTCGTGCTAGCCCCTCTGAATCGCGTAAGTCGTCAACGTAACGTAATCGTAAAAACCGTTCTAAAAGTACTTGTAATAATTTGACTAAGATCAGTGCCGGTGTTAGCACCACTGACACCCTGGGCAAGAAGAATGTGTCGCCCCCTCTTAAAGAAATCAACATAGAGTGTTAATTTTTCTCTAAATTTTATTTTTTTATTTCTTATATTTCAATTTATGGCCTGTCTGTCAACATATACACGAATAAAATTAGAAGAATATTATCCAGCGATTTCATTTTCAATCAATAGATCGCAGAGCGTAGAGCACAGCACGGGAGGTAGGAGATTCCAGACATCGGCGCCCCCTCAAATTTGGCGCTCAGAGGCGAACGACTATCAAGAAAGTATTCGAATCGTCCATCTGTCAGTTGTATGAGAAATCATTTGAAATTTCATAAAAATGACAGCTCGACGATACGAATACTTTTTCGCAAGTTGTTCGTGCTAGGCCTTCTAGTCCGTCGCCGTAACCTAACGCCGGCACTGACTAAGATGGCGTTGTTTTATTTCCATGTTTTGTTGCTTATTGAGTAGAAAGAAATCTTCGACCTAGGCCCTCACATAAGCTACGCGACAGTAGAATCTATATGTAATAAGACGCACTTATATCAGCCTGCATAAGACATCAACACTTTATAAATGTAATCACAGCAATAAATTATAATTATCAGTTAAATGGAACACGGGCACAGGACAATGGAACATGAATCGGAACTAAAATCGACAGGACACGATAACGCGCGACATAAACTATATATAAACAAACACAGTCGTAACGATCAACAACGTCCGCCGATTCCCTGACTCGTAGTGTTTTATCGATAATTGTCAGTCAACAGTCCGTAATCCGATAGAAGACGTAAATCGTAAATCGAAGGGTCCCAAGAACAAAATCGCATCTACAAATAAACGATTTCACAGATACGATTTTGTTCTTGGGACCCGTCGAATTTTTTTTTTGGTTTGACTCTTAGGATATACACTTTAGACGTTTCTTAGTACCTTTCGAAACTAATAAGTCCGTTAATTGAAGTATTAATGTAAGCTTTCTAAGATGTGACTATTGATTGTCGACTAACAATCATTCCGCTTTCACTAAACATAATCAGGGTAGCGGCTACTCACGTTGAACCTCACGACGAACGACTACAAAATATATAATCGAAAAGGTCAATCAACGCACCGTTAATTTTGGTAAATAAACACAACTATCAACTTTTTACTTCCAATAGAAACATCTCTTTATATATTACTTTATCTTTAACTCTCATAGTATGTACGTACGATTTATGAGGTGTCATCTTATCACACAGTCGTATCCGAGTGACCAACTCAGTATCCAGTCGTAAACGAAATAAAAACGGGTCGCGACGCGGTCAAAACGAGTCCGGTCGTTTGGGCCGACGCCGCGCGCCAAACGATCAACACTAAATATATACTCCAAACGTCCAACAGCACATATATTCACTAATCTCGCACACGTCGGTCACCGAATACGCGGATCATATAAATACTTCCGACAGTGTCCGTGCACTTCACTTAAACTAGCCAGTCTATGAGCGTTCTCTCCTGTGGCGGCCACACGCACGCCAACCAAGTCGCTCCAACCGCCCGACATCGCTCCGCTACAGACCAACCTGACCAACCAAACCAACTTACGGAACCAATGTCTCATTTACGTTCGATCTATATTATCGTCGGTTCACTAAGTGTTATTTTGAATTAAATTTTCACTATTGCTTATTTTAAGCGTAAACCTACGCTAAAAACAAAGCACTAATTATTCTGGTTCATAACTAAACTATGAAGCGCAATACACACTTAGTAATTTGTTCCTATCGTAAAAGTACGCTTTATTTTTATTCAAAATTACACTTAGTGAGTTTTACCTTATTGCACCAACGTTATAAACCAATTTCACACTTTACCGCACTTTATCACCTCACTATACTATGCTTTGGTTAGCGATAAGTTAGTATTTAAGGTTTCGTAACCTTATTTTGGGTGGATATATATTATTAATAGATAAACGGCCATAAAATAAATAATGGTACATATATATATCTTACTTTACGGCGATCCTTCTAACACCAGATGGATACTGGTATGTTCCCACGTGGTGTTAAACGAGGTCATTGTTTACTGTATGCCCGTTTATCAATTAATATGTGTATCTACCCAAATTAACATTACTTTAAATAATAACTTATCGCTATCATAATATGTTGCAGTCACATCAAAAGCAAAGAATCTACTAGGGTCTTACCATTTCTTAAAGCAGTATTATTGCAGGAGTCGATTAGACAGAACTATACAAAATGTTTTACGCTACGAGAGAACGATCTCATAACATAAGCAATAATACTCTTAGATATTGTGGTAATCTTGCTCTGTAAATATAACTGATTCGATAAAATTGATTCATTAATATCAAAGCCGTTGGCATATCTTTAGAAAAAACGTTATTTTGTTCCGTTAACATATCTATAGAAAAAACGTTATTTTGTTCCGTTGGCATATCTATAGGGACGTTGTCTGTAGCGGCGCGTGCGCATCGGGCCGGTAGCGAGCGCGTGGGGGCGTGGCTTAGAGCAGGCCGCGGGCGCGGGCGGCGGCGATGCGGGCGCGCAGGGGCTAGAGTTCGGCGGGGTGGTCGAGCAGCGGCGGCGGCTGCGTCGTCGACACATCCGCGACGTCCCAGATCTCCTCGAGGAATGGCGGCAGCTTCCTGTTCTTCAGCTTGAGCGATATGCACATGTTGGAGTTCTGCATGCCGAGCGTGCGAACCTCGGACAGTATAGAGAGGATCTTGCCGAACAACACTGAGCAGCGGGGAGACGCGCTCAGCTGGTTCAGGATGTACATCCGTAGGGTTGTCAGGTAGTACCGCTGGATTTCCTCCACCAGGTTGGGCTGCTCGAGACCGGGCCGATCTGGAAAATAAGGTATATTAACAGACTGTGCGGACAGACTCATATAAAATATTTATTCGTGTTTTACGGAATTGGGCAGTGTGTTGTTAGCCTTTAAAGGTCCTACTGTATTATACGTATATAGACATTCTCTTTCTTTCTTTATATTATTAACCATTTTACACTGTATTAGAATTAATTCCGTAAATAGGCAATGCTATCTTCTATGCCGCTGGCACTGATTTGAATAACAGTTTCATACAGTCTACCTTATTCTCTTCAAAAGAGTGTAATTATGTAGTAGGTATGCACTGATATCAGACACAAAGTAACATTTGAATTTATTTATACCCTCAATAATCCATTATTCCTCTTAACTCCTGTATTTTAGTTACAGATATGAGACCGCAGAATATTTCTTGAAAATCAATGTCATTAGTTATTGGTTAGAATAGGTAGGGTAGAGAATAATGTTTGTACCTATTTTGTGAACCCAATTTTATAAGTAATTCATATTTATCTACTTCTGAAAACTCTTTTTCCAATATATGTATCACATTATCTATTTGTATCAAAATTGCTGTTTGTTTCTCTTCAAAATCAAAAGTTTTTTATTTCAAATAGGCCTTTGCAGGCTCTTATGAAACGTCTAGTTGCACGGTTCCAAAAAGTGGGTCTCATGGAGAAGAACTGGCAAGAAACTCCATGGACTCTTAATAAATATTTAAGTTAAAGAGTGATAATATCCGCTTACCCGAGAATATTATAATGGCGGTTAAGAGCGCATAATGCACGTTATCCAACGACATGGCGTACATGCAGCGACAGAAGTGCAGCAGGTCTTCAATGACGTAGCTCATACCGGCCTTGCGGTAGTTGTCGCGAGTGTACGCCTCGTTGTTCGCGAACAGTATGCTGTCCGTGGAGGCATCGTACCGCCTCGCCACTCGCAGCATCATCACTTCACTTGAACACGCCTGTAATGGAATTAAGTAAAATATATGTTCACTAGTTTTTTTTCAAATGGTTTGATAAGTTTTACCAGATTAAAACGCGAATAATGTATTATATTATTTTTCCCCGACGATTCGTCAAGCCTGGTCACGAGTTTGCGGTATAAGTTATTTCATTTAAATGTACAATACCCGCGTTGAGAAAAGACAGTAAGCTTTTAGGAGAAGAATGGATAGTCAGTCTCTACATCCAGTATGGATAGTAATATTTTTAATTAATGTTATAACAGTTGTAATTAAATAAAGAAATTAATTTAACATCAGAGTAGAGTCAGGAGTTACATGACTCTACATTTCTGAATATGGCCGACTTTTCAATTTATTAAAAAACAATTTGTTAAATGTATAATTTTCTAATCTAGCATTATGAATTATCTATTCTAGTATTATAAAGAAAAAATATTTGTATTTTTGTATGTTTGTAACGAATAAAACCAAATCTAATGAACCGATTTTAAACATTATTTCACCAATAGAAGCCTAGAAAGTTACATTAAGTTGCCGGGGATATGCCCGCAACTTAATGTGATATATAGATATGAATTTCAAACAAAGCTTACCTTCAACAATGTAATTTGATCAGGTTGTGAGATTTTCCCGAAACCCGGTAGACCTTTAGCAAACTCTACTATGAGCTGAACTGTCAGGATAGTCATCTCTGTGATCTGACGGAATGCCACGTCAGTATCTCCGTCATCGTCCTCACCTTGCTGCCAAGTCTGAAATTGTAGTTTGCAATTAAGAGATACCGCTTTTTGGCTTATGGCGACAGTATTGCCATATTTTATTAGTAAGATTTCTTTTGAAACAAATTAATACAAAAAAACTATAGGTAGATTGGAGTTCAATATTATTTTATTTGGCACTGTAGAAAATGAAAATAGTTTTTTTTTATATAAGTTAAATATATTATAAATGAGAGTTATATTTGTAATGATTCAACAGTTTCCAACATTATTTATCTATTCGCTTATTCAATACAGAATATATAACCGAGAACGTTGTCACTTTAATCAGCTTTATATTCATTAAATCCTATATTATGAAACTCGGAAGTATCTCATAGTTTAATAAACATTAGTTCGTAACTGAATATTACCTGTGTTACCCTCTTGAGATCTTCCTCAGAGGGCTGCTCGTACCCGTCTTGGTACCACACCAGCCTGGCGATGAGGAACTGCTGATTCGGCGTCAGCGGAGGTATATTCTTCAACCTGTTCTGTTCCAGGAGTTTCTCAGATAGGAACCGCGGGACCACTTCATGCTGCAAACATTCCAGCTTCACATAGGAAACGACACATGTTAATATCTCGCTGCCATGTCATGATCATCACGAATTATTTAAAGAACCAAACGGGAATCGAACCCACTAAACACTTTATATATAGACAATCATTAACATACGAGGTAAATAGACGAAAATAACAATAGTGAATTCCCGAGTCCCATAGCTCGGGGCAGACATACATAATTATGTTTGCCTGATCATTTTCATTTGAAGAAAAGTCGACCGAATACATTTTTTTTAAATTTTGTTACTGGGATTTGAACCCGGGATCTCCATTGCTTAACACAGCACGCATACAACGAGCCATAGTGGCTGTCAAGAAAAACATTAAGACAAAGTTAAAATGCTTTGACAATTGCTCCGAAAAACTGATAAGGGAAGCATTTTTTACGACTTCGTTTCCATTAGGTAAGATATTTCAATTTAGAATAAAAGGCTCAAATATCTATAGATATATGTAAGTATATAAGACACACTAACGTACGAACACCATGACAAGATTCAGAGGTAATTAGTTTATAATACTTACAATTCTTGCTGCATCAGGAGGCGGTGGATCGCACTGCATTATAGGTGGCATGTGATCATCTACTGTCGTCGTGCTAACTGGTAATTTGTCCTTTTCCCTCTGTGCTTTCTTCTCTTTTCTCTTCAATGCGCATTGAGGCTCGGGGACTACACATTCTGGCCTCATGCCCACCGCTAGGCACTTCTTTAATCGACATTCTTGACATTTCCTTCGCATATACATATCCATTTCACATGCATGTCCGAATTTGCATATGTACACTGCGTTCTTAGTGACACTCCGCCTAAAGAACCCTGGAATAAGGAGGATTTAATGAAAACGGTGAAAGTATAATGACAGATAAAATTGCAGCCTATGAAACATTCATAATTTTATCTGGAAAGGTTGTCTGAAAGGCAATGGTCAATGACAGCTCTATAGAAGGCAGCGAGTAAACAAACTCAATATTAAATAGATAAAGTTTTTACATGGTTTCTATTGATATGAAAGTATTAATAGTATTGTATTAGATGACATATATATATCATTGTTACTTCATTTCGTTTTAAAACAAGGAGTAATTACTTTAGTAAAACACGGCGTTTTCATAGAGCGTTTTACTTTTAAATCATACAATGCACGCTTTGTGATACCAGCAATGATTCAGTTAAACCGCAGACAGGCTACAGACACCTATTGTGACGTGTCGTGCGCTAAAGTGCGTATATCGTCAACCCAATAAACAGCACAATGCACCAATTCACCAATGAATGCGAGCGTTCGTTTTGAGTATATTGGTCATGAGCAAGGTTACTCGGTATATGTAAGTTAACGATATATCTGAGTATTAATATAAACGTGGAAGTTCAAGTTACCTTTGCAGCCTTCACATGTGAGTGCATTGTAATGATATCCCGAGGCCCTATCGCCACATACGAGACATAGTTCTTCTTGTTGGCGCGGTAGGGGACCTTTCTTCTGCCTCCGCGCGTCGCCATCTGTGCTGCAGCCATTTATGCTCGACGCTGGTGAGAGCTCCTCTCGACCTGAAACAAGCGAAGTCAACAATTAAAATGAGTTCAACGATCTGAACGCGATGCTTATTGTCTTTTAAAATGTCCATGGAATGTTAATTGGACCTTTGAAAGCATATATAGGCTATATCGTATTTCTTCGTATCGGTCTTAATGCAACTGCGCAATAAATGATTCGGATCGGATGGCCCAACGCACGAGAGAACGTCTAAAATCGGACGCTATTCAATTTGCATAATATAGGTACTTTTTACGGGCTATATTTTGTTACATGTCAGTGAGTTCGTTTTTAAAATTAATGCTCTTAAAAGTTTCTATCATTTTGTAGACAACAACGCCGTGTAGGTACCTAATTTTCGGTGGTGTACGCTTCCTGTCCAAACAAAAGGTGGTTAGAGCGATTGTCCGCATACTAATGATGTGGGCACGTTGTTATGTTGAATTTTCATAATGCTGGAGTCGAATGCGTGATCAAAAATTTAATCAAGAACACTCAAAATTTTTGAAGAATAATTGAGAAAATAAGATGATCCATTTTGTCTGCCATAAATTAAAAATAGTGCGATCTCTACATATTAATTAAAAAGCATAAATCACTTTATCAGCGTATAATAGCATAAATGATTACAATATGTCAGAATCTAGGTTCTTGTTTAACGAGTTATAATAAACAATAAATTGTGACAGTAAATCAATGACAAAATATTATTAATATCTTAACCGCAAACGCAAACTTAAAAGGATTAGTAGTCAAAAGTTTTGAGTTCAATCAATGATTCTGAGGTTTAATCCTTTCTAAAGATTTTTATTGCGTCCATTACAACGTCGGCTCAGGTCGGTGGCCTTTGAGCGTACCTGGGTTGCGCAACCGACCGAAATACTGCTGCCAAAAAACTAGTTCGACGGTTCCACGTGGTATCGAATGGGTAACTGAGGCCACGCTCATACCACGACACAGATAACTCGCCTTTCACAAAAATAAACAACTATTCTAAGCCAGGTTATTTTTCGCGAAATCGCAATCGAATGTGTCAGTTTTGATAACCACGCGTATTGGCACGGCTCGCGGTTTATAATATGTATATTCTTTTTTTCATCTCAAAATTTGTATGCAACTCAGATTCGGTAGTGAAGAAATATTAATAACTACGTATTTTTAAATTTAACTCTTTATTTTGAAACAATTTATTTGCATTAATTAATTGTATATCTAAAAAAATATAAACGATTTTAAGTTTCACTTATTACATGAAACCTTAATGGTGACAGCCATTTAAAGGTTTAATATGAAGGTAAACCACTGTTAATTTGCTTACTCCTCTGCTAGCTGTTAATGAAACGAGGTCAAGTTAAATTTTATTATAAAGCAAAAAGTCAATCAAGTTTTAATTACGTAAGGTAAAGTAAAAATAACAACAATTATTGAAATTCATTATGAAATTATTATTGCATATTTCCAAGTTCGTCACAATTCGACTTAAGTAGACGTACGAGTATGATTGAGTTTAAACTGAGAAATAAAAAAACTTACATTGGCAAAAGCATGTATCAGAGTAATTTGTTTCACTCTTGGCTCTACATTTAATAACATTGTAGAGATAATAATCTACAATCTAAAATATAGGCATTTAGCCTTGTAAACAATGAGATAGCTGCTAATTTGATGACCAATAAGAACATTTTACCAGCAATCAAAGCTGTTCATGAAAAAGAAAGCCAATCAAAAGTTGAATGCTCGGATGACCGAGTCAGTGTGTTATGTTATGACGTCCCAGCTGTTCAGTCATCAGTGTGCGCCGGCGCATCTAAGGAAGGTCTAGTTCGTGCAACATCGGGTTTCTTCGGCAGCGAGAGCAAGAGGATTCGGAGAGACAAGTGGGGCGCGAGCGTCGACCGGGGGCAGCGTGCGGCCTTGACTCTTGCGTTCCCCTCCCCTCCCGCACACCATGCCGCTGCCTGCGACTTCAGTTCTAGCAGCGCTCGCCATGCCACATTATTTATGATACCATCAGTGCTCGAAGCTTGCGATTCTCTACTAATAATAACTCGTTTTTCCTCTCACGCGATTAGACTTTTTCATCTTCAGCATCTCATATACCTTTGCTCATAATACCCAACATGGTAAATCCGTGGCATTAATTTATTAGTCGAGTTTTACTTCGAGTGTAGAGGAGACGTCCTTTTAGATATTGTTTATTCACCATTTGATAAATATTGTCACAATACATATTATTTTAAATCGTTCGGAAAGTAGTTCTTGGAAAGTACTTGAACTGTAAATTGTAATACAAAAACCCCATGCATCTCGCGAAAAATGGTCATTCATTAAAAAGTAATTAATATAATTTTGATACTAAATTATGATAATAATACTAAACAGATTTGATTTTTTTTACTTTCCAAATAATTTGACAAAATGTTGCTTTGCTGCAGGTACACCGTACAAATGACACGCATAATGACATGATTAAAATGCAAATTAATACTATTTACATATTTCATTCACTTTAACAAACCGGAATTAAAATTATTATCTAGCCACAAAAATCGGTACTTAAATGGTTCCTGTTAGTTGGCTATTACGGCCACGATATTAATTTAATTTTAATTTTAATGACCTCGTGAGAAAATTACTGGCAAAGTAGAATGGTAATGGAACTTGGGTTGAAAAATCGTTTAAGTCTAAAACCGCTTATTTAAAATAATGTGTACACTGTACAGTGCAAATAAATATAAGTGCTTTTTAATATTCTCAATGAGATAATTATTTCGTAAAATTACAATCAATTACTTCACATCACATGGAATTTCTATCATTTAAAAATACTCTCAATGTTTTTTGTATTTTTTTGGATTAACGTGTAATTATTTGCTGTAATATGTTCATCTTTAAAATTATTCAAAGATTAATTTACTAGAAGAAAGAAGTTTTCAAACTATTTCGCCATATAGATATTTTGTTTAGTCATATGAATCTAAAACTCTAGTTTTGCTAAATTCAAGGCCTGTGTTATACGAATTGTGAAATCTGCACACAGCGACACATTTAAATAGTGAAAATGCGATTCCACCAAAGTGCTGTCGATTGAACAATACTCAACTTTCACTGTGACCTGAGAATCAGGCGACGCGTCGCAATCATTTCGCAGGCGTACCGCGTAAGCGCCTACTAGCTAGTGAAAGTTACCCAAAGTTAGGTATTGCACAAGCCTACTACACGTCATTGAAATTCGGGTGAGGCGAAAGTGAGCGTAACGCAGCTATTTCTCATATGTATTAAATATCAAACATTTCCTTCGAACTCCAAATGTGTGATGAAAATCAATTAGATTAATCAATAGATGCTCGTGACAAGAACTAATGCATCATAAAAAGTATACACGTGATCGATGCATCGCTTGGACGGAGATTGGAGTTTTAATGTTACTTTCTACGATACTTTCTAGTAAGAGATGTGGGCCGGAGCCGGCGCAACTAGAGCGATCGGTTTCTCCATGCGCCGGGAAAATTGGATTGAAATAGAAATCGCGCAGTGAAAATCGCCATTTTCACGTCACACGCTAATGTGGAAACTTAACTCATTATGTTTTCATTCTCTCGATAGATTCAATAATGTTTTTATTAATGGGTCCGCTTCACTGTTTGTATGCACTTACACCTAAATAACAAAACAAATGTTTTATTTACAAACAATAGAGAAATAACAAGATGGTGTAAATACTTCTTGGTACACGTACAGCATGCATTGACATTTGTATCAAAATTAATGGTATCACGAAAAAAATTAAAATTATGAAAAAAATCCATCAGGACCTCTAATAAGTCTTAATAATGGATTCGGAGGAAATGTCGAGACCTTTGCATAATTTATGTGTAGAATAAGTCCGATATTATCTATTTAACCATTGAAAAATACGTCATCCAAGATGAATATTCTTTGTTCAAGTATAAATTACAAATCAAACTCAAATATTTCAGTATAGCGGATGATACTGGATTTATAAACGCAGGTTCTTAATTTAAAAAATCTTTAGAACGTTTAGTTGTAAAACGCAAACAAAAAATCATCAACCGTTATAATTAGAACAAGAAAACAGGGGTGTACAGCGAGGGAGGCCCTTACTAGATCAGACGCCTAACACGTGGAAATGTTTACATCCGCCGCGGCCGGCTAACGTCCATCCGGACTGAAACACATCCGGGCTGATAAGCACTGCCAAATATAGACCTTTTCTATATTGTTTACTACCTATTTTTTTCTTATTTACTTAAACTAAATGAGAATCGAAATAAATCCATAAAAAAGAGCTTTTAGAGCTATCATAAACGTCTAAACTTATATTATATATTGTACGCGTATGCATAGATAGGTGAGTGTAATAGATACACAGCTCCCCATCACCCTCATAATATTGACAGACTACTTGGATTACATCAAGCCTCTCTATTCCCGTCGCGTTAAATAGTTACTCACATTTTTTGTATCTGTCTGTTCCCTAATTTAGTACAGACTGCGCCCACGTTACCGGGGCCTTTTCAAGTAAACAGGGGAATGTTTAAGTAAATAGAAAAGGGAAGGAGATATAATTAGAATTGATCCCGCATCGTTTCCTCACGAACATGAAACCTCAAAGACAGCTGCAATGTAGTTGGCGCGTTTAAACTTACATTTTCACTAACCAATATATTTTTATCAGTGCTCTAACCTTGTGCCGGTAATTTTAGCCTCGTGGACTCAGCAGAGTTGACATCTATCAACGGCCTTGCGTCTCAGGAGTGCCCTATAAACCCTTTTTATCATATTTCCAGCGATTTAAAATTATTCATAACCGCAATGGGTCTTTATTAACCTCGTTCTATGAAATAGTTGTACCGGCTTACGACAAACTAGGTCAAGGCACGTTTGTGACGTCAACATCTTATCGTCGTAGAGCAGTCGTCATAAAGGGCTAATTAAGATCGGCTCACCAATTGGGTCAACGACTCTTTGTTCGTATGATAACGTATTTTTATAATCATTAATGAAGACACTAGGTCGATACTCGATAAACGAGAGAATATGTCTTAACTAAAACTTTTGTTTCACGTATTGTGGCACGTAAATGTGTTATTTTAATTTTTATCCTCATAATAAAGCGTTAAGCTCAAAACAAAATATTTTTAGGTCATTAATGTGATAATACAGGACACGATAAACCTCATCGAGGAAAACAGTGTGTAAGTAGGTCGAGAATTTGTTGTCTTGGAAACGCGGCTGAAATAATAACTGATGTGGCATCTAACAATTGTGATGACGGACTGGTTGAAGTTTATAATGTTAGTTAAAATAATGTTTAAACACCATCCGGGAAGATTTGGGGTCGCTGACCGTATATCACGCACGATAAGTCGCCTACAAAATTCGTTGGCTGACAAAGAATCTCTATATTTTCCACAAAGTTGACACCAAACGACGCGGCCCACGATTAGATTACGATTATTATGTTTAGTTCTTTAGCTTATCAGCGTGACATTGGCCGTTATTTGTCGAAAATATTTATCAACAAATATTAAGAAATGAGATCGTATGTCAGTAAGTGGTAGGCAATAAATTATTCTATTAAAAGCAATAACTACTTTTAAAATATCCATGCACGCTATGATCGCGTGTCTCTGTAATGCGAACGTTTTAGGAAAATCATGCTGGTTTTTAATGCATTAAAGAGATAAAAAGACGAGCTCGTTGGCGCAATAGGAACGCTTACGTTTCGATAAGTCACGGGTTTGATTACCTCTTGTCTTATGTCTTAGATGTTAATGTTTTGTTTTCCCCGTTATTTTGAATATTTAGCGGCTGAGAGTATAATCGAATAAGCCGTGAATTGGGGGCTATACGCGTTTCGGCTCTATATTTGAAATTCCAAATGTTCGAACTACAAAATAAAATAGGTCGATAGTGTCTTTATTCTGTAGTAGATATCACGTAATGATCCACACGTTCGTTTGTGATCTGATATTTAAAGACTGAATAAAACACAGCCAATAGGCATCGATAAAACGAAGTGGTCATACCGGCTGGGCCTCTTTGCCGCGTGACCAGCTCTTTGTAACAAGCAAAAACTCCAACGACATCGAGTGAACAACACCTAAAAAACAAGACATGAACCATGAACGTTCATTCGTTGAAACGGATTGAAATTCGCAAGTCATAGTTCGAGGAGCTTATGATAGATCACGACTCCAAGTACAATATAATACCAATAAGATTGTGTTGTGCAATACTTGGATGTCGAACAATAAAATGTTTGTTTTATACAGGTGTTAACATGGAGATACTACAGAAATAAGCGTCTGATGGCACATCTCGTGAACTGTGTCATGGGCTCGGCCCACGCACGTCGGAAGGTCGCCCGCCCTCAACGACTTTAATGTCACCGTCTGACGCCTCATTCACCAACACAGCATTAGTATATATATCACTGTTCACAGATAAAAATAAACACTGTTACGTGAAATGAAAATCTATGGGAATTTATTTAACAAGAGCTCTAAAAATAGTTCGTCATCTAAGTAGCTCTGCAAACTTTTTGTAATTGTATTTTGCTTTTTAGTAATATTATTTTTTTGCAAATTCATCAACATCAAATTATGTTTGACAGTTATTATTATAGTGCTTATTTGAGATTTAAATTTCTATTCGTAGTGTATGTATGTGTCGTCCCTGGAGGCATATTACCAAAACAAAATACGGATCGTACATTTTCCTATTATGAATCCGATGATCGATCCGTCGTTCACAATTAGACACTATGTCTTTCGTTTGACATTATCCTGATCGTAAGTATAATCGTAAATAGAATTGAAAATGTTTTCTTCATAAGTTAAAATACGAAGTTGTTTGTTCTTTCGTTTCGGTCCGTTCGTTGCGTTCGATTTTGTTAATAGACCTACAGGGGTTTGATATACATCACCTTGTGTAAATTTTCCATATTTGATCTAAATTTTCCAGTTTATTCGCTCATATATAAACTACATTCACCGTGCAATAGAAAATAAAGATGCATCGCTAATAATTTTGAACACCCATCACTACTGATACATCTATCGCAAGAATTTTTAAAATAGACTTCATCATAATATTGTCCCTTTATCCATACTTATCATAATACTAATTTATGTTCTACCACGGTACTATATGAAACAACTGGTTACTGGTACTTGTAGTACCGATGTTCGGCGAGCATTAGCGGGTGACGTCAGTTTGATGGATGAAGCGGCAATGACAATGCGAGAATACACATATCCCCCTCTGCTTTCATACATTCTTTATTCAATGGTGCTGGGAACGACGCCTTTGTAACAGTTTAACTAATCCAATCAGTAGGACGTACTTTTACAAGCCCCAGATACGCATACATGGACATATAACGCTTCAAATGTTATTATGATAATACAAAATAATACGCTAGTCTTTTGGTATACTTGTTGATACCTCTTGAGCCCTAAAAAATAATTGATAAACCCCCTCGATATATTGCAAATCTTGCTTTATACATTCTTCAAGTAAGGTGCGATAAGTCATATGCAAGTTTTTCAGTAGACATAAAAGGCAAAGGTCTACCGAAAATATTCATCTGATTTAGTGAGTGTAACATTATTGACAAAAGACAGATACTGTACGTAATTCGCCCTGAACATCCATTCAACGAACAAACGACCTGACATCGAAAGTCAATTTCCCATCACATTGGTATTGTCGACAACGCGAACTTGCTTAGTTTGTAGTGTATTCTTCAGTCTTGCACGTCCTCACAACTGAGTTCTCCAATAAAAATTAAAGCTAAGTAGATTTCAAGTACGTTACTTTTCTTTCTCCGTGTTCATTTTCGATTATTATGACAGTAGGAAACATTTTGTGGAAGCTATTAGATCTTCGGTTTCAACAGGGAAAGAGCGAAATATTAAATTACAAAGAACACTCAATAATTACCTTGCTTATCATTTGATTTCACTGCGATAAATATGGCGATAACAAATAATAGATTCCGTATTACTTACATTTAAAATTAGATACATATTAATTATATTAAGATTTTACGTGATAAATTGATGGTCCTAGTAGTTTCTTCTTCAGTGTAATCACTGCACTTCTACATTCAAATTGAATTCCTGTGCTGAAAATGGATTTTATTGGCAGCATTCGTAAAACATTGTTAGCACGTTCGCAATACCCCGCTAGCGTCTAAGTCAGATATCGAATCGAATTCTATACATTGCTCCACACATAAGTAAGCTGATGCCAATGAATTCTGTAGCTGTTACATTTTCAGCAATGTACGTTATAGTGTTTTAAGATTAGTTGTTTCTCATGTGTTAAAGAGAAGCGAGAGCAAGAGCATTCCTCCGGTGCGGCTGACCGGTTCCCAAGAACAGGCTGTTTACGGCCAGACCAGATATAAATAGATATGCTGCAACATCCATCTCTTTTATGTTTCACTTTTTACACCCGTATAGAATAAACAAAGCAATTGAAATAGTATAAAAAAATCTTCAACGAATTTATATTGACCTCTGTCTACGCTTTCTGGTTTCTACCTCAGAGCATGGATAGTGAATTTTGAAATGTATTTTTTCAAGCTGAGAGTTCGTAAATAATTTGATATAAAAAGAATATTATTCGATTAGAGACAACTGAATTATGGATAAATTCAGTACAATCGACATGATCATAGCTGGCATTAATTTAGATATATATCTTGACATTGTAAGAGCATTTACATACGCAAGTTGTTTTCAGCCGACAGCAATAGAAATCGCGATATAATCAGTAACTTGTTGAATATTTCGATATTACATCCAATCTATTTCACTTTCACTGGAGCCAGTCACCATTAATTTAAGTAGTTTTTAATGTCAATTACGTCTTAAAAATTGTGCAATCGGGTATATCTAATTCAAAATGTATCGTTCTAATTCTAAGAATTTCGCATTAGAAAACTAGAAGGATCATCATCACGTTGCGTAATATAACACGTGGTGCTAAGAACGTTGACCCCGGGGAATGTGACGCTGATAGTGTCACTATCACGACACAAGATAAAAAATTAATGCACGATAACAAATTTCCTTTCCAAATGTTGGTCTATAGAGAGGTAGAGTATGTATTGCGGCCTTGCTCAATCATCTTAGCATTTGAATTGCTGGAGTCACCTAGATTAGTTCGTTGCATAAACGGCCTCAAGTCGAAGGGGGTCATTGTCGCGATTCGCGAGCGACGTTCACCGCTTTGCTGGTTACCTCTGCACGGGTGCAGGTTAGATGAATTATATCGATTGAACCGAGTCTCCTTCAGCGTGTCTGTGACCCCGATGTAAATAACCTAAGGCGGTAGTACTATAAACAACTGACGGTGTTTGCGTCAGTAACTTGCAGAGCGCGGGCTCGCGGCTTTATATCGCTCAACCATTGATGTTTTCAACTACACTGGATCTATTTTGAGAGCACACATCAAACATCGGGGAAGTCAAGGAAACGTTAAAATGGAACGATATTTTATGTGCCATACTGGAAGCTCGCTGCTCACACAAAATCTTGTATATATTTTACTAGTATTATACCGAAATAATTATAATTAATTTTCATTATTTTGTGCTTAGCATTATTAAAAATCAGCGAAAATATGCAACCAATAACAAAAATATCAAACGAATAACTAGTAATTCTACTATGTTCTACTGCCTTAGAATGTTCGTGCTGAACGACAGTAGAATCGTTACGGTCGTCTAACCTTTTTTATCTACGGTAAATTGAAAAAACCTTGAAGGATCAAAAATCGTTTTTTTACATAAATATTTGATGACGACACTGAAAATTTAAAGATATTAAATAATATATGAAGTATTGTTTCGGCTAGAGACAGATCAGTTCTAAGATTTACACTAAAAATCGAATACGCAATAAAAATGTAGATGCACTCACATTACATTTATGCTATGTATACACTAATGTGCACATACTTGTTATACAAAATATAAGGTGACCTATATGATAAGATTACTTCAATAGCTCAACACAAAGCATGCAAGTTGTCAATGTGTGAATTAGCGTCGAGCCAGGCCGCGGTACAATGACATTGTCGACCTTGACTACTGCCTCGTATATATCAAGCACTCACACACCGACACGAATGTATTTATCACGAATATATTTAAAGATTATAAAGCTAGCGAACAGATATTATTCCGGAAAAATGAAACGTACGAAACGAAACGATTTCATTACAAGTTATGATGATTTTAAAATTAGTCGTTGTATAGCTGGATTTAGTAGCTCTATTCAATCATATATAGCAGTTCAACACACGATAAGGTGAATGCCAACGCGCTATGCAGCGATGCACGACGATCAAGGCCAAACGAACTAAATTATCAGTATGATTTTAAATACATTGTACTAGAATCACACAAATACACTGACTTGTATTTGTACTTTTACTTACACATGCACGAATTACGTTAACTCTAAGCTTCTATATAAAGCGTTAACACACAATCATGCAAAGGAAGTAGGAAGTTTTTTAAATATCCTCTTGCTATTATACTAAAATCAATAACTGTCAAATCACAAGTTTCTAACAACATTGATTGATATCGTTTATCAGTATTAAGTATCCATTTTTATGATGAATAGTTAATAATATAAATAAATTATAAACATCATTACAAAAAATTAATTTGTCCTACTGTTTAATTTCTATGAATTTATATCCCAGACATAAAGTATCAATCACATAATTTAAATAATATGAGCATCCATTTGATTATGAAATAAAATTTATATTAGACACTTTGAAATGAGCCTAATTGCCTGAAAAATATATAATTTGGATGAAGTGAAATTTGTAAATTTCACGGACAATAAGGCGTATTTCTTTTACGATGGGACATTATTTTTGTCAAAAAATTTCTTTGATGTTTAATGAATGTTTTTTCCGCGTAAATTCTATTAAGTAGGAAGTTTATTTTTAATGCGATATACATTATATTAAGAAGATTTGGTGTTAAATTAAAAATTGCGAAAAATAATCCACCTTTTTAACAACAAAAAGGAGGTTGTCGATCCTAAAATAACGCGTATAATGGTATGTTTGTTGTTTTTGATGTTAATACATATTTTCAAACGGGTTTTATTTTATAGTTCTTTGGCAAGTATTTGTGTAACTTCTATGTAAAGTTGTGTTGTTTTAAACTATACGTTTGTGTTAACTATTTTAATACTGTTCATATTACCTACATAGTTTGCCAACAATTTCTAAAAAAAATACAATAACATTTATGTCACTCCAGTTTTTTTATGTTGGAAAGGTTATTTTGTTTAAAATCGAATTTAATGTTAGAATTTCTTTTGAGAGTAATAAATTACTAATAATTATATAACCCTTAATTCTTTATTCAAAATTGTAGTTTATTTCATACATCAATACAAATAATTCAAATAAGCGGCTGAATATAAATTATATGTATGTATGTATTTTAAAAAAATACCAAAAAGTTTGATCATCTCAGCAAAAAGAGGATTACACATACATAATATAGAAGCAATACCACCCACAGAAAACACATTCCGAGACTATATTCCTTAGCATAACATTTAGAGGAGGTACAATAGAGTCTATGGTCAATGGTCATACATGTAGGGGCGCTCAATAATATAAACAAAATAGCCATTAAAATTGACATTGGTAAATACATAAAAGTCATGAACAATATAACATAGCACATGACTTTTTTGATGTCTCAATGCATGAATCAAGTTTAATTGCATGGGATAGTATTATCATATAGTTTCTTAAAGTAGGTGGTCCTATCGTTTAGATAGATAGATAGATAGATAAAACGTTTCTTCATAAACACAGTATAACATGACAACAGCTTAAAATAACTATTACTAGGCTAGTGCAGTCAGGTCAGTGTACACTGCGGTTGCCAATGGGAATACTCTGACTCAGCATATGCTGCGACACTTTCATGCCACAACGCTGTTTGCGTTTCGTTTAAAATATTAATAATTTAACATAAAAAGGGATGATTTTGAATGAAATAAGAATGAAAATGAAATAAGAAGTGTGTCAATGGCCAAAACATTATCTTGTCCGTTTATCGAACCCTGAAGGCCCACAATACGACGCTATGTCCCACAAAACCTCGTAATTCTTCGGATGAGAAAGGGTTAACGCTGCATTTTTTTTCATTATACAAAAAAACGTTCAGAGATAAAATGCGATGTACATCTATATAATACATTGTGTATAGTAAACGTACATCAGGAAGTACGTGAGCTGGCTGCTACATGTACAGGTAGGTGTATTTCCTTTTCGATTGTTCTTTCCTAGTGACATAATTCACGCTCATGTCGACTATGATTGCTTAATTTTAAGGAATGATGATTTTAAATAATAGCATCACATTCAAAATTCAATTCAAAAATTCAAAAGCCTTTTATTGCCAACCTTAAGTAACATTTTTGTGGTTATGTTAGTAATTAGTTTCCTTAATCTATTGTTAGTGTTACAGTGAAATATTTATATTAAAAAAGTAAATAAAATAAAAATAGTTTTTATTGGTTGGGTACCCGATTACGGGTAAAGGCCTCCTCCATATATTGCCATCTGTGTCTGTTCTGGGCATCCCTCGTCCAGGTGTTGCCGGCCACTTCATGGATATCATCTCTCCACCTCATAACGGGATGACCTTCACATTACTTTGTCTAAAAAGCGTATTTTAGATGTAACGTGAATGTAGGAAGAGTTAAATTTTCATAAGGTGTAGACGAGCAGAGATTTTATATTAATGAAAGCAGTCAGAATCTAGAATGAAATTCAAATATAGAAGTTTGAATTAATTAACAATAAGTATTAAAATCAGCGCCGAGTAACAGGTTTGCCTTGTCCCTACAATACGTGAGACTTCCAATAAAAGGAATCATTAAAGATATATTATGTTCACGATATCCTTAGCCTGTTCGCTACATAATGACAATACACTTTCAATAATTAATAGTCGCATTAGCAAATCCGTTATGATCTTGATTTAGATCATGTTAAGTTGGTTCCGGGACCGATGTAGAGTTCGCTATAATCGAACAATGCTTACTTTGTAAAAAGTAATTGACTACATACAAAAGATAGTCCCGAAAAGATAAATGAAATCATTAGAGACGAGCACGAAATTAAAACTGTTAGTTTTTGTTTGCGAAACCTACCACGCTTCGAGTTTCGAAAAATAATCAAAATCTCATCACACGCAAACCATCTGAATCAAATGGGATTTTATTCAAATCACGCCACAAGTTGGTAAGCAAATAAGTTTGAAGAACAAATAATATGCTGTGAAAAACATTGAGATTTTTGCGTCTCGGAATGAAATCGGCGATATCATTAAGTTTCATCACGTTGACAAAAATATTAGTTAAAGAATGATGCTTATTTTGTCTGTTCAAGTAACTTTAAACTTGTGGGAGATGAAAAGCGTAGCTCAACACGATTTTATCTGGAATTGTTGGTTTAAGAAATTGAAACCGTAGTGATTTGTATCAAGATAGAGGCATCTCACAGTTACGAAGACTGGCTCGAGGGAGATAATAGAACTAACAAGCGACGCGATGGCAGCGCGCGCGCAGCCGAGCGAAACAAGCGCTCGACCGCACATCCGCCAGAGCCTTCCTAGACTATTTTTAACTATAAAACCTTCTACTATATCATATATATTATATATATATATATATATATATATATATATATACATATGTACATTTTCCACCAAATCTTTTGTGAGATTGTAATAAATATTATAATATTTTGTTACCATCTGTTTTTTTTTGTGTCCTTACAGTAATCCATAATGTCTTTAGTGTTTGTTGGATTGTCTATGTAATGAATACTTGTGCTTATTATTATTAAGGAAAATTTAAATATTTCTTAATCATTTTATAAATAGTAATAATATTTTTTTTAAGGAAGAGAGGTACATTTAATAATTTTATCTAAATAAACAAGATATGTGTAAGGCAGCGCAGTTTTTCATTGACGAATATTTAAAAACAAGTGTTTAACTAATTTTCAATGTCGATGAACTCTACCTCGCAGCAAGTTTTGTTATTCTAAAAGTCTTAATGTAAAATTAGAGACAAAGAGTTAGCTATAAATAATAGTTATTAGCTGGTTAATTTCTCCTATTCTCAGATCGCAAACTTTATCCATTGGCTCCAAGTATTATCGATTGATATATTCATACTGCCGCGGACTGTGCGGACTTAGGAAGGGGTCATAGCTATTAGATTATGCAGTCAAAGGGTTGCAAAATCACGCCGCTATTTAATAGAGTTTGTTCCCTTCTATGCTTCAACGACAGCTGCTTGTGGGGATCGGATTAAGTAATATTATTCTAACACTAAACGTTTAGTAACGTAAGTCCCCTGTAAACTTGTTTAAATTTCTATGCTAATTTAGAACAACTTTATTAAGCGCCAATATTTGAATACCTACAACAAATTATCATATGTTGATAGAAATATATAATTGTTCTTACAAGTTGTTTTATTTAAAACAGATGAAGTCATAAGCTATCTTTTAATACTGAGGTCACCGAACCGTATGATTAAGAAATCATCAATCATGGTTCGTATAATACAACAGATTGGTAGAGTATCGCATATATTATTATTGAAATAATATTCAATAGAGTAAAATACTCTCGCCATTTATGTAATCCCGAGAAAATAGTATTCAATTAGCGTAATGACAGCCTTATTGTAAATTTTATAGGTACGTATTTAGAAAACATTTTTCCGGAAATCGAATTTCGCGTCGCGGTTTGATTGGAACGCGGTTTTAATAAATTTTCTAACAATCAACTAATCGACTGAAAGGCCTTCACGGAGGTCCGTAACCCTGCGCTGCGGCAGAACTCATAACAGACTATTCAATACTAGATGGAAACAAATGATTTCCGGCAAAATATATGTTTTAGAGCAGTAATTAGTGTTGCATGATGTTAGTGTTAGCTAGTTATAAATGGACGCGACAAAAAACCGCGGTGACCTTGGCGCCCCCACGCGGACGTACTCATACGTTCACCTCAGATGGGGCCCGTGAGGCTGGAAAATTGCCCTACAAGATTTTCATTATGTATCTGACTACTTTGTTCAATGTATATCGAAACTTAAAAAGGATAGTTAATCACTCATCATTTCAATGCCAATGAGTAAGTCTTCTAAGCTTGATCGAATCAATTGTTTTATTATTTCCCAGAGATTCGAACCCCGAACTTCCCGTGCTGAATGCACCGCATGTGACTCAGTCACTGAGGCGGCCATATTATATGTATAGTGTAAAAGTCATTGTTGAAAAAAAAACATACTGTATCTACTTCCATTGAACAACATAAGGGGTATAAAATATAAATGTCTTCACAGTACTATATTAAGAACCTTTGACACTCATTTGTGAAGGTACAGTAAGTTCTTATGAGTAATAAATATAATTATGCCTATTTTTATCGAAGAATAGTGTAATAATATTTGCCCGCATGCTTGTTATCTGTGATACTTATAATTATCGTGACTTAAACTTTTATTGATGTAGGTAAGTATTCAGTCGACAGCTCATGCGGGTTACTTTAATTAACTAGGGGCTAATCTCATAATTTTAATTCTTTACGAGGCTTATTTTGAAATATAATTCATCAGTGTACTGTCCTAGTATTCATAGAATCGATAGTGATGTAACGAATCGCACCTTGCAAGACAAACCGTTACTAAACGAAACTATAAACTTTTACAGCAGAGCCAATTTTCATAAGAATCGATAATAGTTTTTAGTAACACGGTCTAAATACACGGCACTTCGAGTCCGCTTTTGGGGTTATAAGGTAGATATTTATTTATATTACGATATATAATACAGATGAGTATTTTTATTTAGAACAATATTTATTTTAAGATAGATCGTTTAGGAACGGTTTTTCTATAAAGGTGCGGAATATCAAATTTAATGTATTCGATAATTCGAATGCGAATATCTGCCACACATATTCGCGAATGTTCTTTTCCTTTATTACACCTTAATTATTTATTTGGATATTTATATACGCAAAATATAATCTTTTCGTACACGAATGTCAAGAAATGTGTGAATATTCGTAACATCACTAGAATCGAAGTACGTAAGTAAGTCGCCCTTTTCAATCAAATACGAAAACTATTATAAGATTTTTTTGGTCTATAAAACATTTACTATAGCGTGAACCCGTTTCGATTTTTCTATTATATTATATTCAGATTTTCAATGTTAATAAGGTAATCTGGGGGCACGGTAGTGCCCCCGCCAAGTCGAGCAAAAAGCGGCACGGCCGTACTATCCTTTTCTCGAAGTAGTTCGGGCCATTTTCGACCCCCTATAACTTCGTTGTGGATTAAACTAGAATCCTGAATTTTCAGTCACTAAGCAGGCATTGTATAAACTCGGTATATTTCAAATATCATTCTGTTTGAACCAGTAGTTTAAGAATTATAACTAGTCAAAGTTTGATAATTTGTCACTCACTCACTGACTGACCGATCATCAAAACTCTAAGGCACTTCTAGCAGACATAGAAACTTGAAATTTAGAATACAATTAGTGTTTAGTCTATAAATCAAGGAAAAACTAAAAAAAAATGAAATTTCGATCCAGTTTTCCAGATACTCAAACTATTTGTATGTAACGAATAACTTAAAAACTACTGGACCAATTTCAAAAATTATTTTACCGTTAGAAAGCTACATTATCACTGAGTTACATAGGTTATATTTATTACTAGAAAAAAATAGAGACCCTTAGAAATCCCTATTCCCTACTAAAAACAACCCAAGGTGAAAAAAAATTATCCATAAAATGTCTTTCATCGTATGTGCTGCGGAAAGTATTGATGATAGAACAAAAAAATGTTCTACAATATTATAGAACATATCAAAATCTACAAAAAACTTCATGAGAACATATGTCCAACTATTGAAGTTATGTCACTATAACTACTTTTTTACATTAAAATGTTGATAAAAATGCCGATCAAAATCAGACTGTTATCCATAGCTTTGTATTCATTCTTAACCAAATAAACTAAGAAAAGGACTAGGTATCTACAAAAAGAAATGAGATGCCATCAAAAACATAAATTGTAAAAAAAGCCAAGTCTTGCAACTCAGTTCTTCTATCGTCGTAAAAAGTTATGAGATCCATATAATACCAAGTCGGTCAATTTATTCAGTCTCTACTGAAGGATCCTTCTGTCTTAAGTTATTACATAATAAGCTAACCTAACAATATCTTATAGTGATCATATCAATACCAATATTAAAAATCTTTGATGTTTAAAATAAAAAGATTGACTTGGCAATCGCACTAAACAATCTAATTTAATATAATATGTGTTACTTGTGAGATACATTATGTTTTTAATAAAATAAAAAAGATACATTGTGATTTCATGCGATAGCCGAGCCAATCTATTTATTTTAAACATCAAAGATTTTTAATATTGGTATTGATATGATCACTATAAGATATTGTTAGGTTAGCTTATTATGTAATAACTTAAGACAGAAGGATCCTTCAGTAGAGACGAATAAATTGACCGACTTGGTATTATATGGATCTCATAACTTTTTACGACGATAGAAGAACTGAGTTGCAAGACTTGGCTTTTTTTACAATTTATGTTTTTGATGGCATTTACTTTTGCTGTAATCGCGTTAATAAAATCTCTTAATTTGAAATTTACGTTTCAAATCCATCAAAGTCTAAGCGACAAGAAAAACTGAAAGGTAAAAAAAATGTATTTACTAAGAATTATTTTAGAGGTCAATGACTATAATTTAAATTCAAATATCCTTTGATTTTGTCAATCATTTATTTTAATTAAATCGCGTTGTCTCATTGTCTGTTCTACACAATCATCGTATTTTTTTCGCGACTAAATAACTCATTAATAAATGAATACCTTTCGTAATGTCGTAAAGGCAATTTATTTTAACATAAAGTAACAATAGATGCTAGCCATTAAGCAAATAGAAAGAATTTAACATCAAAAACCTGAATGCTTAATTTATATTAAAAAAAAAACATAACTTGATTCAAATTGAGCAGATTATTATTTTTGATTAGTTTATAAAATCAAGTTAATTTTTTTAACATACAAAGAACAATCATTTGACTGCGTTTCACCTGGTGGTAAGTGAGACGCATTCTAGGATGGATGGATTCACATTTGCCTTGAAAATACCCAGATTGTATGTTGGTGGGAATACTGACCGGCAGTGAATTCCGGTCCTTATATTACATGATCTCATGATGAAGGAGGTCGAGAATTATTATGTAGTACAATATATTATTTTTATTAATATTTATTTATTTATTATTAAGAGCGCACTGTATCTTCAAAGTAAAATGGGCGCCGCTGATAATAATCAGTGCGGTATACAGCCATGGTTGTCACTGATAATCCTGAGGCGGAGACCCACTTCTCGTACTGCAGGAACGCTACGTTGTTGATATTTATGTATGTATCTTTTTATTAGTTTGTTCTTTTATTTTATTTAAGTGTATCCTGTGAGTGGTGTGTGATATAAATGTTCTTCTTCTTAATTCTTTATAATACGCAAAAAAGAAAAATAACGTAAGTAGTTGGACAAGTTATGAAGCTGTAATCTCGTAAAATATAACAGGTAAAATACTCGTAAATACTCGATTCAAACATAAGCGTATTTTATACATCTGACAAAATATTGTGACTTCAGTTTAAAAAAACTGTTTAGTTAAAACTAATAAATCAGAACAATTTATCTCCTTGTAAAATAAGGTCACAAAACATCGACATTCCACATTTTCTGCTGTATAACGAGACTGGCCTTTACGATTGAAATGAACGATTTTATTTTTGTAACATTGCGATTATAGATACATAATATATCATGAATATACGTGGCTTGTCAGACGATACGATTCACCATCGAAGTGGTCCGGAAACCGGTCCAACGAGAGCCAGGCTCTTCAACCAATCTCACTGCATCCACTTTTAAATTGTTTTTATGTATAACTTATCTTTGGTTTTTAAAGAAATAAGTAGTTTATGAACCTCACAAATATCGGATTGGATATTGCGACTCAGGACATGTCATAACATTTTAAAAATCTTAATTTAGTATAAATATAATATTTTATTATGTAGGATAAGAGACATTATCATAATAACTCTTATTGTGGACTGTTTTGTCCTCCATCCATCCATCCTGGCGAGCTATTATTATATTCTTTGAAAGATATAATAGATTTAGAAGTCTACAGAAAGTGATGGAGGCATTTGTTTCTTTTGAAACTAAATATAGATGATTAGATTTAGAAGTCTACAGAAAGTGATGGAGGCATTTGTTTCTTTTGAAACTAAATATAGATGATTCCTCTTTTATGACAAGTCAACAGTAGATGCTAATAGGAGGGAGAGGCCCTCATCCCGCCACCCTCCGTTCCTCCCTCGAGAATTGATGACAGATTAAGCATTGTACTATTCTAGCAACAAATTTCTTTTGAACTAGCGGCTTTAAGACGCCTTCAATATAAATAATGAATACCTTAAGATTACATTATAATCCATTCTCTGTATTTAAAGAACGTAGGTCAGAAGTCAATTACAAAAGTAATATAGAAAATTAATGAAAAAGTATAAAACTTTTCTAAGCATCCGGATAATATTATTTCGTAACATTGACTCATTGATTTTTTTATAAAAAACCGCACATAATGTCCATGCAACTAGACCTTTTTAATGTATATCATTATGATTTATCCTTCGATCAACAATATACTATGTCAATGGATTTATCGTATGTTCAAGTAAAAACAAAAATAATAAGTTACCGGCTGGTTGAAAAAAAAAAGTAAATTATGATAGCGACCCGCTTCGGTTAGGTACTGTCCAAGTGACGTAGTTTGCCTTTAAAAAGTAGCTGATAAACGTATGAATTTCAAGATATATTAAAAATATTAATAATTTGTACGATTACTGAACTAAAACGGCGCCCGCAGCTAGATGTTTTAAACGTCTGGCTAAGCAATTACCTAGGTATGTAATGGCGATATTACTTTTAGTGAATTTTTATTTGCGTTAATTTCTAAGCTATTTTTTAATACAATAACGCTTTTTTGAGATAACCATCATATTTAATTCAACAAAATTGTTTAGTAAATCTCACTTTGATGTAAATGCACATCATTTTTATAGCAGCCGTTACATAGCTTTAAAATTGAAACATTAATTGTTTTGTAATTAAAATGGCTTTCTGTTTATCGGAACTTGCTTATTTAGGTGCCGTCGGTTACCTGTTTCCGGAATGACATGGATGTATTAAATTTTCCACGGTAACCTTGAACGTGTCGCGATAAGAATTACTCATAGTGTTCCTCCTACACCAACTTATTTAGCAGCCACTAATCAATAGGCAACATTGTTTACACCGAATAGACGGCCTTATTCCTATGTGAATGAGGCAGAACGAGTTATTGTGATGCCCACGATCACTCACTTAACATGACCAGGTAAATATTGGTGACATATTTTTAAACGTCGGTCGCCCACTGACTGTCATTACTAAGATAAGTATACAAGCTATGCATACAAACCTTATTGGGAATGGATCATAAATCAAAATAGGTAACGTGTCTTAAGGTGTTCTATGCATCTCAATATCAAGTAGTCTTTTAAATAATAATAAGATAGATGTATATTGATCAATTGCATTATAATAATATGTATTCGTACAATACACTATTAATTAAGAAGTAGATAATGTACCTATGTCGCATTCACAAACTAAGATGGTAAGGTAATTGATAAATAAAAACCATCATTGAGAAGTGTGTATTGCAGACTGCAGCAGACATCGGCCTGTAGCGCCCGGTCAAGGTATCCGGGCCAAAGGTCGATGACAGTGTCACATCGCTTCTAATTTATTATTCTGTCACCGGCTCATCATTTACCGCCAAATTTTGACATAAAGTGTAAACATTTACATCCCTAAACAGTGAGTCCGAGACCCGAGTCTACATAAGAGCTTAAAAACTGACCTGATGAAATAGATTCATTCTCCGATTTAGGCGTCGTGGGTGGCATCGGCAGCGGCATTGACGGTAAGGGTTGCGTTTGTGGTTGCTGTTGCTGCATAGTGCAATGAGTGCCAAGCAACGATTGTGTCGTATTGTAGGTAATGCCATCATCGTAGCCCCAAAGCTCAAGCCCATACTCGGGCGAGGCGAGCGATTCTGGAGACATAACCATAGCCGCCGGCAAACCCAAAGCAGATGATGAAGTAACTTCAGATGAGCTCTCCTCGAGCATTCGCAACGGGAAACCTCCGTTGTTAGACCAGCGGCGTCTCATATCGAAGAGCGCGTCAGACGCTCCCGTGATCACAACCACCGACGGACATTCTCCGTTTGTCCAACACTTCACTTTTTGTCGCACTAAACTATCTAAACGCTATATTAACATCCACTATGTTACCGGCGCGTTGAAACCGAAACAAATTTCCCACACAACCGAGTTTTAACTCCAATAAGACAGATAGCCTCGAGCACTACAATTTTTTGTAGTGTAACCACAACTGAGAGGAATCAGGAAAGTCACACGAGTTCGTTTTGTGATATAGAGCCGAAGAAGTTATCGCGAATGTTAAATACAAATAAAAACACGTTGCGCCCGCGCGACCGTCGTCAACGGAGTACATAGAACGAGCGAACAACGACGCGGTCGCTCTCACTACTCAACTCACTGCCACGGTCGAGTGTGACGTCACGTTCCCCGCGCACCCCTTAATGCCCCCGCGAACGCCTTCACGCGCCAGTGTCGGCTATGTAGCGCTTTAGATTTAGATAGCACTGTTTCGATTATAATAAATCAAAACAAGGCATACCATTTGTTTAATGTAGAACTTTGACTGTTTTACAATTAATTAATGAACTGACCTTTTATTGAGTCCATAAGTTGTATAAAACATCGCGTATAGGTGCAAAATCTGCATTTCCGAACTATTTAAAATTCAGTTTTTAAAACCGTCTTTTAATTTGTAACTATAATTACGTCACTAAATTTTACTAATAAAAATATTAGGCAAATATTTTTGTTGATCCCAGATCTCAGAATTATACAAAAAAACCTTTATAGGTAAAAATTAATGTAAATCTAGACTACTAAAAATAACTACACTGTTATGTACAGTAGGTATTTTGTGTGTTTCCTAATGATGCACCGAAAAGCTTTGAATTCCAGTTCACTATACAGAAGATATAAAGTTACTGGATTAAATAAAAATGATTTCCCATTGAAAGACATAAATGTATATTATACCTACTTACAATATCGTAATTTTTATACTTGTTCTTATCAATACAAATTACTTATCTTCATTGTATGCCAATAGGCTATAGGGTAATTTAGCCGGTTTCCCGTCCAGGTCCTGTTTTCGTCCACTAACGCGGATCTTGTAAAACATTTACGTAGAATAACATTATAAAAATAGTCAACCGCGCAAATTTGGTCTCGTTACGGACCCTAAAGTCAAATCTGTATGTCTATTAAATCAAAATATTTATTAACTAGTTGAGACTCGAACAAAAGCTACTTCTATCTGAGGCTTGTTTCCGAGCTACAATCATGTCATCATAAATGTAAAAAAAATAGTGGTACGACTTAACTTTGCAGTCAGTTTTTTTTATTGTTTTAGCATGTATTTCTTATGTTTTGGGTATTAATGACTAAGTAAAGACATAAAGAACATATTAAAATGTGTGTTTCGTACTCATTTAAAGAATTACTTTAAAAATCGAGGCGGACAAAAACTGAAATACCTATTTCGTAAAATATTCAGTTCTCGTCCGCGTGGACGAAAACACAAAAATACAAGTAAAGTTTGATTAGTCGTTTAAAATAAGGAATGCGAAAAAAATCTGTTGAAATCATTATGGAATGATCTTCGATGGTTAGTTAGTCTGATATTTAGTTTCCGTCCACCAATTTAGCAGTATTGCAAGTATAAATATATATTCAAATATTGTGGACGAAAAATAAAAATACGTTGAAAATTGCTTTAGTTTTCGTCCATGAGTGGACGAAAACTAATACTGGTTAAGTATTTAGTTTCCGTCCATCACAAACAGCGTTATGTTACTTTTCGTTTAGCTTTTTTTCTACATACGTGTAGAATATACGCGATATAACCCATTTATGATGTACGTAATCGCGTATATTGTTTGGACCTATTTTATTATTTGAATTTTTAATAAATCCCATTTTTATAGATGACGTCGTCGTCTAAAAAACTAGAAAAAGGCACCATGATACTCTGAGGATGCCTTAAAAAAGCTCTTGCAGAGATCCGTGATAATTAGAAATGTATGTATAAGAAAATGTGCAATGGATATGCTTTATATACCGTGGACGGAAACTAGCCTACACAAGGTCGAAAACTAACATTTTTGGACGAAAACTAACGAAATCGGTACTTTTCACTAAAACATTTTATATAAAAAAAACGTTAATTATAATTATTTGCTACTTAATGTAAGCCAAAAATAGACTAAATCAGCTTTCAATAAAAATTCGGTTTGTTAGATTTGGGCCAGTAGAACATATTAGTTTTAAGCCCATAAGCTGGCAAGTCCACTAAGTGGACGAAAACCGGCTAAATCACCCTACTAGACGTATTGATTATTCTCAAACGGCCTATAGTTTCTAATGAAAATTATCAAATATAAAATAATAAAAATTACATTATACCTACTGAAAATACGTCCGTACCTACACTCTACAGTATAATAAATATTTCGCTGAGCTATTCAACTTTATAACACACATTTTCAAAATATTTTGAAAAGATTAAAATTTAATAAACAGAGCTTTGTATTTTAACTATAAACTGAACTCTATATCGCTGTTATTGTTTTTCTTTATACCTAGTTCTTGATTATTTCCATATTTTATTACAAGCTTTCACCGCGAGTGAGTTTCAATCGATCGTCATATGGACCCCTATTCGTTTCATTTTTAGCCTTGTTAAAGAAAGTGGTTAGATAAATAAATCAGGTCTATAGCTTTGGTAAGGTGACCGTTTATTTTTAATTTTGTAACGTAAAATCGGTTATTAGATAAGACTGGATGACGCGAGCATGATGTTCGGTTGAGTTCGTCATCATCACGTGTTCGCACGTTCGTTGACCTGTATGTTTTGGAAGTTGGGATCTTTGCTCCGTAGCTTAAGTACTTACTTACTATTAATTAATTTGCGTAATTATTTAAAAAAAATCTTGTAGATAATCGTATAATTCTTGGAGTTGAATAATATAATACATTACATCTTATTGAAGGCCCGCTGTTGTCAAGTTTTAATTAAAAATATATCCTTGATATTATCAATGATCTGACTGACTTATCTATTGAGTGTATCAGCCGTGCGTCAATCGTGTTAAGATTGACCAAGTTTTTAATTAATTGTAGAGATATCCAGGCTTTCACCCTCCAAATAAATGATATCCAATATGCTTATGGGATATGGGTCGTAACTCGTGTCCTATAATGGACTTTCTATGGTATTCCGTTTGTTTTAAGATGGAGATAGGGTTTTTTTTTTCAATAAAGCCTAAAATATTTTTCTATATTACATATTAAAATTCTGAACTCCCTCTTCAACTTTGATTAATTTTATTAAATGTATGTACTTTTTAAATTAGTATCACCATAGATCATTTTGATTAGATGTTAGGATAAAAATAAGTTTTTATAACGTATATTTAAGTAAGTTAGATTAGTTTTATCTCTAGATTGTATTGTACTTTGTACTTTAGAATTAGTTATGTTGTGCCTACCTATAAGTTAGATATGTAAGAAGTTATAGGTATTAAGTTAATTAAGGTTATTAAGTTAATTAGTAAGTAAAATGATGTATCTGTTATGTAATCCTTTAATATTTTTTTTATGTTAGATTTGTTGCGACGATGATGATGCGTTGTCGACCTACTTTTTACATCGAGCATTCGGAAATCCATAGACTGAAACCGAAACACGGATTTTCCATCTATGAACGGTACCCGATCAGAATTGCGATATTCCTCCTACACGTTAAAGTTAAAGCCCGAAGTTACCAGACGTCGGGAAGACATGATTACAGAAAGTTATAAGCATGTTTTCCCGTTAGGATTCGAACCCACAACCCATCGGTGCGCACGGTAGGTGTTCTACCGAACGCGCCAACGAGCACGTCAAGATATGCTTATTGCTTATGGCATATGGGTGGTATCTAGGGAACACAATCCCGAGCATATTTTTCAATCCCGGGATTACGGGATTTTTTATGCGTAATCCCGGGATCCCGGGACTATCCCGGGATTAGACTATGTGGTTTCTAATTGGGCTCAAATGAAAAAAAAGTGTTATTTCTTTAAAAAAGTAGTAGTAAGAAAATAAGATAGACCAAACATTAAAAACACGAAGAGAACATTTGCAAGAAATCAAAAAGAACCCAAAAAACTGTTTAGAATTTTAAAATACATAAAATAAAATCACAGAAATATCAAAGCATCCAATGTTTGACTTCCAAATTTCCAAGCCTACGAATAGTTTATATCCTACAATATTATGATATGAGGTGATCGGGTGATTCCCCTGTTCGCCCGTTGGGTAATGAACTAAAGAATATCATATTGAAGTAGGTACCTACCTGTGTAGTAGGTATGTATCGTACGGCATATCTAAGAGTTGTTTTTGTCGTATAATATAATAAATTCCATTAATATAATCTAGGCAAGGTTATTGTCAAGGCGCAACGGACTACGGAATGCAAAATAAACCTGTTTGTGGCAATCCCGAAAATCCCGGGATTAGCCAAGTACAGTCCCGGGATTTACGGGACCAGAAAATGGCCGGGATCCCGGGATCCCGGGATTCGGGATCCCGGGATTGTATTCCCTAGTGGTATCCCAAAAGGGAGTTTGTATGGTATTCCGTTTGTTTTATGATGGACCTAAGGTTGTTTTTTTTCATAAAGCCTAAATATTGTACTATATTACATATTGAAATTATGTATTAAAAAAATATGTTGTTTCTATAAATATTAAGCGTAATAGGCTGATAACACAGTACAAGCAAAACGATTGTAGACTGCAATGCACCTTCTGTTAGGTACATCTAACGTAAAAGCTTTTCTAGAAATAAATATTTATTTTAAACCATGAATTTAAATCAGTGAATAGACCCGTCTCATTTCTTGAACAAGGCTATGATTAAAACTCAAACGTTTTTGTTAGTAGCACAGATAATGTTTGAACAGTCATAGTCGTGAGGTTAGTCAGTCGTGCGTGCACTAAAAGTGCTCGACTGGTTTCCCTCCCCACCGCACTTTGACAACTTAAAGTCATCACTTTGATGTTAGCGATTGTTTACTAAATCGATGGTTTTTTTTTTCGCTGTAATCTTCGAAATTAAAATAGAGAAAAACATTATTATAAGTAGTAAAAATTATAAAAAAAATAAAATATAATATCCAATATGGCCGACCACACCAGCCTTAGCCTACATAAGACGAAATTTCCTTGCCATGACAGAAAATGACAAAAAGCCATTGCCAAATCGTAAAATTGTTTATGTGTTCGAACTGCGGTTTTACTCTTTAAATGCATTAATTATGTAAAAATGTCTTGTTTCTAATATTTTAATTTTCTCATTCCATTTATCATTATCAACTTAATCGAAGTATAAGAGGTTTTTCAGGTATAAACAATATAATTTATATAAATAATGTACTTAATCTTTGTAGGTTTACGTGTTGAAGATATGATTGGATGAAGGGATGATATTATGTAACATTTCTAAGATTTTTTTTACGCTGAATGAATGTGTGATGTATCTCTATAACAATATATGTATAATTATTTTTCTAATTTATTTGTCTTTAGTTAATAAATAAATAATCAAGAAAGTTAATAATTATATACAAAATATGTATCTTACGAAGCTGTTTTGCCCATTTTCTCAATATTTACCAATTGTATCATGCACTCTCTTATGTCTTCCAAATGTTAATATCAGAGTTAAAAACTCACCGAGTATTTCCGTATCCTATCTACTTTCAGTTTTAATTACTTAACCAAGATGATTAAAAAGCAACATAGGTACATATAAAATGAAGTACCTAACCAAAATTACCATAAAGTTTTAGACATACTTACGATCACCATTAATATGGTGCTTATACTCGTATATATAGCTAAATAGCTAGCCAGGCGGTTTTCAATTTCTTACCTGAAACAAAAGTAATAATTTTTCATTACTTACATTATTCGTAATACTTCGTAAATTTTAATGAAATAGTTTTAATATAATATTTGACATCTCTTTTGATGCATTTAAATTAATGTTTAATGTTTATATTTCGATTGCAGATTGATTATGCAAGATGTATATTGTGTAAATTAACTTGATTTTTTTTATACAATATAGTCAAAGATCATTCAGGTAATAATAGGTAAGGTAATGTAGCCTCCTCTTAAATACTTTATGAACAGCCGATGTTTTACAGGCAACTCGAATACCATTACGCCACGAAGGTAGGCTAGGAGCTGAAGGTTTGTGGTACCTATTTATCCATAACACTTTGTGATTCAAAATAAGATGACAATAATTTATTTATCGAGCGAATCTGTAGAGAATTGCGATGACTATAGCTTTCTCGGTACAGCGCTCTTGCTGTAACCCGACTATTTTTAGCGGACAAGTGACCGGTTTATATATTTCTTGTATTATATGTATCATTTGAAGTCGGACGGGTTATCATCGTTGTCGTGTTGTTTCTAGCGATGCAGGCGTATAAAAAGTGGACGTGGCGGAATGGTCTGCTGAAGCGCAATTAAGACCAAGGTCTCCGGGTTATCAAACCCGTGTCGACTTGCGATGCCGCGCCTCGCTGCCATCGCAAAAAAATATAGCGAATAATGAAGTCGATGGTATTAAAAGATAATAGCAGAGTTAACACGCCGCCGGCTGCATTGCCTTAAATACCCACATAAAATGCATTGAACATTCGTTACGCTGCGTGGCAATAAGAAACTGAGCTAAATACATGTATAGGTATTTTTGTTTTAATTAATAACCAAGCGACAGTGTCCCTTGCTGACCCCTTTATCATTTATTGGCCTTATTAGTATGTAAGTAATATGTGCTATAGGATATCAGAATTTCCATCGACAATATTTAGCTATATAAAGTATACACATATATCAATATATGAGGTCGTGAGGGCGGAGCTATCGCATCCAAGAGGAAGTCAAGGCTACGAAGCATCTATTGCATACTCAATGTAATAATTCTGTTCGTTGACTTCTATGCACTTGACAATAACTGATGTCAGTTGCTTGAAACCATGTTACCGTTTTATTCAGTCACACGGACGATTA
The DNA here is from genome assembly GCA_905404175.1 of Anthocharis cardamines. NCBI lineage: Eukaryota > Metazoa > Arthropoda > Insecta > Lepidoptera > Pieridae > Anthocharis > Anthocharis cardamines. The sequence goes on from FR989954.1 coordinate 5,433,639, forward strand.
TGTAATGCCTAGGCATTGGGTTTTACGTTAGTTAAACGTAGCCTTTCAGCAAACACCTTTAGTTTTACTTTCGCCTGCAAGCGCAACGAGGAACACTTTTCTAGCGAATATTGTTGTGGTAGTTGAATTCAGACTAAAGTTAATTTTGAGTCTTATTTCTTACAAACCAAAAACTATTTTCGTACGTTAGACTATTATAGTAAGTTCTCTTTATGAAGTTGTATCATTTACGTGATGTAACTACTGAGACATAGAGATATGGTAGTGCAATTTAGGTAACTTGCTGTGTTAAGGTGCTGGGAAAATGAGGAATCTGGTACTTTATTCATCCCATTATATATAATTCGATGCGAGCTCGAAAATAAGATTTAAAACTAGTTTCATGATTTGAAAATCGAAACAAAATTTATAAATCGAATTTCAAATTCATGATTATTAATGATCCTAAGTTCGACTTTAATAATAAGAATAGGCGATGTTTTATGAGTTTTCTTATTATGTTGATTTAGTTCTCAGAAAGACAAACTTGATAGGAAAATTTAATTTCAAATTTGTTTACTTGGGGCAGTTAATTGAACGCTGTAAAGACAACAGTGTAATACAGAGGTCATTACTCGGTAAGTTTATTTTACTTTAGAGTACCTAGCGAGGGTGTAATTCATTCTAATAATATAAATTCAAATGTAACTCTTTCTGTCTACTGCGTTTTTACTGTTAAATCATCGAACCATGGACAGAACTAATATATTTTACCGCCCATAATTAAGAAACTTTCAAGGGGGTATCACTAGAATACTATACTTTATTTGCACCTAACTTGTGAAGAAAGGCGCGTTGGAGGAAAATATTACCCCCTTTCTCGGAGTGCTAAACTCTACAACATAATATATCAATTTCGTTGCAATCCATGATGGACATGTTTGATACCCCCCTTGTTAGTTTAATTTAAAATCTGCCACATCTGAACATAGTATTCATCGGACTAAAATAGGTCAAAGCAATACTGATGCGACGACCGTTGTTTGTAGTGCGTGAGCTGAATACAGATGCATGAAATGCATCACTTGCGTAATTCATTGTCCTCGCTGTAGCAAAACGGTGACATAACTATCGAAGAGACCCGACTATTCTGATTTTATTATAGTCGTAATCTTCAATTATGATATCTAATGTCAATGGACAGGGTCAGTGGCGGGACCACCATTCAAGCCCAAAAGCCCGGCTTGCGGACTTTAACGTAATAATTATTTATATATTGTATATAATTATGTATTATTTTGGGCTTGTATGGTGATTCCGCCACTGGGTAGGGTGTTTAATTATAAATTAGGCAGTCGGTTGCCCGCAATACCATATTTTGGAAAGCGTTGAAGCAGGTTACGATGGTGAGATATACCTTATATGCCTATTTATTCCTCTCTATAGTAGTTCGAAAAGATAGGTTCCAGTTAAAAAGCGAAAGTATTAATACTATTTCAAACAATAAACGACTTTTGCAGTTTAAAATCTGGGGTTATATTTATAAGCGGAAAATGAAATCATCTTCAATTAATAATATGTACCTTATAGACACTTTTTAATATCCGATGTAGAGAGATGAGCGTGAGCCACAGGACTACAATCACTGATGAGCTGTCAACCAATTTTTTTTTCTTCGAGCTTTTGGAAAACAAAAACGCGCAATGTAAGAAATAAACCTTTGTATATAAAATAAGTAAGTAAGTGATTTCTCAAATTATATTGCTTATTATATGATATTGATTGCCAGCTCAAAGTATTGGTCCAGTTACTGTAGCTTTATGCCATAAATTCAAGCGCGATTTGCCATCCAAAAGACATTAAAAAGTACGAGTATATATTACGAGCCGCCAAAAATAAAGCTGTAAGTCATCATTGATGGTCACACTGGCCTTTGTATAAATGAAGTCAATTATAATGTATATTGTATATGTTTAGTCTATATATCTGGTTTGATATATTCAGAGATTTATATATTCAACATTTAATGTAACTCATTTATATTTGTCATCCTTACAGAAACGAATAGATTTAACTAAAATTAGATTTGCGATAATATTTTCAAGTTTTTTGAACTCTTTAGTAAAAAAGAGTTAAGTTAAAATATTGCGGTGTTCCGTATGTGTATGTAACTTGTGACATATTTTTAAAACTTAATAATATGTTTCAGTAAAACAACTGAAGGAAAAAATAGATAAAAGAAAACTTTCGAAAAATGAAAACTAATACCCTTCGAAAAATAAAACATCGTTCTGTTTTCAAAACGTTTGATTAACTTTAGAATTTATTATTGCAACATTTGTATTTTAATTGGATACGTGTTTTTGTTTGTTTATTGTATTATTCTTCTTTTATGTTGTAGCAACGAATTGACTTGATTTCATAAACAGGGAAACGATCCCTTTTTTCCGAATAAAATTTTATTACTTTATTAAAAAATACTAGTATTTGTCCATAAAACCCTAGTGTTTTTAATGTTACCAGAATAATCAATACGGAATTCTAAAATCTAAATATTAAATTAGAAAAATAATAAGTGTGGGCGAATACATTTTTCACAATCAGCGCCAGCGGAACAATAAGTAGACAAACATTTTTTTAAAAGATTTAAATGTATCTTTTTATTTCTTTGACATGGACCGTGTCGCTGTCAGAGAAGCCGTTGACTCCAACTAGAGAGTTTTGCCAAAATATGAGCTCTACAGTTTTTTATAGAAAAAGATTGACAGCCTGTGTCGTCTCTCACACCCTTGCCAAGTTTGCAATTAAAAATAAATTAATTCTTTTTTAAACATATTTACATGTGGGTCTAAGTCTTAACGTGATCATAGTTTTTTTTAGAACAGCAATTAGGTGTCCAGATGCGTTACCATTGTCATGTGTTCAACATGAAGTCATATCTAGAGCCCAAGGATAACAATTATTTCTAGTCATTACAAACGAACAATGACGATATAACCTGCTAATGCAAAGTTTGCAAGGTCTGAATCGCGAGTGCGGAATAATTGCATAGCGCTTGATACATTATGTCAGACCTCTGCGAAGACATTAGTAGTGGGATAAATTGAAGATAATTCTATCTAATTGTTAGTCACGGTCATGGCCAATAAGCACCAATATGATATTACATCGGAAGGTCTAATAGGTCTATCAGTTGTCTATACTATTATTATAAAGAGGATTGATTTGTTTGTTTATATGTTTGTTACGATTTAACTCAAAAACTACTGGACCGATTTTAAAAATTATTTCACCAATAGAAAGCTACATTATCACCGAGTAACATACGTATGTCTTTGTGTATAGTATAGTCGGAGCAGATCGCTAGTATAACACAAAGACAGAATTTCGGACATTTTATTCCTTATGGCATAGTATGCATGTATTCCGGATGGATATTCCACTATCTAATAATAAATTGAATTTTGAAATTGAAAAAGAATTTTCAGCCTTTTCATAAAGCAATTTTTGTATCAAAAGACTTTTATGCACACTGTAAATTAAAGTTCTATATAACTTGAAATACGACAAACAGTTCGTTAAATTTATAACTCACAGCTAATGCACATAAAATATGTACTTAACATTGAATTGCCTGAGATTTTATTTGCACAATAATTGAACGCGATGACTACGGTGCATGACACATGTGCTAATATGTCTTCGCCTTGAAAACAATTTTAAATATTCACCAGGATTCGTAAAATAATCTTCCTTCTTGATGAAGTCTGGTGATATTTATTGCGTTATTGTAATAGTGCGAATTCCGCATAACCTATTAAGGACATTGCCAACAACGGTTTCTCGGCTGACAACTTAGAACGTGCGTCCTAGATGCAACGCTGGACAGGCGCCAAGACTCTAGGTTGGGCTTTAGACCTTTCTACAATTATAACAATTCAGTTAGAGTCTTGTATAAAAATGTATATGCATGTGTTTAGGAACGAGGATGTAAAAAGTGCAAAAGTAACAAAGTCACGTACGAATGCAGAAGTTTAAGAAGCGTTCACTGGAAGTAGGGACACGGGGTAAAAATAGTTCAGAGTACATAGATCGTATTACTTAGGCCGGCGAAGCAAGACGAACGCCTCGCAGGTCACGGGCACGTCTTAGTATATAAAATTTATAGCGTCGTAACTCGTAGTTGTGATCGGACCGAGAGCAACAAAACCGCCTTTACCTATTGGCGTCTCGGCTATTGTTCGCGCTACTGAATAAAATCGTATTGGTGCAAGTTCGCATTGCCAATAAGAGTAGGTACTTCCCGCGCGAGTATAATGCAGGAGTTTTACTACCACGTCTCGTAAAACTATTTCAATGGCATTTCCTAATGCTAATAGGCATTTCCATTTCAAAATTACAAACACCATATTGGTTTATTTGTGTACGTGATACATGAGAATATTGGTACCATTCCAATCTAAAACAATATTATATAGAGGAAATATTCGTTTGTTTGTTACGATTTAACTCAAAAACTACACGACCGATTTAAAACCCATTTTTTTTGTGTACATCTACATTGCACCCGTGCGTGTTGCTAGTAAACTAATATAGACCGTGATATTTTTCGTGAATATTCAATAGTTTATTAACTAAGTATTAAAAATTGTGTTCCAATTATTATACAACGGTGTTCGCAACGTGATTTTGCCCTTAAGTCATATCTTGTAAATCATTACCGACATTCGATTCTCTCTCATTGTATCAAGATATAAATGATGACCGTGAAATAAATATCTTTTTGATTTTGTTTTCGATTAAAGATAAGTTGATGCGTCCTCCTTTGAGAGTATAACGCAAGCGTATAATATACTTTGTAAGCTGCGGTATTTTTAAAATTCTTACTCTGCTTGTAGTCACACAAGTCTATCTGGCAATAAATATTGTGGCGTGTATAGTCAGTTTTATAGCATAGGATATGCGCGGTAATATGTTTGAATATGTTTGACATTTCAACGGTCACTAGCCGCGACATTATAATTGCATCTAATATTTTTTATCGTCGGCGATTCACCTCTGCTCTAACTGAAATTTTTTTTTATTGCAAACACAAGAAATTTAATTGGCCCAATTCATTGAATTCCTATTTCCCTACCTATCAGTATTATAAATGCGAAAGTGTTCGTTGGTTTGTCCTTATTATACGCAAAAATGGAGCAATGGATTGAATTATTTTTTGCATAGGAACTATTTATGGGTAGGAAGGTGAAGATCAGATCCCACACCTAAATTAGATAAAATATTTTTTTTATTACTTTAATAAAATGTTAAAGTAGATCGTATTCTTGTTTAGTCAGAATTAATTAAGTCTCAACATCAATCAATCCCCAAACCACTCTAATTTGTAAGTATCTTCAGAATTCGTTCTAGTGGTTTTATTGTTTCCGCGATTGTAAATCAAATTTATACTCAGTTGTAACAACTATTGCTAAACATTAATGACTTAAAATCATTTAAATTTAAATAAAGTTTCATGTCAGCATTCTTAAGGTCGATGTATGATTATTTTTATAGTTTTGTATGTAAAGCTTTCTGAAACCGCTATTAGCTTGAGCCGAAACAATTACTCGGTTTATCTGTGGAATGCATGACGGCACAATACCTGTACCTAACAGGTAGTATAGTATACTACATAGTCCTGAACATCGAACTGCCCTTGAGACGCGATAAGACACTGTTAGTCGCAAGTTGAACATTGCGTAACACATACCAAGACTAAGTTAAGTGTCGAATAATTATTTAATAGCGAGACAGATCGGTTACCCGAAACATTTGAATGAGTATTTGGTATTTTGTGAAAGAACAGATCGACCAATCAATAGGTCGAAGAAATTCATTAATTCTTTTTGAAATCCGTACTGCTTGAATATTTTTTAATGTTTGAACTTTAACTAGTCTAGAGGTACATACAAAATAACAAGTCCTTACTAACTATTGACGAACAGACTGGTTATTCGACGTTGAGTCGAAACCTCTGAAGCTAGTAGGTATATTTTATGCCTCACTAAGAAGGAATTTTGTGATATTTATTGTACCTCAAAATATGTAGACAAATTAAGGTTTGTGTGAGATTCTATATTTTTTTTTAAATAAATGTAGTTTTAAAATTGTAAATAAATACTATCTTTCAATTCAGGGTTTTTCAAAATTCATCTCTTAACACAGTTATTTTGATACACCCGATACTCCCAGTTTGTCTATTATTGTCAAATAAAGATTCTTCTAAAATGATACAAAATTCGCCAAGTATTGAAATAAATAGAAATCTGCTGAGAACGATTATTGCGCTTACCTTCGATGTCTATAAAACAATTGGCGATAACAATTTGGTGTTCAAAATCAGGTCATTGGATCAGGCCACACTCCTGTACTAGCCTTGACCCGACCACGCCTGACTCAGCAGAGCAGAGCAGATCATGCATCCAGTGCTTGCGTCACACTGTCAATGCAATTACTCCTATATTTACCCGAGGCAAAAGGTTGTGAATTTAACAGCTTGTATCTTCATAGTATACAAAATGTATGTTAAGAGTAACATTTCCTCAGGCCTTCGTTTCCATGGAGGATCGGAATATAAAGGTCTGGTCTTTTTAATCAAAATCTGATGAGACACGTAATTGTACTCAATTACGTTTAAAATGTATAAAAATGTTATATTATGCCCAATTATAAGTTATGTACGTAGGTAGATGTTGCGTATAAATATTAAGTTAATTAGTCTGTGTAATTATATATCTAGTTGTTAAATCTTAATAAATAAATAAAAAATCATCGAAAGTAGACTATTAGACTTTACTTGAATACCTTGTTCTTGCAGTGTTGATACAAATGGTTCTAGAAAATATAGAGTGTGGTCTACCTACTTCAGAAGCCTAGTGTATATTTTGCATAAGTTAACTGACGTAATTGGCTCAAAAGTGTGCTAGCAAGAGAGCATCCTCCAGGACATGCAACTGGGTCGCCGAACGGGGACAAGGCTGCAGAGAGCACATTATTCTATCAAGCCGTTACACGCCCCGCTATTTGTAGAGCTATTTCGCTTTATTAATTCCTAAGGGAATTAAACCGCTTTATGATGTTATAACTGATTTTGTATGCACTGTGGCTTGAGATGCCAGACTTGATATTTCCGAAAACGTAAAAACCTGACGTAATCCTGTCTAGACATCTCTAAACATTTAAGATACATCTTTAGTGTATCCTTAGGAGCTATGTGAAGCATGTATAACCCTATTTATCGTGTTATCTCCGAGGTCAACCTTGAAGCTTTGTCGGCGACATATTTACCGACGAAAAATATGTATCGTTACACGTCTTAGAATAATTTTATAAATCGTTAATAGTGACCCGTTTCTTCCGTCTTCGCGAGGTCGTGATACGCTTATCAGCCGTAACCTTATAAAATGAAAACAATGCATTCGCTGTTATCAAGTGGCCTTCCTGTTTTAGGTTGTTTTTGATTAAGCGATTGTTTAAAATATGATAGATTAAGATTTGCAATAATTTATTAAAGCTATGCACTTTATTCCGTATTCGTCTGCTTAATTGTTATCGCATCATATATTGAAAAACATACGTAAGATTTTTTCTCATTTATTTTCAATTTGATTATACTGTATCAGTTGGTATGAAAACGAGTTATTATTCACAATAAATTGATTAATTGATGAACCATTGACATTTTATTATCGTCCTACGCTTTAAATAATAATTAATATTATGCTCGATTATACGTGATTATTTAGTCAATGCATTCGTACTTATAATAAATAACAGATTGCTGCGGAAACTTAATATAAGCGATAAATTCTGAATTTATGAACGGTGTTTGATAGCTAGTTGTAGGTAGCAGTGCATAGTGGGGCAGCCTTGCATTATCGCGACTCGCCCTTGGTCTAGTTGCCGCTATCTCGGGCACATCGCTGGAATCAGATAAACGCTCTCAATTTCACACCGAGCACAGTTCGCAAATTACAAGCCAATTTTTCGAGCTTTATAGCTTACTAGCTTCTGCCCGCGATTTCGTCTGCGTAGATTTATTACTACGGGTAACTTATTTTTTATCCGAGCTGTTTTTTCACCAATCTCCTTTCAATTCTAATGGTGGCTAGATAATATTTATCTATTACATATTAATCTCTCAATGGTTAGCTTAGATAGACGGTAGATAAGGAAGTTCTTTAAAAAAAACTAAATCTTCTTCTAATTATCAAAATTCTTCTGAATCGGTACCGCGGCTTTAGCGTGAAGAGATAATTTACAGACAGAGTTACATTCGCATTTATAATATTACTGGAGATATTATCAACTAAAATTAATACTAAAAAACGAACTAAATATCGCTCGCTCGACGAATAGTTAGAAAATGCGTGCAAGTTATGATATCACACATCTAAACGTTATAGTAGAACTGTTTCTTTATGTTGCTATGAAACATTTAATTTAATATAAATAACCTATATTTGTCTCTCGTTTTCTCTTTTTTAATTGGTTCTCTTGCTACTTTTGATTCTGTTACGTAATAGTATGTATGCGAATATAATTTAAATAACAATACACACTTAAATATTGAAGTACCTTATATTGCTCAATATACAGTTCTGAATAGAGCTATTTCGTTTACAATTGCCGAAATAGGCAGCGTCTGCGGTACTAACTATCCAGTTCCCATAAATTACAAAGTAAAGAATAATAGAGACAAATTACCTTATCGCAAAAAGTGATCAATACGTGATTCGATTTATTCTTGATGTAGTTTTTACGGCCATCGATCTATCTCATAATACACGCCACTACCTAAATTCGCGACTAACAAAAAATTCAATACAATTGTTTTCTACCTGTGAAAAAAATTATGTGGGCAGCTATTTGAGGTTTTACTTAACGTTAAGGATAACAAATAGATATGCTATTTTAATATAGTACGTGCTCTTAAAGTACAAAAAACCTTGTAAGCTTATAAATAATCTATATCCAGTGGCAAAATTAAATCGATCAGCAATATCATATTAAAACGTGTTGGGCATAATTTAATATTAATTATAAGGATAATATGCAGTAAGATGAATAGCTAATAATCATTACCAGGATTTTTTGCTTAAATAATTTTAAAGTTTATTATTTATTTATTGATTATTATTACTGGCTACTGGAAATATATACTTAAAACTTCGGTCCGCCATTTTTACGAATGTAACAAATGAATATTGCAACAATATAAAATACTATCCAATAAATAATTCCATTTTTAAACGACTTTCAAAATAGGAAGTTGTCAAATCGCCGCGTTTCAATACATAGTACTTTACTGCAATTATCTTTTATTGTATTTAAAAAAAATATTAAAATCGCTATACAAATTGTATTTATGCATGAATGAACAAGCATTATACTAATATGAACAAATATTATATTAATATGAAAAATCTATTAAATTACAGAATAATAGAATAAAATAAAAACAATTTCCTAGATCTAAACTAACGGTGTGTTCTTGATGACACTGTCATGGGGTATAGTTACCATAGCTTCGGTGAATGGCTAAAAAAACTATTTGTAAATTCATAAATAAAACGAGTTAGTAATTACTCTAAGTGCTTCGGTTAGTATGTAGATTGCAGTACAACAGTATTTTTATGCAAAGGTCATTCAAGCAACAATGCGACACCTGCCCGCTCGAGCACCTGTATGGAATTCGTAATAGCAACACTGGATGTCTATTACAACGTTACGTATCGCTATGAAATATATTAATAACTGAAATAATTAAAAACGTATAAAAACTCAGGTCTTTACAATTTCGTTTAGCAGTTCAGCCGGCCTAGCATGACAAGCGCGACAAAATTTTGTCTACCGTTTTCTCGTGTTTTAATCGACTATCGCTTTATTTCTTTCGGGTCTAACATGACAATTACACTTAAAACTCGATATTTGTCGATCGAGATCTTAGTTTGTCTTCTCTCGTCCGCGACATATCTCGTGGCGGTCATGCTAGCCCGGCAGCACTGGTTTCAGTAGTTACCGCTGATTTAACTGTAGTGCATGTGGTAAAAACTAAATCATATACTCAAAAAAAGGCGTAGCTACTGCCGTATCAAAGATATGGGGCCCTTATCTACAGGGGCCCCGAATCTGTGTAAGCGAAAATGTACCTTCTATTAGGGTACATTTTTTAAATATAGAATAGGGGGCAAACGGGTAGGTGGCTAACGTAATGATAAGTCATCAACGCCGCCCATATACATCTGCAACACTAGGGGGATTGCAGTTGTGTTGCTGACTTTTAAATTAAATTTATATTACTAAGTTTCAACGCTCACTTTAGGCTGAGACAAAAAGCGGTATCAGCCTGCAAGGTGCACCAATTCTACTTATATATGACTTACTTTAAATATTACGGCGACTTGTGACACGACTACTACTACCATTACAAAATTTCAATTAACTCAACTGAAAATAATTGGGATAAAGATTTTTGACTAATGACGGCAATGTAGCACTACCCAAACGAAATGCGGTCAAAAAGTAAGTCTAAAATGTGTATAAAAATTCATCATTTAGTTTTTGAAGTGAAACTTCTTTATCGACGTATGGGAGAATTTTTTAGCAGTATCGTCACGTTTTTCGGTTACGCGCCATGTTGCTTTTTTTATCAAAGTTTAGTATAGTAGTTTTGAAGTTAAATAAATATGACTGTAAATCTAGTGAACATTATTAATTCTAAAAACAATAAAAAATATAAATTAAATAATAATTTAAAAATAAAACAAAACACGATTAGAAAATAAAAATATGTATACGTACATCTTTTTTCTTAAGGCTTAAGCCTTATCTACCCCATTTTCGTGAAGTTGCAAATAATACAAAAATGATATACAGTCGTAAAGAAGTTTCACTTCTTACCTGTGTACTCTGGTACACACACACAATTTTTTTTTAGTAAGAATTGTAGCTAGGTGTTGTATGTCATCCATAATATACATGGCATTCGTTTTATTTGCAAGCCGATTAACGGTCAGCACCTTTTTTTTTTTTTTTTTTTTTTTTTCCGTCAGGAAACCCATTTACAGGCCCCCGCGTCGGGGCAGATGGTGAAGTGACGCGGGGAGTGTGGGGGTCGGGACTAGAAGAGTCACCCCTACCCACTAAAACCTGACAGCCCCTCTGTTCGCCATGTTAGGGCTCACGGGATCACTTTGTGCAGTCTACCGTGGCCCTGGCGATTGGTAGTTTTACTACCTCCACCTTACGGAGGCGCGAGGAGATGGGCGTACCGTCTCCTGCGCACTCCTCGACGCTTCTGCCGGATTGTGTCGGCGGCGGCGTCTTCCTCTCTACTGCGCTCTGCAGTTTCTTTCCGCGACAGTATGTGTTCGCAGAAGGCTGTTACCGCTGTCCAGGAGCTGTCACTTTCAAGCATGGCAGTGATGACTGCTGGAAGTGACAGGTCTGTTCCGACCACAGATGTCAAATCATGGCGCGGACGCGTCCATGTCGGACAGCTCTCTAAATTGTGTTGCGCCGTGTCGTCCGCGGCGCCGCACTCATGACACTTGGGTGTCGGTTCTCTTCTGGCCACTCGATGTAAATAGTGGCCGAAGCAACCGTGTCCTGATATTATTTGGGCAAGCCTGTAGCTTAGCCCTCCTCTCGTTCGATTCACCCAGATATCGAGTACGGGGCGAATGGCCTGTATCGTCCTTACGCCGGCTGTAGGGTTTTCGAGGTCCGCCTTCCAGCGTCTCATTACCTCCGCTTTTGCGAGCACTCTGACCCGAGATGTCTCCTCCGATGTAGGATTGGTGCCTTGGGCCTTTTTCTCCGCCCTAAAACGGTATACGGCTGCAAGGACCTCTGCCTCGTGTTCCCACGGTGGGGTTCCAGCCATAACGCAGGCCGCCTCGAATGCTACTGTGCGGTAGCATCTGGTTGCCCTCACTGCTATGATGCGCTGAGGTCTTCGTAGCAATCTCTTATTGTGAGCAGTGAGGGCATCCTCCCAAATTGGTGCACCGTATAGGGCCATGCTCCGCACAATGCCGGAGTAGAGTCTTCGACATGTTCCGTTAGGACCCCCCACATTTGGCAGTAGCCGCCCAAGTGCAGCCGCGGTGTTTACTAACTTTGGGGCCAGTGTTTTGAAGTGTTCTTCAAACTTCCACTGGCCGTCCAGTGTTAGGCCGAGGTATTTTATTGTGGGCTTCACTGGTACTGGAGTTCCATCGATGGTAATTACTGCTCCGGGTGGGGGGCCCTTCTTAGGCCCGTGGAAGAGCATCACCTCTGTTTTGTTGAGTGCGACTTTCAACCCCAAGCTGCTAATTCGGTCGACTACCAGTGTGGTCACCACTGACGCAAGTCTGGCCACGTCCTCGAAGGTGTTCCCCCGGGCTACAACCAGGGTGTCGTCCGCGTAACACATGACGCGAGTCCCTGGAAGGAGCGCGCCACGGAGCACCCAGTTGTATCCCAGGTTCCATAGAAGTGGTCCCAGGACTGAGCCTTGCGGGACACCACACTGCATTGGGTGTTGTTTTTTGACTCCCGTTTCGTCCACGTACATTACTTTACGGTCCTGGAGGTATCCTCCCAGCAGGTGTTGTAGGTATGAGGGTACCTCATGGAACCGTAGAGCCTCGGTGATGGCCTTGAAGGGTAGGCTATTGAATGCATTGGCGATGTCCAGGGACACCGCCATAGCTCTATCACCTTGTTCGACCGCTTCTTTGGTGTACGATTTCAGCGCAGATATTGCGTCTACCGTGGAACGCCCGGCTCTGAAACCATATTGCGCGTCGTCGAGATCTGGCCCCACTGTTGTTATGTGCTGGGTAAGACGCGAGACTATGATGCGCTCCAGCATCTTCCCAGCTTCGTCCAAGAGGACAATTGGCCTGTAGGCCGAGGGCGTGTCTGGAGGCCTGCCGTCTTTCCGGAGCAGACACAGGCGGCCGTTCTTCCATTGTGCTGGAAATTGCCCCGATTGGAGGGACATGTTGAAAAGCGCCCTGAAGTGATCCTCGAGATGTTTCAGGGCAATTGCCAGCACGCGACCATGGACCCCATCAGGGCCTGGTGCAGTCTTCTTGGTCTTAAGGCGGTCGATTGCCATGGCCATCTCTGTGTCCGTTACCGGGGGAACCTCGGTAGTTTCGACGGTTTCTTCGGAAGTGTGCACTGCTGGCACAGTGAAGTCAGACGGAGCTGGAAAGAGTTCCGTCACTACTTCTTGGACGAAGTCATGTTTAAGACTCTCGATGAGTGGGGCGCCCAACCCTCGGAGTTTATTCCGTACGGAGCGGTACGGGCGACCCCACGGGTCTCGATTGAGATCTTCCAGCAGGTTTTCATGCGCTTGGCTCTTGGAGCTACTGATGGCCAATTGCAGAGCTTTCTTGTCTGCCATGTAGGTGGCGCGGAGGTTTTCCTCTTCATTGGGAGCCTTGTGGCGCCGTCGCCGGCATCGGAGATATGCTCTACGGGAGGCAAAGGAAGTTTCCCGGAGATCTGCGATTTCCTGAGACCACCAGTAGACGGCTTTCCGGGGGTTCCGACCTCTGGCTCTCGGCATCGAGGCATTGCACACTTCCTCGAGTGCGCAGCGCAGAAAGACTGCAGTCCCCTCCATCCCTAACGAGGAAGCAGCAGGAGCGCACCAGGCCTGCACTATCGCTGCCTCTTCTGCCATCTCGAAATTAAGGCGACTCAGCTGCCAACGTGGAAAGGCTTGGTGATCGCGCGTCGCGTTAGTTGGACCATGAGGAGTGGAGACCTCAAACCTTATATAGCGGTGGTCTGAGAGGGTCTCCACATCCTCGATTACCCTCCAGTTCTGCACCATTTGCGCGATTGCAGGTGAGGACAGTGAAACGTCCACCCTGGATTCTCCTTGTACTCGTACACAGGTGGGGACGCTCCCTCTGTTCAGCATCACGAGGCCGAGCTCGGCTGCCCATTCTTCCAGAGCCCTGCCTTTGGGCTCTGTACGAGTATCCCCCCAGTTTTGCGACCTGGCATTGAGGTCTCCTAGGAGAATCACAGGCTCCGGTCGAGCTCGCTGAACCGCAAGATTCAGGGCGTCGAGGTGCTCTTCTAACTCGGCCAGAGTCCTGTTCGGGGAGAAGTATGTGCCAATGATCACATACTCCTTCCACTTGGCCACAACGTATCCGGATCCTCTCTCCTTGATGGTGATCGGTGAGCTTCCGGGCCTGACAAGGACGGCCACGGAGTTGTTTGGATCTCCGGCCCAATGTGGTTGTGATGCGACGAGGTAAGGCTCCGCAACGACGGCTAGGTCAATATTCCACTCCGCCATGGTCTGGAGTAAAAGGTCCTGAGACCCGGCGGAGTGGTTGACATTCGTCTGAAGGAATTTTAGTGAGGGCTTATTGACCATTATTCCGACATGTTGTGTTCCTCAGACGCCGCTGGTTGTGCTGGCGTTTTGGCCACGGTGGCCGCCCTCTTCTTAGTGGGAGGAGGATTGCACGTCTTCCCCCCCATTGTGTGACCTGCTGGTCTACCCACGTCTGCGCAGATCGCGCAGTGTGCCACGGCTGTGCATGAAGCGGCCGTGTGCCCTGGATTTCCGCATCTGAAGCATAATCCGCTTCTATCCACATCCGACGAGCACTTCTCGCGAGTGTGACCCACCCCTAGGCATTTGTAGCACCTCATGGGGCGGGTCTCCGATTGGCGAACTTGGACCGAACTCCAGCCGATAAGCAGGCGTCCTCCCTCAGTCAGTTTCTTTGCGGCAAGGATAGGGCATCGGATGTGGACAGAGCCAGAGCCTCCAGGGCCGGACCGCAAAGGGCCAGTTTTAATGCACTCCGGCGTGCATTCCCCCTTCAACGCTACTGCGGTTACGACCTCCTTGATGGTAATGGAGTCGTCCAAACCACTGATGTAGAGCTCGGCAAGTTTCTGGGGCCGGTCCACCCTTGCAACTTCCGCGAGAACGCCACGCAGCTTTTCCGCCAGCTGATCTGCTTTTCCCTCGCTTTGTGAGCCCGGTAGTTCTATAATCCGGGCTCCTGTGGCTGCCTGCCTGATTCTGATCTGGCTGATGCCCAGATCAGTCAGAGCCACGGACCCTCTGGCTTTGGCTATGGCCTCAGCATATGTTATGCCCCTCTCCGAAGCCTCTTTTTGTAAGGTGATCACCACCGCGGCAGAACGCGGGGGTGTCAGCTTTTTCACCTTCGGCCCTGGTGCAGGGGTCTGTTTTTGTGCCTTCTTGGCGGGGACGGCGGTTGGTGCCGGTGTAGAGACCGACTTTTTGCCTTTCCCCTTCCCTTTACGGACCACTTGGGCCCATGTTCCGCCCTCTTCCTGCGGGGTTGCCGGTGCCTCAGTCTGGGTTGGGGTTTTCTCAGCCTGAGCAACGACTGCCACCGTTTGGGATTTCTTCCCTTTCTTCGCTTGGGGCTTTGGCGGAGCCGCTGCCTCGGTTACCGCTGTAGCCCTGGATGAGCCAGCCTCGTTGTTTACTCGAGACGCTGCGAGTGGAGGTCGGAGTATTTTCTCGGGTAGTAGACGGTCTTGAATACTAGCCAACCTAACATTCACCATCTCCCCTACCGACCGCATTATACCGGCCTGCAGTTCCTCTGCGAAGACCCTAAGGGTTTCCCTCTCGGCCGGGGCTGGTGTCGCCTCTGCGGAACGGCTCAGTGCCGGTGTAGCCCGTTCAGAGAACTCTCTGCGTAAGGCTTTGAGTTCCTTCTCCAAATCGGAGACATGTGCCCTCATGCGAGAGTTGTCGAGTTGTAAGCGACGGGTCTCCTCTGCCACCGATCGACGAGAGAGGTTGTCAATCATCTCCCGCATGTCTTTGGCCGCCACTTTAAGATCTCTTACGAAATCGCCCTTTAAATTACCCGATTTGAGGGCGATTTCCAGGATCCTCTCAGATCTCTTGAGAGCCCTCTCCTTGATTTCGGGGACTCCGAGAGTCTCCAGCTCCGCTAGAAGAGTGTCGTCCTCTGCCCTTGGTGTGACCGCAGGTCTGGAAGCCTCCTTTCGGAAGGCTCGGCTGCGGAGTTGTCTTTCAAAAGCCGCGTCAACGGCATCGTCTTTTAATTTGCTCAAAGTCCTTTTGGCTTTGGCAAGACCCTCTGAATGTTTGGGCGCTTTCTTAGCAGCGCTGGACTTTTTGGCTATTGTGGTCTCGGTTTCCGTTTCGGAGCCCGAAGAGACCATCTCCACTGGTGAAATAGAGAAGAAAGACCTTTTACGGGTCTTTCCTACACCCGAACAGCTCGAATCAGACGTCTCGCACTCCATTTTGAAGTGAAAATGAGAAGTACTGACGAAATTTACATATATTTACAATAATGAACTATAAAAACAATGAATTAACCTCAAAAACATAATTAAAATTAAAATAACTGAAAATTCTCCTTGTTAATGTGACTTGTTAGAAACCGAAAACTATACAAACCTTAAAAACTATAAGAAAATTCTAAAATTATGAAATTAAAATTATATACACATAAAGAAACGGCTTGGCCTGATAGGGCCCCGCCGAATCTAAGTCAAAATTGACTCCCACAAAATATTTTGTAAATATTTACAACGAAATTAAAAATCGATATGTCATCTATATACACGAAAAATTCTTAAGAAATTAAAAACCTAAAAATTATGTGTTTTAACCTAAAATAGATCCGCGGGAACAAATTATTAGTGTCCTAACAATTGTTCCGCGTCCAACGACACCTCAAACGTTAAGATACCTCTATGTTAACCCTGAAAGTTCAAAAAGTTTTTAAAAGTTTTCAACGGTCAGCACCTACCGTATATGCACCGTTACGGTATTTGAATATATTGTTCAGCCGGTATGTCGTGAAAATGTTTTTAAGTACACAAAAAATATAATAAATGTGCAACATTCTGATGTATTATAAGCGCTAAGCAGGTGGGATAGGAATAACGAATAAATTAAAAAAAACATTTTACGTAACATTTTTTACCCTTTTTTTTGAAAAAATTTTATTCAAAAATCCGTAAAGTACATATTGCGGTTCGGTGTATGGATTTCTGAACAGTCGAAATAAAAAATAGGCCACTGCATATCAATGAAATTTTTTGGCTGATTTATAACCAAGTGAGCCTTATATACATGTCTGCCGCTATGCGATATGCGTTGTACGAAGCCGGGGCGGTTCGCTAGTATCAATATATATGGGATATAGGAAGAAGTAATATGTGAGTTTAAATGGGAAGGGGTTATAAGTGGGCAGCGGTTGTTGCATGTAAGTCCAGTTTTACATGAGTGACAATTTAAAACATTACAAGACTATAGTAACGCCAATTTTGAATAACGAACTATGATGATAATATAATATGTATTCAAATTACCAAAGAGTTTCCTCTAATACAATAATATAATTGTTATAACTACGGGTTACGGGAAACAACTAGAAGCCTAGTTGGTACATTAAGCCACTTAATGGCTATTCATTTTAAAAAATAAAAAAGGCTTCCCAAGAAAACAAAACGAGTTGCGGTCGCTTGGAATATTTTAAATGATCTCAGAGGACCTGTCCTACAACAGGTTGATGCACTTTGTCTTGAACAAATGCAGATAATATAAGACAACAATATAATGCAGCACACCTTTAACATTCAATATTTTTAATTACATTTTTATGGCCACGATAATGTGATTACTTTTAGTTTTATATGTTTACGGTTTTAGATACGTTCTGGTATCGGTGATGTCCCTTGAGAGGTACCGCACTAGAATGCCTTTAGAGCTTCGGCTATTAAAAAATATACAAACCTATGTACTAGCTGCTGCGGCTTTGCACGGACTTATGAACAAAATGAGAAAAATCAATTTTTTGCCAAAAAACATTCTGGATAGTGACACCCTAATCACCGGCGCGGTATGAAATATACTTTACAACCTCCAAATATGTATATGTATAGGTATACATATTTTCATAAAAATCGGTTGAGCCATTTCGAACCTTATAAGGTCGCCCTTAAAACTTAAGTAAAGAGCTATTGCAGTACATATTGAACCAAAACATTTTGTATGGAGATTCTTACATCATTTTGTAATTGATTTCATTGACAACGTCAGTTTTGATAACGTCACCGTCCTTTATTCATAGTTTGAGTTAATTTCTAACAATACATTCTCACGTAGCTTTCTGAACCATCGTAAAGCTTAATTTAATTAAGTAAAAATACTTGCAGAAAAGTTTAATACGAGAAATTTCCGTTTTTGTAGAGTTCATTGCTTTTAAATAAAATACTGTATACCGGATTAAAACGCGATTTATTATTTAAATTATTTATCCCGACGTTTCGGATGCTGTCGACTTCAGTTGACGTCATCTTTCAGTCTCCCGCGACCACGGTTGCTGAAAAGCATCCGAAACGTCGGGATAAATAATTTAAATAATAAATCGCGTTTTAATCCGGTATACAGTATTTTATTTAAATGTGTGATACTCGTGTTAATAAAAGACAATATTAGAGTTCATTACGTCCGTCATTATACATAGTATAGTGAGTCACGCGCACCGCGGAACAGATATCTTTTAAATTCTCGTGATTGAAGGCTATTGGCAATTAGAATGGTCGTTCTAATTAAATACCTACAAGGATCGTTTTTTCATAACATTACACAACAATATCTGGGGCCTTACTGCCATCCCTTAACTCTTAAATGCATAATTTTTTTTTAGTTAAAAACATAATGTTGGTAACATATTTAATTTTAAGACAAAGCCGCAGTAATCATTATTACGTAGTCTGCAGTTAAAGCATTTATGTTAAAGCATTATTGATGGAATCCTTGACGTTAGAATGAGCTAGACGTATTCTAAATGTCTTCTATCCCTTTCTCTCGTAAAATAAGAGTAGTATGTTTAACGTTATGAGCTTTGATGCTTTTTCACCTGATGGAGAGTGATAACGCGGCCTAAGATGGAACATGCTTGCTCATTAGAAAAGACTCTCAAATATCGGGGTTGGTAACCTGTCATAAAGCATCCCGTTTGTTTGTCGATATATATATATACTAATATTATATAGATTTGTTTATTTGTTACGATTTAAATTAAAACTACTCGAACGATTTTAAAATTTCATGCACCAATAGAAAGCTACATTTAATCATCGAGTAACATAGGATATTTTCTTTTGTGTAGTACTTCTACATTGCACCCGTGCGAAGCCGGGGCGGATCGCTAGTGTGTTATAAAAAGAAGTCTTACCTAATTGACTAATCCATCTTGTCTTCATCTTGATTTTTGACTGAAGAATTATATTGCGCAAGTTACACAAACCGAGTCGTTTCGGTCCAATGCGGCACGTGTAGCCCAATTTACCTTTTGAGGAATCGCTCAAAAGCTTCACAAATAAATTGTGATTTTATTTCAATTATTACCATTATATGATTTGACTATATTACTCTTTGTCGGGTAAAATAATATAAGTTAAGTTTAAGTAAGTACGTAACCAGTGGCGTATTTACACATTTCAAAGGTAAACTTAGTATAAGCTTGATATAGTTAAAATTTGTTTTGTCCCGCTCTATTGAATATAAAAAGACTACAGAACAAAAGAATAAAAACATATTTTAACTATATCAACCTTATACTAAGTTTATGAATAAGACTGCTACAGTTTTATTATATTTAGTATATTATATAGATGAAAGGGAAGAGTCATCGGCAAGATATCTTCTAGATTTTTTCTAAAAATTTAATAATTTTTTTTTTCAAAATGTATCCCCAAATTTACCGCCCTAGGTAAATACTAAACCGCCTACTCAGCCTGCTAGTAAATCCGTCACTGTTCTTAACCCTTTACTAACTACGTCTATTTTGGACAAGTACCCACCTCCGGTAATGGCTGAATACTCAAACGCAAATCAAAATTGAGGTTTTCTTATAAGTAATGCTGTCACTTTCATTTAAATAAATAATATAGAATTAAAAGGTTACCTATATATATATATAAACTAATATAGAAGATAGAAACATTGAGTATCTCTCAACTTTTATAACCATTTCTGTATTCCGCCGTAAGATACGATATATCGCTCTCAAAGAACTATGATAAAGCGCGACAAATTAAGATTTTAATATTATCTTTTGAAAATTTCTGGGAAATATCTTCAAGGACTTTTTATTTTTTACATTGACCCACAATTTGCCGAATGGGGACAGATATAAATAAATGAGAATAATATCATCTATTCTTATCAGGTTATTACTTCGATAACTCAATGTAGGTACATACTATTAAACGATTTTGTTTTTAATAAGTTTAACGACATCAGAATTAATTTATCAACTCCTTTTTTAAATAGTACCTACTTTTGAAAACAAAGAAGGATTTGTTAAAAATATGTTAGAGGGTAAATTGGTAAAATTATTAGTAAAGGAAAGACGAACACTTTCTTGTAGAGCCCCTCGTCAATCTTTTGTAAATTGTAAATTAATTTACGTTTGTTAGTCTAACAAAAACTCGAGAACGGCTGAACTGATTTACCTAAATTATGTTTTGAAATATTTTTAAAGTCCAAGGAAGGTTTAAAAGGTGAAAAAATATATATAAAAAAATAAAAATGAATTTACGTTTGTTAGTCCCACAAAAACTCGAGAAGTTAGAAGATACGAAGTTCGCCGGGTCAGCTAGTATATTATATAAACTAGTATAAGGAAAGATACCTGTGTAATATATGTATGTATAATGTAGGTATAAATCTGTTGTTTACAGATATTGCGTCCGTTGCCCTCTAAGCAACTCGGTGACATTGACGAAGCAAATACTGATAACCACACACAGATATATTACGTATGTGGGTAGTATAAGAACGACACAGCTCAGATTGTTTTATGGACGTTTTGAAGCGGAAAAATAATTAAGGATTTCCTTCAGGCGTGATTAGATTGAACGATTGATTGATACTGACTTGTCGAAATCAGTGATCTCATCAGTATATTTTTTTATAGGTTATAACTTATATATGTTCTGATAAGCACTCGCACTATAAGGAGTCGCGTGATGGTTGACGGCCTTTAAGTTGTAAAGTAGTTTTGGCTCGCTTCTTGATTACCAGGTCGTATCGGTTCGGAAAAACCAATCAGCAGATTCATTATGATGCTTTTACGTGGAATTATTTATATCTTGCATAACTCTTATGAATAAAAAAGAGAATTCCCAAGCCCCGAGTCCCAATAAATGCATTTTCTAAAACTTATAGATGAGATAAAATGATATCTCGACATTATTTTTACAAGTCTGGTTTTAGAGATGCAACGTGTAAAAATACCGAAAGCTCGAAGTAAAGAAAGGTCGACAGCGCATATTCTATGGCAGACTTATCACCTATCATCATATGAGCCTTTCATTCCTCTGTTGATAAAAAGCTCCCTAGACCGTAGAATTTTCACCATTTTTTTGGTTGTTTTACCGAACCTTGGAGGAGTCATTATTAGAGAAACTTCAAAATATATAACCAATAAATCGATTTTTTAAAAGATTTTTCATTAAAATATACCTATGATGTAAATCAACAAAATACGTTATAATTCTAAAATTGTAGATTTGTCTAAAAATAAATAAATGTATTTTGAAGTTTCATTCAAAATGATGCAAAAAGCCGGCCAAAATACTGACGCAATCACTACTAAGTTTAGTGAACGTTTGCTTCGGTTCTGTGCCCCTTCGACCATTTGAGAGTAGTGTCCAAGGTCTATCCGTACATTTCAAGGCCATTAGCAACGGGAAATCAACCGACGCAAACTGCTAATAAATTATTTTAAATCATTTATTTATTACATCTTCCGACCGCCTTCGTGGCTAAATGGTAATACCAAAAAATGATTAAAAATAAAAATATATTTTCAGTGGGGTAAGCACAGAACTACTTTTGAGATTTGAGTTTGTTAAGAAAAGTGATCAGGAATCAGTGTCTGCCCCATGAATCATGATATCACGACGGGACTCGGGAATCATCATCATCAGAAAGGTATACATGTTGTATAGATGTAAGATGAAATATTGTCTACTAGTAACACGCCCGGCTTCGCACGGGTGAAATGTAGATGTACCTACTGTACACAAAAAAATATAGCCTATGTGAGTATGAAGATGTAGCTTTCTAACAGTGAAAGAATTTTTAAAATCGGTCGAGGTGTTTTTGAGTTAAATCGTAACAAACAAACAAATAAACATAGATATCTTTCTTCTTTATAATATTAGTATAGATAAAGATATGTTATATTTTTATATGCCATTAAATCGAGATTAAATCAGTACACACTATACGGGTAAGGTATGCTTGCGCATTTATATATCACAGTTTATGTTTTATACGATAAAATCTAGCTACACTACATATTTCGGTCCCTAAAATTTGCATTTGAAAAACATCTCACGTTGCATGGCGTCATTTAGTGCCTGGCGATTTCGATGGCAAAATATTTATTGGACGAGCCGAAACACCTCTCGGAATGCTGTTAGTGGATAACGATTTTGAAAAACATATGTATATTATCTTATGAAGAGTCTCATAAATTTTACATCAGTGAGTCGAAAATACCCATTTTTTTCAATTGGAATATTTAAATTCTAATACGAAATAGTTTCTGATTCTTCTCTTTCTTTATTTCATTAAAACGACAAGTAATACCTACAACTCCATAGCAACTGACCTTCTAAGTATATACAATGCTAATACTTCTATAACTATTAATAAATTACGAGTTATTTCGTTAAAATACTGTTCATCTTCTATTTAAATGTCTTTTAAGTTCCGAATATTATATTTTAATGTCTTGATTTGTTGAAAGACATAATCTTTCAAGGCAGTCTTATATACTCGTATCTGTACGCCTGGCCTTGGATAATATATTCAGTCACACTGAACCTGCCTTGCACTCCTTGTCGTAACTATAATATAATAATAATAATTATTATTATTATTATTCTCATTCATAAAGCTTTCATAGCAAAGTTTTACACTCCTTTAAAAGCTTTAAAAACAATCACACATAATTCAAGTCATGGGAAAAGAACACGTTTTTTTTTGTAAAGCAGGGAACATAATTAGTGCGAGCTAGAACCAAGGATCCGTGATAATAGACTTTTTATTTCTAACGTGCAATTCAATGACTCTTAAACAATACCTTTCATAGAAAGCTCCATTATTTCTATTTAAGGATAAAGTGTTAACTAACTCGTACTGCATTACTTAATAAAAATAATGCGTTTCCCATAAATACTGTGTCACACAGCATTGCGTTGTGCCTCGAATATTTATTTCAAGAAACCGTCTGCTTATCTTTAAAACAGTCAGAAATTCATAATATTATATATCAGCTTCGGAATGCACACACGTTTAATTTAGCTTGCCAACATACTAAAGTTGAAATAAAAAGAAGAACGCGCTCAGAGCATGAGCAATCATTATTTTTGCGTTCCTGCATCCCGAATGAGAGGCCGTGAGTACCGCCCATAAATAAAGTATAATCGAATGTGATTAATGAGCCAATTGAAGATAATGAGATCAGTACCGTTTTACAAAATAAACCGTTACTTAAATATTCATAACTCACGCGCGATGGTCATTTTCTAGGATTTCTTAAAACTGGATTAGGAAATAGGGCGAGCTTCTTGAAACATTCAAAAGAAGTAAGACCACTTTTTAAATAGGAGAATACTGAAAAACTCAATGTTCAGAGTTTCTTTAGATCAACGAAATGTTTCTATTTCCGATGTATTGTGAGAATAACTAAATAAACGAGCAGAAAATACGAATTAATTGTTAAGATGAAAACCCTAGTACAAATATTTTAAAAAATCAATAGTTTATAATAGACAAGCTAAAAACATTTTCTAACATTGTTATTTATATTACACGTCCAATTAGCCAATATAATAGTGACCAAAATTATCCTAATGAGAATTGATGTTTCGTTTAGTTTTTTATGGGTAGGTACATAGAACAATATAATATGTTTATGACTAATGTAAGAGAAACGTTGCGGTTGACTAACGACTTGATTTAATTATCTTAACATACCTACATTTAGCCAAGCTTTAATAGCATCGTAATATAGATAATGATTGTCATATAAATTGTCATGCATAACAAGTATTACTGACTACTACACAGACAGTTTTGGAGTTTTATAGTGTGTAAAACATTATAGAAAATACCTCTATATTACATTAAGCTGTGTGTTTGCAATTCTAATTTCTAAGCTCTATAAATGTTTACAAATCTTTAAAAAATTGTCGAAAACAACGACAAAGTAACTGAGTAAAAAACCAGTTTATGCAAACGGTGTAAGTTTTGGTGTGGAAAGCAGGCGAATGTCAAGTCAAGATCAAATCTTTGTTGTATAACGTCATGCGTTATTTCGTCCATGGCGGATTTACTCCATCCACATTTGGTCTACTTTTACTACTACGAAGTAAAAGGGGAGTTTCCGTTTGTAATAAAACCTTGGGAATGTCGATTGAAACGTGGCTGAATCATATAAGACGACCTACTTCGATGGACTTATACGGAATTTTGAGGCGATAAATTAATTTCAATTTTCTCTGTATACTTGGAGGATAAAGTTACATCAATGTTTAATTTTCCTTTAAATTTTTTTTATCATATCTAGTTTGTAATTAGTTATAAAAGAAAAAAAATATATTATAATATAATTAATTTATTACAATTTTATTGCAATGATTTTGTTTTTTAAATTTTTCTAAAATTTTACACAAAGCAAACATTTTTGGCTTTTTGTTTGAGGCTTAATCCAATGTTAATAGAAAATCATAATATTGATCAAAACTAAAATTATCTCATAAAACACCGTGAATAAACAATCGATCAAAGAATTTGAATCTATATCAGACAAATATAAAATCTAGATCCTAGACAGGATGTCATTCGATAACCGAAAGCCAGAAGCCGTATTATATAATTTGATATCAAGGTAACAGGATCAAATTTTCATGGTCAAAATAACAGCGATTGTTGAGGCCTTGAGCCGCGTACATGAGGTTTATATTAGTCGTCTCCAGGCACCTGATCAAACATGTGGGGAGATAAGCGGGACACTTGATGTGAGACTTGACAGATAACGACGCCTTCCTGACTGTCTAGCACTTGAAAGCATAAACGTTTTATAATATGGAAGCAATTTTAAAGGAATGCTCACTCCCTATTAAAAGACACACTATCCAATCCTGTCACAATGGGATGTAGTGTTTCCAGCCGGTAAATCAAAAAATTGAATAGCTCCAGTTAAACATTGTAAGCCTCGCTTCCTATGCAAATAGCGACTGATATGTGAATTTGAATTACTTGAACTTTGTCTCTCTGCAAAGAAATACACTGCTGTCTTGCGTGCAAAATCAGATGCAAATATGTAGAGCTGAGAAAAACAGTTTGATTCAAGTATTGATGTATGATAAGAGTTAAATCATTTATTCTAGTTCCTTCGTAAGGAAAATCAAGATGTAGGTTTTTTCAATGTACTACTGTCACTTTGAAGATAATAAACACTGGTATTTTTTTTACTCACCTGCATTATTGATTTTAGTTAAAGTGCTAATTAATATTAAAATTTTGTATGTAAGATATATTTTAAAAACAGTGAATTGTAAAAATTCTTTGATATAAACTTTTTTAAACATTATGTATTTTACTATAGACTACTTCGAAACATTTTGCTAAAAATGTAAACATTTATGAAGTTATTAACTGACAACTTTGAAATTAAGTTCTGAAATAAAACTAATTCCAAGCTGTCAGGATGAATTGATGTCCTATTATATAAAAGCCAGATCGAGTGGCCATGGCCAAAATTTCAATAGCCCTGAGCGATTGAGCTGACTGGCACGTGTAACTTTTTGTGCAAAACTCTTTGGAATTTTTTATTACGTCTGAAGATTCTGAGTTGAATATCTTATTATGCAACATATTAATAGCTTCAAAGCATTTTAAATTTTGTTTTAGATGCATAGAATTCTTGGAATATTAGATAAATTCTTATGTAGTTTTGAATGAAATCTTTGCGTGTTATCCTTTGGTTTATGGTATTATGTTTTAATAATATTTGGTTGTACGATTAATGTTCAAAGTTTAAAAGTATCTACCTCTACATTCCATATATTGCTATTAAAGAAAATTCAATGGATTTAAACGCGGTTTTTATATTTTTATCCCGACGTTTCGATTGATGTCGACAGGCAAGTAGTGTACTCACGTACACTTTGCTCGCTTTACATTAAATCGCTCATTAATGCGTTGAAAGATTAATGTTTAAAAAAAAATACTACTATGTATGATATAATGAGTAATAACTACGAAGGCCGCGTGCTAGGTGACATCGTCCGGTCCGCATCGTCGCCGGCAACAGCGAATGGGCTCAGTAGCAACTTTCTACGCGACCTCGAAATGCTGCATTCACTTTCTTCACGTCTCCACACCGGTTACGCAACCAACACTACGACCGACATACCCGCTTTGAAAGCGCTTCACTCACTGACTATTGACATATTTACACGTCTTATTATTTGCGATTTAGGCATATAGCTATTTCTTGTATTTTTATAGACGAGCGACTTCAACAAAGTACAGGATATGAATTAAAAATTAGACGAACAAAACGTGAATTAAATGACAAGCGAATTTGTTACAAATATAGCTGCGCAAGTTTCGAAGGACATAAAAACACCAGGTGCCATGCTTGTTGTGTCCAAGGTCAGCGTTTCCTAGAGCTGGGCTGCATTTAGGTTTCTTTTTGTTCGTTGCATGCTCCTTCGTTCGAGCCGGATCGCGTGCAGTCAAACCAGTTTGGTGTAGGTCTCCACCACAGCCGTAAGGCAGTGCGCCCATGAAATATCTATTTCTTTTACTTTTTAAAACACCTTTAAGTACTGTTTGGTCTGGAAATGCTAGTATAGCATTTCTGGAAATGCCTTTAAGTCTTTAAAGTTTAATATTTAAGCATACACTGTCTCTGAAGTATATTCTATATACAATTTATTAACCTTCTAATAAAATCTTTTTTTATTAATTTATACTTAACTTATATTTATAATATGTTCACAAGGCAAAATTGCTTTGGTGAGTTAAGTACTAATTGGTACGCTTTAATCCCTGGGGAAGGACGTAGGTTATCACGTATTAATATCCCAAGTCAAAACTGTTACATGCAAACGAATCCACAGGCAATACTAAGTTTTAAATAAGATAACTAAAATAAAAGAGAGAGGAGGAAAATTGAACAAAAAATCATTCTCCGTAAAAACCAACATGAACGAGTAGGACCTTAAGGAGGCAAAACTGGAAAAGCAACATGAACAAAACAATGAGAGGCGGGCTGCGAATCCAGCTTTTTCTTAGAATCCTCCGACAACTGCAAAGCGCTAGCAGGAAGTGGGGAACGACTTAGTTTATGTAACCTAATCACCTGCCTGCACGAGGTCAAGTCTTCGATTCGGAAAAAATCAAGGCCATAGCAGATTAAATGCGAGCCCGGTTCAAAAGTTTTATATCTAACCCTTCGCAGTACGATTACATAGCAGGATGTTGCATAAGCTTTGTTTTGTTATGCTCCTTGCAGACCGCGTCGCATTTTAGATTAGTTTTTTGTAAGACCTATTCTTTATTCTTCTCATCCCACAAGGCGTTAACAAAGAATGTTTAGATCTTGTTTTAAATATTCCCTTTTATACGCACAGGTTTAGGAGCTTTGTATTCACTAAATTGTAATATTTAACAATAACTTTACTTACTTAACTGGCTAGTGTATTTTTGTTAATATATCGGACCAATTTCGTCGATAATATGAAGAATGTTTGAGCTGTTTGAAAAGTCCTTATTGAAAGAAGTACAGTGCGATGATTTAAAATAGGTTGACTTATTTTGTAATTGCTGCTGCTATGTTGCATCATCAGATATTAACAGTTTATAAAAAGATTTTAATATTATCTGTGATTTTAATATTAACAGTTTTTTCTCAGAATATTTTAAAACTTAATGAGAAACTCAGACTAGGTATTCGCTTGATAGAGGTTGAGACACTGCAAATAGACGACCCCACCTAATATAACTAAAGTGGTTCAGGATTTTACGGAGATATTCTGTGATATTACTTACGTTGGGAATGTTCTCAAAGTTCTTAGTAAAGTCATCGAGTAAATTGAAGTTGAGATTGAAGTTAACATTTTGTATCTTTACAGTGTATGATATTTATAATATTTGATACTGTATAATCTACTGACTATATTGCATCATCAAAAAGGATTTTTATAGTATAGGGGGGCAAACCAGTCTGAAAGCGATTCATCAGAATATGGAAATTTAACACAGCCGCACATGAACACCCGCAACTCTATACAGATGGGTTGCCGGCTTTTAAGAAATCAAAGTTTCCAGGAGTTGTGGTAACCAAAAAAATATGTAATATTATGTACTAAGACGTACAAAGTTGTATCATTATACAAATATAGAAACGGAAATAAAGTAAGGTTAGTTTTTAAGGACATATGCGCCAAGAACAATAGTGTCCTTTCGAAAAAAACACTGTTTAGTTTAAAATACGTAACGTATCTAAAAGAATATTGTTTTTCTTTTAGATACGTCTTGATGATCAACTGAGGTGGGAGACATCGAAATAGATAACACATGCATCATAGTTGAATAATATTGGAATCAGGGATATATTATCATAAAAAGTTGCACCGGGGGATTTCCATCGTGGATTTTGTGACGCATTTAAGGGAACCAACCCTAACTTTGACGCACATCAATAATGTTATACGCCATCGGCGACGTGTGCTATCTCTACATCGGATGCATTGTGTTCGAAACGTGAATTTGACAATAGATGATTTTGAATAGAAAATAAGTTGAACTACTAATTCTTATCATTGCTCTTCTATTGAGGGAAGTTATTATATTAACTAATGTTTAATATCAAATTAACGGTGGAATGGAAATTAAACTTAAACGAGGATTAAATAAATTAAGTAATAGTTTAAATGTAAGTAAAGTAAGTTAATAGCTTAAGTTAGTATTGTATAAGGTGATGAAGGACATTTACAAAAAAAAACACTTGGAAATCAAATCTGTAAGCTGTCATAAAAAATGAGCGAAATTGTTTTTTTTTTGTATTGAATGAAGGCTCTACATTACATAAACTAATTAAAATATAGTACGTCATATTTTCCTATTTATTAAATATTTTTATATTCATCATTTTTTTTTAATTTTCAGCCACACTCAATATATGCACCCTTATTTACATGTCAAAAGTCATACATTATAAATAACACTGACACTTAAAATTGAAGTGTCTAAAGGTTTTTTTTCTGAAAAGTACTTACATTTAGTAACATAGTTTCAATATTAAGATTATATTATATTTCAGAAATAGCATAGATGAATGTTTTTAAATTAAAAACAATATGCTATATAATTATTCTTTTTCTTCTCTTTAATGAAATATACTATGATATAGTTTATTTAAAACTTTTGAAAGAAATAATATAAACACTGGCCAAAAGCCATCAAAATCATCTTTTGTAGTATAGAATAAAGCGAATACACACACACAGAAGATAATACTTTCTTTACTACTAGTTACAGATTCTTAACAATACCCGTACTTTCGTTTCTTATATAGCATCATATTTCCTTTGCATAATAAATTTGGTTCATAAACCACTAATAAAGTTATAAGTCGACAACTACGCAATCCTACTGACTACGACAATCTAAAAGTATAATGCGCCCGCGCCGACCGACCATGATATTTTCAAAAGATCTCCATGAATTATTTATTTCTCACGTAGACACCATTACAATTATTTCTTTTCTACTTGAAGGCAACAGCTCGTGAATAATAAGTGCCTGACTATTTTAACTTGAAACAGAGAGCGAGTCTGCCACAAACTTGTTATTGAAATGGAAGAATGAAGTTTACTGCTGCGAATAGACTTTTTCTTTTTTGCATCACATGCGCATTAGAAGTTATCGAAAGATATAAACTATAATATAATAATACTTAATAGTGAGTAATAAGTGTAATTAAATAATTATAGTTGGATCTTTGTGCACTGATGCACATTGTTTACGCTTTACTTTCTCTAGCTTTTCTTTCAAAGAGGTAGGTTGCTAAATAAACATTAACATGATAGTAATGTCATATCTATTGAAATACGTTTTTTAAATTCGTGCTGCTTTCAAGTATTTACTATTTAGTAAAATTTGAAACGTTATTTTAAATTACTGCACTTGTGAAGTACAGCCGTTTTAGTTTCAAGGGAATTAATTAATGTTACAGACTTTTACAGTTATGAATTATTCAAAAGCTCTTTTAATTAAATTCAAATAATTTTTCTATCTATTTTTGTATTTTTGATATTTGTTTTGTGACTTACTTATTTTTAATCAGTCAGTAGATTTATGAAAATATTTAATTGATTTATTATAAATTAGAGTTACATATCGGATGGCTATACCAGACATATTATACTTTTTGAGAGCAAAACACTAAAGGCTTCCAGACTTTGGAGAAGTGCAACGATAATTAATTATTCTTAGAAATAATTGATCACACTGTGAGAGTCAAGGAGCAATAGTTCGCTAAAGGCATAAACACACAAGGTGAACGACCTGGGTTCAACTTGACACATTTTTGGTTGGCCCAATTGTACGGGATCACCGACCTGCCGCAGGAACCCGGTTGCCAATCAGTAGGGCTGTAGGGCGATGTGTTTGCCAAAAAAAGGGTTATTGTTCAAGCTCTTATTCAATACGTGCTTTCGTCCGTCTGTACTTGAACTGCAAATCTTTATTCTTCAAGGTTCACTTCAACTAATGGTATGTTTTACGCCAGATTTTATTACATTTCGATATAGCTTAATTTAAGGTACAACAGTGTGTTCTTTCAATTGATTATAGTTTTAATTAAAGTGCGTTAACATTATAGGTGTGATTGTATTAAAGAACAAACGTTTTGAACTCGTTTTAATGCCTAACCTTTCCATAAAGTTCTTATTGTTATTTTAAAGATAAAACCAGATCAATAGTTGTCATTAAACATTTAGTATCGGCACATGTGCAACAAACAACATACAATGCAACTACTCGTTTCAATGACTGTCATTTTCATTACTGAGGGGACTAAAAGCAGTGTGGTGAGGCCCCACAATTAATTTGACGTAAATAAAAGGAACCCGTGTCTTTTTTATGCCTGTTGACGTCACAGGGGATGCAATAAAAAATGCAGGTAAGGGTCCGATCAACGACCCCATAGTTCGGCTAGTGACGTCATTGGAATATCGTTTCGGCGTATGCACATCAAGAACATGGAATTTAACGCTAGGTGATCACGCATATTTTGATGCAACCAAAAACAATGGTTTCCGTGTGTTAGAGCAATAAATATTGTACATTGTAAGTTCAGATACGCTTTTTTAATAAAATAATTGATGACTGAGATTTTTTAATTGTAAGGTATGCCTGGGAATGAATTAAGAATTTAATTAAATTTATTCATCAATATTAATCAGTGTGTATAAATGAAGGAAGAACTGCATTATCAACAAAAATCAAATTAAGGAAAGTCCCAGAAATGCACAAGGCGGACTTGTGACGGTTACATTCCGAGAACTCTCTGCCTGCCTGTGCTCAGGCATACAAAAGGATATAAAAAAAGGCAATATTTTTTGCTTTATTTGATGTGTAACTTTACAGTTTGCACTAGCCCGTGTCAATGACCTCTCGCCAGTTATTTGTTGAGAAGAAGGCAAGTGTACAGAAGAGTTAATACAGCAGCTGTAGTCATTCCGCTACACACGATCCGTGACAAAAGAGACGTGAATAATGACATCATTATTTTCCTCTTAGAAGATGGCGATAATAATCACACGACATGAGCAACTACCAACCTTCATATTACTTAAGAATTTCCTGAGAGCGGCCATTTTAATTCCGATAAAAGATTCAGTTGAAGTTTATATGAAAAATACAAAACATTTTTAGGTTAGACGGAATGTATTTGTTTCTTAATATCCTGCTTAGCATTTTTAAGTAGAACAAAGTAATTTACTTTACTTGCAGTAATGCATTAAAATAGAGTCAGGGCGTAGGTCATGAGGAAGCATAAATATAGAGAAGTCGATGGCGACTTAGCCCTACAAACCCACAACAGCTGTAGACACAACGCCATTCTACAACACATGCATGCGCCCCTAGACGCACACACACTACAAAAGCAAGTAGACATAACGTAAACAGACGCAGTTTACGTATACCAGATGCCCCAGTAGAAAGAGACAAAACTATACCATTAGTACTGATGCCAGAAAAAGACATGCATACCAAGGAGGAGGTTTGCTTAACGACGTGTAAGAACTCTAGTTAAATATAGTTAAAGGTCGAAAAATAAAAATACACATTGCACGTTACAAGTTTAGTACCTAATTTAACATAAAAACATGTATTAAAAAATACAGCTAGGGGCAAGGTGATATTATTTTCAAATTGCCTCATAGTTTCAGAGTTCTTAAAAGCAAATAAACGTTTCATTGGAAGAAGCTTAGAGAAAAGTAAACATTAGCCAGAGCGAGGCCGTTGTTAATTAACATACGTATAGTT
Organism: Anthocharis cardamines; assembly: GCA_905404175.1. Classification (NCBI taxonomy): domain Eukaryota; kingdom Metazoa; phylum Arthropoda; class Insecta; order Lepidoptera; family Pieridae; genus Anthocharis; species Anthocharis cardamines. The sequence goes on from FR989954.1 coordinate 5,466,310, forward strand.
TAATAAAAGGCAGGAAACAAGCGACGAGGGGAGTAGGCAATGAAGCGGTAAAAATAGAAGCGGGGGCCACAGAGACGCGCAGGAATCGATCCTTCGAACAATGTGACGATGCAACGCAAACTGCCAATCAATATTGAATGCCAAGGCGGTTGCGTGTCTATACGTATATGTACAGTACGTAGTACGTGCGTATTATAGCCACTATACTAGCGGAGTAAAATAAATTGTACTAGAGTATCTGAGAAGCCATATTCCAAGACATGAGTCAAGTTTAAATCTAGTTTTAAATCTTGTCAAACCATTTTTTCTCTTTATTCATTTGCCCTTTTGATGAATAGCTTTATAGTTAACAAGAATATGAGCCTAAAATGCTTTCAGAAAGCAATATCGGTGGGGAATATTAAACGAGTAACAAACATATATTATGTGGACATAGTAGACGCTTTCTACATTAACGATAAGATTGTTCCATATTGTTGTGTTTTTGTCTATAATTATTCATTTTATGTATTGCGTTATATACTCCATACTCCACAGCCCATACATAGTACAAGGATACTATACCATTTATTACTACTAATGCTATATATAAAAAATAGGAATATAATATTCTCTACAATAACCATAAACGTGTAAGATAATTTCAAAGTATGGCTGAAACTTTGTTAAATAATTTAATAGAAAAGTTTCATGACCCACCTGTTATAAAACAAGGAATACCGATTAGAAAAATAAAAATAGTTTCTTTATTTATACAAAAAAATTCTATCTATCATCATTAATTATCATAACTGTGTATGAATTAAATGCGGAAGTGACACGGCTGTACAAGGCAGCTGACTTGCGTCCCGTTTATTTTAGTTTGCCAATCCGCAACTACGCCGACGTTAAGGCAGGTCAGGTCCAGGCACTCAATGTAAACCCTAAGTACCGGGGGGAGCGAATATAGGTCATCGAGGCCCGAGGGAGCGATACGGCCCGGCGAGCGCAAAACAATTCTTTTTGTTTTCACTTCACTTAGCATGGCGACTCGATGCATGAAGCTTATCAGTGCTGAGAAAGTTGGGGCAGGTCATTGTCGACGAGGTTATTGTCATTATATTCGTCTTATCTGTATGAAAGTACAAAATATTTGTTGCCACTACAAATGAGACGCAGTTTAATGAGTTGTAAGGTTTTATATCTTTTACAATAAGTATATTATATCATATATTTTTAAGCAAATTATGTTGGTTTTAGGATGCTATGCTGATTCTATACAACTTCTTTTTTTATTAACAATGTATTCTAGTAAGGTGTGTTCTCATAAATCTATAACTTCTAGCAAATAACACAGTGAGTAATTAAATTTAATGTTTTCTTTTTCATGTAAATAATTGAAAACATGCGATCGTTCTCCCTTCTAATAAACACTTAAATAACAAAAAAGTATTTCTTGTAGTATTTTCCTTCAAATCTGTGGGAACGACGCGAGAGCTTACCGCAACCACCATAAGATCTCTGTGCAGCCAAGCAAAACCACGTCTAGACTCCGTACACATATATACTGAAGTGATTATATAAACTGATATGTAATATCCTCTTACTTTCGATAGCAGATAATTAGCAATTGAATAGAGACGATCGAGAGAGAATCGTCGATATCGGCGATCGGCGGCAGGATATTTATTGCATTCATTTAAATGAATTTCATTTGTTTTTGATCTCATTGAGCATTGCATGTTACCCGACGGGTGGTCTCCAAGTCGATGTTAATCAAAACTTACGACATAAATAAAATGTCGAGCACAACACTAATGTTTTATAACAAATTCGAAGAATCACGGTCGGGAATCATTTTAATTATCAAGTTTATTAACCCAGCATATAACTCTGTATATTTGAATTAAACAGCGCGCTACGCTTCATGCAGTTCTTTTTTTAAAGATAAATTGCCAGACGCTGTGAACATTGTGAAATATAACAATAGGTGATAATAATTTTACCTTGCAAGAAAGTTTGTTGATAATTATGAGTCAGTGAGGTAGGCATGTACCCTTTGTTATCGGCGGTGTTAATGGCCGCAGACAGCGGTCGGACGCGGTGCCCTTCAGCAACGGAGACCTTGGCTGGATTTAGACTCGGTTCGACAAACTCACTGCCATATTTTTTTTACTTTCACAGTAAAGGACCTTTTATTAGATTTTTGAATAATAAGCTTAAGCTATTTCGTCAGATCACAAATATGCGATGAGTACATTATGGAATTGTTTCTAGAAGGTCGATGACCTCGGAGACCTTGGCCGATTTTAAACACAGGTTCGTCGATCGCCTGAATCATTGCTTCGTTTTATAACTTTCTCCGCTCGACTGTAAAGTTTATGTTTAAACTCGTTTCCTTACGATCCACCCGAATATAAATATACAAAACCAGATGCGAAGTAAAATCATCATAGGTATTAATTTGGAAAAAAAATACGACATCATTTTTAGCTAGTTACTTGCAGGCTGCCACTGTGATTTATGTAATTTGTAGACCTCTAAAACATTTAGATAAAAAAAAAGCATTGATAGAATGTAACTCAGTAAGCATTATATCCAATCTAAATACAGTTGCGACAGGAAAACTGGTGTCACGACGCTCCAACAGACCTTGGCCGAATTAAGTTCGGGTCAACGAACAGTTTCCTTGTAGGTCGCTTTCTCTTATTGCACGAGCGATGCGCGCACAATGCGTTTTGTCTCAAATGATTGAAGTCAGCAGAAGTTTTCAATTGAATAACACACCTTTTCGCTAAACAATATTGAAATCTAAGCAAACTGATTAATATTGTTATCCAGTATGAATTTTGGGTACTTGTTATATTCCCGTATCCCCTAGGCACGGGGTAAACAAATTTATTTACCTGTTTCACTGATCAATTTCCTTTATAGACAAATTGAAGGTGATCAGTCTGTGTCCGCCTTTATATTATTTCCCCGGAATTTGAATCCGAGACCTCCGATGGCCAACGCAAAGCTCTTTCCACTGAGTTATCAAGGAATTTTCTTAATATAAACATAGTATCATATACATATTTCTTGCAAATAGAAATTTCAACCACATAAATTAGCGGGAGGAATTTGGATAATCAAATATCGTTACAATTTCGTACGTTCGCACCTTTTGTCTGTTTATTTTCTCTGTTTGAGAACGAGCATTGACCTAGCAGTTTTTATGATATATTAAATACAACACCTACTCGGTACACATAGATAAACAACGGATTGAATAAATTTAATTGATTTGTTTCTGACTTGACTCGACTTGACTTGACTTTAGACGATTTTAAATATAGAAATACCCAAATATTAAATTCAACAAAATTGTGTAGGTGTTTACTTTGATAAAAGTTTTTAAAGTCGGATATTAATTTCAATTGACGAGCGTTCTAGGTTCTTTTGTTTTACTTTAAATTCAGGATTTTGAGTCTGTATTTGAATTTAAATATTACATTATCTTTCTCTGAAGCTTAATAATAGACTCCTGATAAAGTCTACAGGATTCAAAGCCTTTTAAACAAAAGAAGAATTACTCTAATCGTTCCGCAAAATTTCTAGTAATCGATGAAGTTTCATACTAAAATTCCTTCTATTTGGTTATTTAATACTGTAGATATAGTCAAGTGATTTTCGAGGGATAAGGGTGTTTGAAGCAAATAATTTGTTTGCTTAAGATATCTGGTATTTGCCTTGTCAAGTGGTTTGACCTTCGTTACGATTCGCAAACGCTTTCAAAGATTGATAAGGGATTGGTTTTCGATGAGTACTATTAGCTTTTGATAAATTATCATATTAAACGCACAAATCTACGATTTTTTTGCGTATAAATACAAACTGGTAGCTGCTGCAAGCTGTGGACATATTTCATACATTTTATATGGCATCAGCCACAGAACAGGGAAAAATAACTTTTGTTCTGTGGCATCAGCGCACACTGAGCGCTCGAGTGGCCGCTACAGAGCCACAAGTTGCTGGAGTGGCCGACGCTCGTTCGCCGAGCTCACGGCCACAGTCGCCTTCTCCCCGTCAGATAATTACATAATTAGTGGCCGCGACTCGAAGCCGTCTCTAGAGGTCGCGTTCAGCCACAGGTGTCCGCGTCTAGTGGTCGCCACCATCATTATTTTGCGGCAGCACTTAATGGCAATTTTTTTAAATAATAGTTCTTTACGTATTACAATTTAGACCTTCCGAAACGGTAGTGAATAAGTTCACACACAACGTTCTTATGGCGTTATTTTTACAGTGACCTGCGATATTTTGTTGACTTGACAAACTTGAAGTTAAATTTAAACTTTATTTGTATTACGTGACAAATTATACTAACATCTTTTATCATATAAGATGTTGACTACAGACTACAGGGTCAAGTTTTATTACATTCACTTGGTACATAAGTTTTAGTATGTTTTATTGAGATTTTATCTTAGTAACATTTTAATGGCTGAGGCGTATAAGGGTACATTTAACTATTATCGTTTCACAGAATTAGTAACTTAAAGCGTTTTTAATAACTAAAAATACTTTTTTATTTTATGATGATTATTGATTATAGTAACGTACTTGTAGATAACAACAAAATCAATCAATCAACATCAGGCTGCCATCATAACACCTGCTTCAATATCTGCATCATGCACAAATTTAAAGTAAGTACAACTTTAAATATGTAACTTTACAATTTTCTACAGAGTTGTTATCAGTTAATATGCTAAGTAATTATAGTTCGTCAGTTTCTTTTGTTACAAAAAAAAAAAAAATATTGATTGTCCGCTTTAAAAATATGTAATATTAAACGATTAAATAATTAGATTTTTGGAAACCTTTATATGCGTAACATAATATATTTTTCGTTTTTTTATTCTTGAAAATATTTGCAATAATTTCTAAGTCTCGATATTTTAATAGGACTTGCCTTTATATAATATATTGCCATTTTTTTAAATGAATAAATCTGACTATAATATAGTCTAATAAAGCAGCTTCGTATCTTATTATGTTTAAATTCTATTAATACCAAGGACTTTACAGAAAGCATAGATAAAAATTGTTTACAAAGGCGTACATTATAGGAATGTCAATTAAATAAGATAAATGGGAGAACTTCGCACTTTTTATTGCCCACAGATAAAATATCGATCGAGCTTATTACTCAATTTCGCTCAAGAGACGTATTCTTATGAATTGCAGCAATTCTTTCAATTAAAATTGCACGATAATATTTTACAATAATAACTTATCTGCGAAAAGTGACAGATGGACATTAATCACAATCACGATGATATCATCGTTATACTCTCAGTTATACTAGTGTCTATGCAAGTGTAGGCAATAGGCATAATTTGACGAAAATATAACCAAAGGTACTACCATCATTTCATTTTTCATTCATCTATAAAATTATAGCATCAACATATTGTAGTTGTTTATTTTTATGGACTACAAAAGAGACAATCTGTAGAGAAATCTAAGGACATAGGTAGGTACATCATACAGGACAGCATTATATTATGTAGTAATTTTACGGAATAAGAATTTAATTAATCCCAAATCATCATATTATTATTATATTTAATGAGAAAAATGTCAACTTATTACGATTTTTAAAATACCATAAATTAATTATCGTTCAAATAAATAATGACGCTTGATAATTGCTGAGTAAAAAAAAAGTTAAAAACAGTCTACGGATCAAAACTGACAACAATAAATATAAAATGTGGAGCCTCAGATTAAGTGTGGAGCCATATAGCGCCATCCGGTGACGCGAAGTGGAATCAAAATTGTTAGGGTATATACACAAGGTCTTACGGCTTACGTCATTCAATATTCATTAATTTTCGACTTATATAATAATAAATAATAATTTAAGCGAAATCATTTAAAGAGATTGTTTTTTATTTGCTTTTTATTTTAATCGTTCTGTCAAAAGTTAAAGTTCAAAATCACATCTCATACCTACTATATTAAAGTCTCTAAACTCACTCTACATTTAGTCATAAATAAAATAACTCGAAAAGTAACAATTATTCAAAATGGAAACTTTACACATTTATTATTTAATAGCTTTAATTTCAAATTACGTAGATAACCAATAGGTATTATTCATTGTAATAGAAAAAGATGAAGGCAATGATCTTTGTGTAAATAAAATGTTGCCAAGGTGACGACGCGACGTTGCCGCAAGTTCAATCTACGACACGATTTCCACTGTTGTGTAGAGTCAATGTCGGTATAAAGTATGAACAGAGTTATGAACTCGAGTGTTGCAGTCAAGAACGTTCATTTACCGGCCGCGTCATTCATATCGCGAACTAGTAACACCATCTAGCGGTCAATGTCGGCATGTCGTTGCCATTTAGATTCCAAGGTAGAGGGATAGATGGCGCTATTAGCCATACCGCTATATAATATATTGAAAATATTTTAATAAATTATTAAAAACAACAGAAAAGGCACAGTTTTGCAGCATACTATTTTTCCATTATTACGTCATATTTAAAAGAAAAAATAAATATCGGAAAATGCTATATATTTATTTTTTAATTTATCACGAAGTACTTTACAGCAAGTCTAGTAATGGGCATATTGTAAAGCTCTCGAAACGTCGAAATAAATAATATAATGTATAAATTGCGTTTTAGTCAGTTTTTTTTCATTTCAATGTGTAGAGTTAACAAGACTTTTCTGTTACTTAATTTTGTTCAGTTTCCCTATAAGAAAAAAAAATGAATTTTACCTTTGACTCTCACTTTCAAGCTATAATTCATTATAATTCATTCAAAGTCATCGGCAAGATGTATAACAGATTTCTTTATAACATCTAAAAGAAGAAAATACAATTCAGCCCCTTTTGCCACCTGAGCCTAGCCTACTCAGCTTGCTGGTAAATCCGCCACTGTTTTAATTATATTAGGATATTATTGAACACAATACGAGAAACATTTATTCTAATAATGATAATATTGTCTTTTATTTATGCGAGTATCACACATTAAAATCCGGTAAAAGTTATTTTATTCTAACATTGCCAGTTACTAAGATTGTTTTTCATTCGCATGATACTCGCGAACAACAAAGTGTATTGACTCCCAGGGTTGTCAGTAGTCGGCTATTCTAAATTAGCACTATTTGAAAGTGATCTCATCGGGTAGGCCATTACTCATTGGTCGTCAAGTAACGCAGTCTTAACTGGCCCAATGAAATTCGATCCACTTGCTTCATTTCAGTTTTGTGTATTCACTATACATACGTAATATGAAAATGCCATATATGTAGGTATAGGTAGGTATGTTCTAAATCGGGGACAGGGACAAGGGAAACTGTTACCCTGCACCCGTCCATAGCGAGTAGGTAGGTAGAGTCATTGGATTTTAGAGGGTTTGTGCCTTTGCACTACCGGCCTCGGCCCTGTAAATGGGTTTCCAGGTTAAAAAAAAAGAAAATATTCTGAATGAAAAATATAATTCTCAGAGGAGAACGTAATTGTGTTTACTTATAGCTTATGCGTTTCCGGTGCCTGCATTTATCCAATGACTGCAAATCGTAGACAGATAACCACATCTGTATTTTTGACAGTTGCCATGTTAAAGCTTTATGGTGTTCCGTTAGTCTGACAGTGATTAAAATTATGAATTACAATAATGATGCAAATAGAAGGCGCGACGAGCAATTATAAACAATCAAAACCATACCTTCTGGCAATGAAGCGTGACGATAAAAGCACAATACACGATAATACGGTGATATTCTTCGAAATTAAAATCTTACGATCCACAATAAGTCTTGTAGTCTGAGATTAAAAATGGGAACTATATTTTCCATCACCAAAATTTATATTTGTCATCAAGTTGTATCACCTAATAAATAGATCTATCGCCACGAAATATTTTCGTTCTCAGATAAACAAAAATTGTTCCCAGGTATGAATTATCATGTTTTAATAACTTGAGCGGTATGAATTTACTAGCCGTGCGACTAAATTACTAAGTGAGCGACTAGTTTTGAAGTTCTAGGTTAGGTTATGTTGGTATGGTGACCACCGCGCACGAGTCGAGCGAGCGAAGCGAGCGGTGCCGCGGCAGCGGCCGACGAGTGCCAGAACCGAATTCTACTTATTTTACATTTATTTGGTACTAGACCTTATATCTCAGGATTTTAGGTGATTTATTGTGGAACTGATTTTGCATTGTTTGTTGACTACATTTTGGTGACAGATCTACTATTTTGAGGACAAACCCTATTATTTAAGAAACACAAAACTATGTAATTAAATTGGTGATAGCTTAAATGATACCCATTAAAAATATAGAAGTCTGTCGTCAAAGGTAAGTCGGTAAGTGTACCTATACCTGTATGGTGTTCGTAAATATTAAACAAAGTTTAAATTGCTGGACTACACATATTTACTGGTCAAATGTTATGTAAGGGACTCACCCAAAGTACACAGCAGGAAACTTACCTGAAAAAGAAAAGTATAATGTTATAATAACATAACATATATATGTACAATGTACATAACACCATTTATATAGGATTCGTCTCCGCCCTGAATAGCAGAATAACTATTACAATATCGCAATAATTCACGAAAAAATAATTATGTATATAGAAATTTATTTTTGAATAAATTAGGTTTGGAACTGCGCCATCAACCGCAATTGACAGCTCACGTCACGCACGCTCATAGCTTATTTGTAATAATTGATACTGCAAATCAGTGACATACTAGACATTAGAGTCGAAATGATGCGCTGACGCACTTTGTTTTACCTCGATCATTCGGAAATCTTTGACGGGCTCGTTGGCGCGTTCGGTAGAACACCTGCCGTGCGCATCGATGGATCGTGGGTTCGAATCCCACCGGGAGCACATGCTTATAATTTTCTGTAAGCATGTTTTCCCCACGTCTGGTAACTTCGGGCATTGATAGGGTGGGAGGAATATCTAAATTCCGACCGGGGAACCACCGTTCATAGATGGAAAAACCGTGAAGTGCATATTGCGCGTTTTGGTTTCAGTCTATGGATTTCCGAATGCTCGAAGTAAAAATTAGGTCGACAGCTCATCATTGACTGATGTTCTGTGGCTGAGGTATCACCTACCATCAAGTGAACCTCAAGCTCGTCTGTCGATATCTGACATAAAAAATATAGAATGAAACCAAAATTATCAACATGCACTTCACGGTTCTTTGAACCGTGGTTCGAATTTCGATATTCCTCGTACCTATTATGTCTAAAGTGCAGACGCTGGAGTCGAGCCTTTAAGGTCTACATAGAACATAATATATTTCAAACTAGCAACACGCCTCCGCTTCGCACGGATGCAATGTATGTAGATACACAAAAATCGATATGTTACATGCTGTTAATGTAGCTTTCAATTAGTGAAATAATTTTTAAAATCGGTTCAGTAGTTTTTGAGTTTATTACATAAATCAAAAAAAATCCTCTTTATAATATTAGTGTAGATTTATTTATTAGACGGAATTGTAACATATATTTCTCAGTAAGCACAATCATTGTTCAATGGGAATATAAGATTTATCAAAAGACTTTCAGTTAGGTAAAGTATGCGAGTTGAGTACTTAGTTTACGAACAATAATGCAAGAAAATAGCTCCCGCAGTAGCCATTGTTATATTGTACACTTTATTTCTCTTTTTAAGACTTGTTTACAGCTTTCTTTCAGCAAATATAAAACGGACAAATTCTGTTAAAGTTAGGAGACTGAAATAAACGTCTTTGTTCTTTATCTAGGATTATTCGCCTATCTGCGGAAACTAAATGCCAACTATTTGGAAACTGTGTTAATACGTTGTATTGTAGCCAACCTTATGAGTTATGAGTTTACTTATATTGTATGCAACTTAATGTTGATTAACGTTAGGGTATTCGGCCATAAGACGCTTTCATAAGATCTTTCGTAAAATTTATAGCCTTATTAGAATTGATGATAAAAAGCCCTATAAACGTATATAAAAATAGCTACAATTATTATGTGTATAATTTCCCCCACTATCCCATATTTCAGATGTTTTAACTCATCAATTACCTTGTTAAGTAAATCGTATATTATCTTACGATAAGACATCCATCGAATCGATAAACGAAAGTGCCTCTAGTTATTACTTTTGCTTCGTCTAATGTATCGCTTCATTAGTAGATGATAATATTTTGCATAATGAAGTTTAACACGGGTAGAATTATTATGTTAACACGTTCACTGCGGCAATAGGTCGAATCCACCCGATGCAATACTATCCCGTGGTGCGGCACCAAAAATCTGAGTCCAACCGCGTCGCGTTGGTACGGGATTTTTGCATTGTAATTTGCACGACCCGAAAATGTTGACTAATAGGTAGTTAACACACGTATTGTAACGTCGGATTTTACTACGAATGTATAAGTATATAATATGATTAATTAAAAATATGTTTCATTAAGAAATAAATACTTATAACTGCATCAAAATTCTTTTCTGAATACATCTATTCTGAACAGATATTTTCGACCCGATAACGCACTCAAAGATCAACATGCTTAGCACTAGTTGAAATACATCTAAAAATCTTGACGCAGTGAACGAGTTAAAACAAAACCTGTTGCGACTACAGTCTACAGAACCTTTAGCAAATGCAGTCTTGCAGTTTAATTGACATGACTATTAGATTACTTATCTGCATTTATACAATAAAATGTTGACTGACTGAAGTGTCAATGTACCTAAGGATTATTGTTTTGTGAAATTATTAGGAGATTTAGTGTTAAGGGTCCTGGCCAGAGCGGTCAAAAGACCGCTTTTGGCACTTTAATAAAACTTGTTAAAATCAATTTTTCTTGAACTTACTGCACCACTTTATAGCTATATAACTATATAATATAGAAAAAGTCGTGTAAAAAATTCAAGAAAAATAAACCTGGAATTTGGAAATTTTTATTAGTTTCAGAGGCGGTCATTTGACTCCTCTGGTTTGTTTAGTGTTTAGCGACGTTTATAAATATTTCCAAGGCTCTTATATTTTTGCCTTCCATACCTTAATAATTGTCTTGACTTCTGTATGTTCATGTTCGACATCAGTAGGGTTATTCACGATCTTTCCGTTCCGATATTACAAGATTTCGTACCGATATATCAAGCTTTCTATCATTTTATACTAAGATTCTAATCGGAAACTCCCGAAGAATGCCGATGCTCAATCCTATGGGAATTGTGAATACCATTTTCATATCCGGTAAATACGAAACAACTTTCAGTGGGAGAGCGTAGCTTTCCGGGCGGATCGATTTTGAATGATCGTGAATAGCCCTACAGAAAACTGTCTTACATAAATATTGTGTTCTATACGATGTAACGGCTAAAAGAAAAAAGATCGATCCCCAAAGCTAAAATCTGTCGCCCTAGGTCTACTCAGCCTGCTGGTAAGTCCGTAACTGCCTAAAGTAAGTCACCTACTAGGTGACTAACCTTACTCAACAAGTTATTATGAAAATCGGCCATTTTCACTGAGATTAATAACACATAACGAATTAAGGAAAGTGTATATTTGTAATGCAGGATGATAAGTTGCGAGTATAGAAATTGGCCTGCCTATGGTCAAGCTTATTCAAGTTTCTATTAAAATCCGTCGGTTTCAGTAAAATAAGACAGTGTTAATTTCCCATCTATAAAATTAGTATGATTATAAACGAATTTTTTATACGATCCAGTCAAAACATCGAGTTCATGTTTATCTAGAATTTAGATTTAAACAAAGTTTTAATAAAGTTATCGATGTAAGCTCTAAATGACTCCCAATTAATTCCCAAGGAGGTTGCCTCTCGCTTAAATTATGAGCTGAGCTATAATACGATCGTCAGTGTAGCTCCTAGCTTTACGGATAGTTAAATTTCTATTGCCAAGTCTTAAGGTCTTTTACTAAAAGACATCGTGTTATAAATAGTGGATGAATATCGCCATTAATGTTGGCCTTTTGATGCTATAAAGAAGCTTACCGAGCTGCTTTACTGCAACTAAGTTTTACTTAAAATATTTTATTAAGACGTTTTACTTGCTTTGTTTAGTTTAAATGAATTCAGTATTTTAGCTTTTAACTTTGTACATACATACATATACATCACGCCTCTTTCCCATTGGGATAGGCAGAGATCACGGAATTCCATATGCTCCGATCCTTACATATCACTTTCGCTTCTTCTACTTTCATCAATGCTTTCATACACACTCGACGGTTACGAGTACTTTTGATCTGGCCCTTTTGCAGAACGTCCCCGATCTGAACGAGGTACGTTCGCCTAGGTCGACCACTCCCAATTCTCCCACTCACACCAGTTTCATAAATCTTTTTCGTTTCCCTACTTTCATCCATCCTTTCTACATGCCCAAACCACCTCAACATACCTTTCTCAATTCTCGTCACTACATCGTCTTTTACTCCACAACGCTCTCGAATTTCGCCATTTCTTAATCTATCTTTCAGAGTTACACCACACATACTTCTCAAGGCCCTCATTTCCACAGCATTTATTCTACTTTCATGTTTCTTCTGCCATACCCAACATTCACTTAACTTTGTCTCCCTATAAATATTTAATATAACGTTAACATTATAATTTGAAAGTCCCTCAAGTACCAAGTATTTATACCTATTACAAAAAAGACAGCGAATTACAGAATATGTTAAAAACTTTTGCTATACTCATTGTTTCTTATATTATATTAAAATATAATTGAAGCCGAAAGTACAACTTCGAGGATATCTTTAGAGCACTTTATTGTCCGAAAATAATCCGATAAGAATTTCAAAATGAATAAAAAATGTCACTCAAAAATTGTGTCTTTTCAACTTATTTTGCAAAAATGTGATATAAATATTTTTTTTATCGAAGTTGCGCAATTTGAAAGAGCACTCTTGGAAATAGTTGACGGTACTTTAGGAATCTTTTCGCTGACATTTTCATGGTATATAATCACGTCGAAAAGAGGACTTCTGAAAAGTGTCTTTGTGATGTTAAAGGGTTAATGCTCAGATGTTTAGATATTTGAAGCACTTAGAAGACTTTCAGGGGGATGCTATCGAATACTTTGAGTTAATAATACTTCCCTAGATATTTTCGTTTTGATATTTCAATTGTGTGGTGGCAGAACAAGGCTAGTATGATAAATTTCGTATCTGGGCGCCACCAATGTATTTTGTTGATAATAGCAGAAGTAATTGTACGGTTTAAAGCGGTTATTCAAGATGTATTACGTCATCGCACTAAACGTTCTGAAGCGCAGCGGTGATCTCTGCAGGTGTCCACGCGCCCTTGAATACGGATGAGGTGTTCGCTCATACTTTATGTATGCGCTCCAGTCGCCCTGGGCTAGTGAAAGGATTGTGTCGATACTATCGATAATCGATGTCTATTTACTTTCTTGTTAATTGATTAATGGGATAACCGCTTCAAACCTTTCACCCAGACGATACGTTAATAGCTACGGTGATAGGTGTGAGAATGAGTGCAGAATAAAAGTATATATAAATGGAAATATAATAAGGTAAATTATCGGTAGTTAAGATAGTTTTTAGTAGTTTAAATGTAAAGTATGGAACAATTAATTAAAGGAGATTAATTGAACTGTGGCATTTGGATAAAATCTATGTTATGTCGTCAAAATCGTCGTAACATTATTAAATGGTTTTGTCTAGAATGTTAAACTAGCGTTAACAATAAGACAGTAAGTAGTAATAATTACTACCTGCTATCAAACACGCTTTAACATCTGCAACGTGTACCTATTTGAAATTTCGACCAGCATTTTAATCGATACCTTTAATATAAATTTTGACACCACTACAAAACAAAGTTTTCAGCGATCGTAAATTTATTTGAATATCAGGGTGAATCAAAAAGTTCTTAGAAATGCATATATATGAAACCTTTTTGGATCAAGTTCGATATTCAAATTAAAGAGTGTCTATCACACTATATTTATGCAGACTGTCACTTGTTTTTGTCAGTTCGTTCGTTCGCTCGCATGTAATAAATTTTTTTGTGCAACGAGTTGCTAAAAAGTCAAAATTATGGATAAAAGTGAGTTACGTGCGGTGATAAAATATCTCAGTTTGAAAAAAATGTCTACGAAGGAAAATTTTTTGGACATTCAGCAGACATTAGGGAGTGATGCTGTACCCTATTCTACGGTTGCATACTGGGTGGCTGAATTTAAAAGAGGTAGATCAAGCTGTAAAGATGACCCGCGTTCTGGGCGGCCATCAACCTCCGTTACAGAAGAAAATGTCAAAAAGGTTGAGAATCTGGTTTTGGAAGACAGAAGAATGACTATAAAACATATAGCTGAGATCCTAAAGATATCTTTTGGTAGCGTTCAATCCATTTTAATTGATTCACTGGGGTTCAAAAAAGTGTCTGCAAGATGGGTGCCACGAATGACAAAAAGCGACGTTTGGAAATTTCCAAGCGTAATCTCGAAATGTTCCAGCGTGATTCGGATAATTTTTGCCGTCGTCTTGTCACCATGGATGAAACGTGGGTCCACCATTTTGATCCTGAAACTAAAAGACAAAGCATGTCTTGGAAACGACCATCCTCTCCATCCATCAAGAAATTTCGAGTTGCTCCTACCGCTGGCAAAGTTATGGCCTCTGTGTTCTGGGATAGTGAAGGAATCCTTTTTATTGATTACATGCCAAAAGGCCAGACGATTACTGAACCCTTTTATGCAAATTTAATCCCGAAAGTGCGTGAAGCGATTAAAGAAAAACGTCGTGGAAAACTGTCGTTGGGCGTGTTGTTCCTTCAAGATAACGCTCCTGCTCATCGATCGGAAGTTGCGCTAAACGCAATCCGCTGTGCTGGCTTCAATCTCCTTGACCACCCACCATATTCTCCGGACTTAGCCCCAAGTGATTTTCACTTATTTCCAAAATTAAAAGAGGAAATTCGTGGAACAAAATTTCACGATAATGACGCGGTTATAGCTGCCGTAGCGGACTTTTTCGAGAGTCAAGAAAAAAAATTTTTTCACAAGGAATAAGGAAGTTAGAAACGCGTTATTCTAAATGCATTGCATTGGAGGGATTATGTAGAAAAATAAAATATTATTATTTAAATCTTTGCATTTTTTAATATTGATTCCAAGAATTTTTTGATTCACCCTCGTATATTGTTTCGTTTTTCAAAAGTGCATCATTAATTATGCAAGCTATCGATGCGTTTATTGCACTATACTGTTAAAACACCATTTTTTAACATAATATTCAGATTTTGTTTTAGCACTTTTATATGTGGAATGTAAGTACATAAGTAATGATCTTTATAAAACATATCTTAGCTTATCATTTCAATTTGTTAATTTTCTCACAACTTCAAAATATAAGTAAGTCTACATATAACTCTTAAACATTCGCGATACAACTTTAAAATGTATTTCTCAAAATAAACCAGTTTCCGATCAAGTGCATAGGTATGATTTCGAATTCTGACCGCAGAATGCTAAATTACTGCAATAGCTGTTGAGAATAATGCCACAAAATACGATTCAATTCTCATAAAAATCATCGAAAAAAATAGTATAGGTATCTATATACTTATAGAAGTATAAGTTTTATTTCTTAGTTATTCATCATACCTAGTATTTTTTTATCTTTTTTTCTATCTATTGTTTTTCACACATTATTTGTACTTTCTTTGTATCAGTATTATTATTATAGAGGCTAAGTTCAGAATGTTTTGTAAAAAAAAATTAGACTTGTAGCCTGTAGGTAATAAAATATCGCAGGGTCGGGCATCATCGGCGAGAAAGTGAAAAGTATAACAATATCTAATTATTAAGAATATTTTACAATATCAAGATCTTCCAAAATTAATAAATTCATTAATTCATACCTACTGTAATAATTATCAGTTTACCATTGTATGAAAATTGTAACATATTAAAACAATAGTTTACCAGCACTTTGATCTAATTATTTTCTTAAATATCTCCAGTGGATGTTGCTTATCTTATAATTCAGAGGGTTCGACTCCAGAGAATTATTGTTATAATAAAAAAAAAAAATTTTTTTTAACACCAATCATTTGTAAAAAAATTGGATCTGTTGTAAACAAAAACGCGGTATATTCAACTACTATAACCAGTTAAAATTTTAATTTCCATGTTGTTTTATACATTAAGGCAGTTAATTAATTTCATCCATAATAACATGTATTTTAAGGTTATTCTGTTTTAAACTTGTTCCCGCCCAAATTCCAAGTATCGTACTTTAAGGGTTTAATGAGGTTTTATGTTAATGTCTTATTTAAATGTCAGTATTAATAATTACTCTTGCGACGTTGATTATAACTAGTGATGTGCTGGATATCCGTATCCGCGGATATTCGAGGGAGAAGAAAGATCCGTACCGGTATCCGTTATTTTTTTTGGCCGATCTTAATCGGATCTAATAATTTTCAATACATAGATAAAATTCTATATACAGGTGATTAGTTGGCAATGAAAAACTATTAAATCCCACTCAAATTTTTTATTTTATTTTTTAAAATCAAATATTTTACACATTTATATTTCAAACTAAACAAATAAGTAATTCAAGGTGATGCGCGTCGACACCGATTGAGTAGGAAGTTAAGATCTGTATACGTATCCGCGGATCTTGACACCAAATATCCGTATTCGGATCCCTATCCGCTACATTTTTAAGGTTCCGGCACATCACTATTACACAGAAATATATATAGAGCACAAGTTTTTTTGTGCAATTAAAATTTGAGGTGCATTTATGCCATATAAGCCAATGAAATTCATTTTCCATTTTTTTATAGTATAGTAGATTTATAGGAACAAACATCAGGCAGCAATTTCTTTATTCTAAATTCAAAATAAAACTGTATTTCACGATAGTTAAAGTTAAGCTTCCCTCAAATAAAGTTTTAATTCATTTAGTCGAAAAATAAGCTCTACATATCACTACATAGTATAAAACAAAGTCGCTTTCTCTGTCCCTTTGTATGCTTAAATCTTTGAAACTACGCAACGGATTTTGATGCGGTTTTTTTTTAATAGATAGAGTGATTGAAGAGGAAGGTTTATATGTATAATAATAACAGTTTTTCTGTAGTGTATTTAGTATCAGCATTGCACCGGTGCGAAGCCGGGGCGGGTCGCTAGTTATATATATTTTTCTATTTTAGGCCTATTATCGTTAGTTTTTCTCTTTTTCTATGCTGAGCTTTGTGTATGTAAAATAAATTGGAATTGAATTGAAAAAAGTTTTTTGTTATTTTCATGTTAGATATGATATATATTCAGACGAGCATGAGGTTCACTTGATGGTAAGTGATATTCAGCCACAAAACATCAGTCAATGATGCGCTGTCGACCTACTTTTTACTACGAGCATTCGAAAATCCATAGACTGAAACTGAAAAGCGCAATATGCACTTCACTGTTTTCCATTTATGAATAGGTAGGTATATTTTTTGTTTGTTTCACCTAATAGTCATAAAAAACGCCTGTAATTATATATCTATAATCTCTATATTATAATAAACTGTATTTTACCGCGGAATACTGAAACGATAATCATAACTTGAGGGCTTCTTAAAATGTTTCTGTTTTTCATTTTACCTTCGTAATGAAAGGGTTAGATATACTTTTAAGTACACCTCAATGTTGATTCCAATAAATCAAACAAATAAACACATTGGCTTTTATGATATTTATTATTCAGTTTTCGACTAACATACACGAGAGAAGGATCAAAAATGAGAACAGTACAGCGCGAAAGTAGGACAATCAGTCCCGGATCGCCCCAATTCAAAGGGCCGTCCCGACCTAACCCACTAGTTCATGACCCAGTTGTACTGAGACCTCATAGAAGACGGATTAACTAGTGCCAAAGTGGAGAATCCATTACAAAATACCGACATTTATATTGTTAATCCATTATACCTACGTATAAACTTTCTTAATGTTGATGCAAAACAGCAAATTGGGGCTTAGTGATCTGACTTACGCGAGTTGCGACTTGTTTATCTATACTAATATTATAAAAAGGAAATATTTGTTTGTTTGTTTGTTACGATTTAACTCAAAAACTACTAGACTAGTTTTTCTTTCTCCAGTAGACAGCTACTTTATCGGCGAGTAACATAGGCAATTTTTTTTGTATAGTACATCTACATTGCACCCGTGCTCTGCACTGATATTATGTGGCCTCAGAAGTTGAGGTTCTGACCAGCACTATGACAAGCATGTTGAGTGTTGACTGACCACACGCATTTACTTAACCTCACCATTTAGGTTATGCAAACTAGTTTTTCTCTTATATTTATTGATAATTTTATGGAGTATTCTTTCTTTGAAATAAAATAGTGTTCTTTAATAGTTAAGTTTATTACGAGAATCGGAGTATTAATAACATGAGTGCGGTCACTGCGGTACAACAATAATTATTATTATATCATGAGCTGGCGATCTTAAACAATAAGATTTCATTGGGTTGATTCCAAACAAAATACTATTGCAGTGCATAAGCCGATATAAGCACAATTCACACGGGTAACTCACCTAAAATTATACTTCGAGCATAAACCGAAGACGATTTTAGTTGCATACGAGATGGTGCTGTCTCCGTTTCAAAATTCTCGCATATTTGGCATTAGACTAAGGATTAAAACGGATATAAGGAATGTAGAAATATCATTCGGTTTATGACTGCCACCGATCCCACGGATAAGCCGTTTTATTATTTGATGTGATGGAAAAGACAAACTCTAGATAGCACTGTAGCTTTAATTTAATATAATATACTTCGCACTTTGAAAACAAAAGTGACACTGCCAATTTTTTATAAACGTATTTTTGTTCTAAAAACGCCACTTTAATTGAATTATTCAGAGTACTTTAAATTTAAATAGCCTAGATTGTTAAGTATTATGAGTTTTTAATATTGATTACGAACCTCTACAATATCACTGCCTTCAAATAGCCATATTAAAAAATATTAACATTTGCATAATGTCATTTTTGTTTTCAAAGTGCGACTTGTAATTCAAGCAACTCATAAAGTAGGCTATGTAAGGGTATTTAAGAATTAAACAGTTTAACTCAATTGATTTGAATAATAAAGCTGGTTGTAAAGTTTGCGAGTGTACCTCTCAAGCGACACCTACGTAAACGGTTCAGTGTCAATAACGTTTTGTTAAATTGTTAGCACATCAATTCCGTTCACGGATCGACAATGGCGTGGCGTTTGGCGGAACGTTTGTAGTCTATACTCTATGGATGCGTGTGCCATTATCCGCGCACCGACCGCCCCCACGCGATGAGCTCATAATACGACTTCCGGTGCACCATAGATATTAGTAGTCTATAATAATCTATACTAATATTATAAAGAAATAAAGTTTTTATGTTTATGAGTTTGTAGAATGTAGAGTTTAATCTCTGGATCTACAATCGATTTTAAAAATTCTTTCACCAATAGAAACCTACATTATCAGCGAGTAACATAGGCTTTTTTAAGTATAGTACATCTATATTGCACCCGTCCGAAGCCAGGTTGTGTTGCTAGTTTATATATATTATTTATGAAGTTTTAAGGCTTATTACCTCGTACTCGTACTACAGGTCCAATGAAGAAAATCAAAGTATTATCTCATTTGAAATAACGCCATCTAGAACTCAATCTTAACAGATGGTACGATGCAATAAAAGCGCTTAAGCTGTGCTATAAGGTTCAATATTCAAATCTTTAACTCTTGTTTATCAGATTAAGGAAGTAGACGAATCTGGCGGCCAAAAAAGCTGTTACAACCAAAGTAACTAAATGACTCTCGAGTCGTGGAAGTAGGTACTATAGTAATTAAATGCATCTTTATAGAAGCACTAGATACATGGTTTTTTTTTAATCTCCGATTATACATACACAGGTAGGTACCTGTACAGTCAAACTGATGTATCTTCAGAATGAGTTATGCAGGTTTTATACACAAGGTATTTATTTGTGAATAATCTTATATATATATAATAATATGTAATATATAAAAAATATATATATATATAATCTTATATATATAATAGGATCCCATGTAAAATCGATCTTCAACGGTCCACAGCCTCACAAATGTTACCAAATATCCGTTCATTGTGTTCACTAATTTAATTTAAATTTGAAATACAGCGCGTGTCTCCTTATTTCATTTTGATATACAGTAGAATCACACTAATCCGGCACCCTGCGCCCGCGCCTCCCCCATATAAGTTGAACAAAAACAGACCCCAATTAAGGATATTTTAAAACAATGTTATTAGTTAATTGTGAGATATGTTACAGTTATAATAAAATGTGTAGAACATGAGCATAATATGTACATTGTATTCCCTTTCCAATAATACCCCTCTAGTTTTTAATAGTGCCGGATTAGTGAGATACTGTTTTTCCAATTTCCATTTACATTAAATACTTAATTCATTGCATAGAAGAACATAAATAAATTAGAAACATGAATTTTTAATTCAATATAGATCCTCGTCCGATAATTTCGTACAAACACCACATTTCTCTTTGAAATTTAAACGGAATTAGCAATAGTATTTCTCTAATTACCTACATTCAGAGGAATAGGATTTTCCTTTAGAGATTGCAAAGATAGGGCCAATAAGCTCGCCTATAGGGGCATAATGATTGCTAACGAGAGGATTAAGCCGCGTATACATTATGGGAGCAGATTGCGCCATGCCGAGTTCACACGGGTTCAAGCCGCGATAAAGTTGGCCTTGGCCCCGGTGCTACGATAGACAATACTGATTATGAAACGATTTAATGAACTGTTGGAGGTAAGAATTGCGAAGTATTTCTGAAAATTTATTTTGTACTTATTATGCTATTCAAAACATTTCGCAACTTCCGTGTCAGGAAGCGCGGATAATCTTAAGTCTTTAACTGTCTTTTTTTATCTATACTCAGTGGTTCTTGTGAGGGATTCTAGATTTTTAGATCTTATGTCTTCATTTTGGAGAAAATACTAATATAAACCGTAAAAAATATATACTTTAGGTGCTAATATTAGGTACTTATATTTCAAATAATGGGTGTATTTTTGATATTTAGTATTTATAAATCTTTAAAAAAATAAAAGGCATTACTTGGCTATATTAAATCTAGACTAATATCATTTTTCTTAAATCGGAAAAAATACCTTTATATCATACTGCATACGTATTATTTTTTTGTAAATCAGCTTTGCCACCGAAATGGCATCTACAATTATTTGTACGTATATAGAAAACTATAATAATATGTAGGTATATTTTTAAGTCAATAACCTATTTTTTTACTTCAAGCATTCGGAGCATTCTGTTGTTTACAATTGTCAAATTATAATATAATCTATGAAAAATGAAATGCAATCAAGGACTTTATATATATAAAGTCCTTGCATGCAATATGAATGTAATGACATTGTATTTGTACCTAAATCGATTGACATACTGAAGCTAATTTAGTCTGTAGCATTATGCAATTTTATATGAACCGGCTCGGATTGCCAAGTTGTCAAGTTTTGCCTGCCAACTTGGCAATCCTAGCCCGTCTCGACAACACGCTTTCTCAATGGTTTCACTTGCTCATTAACCTTATATCAAAACTAAATATTGTGAATATCAAAAGTATACCGCTTATGAAATGAAAGAATGCTTATATTTTGCAATATGATACTGCCTAGAATTACACATAGATTCGTTCAGGCCATTCCAACAGTTCACTCTCTTTTTTTCATTTGATAAGCATGTTAAAACAAAAATAAACTTATAATAAGTTTTTAGTTTTTGATTTCCGTAATTGAGGAAGTTTAAATATACATCTTTACTAATGAGGATATATGATTAATGAGGTACTGTAATAAAATGCGGAAGTCATTTGTCTGAAGGCTCTATATTATTGTTGGACCAATTATTAAGCTGTCTCGAGTTAAGCTAAATTACGATGCAAAATATTTTTTTGGGTAAGAGGGAAGTTCCGGATATTTGGATGCCCAAACTGCTGATAGGGGACAATCCTTTGTTTTTTTAATCCTTTATTATTATAATTAATTACTTCAATATGTCATATGGAGCATGGTGTAATGGTTGCAGCTGCACCATAAGGAGCTCCTTACATACATTTTGTAAAACAAAAAGATTGGCGATTAAAAAGAGTCGCAGAGAGTTTATTGCCAGCTCTTCTAGTCCGTTCTACGCCCTTGATTTGAGAACTGGCATAAATGTAAATTCAAAAGATTTTTTTTCATTGACGTTCACAAGGTGTATATTGTGTTACCTAAATGATAATTTGATTTCATTGCATATTGTCTTCATGGTTAGAAAGTGTTTTGAGACTATTCTATTTATTATTTGCCAAAATACACTAATACTAGAAGGTAGTTTTAAAGAATTATGCACCCCTTAATACATTATTTTAATTACAAAACATTCATTGAATATGTTTAATTATGTTTATTAATGTAATGTTTATTTCTGTTCCCTGTTTGTCACTGCGACTACTTTAAAAGCAAATTCAATGAATTGTTAAACAAAACAAACAAAGTCAGAATTACATACAATTCGTCCTTATATGTATTTCTCATCCAATCGCTTTTACATCACAATAAAAATACATACTATATTTACTTGTTTAAATGTTCATAAACCTAATTTTAATTCGGAATTTAATTTTAATTCTGAAACTTAAATGATTTCCGTTCGATCTTCGTTACTTGATAAATGTATATAATCCATACATTAATTTATATATAAGCGCATCGAAGCATTAAATTCACATAATCACTAAACAAAAAACATAATCGCTCGGTATACAGTGCCTTGACAATCTTAACAAGCGTATTCTCCAGACTTTTTGCTCGTTTAGTATAGGTAATATAAAGTTTTAGATACTATCTGGTTATTTTTTAAACCATCTACCATCAGCGCTGCTGTGAAATAAATCTTAACGAGAAAATAATGAGGGGATCCGTGCAACGTGATGCTTTTAACTTAGTGACGGTAAATATTTTTCGTTGAGACAAGTTTGTTAATTGATTCTTGGAAATTCGGCCGGGTTTCAGTTCATATTAATAAAAGAGAAGTGAAGTTAATCATATTGTGGAGGGCTACAAACTTAGATTGTCGTGTAATACGGCTGAATTTAATTAATTATGTCGATTCGGAAGATGTATTAGCCCATAAATAAGCGCGGCATAATTATATTCGCTGGAATGCGTTACCTAAAAATAATAATTATTATTTCGTAACAACATTTAAATTCGTTACGTACAATTATGTAACAACTAATGCATGTAGGAAATAATCTTTTCTTCATTCTGTAATAGTCTTTATAAACAAAACATGCAACATTGGCTTTGGACTTAGTTTTTTGGACAGAAGGACTACATTATTTTTAAAATATAAAACATTTGGCTCTGAAGTATCATCATTTGTCAGTGCCAAATGTCAAAATAAATAAAAGAAATTAAATATTTCAAAGACATAAAAAAACATATTATAAGTAAAAACTCAGCTTTACTTTTACGGCTTAAATATTCATTAGGAACTTCTAAAAATAGGCGACCACCTCCGTGGGTTATTAGTAAGCGCGATCTGTTTAGCACCGGAGGTCATGGGTTTGAATCGCGGGAAAACAAGATTTAAAAAAAAATGTTTCTGTTGGGCAGAGCACAGAAGGTTGATCACCTACTTGCCTGTAAAGAAATACGATCAGTGAAACAGACACAGAAACGTGCCCACTAGGGGACTCGCGAATTCACTTAAAACTCCGAATAATATATGATCCATTTTCTTTGGGCTTTATTGTATGAGTAGATTGTCAGTCAATTTATATTTCAGAGGATATCATTTGTATTATATATTTAATGTTAGTTCCTATCATATCATATCATATCCTATCCCCTATATACCTGCATAATTTCAATCGAATTTGTATTATGAACCTAAAATTACCAAGCATTATTTATTATCTAAAACACACTAAAGCAATTCTCAGGTCATTGCCCTCATTATCTGCATCGCTATACCGATAAACAAGGAAAAATCTTTTTTAACGCTGATAAAACAGTGACCAGTTTCGAGTGAGCCCAAAAATGTATGTATCAGTTCGAGGACTCGGGGTTTGTGGAATTTACGTATATGTTTTGGTTAGAAAAAAATATGTTTTAACTAAAATATTGAATGTCCTTGACGCGTCGGTAGAGTCAAAGAGGTCGAGAGAAGTCACGTATGTATGTAAATATGCAAATGAGCTACTTCGGTAATTATAGTTTAACAATAGTGTTGTATGTGTGCATCATGTTTTGAACAAAACATTATTTATTATATTTGTGTTAATGATATTGACCGCGTTTATCGTGGTTTGGCCTTAGTAAATTAAGCGAACTTTCAGATCTTTATATCACGAAATATGACTTGTAGCTAGTAATTTTTTAACCTTGTAAATAAAAAACGAAAGAAAATATTCTAAATAGTTTAATCGAATGATAATATATCTAAATATAATATATTTAAATCTTTCCTAATAAGATAGTAGCAGCTGCATATGACTTTGTCCTCAGTTGAATGTCAATACGGTCAAGCCAATGAAATATTTTTAGTGTAGTTTAAAACGAAAGTTTGGTAATTGATAGAGAATGATTATTTGTTCACTATAATTTTTATTATACAGGTGAGGCACATAAAGTCTTACAGATCATTAGAACTCAAACTATTGATCATATCCAAAAATGTTTCAGATAAAAGTTTCGGTGTTTGAGAAGGCCGTCATACTGGACCAATCTTATGTATCGGTGGAAGCGCTGAAGCAGCTTCAAGCGTCAAAGTTAACTCCACTTGAAAATAGAACTATATATTTTTTCCATGTCATTATTACAGATTTTCAGACGACGCTGATATCTCACCGAAACTTTTATCTGAAATATTTTTAGATATGATCAATAGTTTGTGTTCTAATCTTCTGTAACAATATGTACCACTGTATATAAGCCACGTGTAACCACTCGGGGGTCTGAGACCTTCAGAGTGAAGGCTCTCGGGAATGGAGTATTGTTGTTCACTGCTAATGGTATGTAAGCCACACTCTGTACTCCCTACTGTGACGAAATTACGTATGACATGATATCTGAATGTGGGTCGTCGTGGCTCTGTTTTGGGTACGCTAAAATATATAATTCAATAACTATTCCTAATAATGTGAATCCCTTTATTGTCCCTTATAATAGATAGATATATAACTTTTATACAAGAACACATTTTAGATAACATCACAACAACTTAACTGAAACTACCAGGGTGAATCAAAAAGTTCTTAGAAGTGCATATATATGAAACCTTTTTGGATCAAGTTCGATATTCAAATTAAAGAGTGTCTATCACACTATATTTATGCAGACTGTCACTTGTTTTTGTCAGTTCGTTCGCATGTAATAAATATTTTTGTGCAACGAGTTGCTAAAAAGTCAAAATTATGGATAAAAGTGAGTTACGTGCGGTGATAAAATATCTCAGTTTGAAAAAAATGTCTACGAAGGAAATTTTTTTGGACATTCAGCAGACATTAGGGGGTGATGCTGTACCCTATTCTACGGTTGCGTACTGGGTGGCTGAATTTAAAAGAGGTAGATCAAGCTGTAAAGATGACCCGCGTTCTGGGCGGCCTTCAACCTCCGTTACAGAAGAAAATGTCAAAAAGGTTGAGAATCTGGTTTTGGAAGACAGAAGAATGACTATAAAACATATAGCTGAGATCCTAAAGATATCTTTTGGTAGCGTTCAATCCATTTTAATTGATTCACTGGGGTTCAAAAAAGTGTCTGCAAGATGGGTGCCACGAATGTTAACCGACGAAAACAAAAAGCGACGTTTGGAAATTTCCAAGCGTAATCTCGAAATGTTCCAGCGTGATTCGGATAATTTTTGCCGTCGTCTTGTCACCATGGATGAAACGTGGGTCCACCATTTTGATCCTGAAACTAAAAGACAAAGCATGTCTTGGAAACGACCATCCTCTCCATCCATCAAGAAATTTCGAGTTGCTCCTACCGCTGGCAAAGTTATGGCCTCTGTGTTCTGGGATAGTGAAGGAATCCTTTTTATTGATTACATGCCAAAAGGCCAGACGATTACTGGACCCTATTATGCAAATTTAATCCCGAAAGTGCGTGAAGCGATTAAAGAAAAACGTCGTGGAAAACTGTCGTTGGGCGTGTTGTTCCTTCAAGATAACGCTCCTGCTCATCGATCGGAAGTTGCGCTCAACGCAATCCGCTGTGCTGGCTTCAATCTCCTTGACCACCCACCATATTCTCCGGACTTAGCCCCAAGTGATTTTCACTTATTTCCAAAATTAAAAGAGGAAATTCGTGGAACAAAATTTCACGATAATGACGCGGTTATAGCTGCCGTAGAGGACTTTTTCGAGAGTCAAGAAAATAATTTTTTTTCACAAGGAATAAGGAAGTTAGAAACGCGTTATTCTAAATGCATTGCATTGTAGGGAGATTATGTAGAAAAATAAAATATTATTATTTAAATCTTTGCATTTTTTAATATTGATTCCAAGAATTTTTTGATTCACTCTCGTATTACTTATAATCAGTAGATATTATGAACAAAGTTATCGCAATTTGCACTGCGGTTGCGAATAAGAGCTACCCACTAAACCCCCAGGGTGCCCTCATTTTTGCTATGGTGGGGCAACGAGATAACTTGCGTATTCGACCGCAGCCACGGTGATCTGTCACATTTGTGGCTCTTCAGTCCTCACGAGAGGGCTAGGGAGGCGTCAGGAAATGGGCGTACCTTCCTGCGTGCACCGTTCCTCGCCCTTCGTGTGCCCGCCGCGCCAGTGCGAATAAAATCTGGCTCAGCATACACTGTGACATTTTCATACCACAATGCTGTTATTCTACCATTCCACTTTGAAACGCAAGGCAATTGCGCCAATACGGTTAATTTTAGTCAAATCAAATTACAATTGGAGCCTTGACAGTGTGACCAATTAGGTTAAAAAATGGATTTTCTACTTTCAATGTTCAAGTAAATAGCTTTTTTCAAACACGTATTTCTAAACGTTAAAATCGAATTTACTTGCTCTGTGTGTTTGCACACTTAGGTCTTAAAAGGAGAGGAAGTTAGAGTGTGTCAGAAAGGTAGAATAGGCTGACTTTAGAAAACAAAACTTACCTATTTTTCCGTTTGGACTGTAGGGTCCATAGCTGCTGGACGACAGCGGCGAGGAGTAGCCATTGGGCTGTGGTTGGGCCGCGCCGGGCGATGGCGAGCCTCCGCCCCCCGCCATCCAGTCGCGCACGTGCCCGTTGACCGGATGACCGTTGTGGCTGACGCCCGGCTCTGCTTTCACCTGGCTGGGCAGCCCGCGGTACGCCACCTCGTGTTTCAAGTCCATGCCGCTGTTACCGCATGCTGCTGCGCCGCCTCCGCCGCCCGCGCTCCACACTTCTGTAACAAACAACGTTCTATATTGTCTCAGGTTACAACTATAGTTGTAAAACAACCCATTAGCTACCGTTTTTTTAAACAAATCTTTCTAATCTATACTAATATTATAAAGAGGAATGATTTGATTTCAATCCATAAAATGAAGTCGTCCAAAAAAGGAGTTTTTTTAATCAAATATTACTTCTAAATGCCTGAAATAATTTAGATGCATGAAGTGTCGTTGGAATCCTTATACTGCACAAAATAAACATTTTACGATAAATGGTAGGGCAATCATGTTCTTAAATTTTGAATTTATAAAAGTCAAAAATTCCATGCGTTTAATTAACCCTTACTAACCAAAAATGTATTTTTAACCGCTTGGTTAAAATCTTTCATATAAAGACATGAATGGATGAACGGTCTATGTAACATTTTTTAGAACATGTATTATTATTTTATTTGTCAAATTTAGTTATTAAATAAATAATCAAGTTAATAAATATCTAAATAATATGTAACGAAACAATTTTTCACATATTCTCGATCAATTACAAAATGTATCATGTAACCCCCTTCATCCACTCAAATGTCTTCATTATAATAATCGGCTTTGCATCTGTAGTTACAACCAAGTTTCTGCTCACTAGATGGCATTGATATTAAAAACTAGCGCCATCTTATTTAAATGCCGATGAACTCTTAAGTTTTATTAGATGTCGGAGGTGTTACTACTATTATGTAATTAATTATAATCTGTTTTCTTAAATGAAAATGTACATATAAGTATCCATTACCTTATCTTGTGGAGTTGGTTTTTATATTTAACTCACGAATGACCGTAGATAGTAATATATAATAGACCGTAGTACCAGTCAAATGATGAAAATTTTTTTTGAGAATAAACAATAACGAAATGCTGGTCTGTGTACGGTATTTATTCGATCCAGTCTTAAACTATTGTCGCTGTTGAGGTCTTGCATGATTTTTGGTTGATGAACCTTATTAGTGGTTTAAACTAAATAATAATAACGAGAGGGCTTCTTAAAATGTTTCTGTCTTTCATTCTACCTTCGTAATGAAAGAGTTAGAGATACTTTTAATTATACCTCAATGTTGATTAGCGTTCGAGAATTCGGCCGTAAGGCTTATGAACATAGAGCAACACGGGCCACCGGCGAACCGGAGGGGAGTAGCCATAGCGTTCGTTACCGATACCAAACAATCTGTCATTTTTTGCGGGGGGAAACCTGCGCTATGTGTGCGTACTCAAGTTCGCACACACAAGCAATCGTCTGTCACTACGAAACTCACACCGTGACAATTAAAAAATACACTAACAATTTCACAAACACATTTAAACATTCCGTGTCATAACAGTATAATTAAATGGCGCAACTACACTGACAAGTCCTTTTAGCCGTAGTTGCAACAACTGTCGATACGCAGTATCGATAATTTCAAGAACTGGGTTTGGAAAATTAGTTTTATAAGTTCGACTTAATTTATTTATTTTAAAGATGGAGTTAATTTATTACGTAATACAAATGAACTTGTCGGGTAATGCGCACGTAGC
Source organism: Anthocharis cardamines (assembly GCA_905404175.1). NCBI lineage: Eukaryota > Metazoa > Arthropoda > Insecta > Lepidoptera > Pieridae > Anthocharis > Anthocharis cardamines. The sequence continues at coordinate 5,495,398 of FR989954.1, forward strand.
AGGTCACGGAGAGTGGACCATGAGTTGGTACATAATAAAATCTTAGAAATAATTTGAAAAACGATAACGTAATTATATTAGCTATATAAATATATAAACACATATTATGTTAAAATCGGCAAGACGGGCTTTTGGGCTTGTATGGTAGTCCCGCCACTGAGTAAAAGTAAGGTTATGTTACAATCAATAACTGACATATGTATATATCATAAATCTGTGATCAATGATATTTGTAGTTGTCAAATCGTAACAATTCCTAAATGACGACAATCGGAAAAGCAGTCAGACTCAAAACGTAGAAAACATGAAACGAATTAGCACAGAGTAAACAACTGTCATGCGGCATGCCAACGACAGACTAAAATAAAAGATCGATTTTAATCGATAATCATGCATATTCATTTTCTTTAATTAATAATTTATATTTTATTTAATAACATAACTGTAATTATATGCAATATATTGTATTTAAAGTGCATTTAATTACTTTTGAGTTAATTACCTTGTCCAAAGGTTTTTTTTGTGATTGTGTAATCGATTCAATTAATCGAGAATCTCAGGAAAACTATATTTCTCATATTTCTCCTCTCCCAGATTGAGAATTGAGTTGATTTTTTATATGATAAGATTAAAAATATGTCATTTTTAGATCATATCGCAATTATTAAATTTGGGCCCACAATTTTCCATATCCTTTGGATTTTTAGGAAATAAAAAAAACATTATGGTTGAAGTTTACACTAAGTGATTTTAATAAATGTGCTAACGCGCGTAAGTATTATATTATATTTTAACAATGTATATAATCACAATATAATATTTGAATCAGAAAATTTAATTTCAAAACTGTCTCTGTATAGAAGACTCCTTTGCCATTTTTTTTCGATAACTTAAAACAATCCGACAACAACACTATTGCTCGGTGACAGCGACTTCTCGGAAATAAACTCGGATCAGTTGCTCGACAGATCCGTGTATTGTATGAGGGCTCATACAATACGCGGATCTGTCGAGCGACTGTGTTGGTAAAAAAATCCGAAACAACACGACCGATAATATTGTAATATTTTAAGTTTTAAAGAAGTAAGTAGTAATAATATGATTAAAAAATACCTACATATGAAAGGTAACGCTATCTTTTTGTAAATTTGATGTGGCAGATATTTTTTGGCAACAAGAAACACAAACAATTCGGCATTTTTTTAGGAGGTCGATTCAGTCGCGCATCTGGATTTAGTCTAGTGAAAAGTGCGGCTACAACTAGTTTTATTGTACGCATAGGACCATTTGGACTTGTACTTTGACAGAGGGGAACGCCTGCGTATGGCTACTCCCCTCCGGTTCACCGGTGGCCCGTGTTGCTCTATGCTTATGAATTATAGTATCATTTAGCTTTTTGGTTGAAAATATTTAGATTATAAATTTTATAGTCTTAATATTAGTTCCTGCGTGAAAATCAATGTGTATTGGTAGTGGTATTACAGTTCAGACGCATTATGTATGTTTCATCTATTAGTAAATCATGTGAGCATTTGTTTTTTTTTTATTTTTGCTTATTATTATTAAAACTTTATTTTCGGTATATATTTTATATTTAAGAACAATATAGGTAATCATGATTGCACAATGTACATTATAGGTAAAACAGCGAGACAAAATATCAAAGGATGTTTACTAGTGTTTCATTGTCGGAATTTGAATTATTTTTCCTAAGTCCATTTTTCGTAGAGGCCCCGGCCCTGAGTGTGAAGTATTTACTTAGTTGCAACTTATACTAAAGTCGTTCTTGGGTGATAGTGACTATTTTGTTATACAGGTTTAAGCTTGGATGTAGCAGGTCGTAATTGTCTCTGAACTACCGTCTTTTACTCGTAAAAATTTATAAGCAAATATTTTCCGTATTAAATATTATAATGCTAAGAATTTCATTAGATGCGTTCGTTGGTAGTAATTTGCTGTGATTTAAAATAAATTAAGTGAGATTAATATGCAAGTACAGGTATAAAATATTAATTTTGTTTCAAAAAATACCTAAGTTTTGCTGATTTACCTTATATTGAGTTATTCTTGTTTATGTTATATATAGACGAGCATGAGGTTTATTTGATGGTAGGTGATACCCCAGCCACAGAACATCAGCCAACGATGCGCCTGCTTTTTACTTCGAGCTTTCGGAAATTCATAGACTGAGACCGAAAAGCGCAATGTGCACATCATGGTTTTTCCATTTATCAACGGTGTTCGTTACCTGGTCGGAATTTCGATATTCCTCCCACCCGATTAATGCCCGAAGTTACCAGACGTGTGGAAAACATGCTTACAGAAAATTATAAACATGTGGTCCCAGTGGGATTCGAACCCACGACCCATCGATGCGCACGGCAGGTGTTCTACCGAACGCGCCAACGAGCCCCTCCAATTAGGTAAAGTAAGTATCCTTATATTTCGTTATTCATATCATCTATACTAATATTATAAAGAGGATTTTTCATTTTTGTATTAAATTCAAAAACTATTGAACCGATTTTAAAAATTCACCAATAGAAAGCTACATTATCAACGAGTAACATATGCTATTTTTGGTGCATAGTACATCTACATTGCACCCGTGTGAGGCCGGGGCGCGTTGATAGTTTTGAATAAAAATAATAAAATACAATAAATCCGTATTCGCGCGCAGCTATATTGGGAATTATTATTAAAGCAAACTTAAGTTGGTATCGCGAAGTAGGTTAAGTACGGGCGACCGATGCAACGGTAAGATAAACACGAAACGGTCTAAAATCTCCATTCGTTTATTACCAAGGTTGTAAAAATAATAAAGTGTATTGTTTATTTCAACGGATCAACGAGAATGTAGCTTGTATCGAGATTTACATTAACATATAGGTACATAGATACGTTTACTTATATCAAATAAATCTATATAATTATTAGAAGAGGAAGCTTTGTATTTTTATATGTTATGAATAAACTCAAAAACTACTGGACCGATTTTGAAAATTCATTCGCTTACAGAAAGCTACATTATCAGCGAGAAACATAGTGTGTATATTACATCTACATTGTACCCGAGTGAAGCCGGGGCGTGTTGCTAGTTTATAATAAAATAGCGGAACCGATTGATGTTGACCTGCTCGATCGATAGATTCAAAAAATAAATATTCCTGGAACCCTCAAACTTATAAAAATATCATCAATATTGATCCAGCGGTATTAAGTATAAGTATTTAGGGATGTCCTAACAGATGAAAAAACTCTGAACTGCTGTTTGCGCATTTCGGAATTAGTTTATGGATCAAATACTCGAAGTAAAAAATAGGTCAACCGCGCATCATTGCTTAATGTCCCGTGACTGAGGTGTCACCTATCAAGTAAGCCTAACTCTCGTCTGTCAAAATCTAATAAAAAAACTTGAAAGATAAATTCAAATTCTAATCATTTATTCATTTAGGTAACACAATGTACACTTATGATGTTACAATTAGCTTCTTTCATAATTTAATAACAATATGAGCGATGTTATGAAGTATAAAAAGCTACTAGTTTTTTTAATATTGATTGCATTTGCATAGCACCTAGGTCCTAGACATTCGTATTTTACTGGCTTCACAATAAGCAGGTTGCTTCAAACATTTTACGATGAAACATAAAATATATGTAAATGCAATACGCGATTTTCTTTCCACAATGCCGCCTTGGCTCTATTTTAATATTTCATCTGTTTTATGGTTTAAAGTCTGGTTTTTTGCTGTAATTCCTTTAGACTAGCTTTGTTTCACAAATACAACACTGTCAGTGAAACATTTTTTTTTGTTCTAATAGAATAATCTATTTTGTACAAAATTATATCTGACTTTAAATTATTTTTAAAGGGAATTTGTTTCTTGCCTTCCACTGTTAGATTGGCTTAAAATGTCTTATTAACTTTTGGTAGAACGCCCAAAAAGTAAAGAAAAATTGTAAATGGATTAATTTAATCAATGGATCCACTAATAAGGTTAAAAATGCGTTAATAGTGAGGACAGAGTGCACGAACTGTTCTCTCTAGAACGGCAAAGGGATTGCACAATCGCGGCGCGGGCGCAGAGAAATCGAGTGACGTCACGACCTCGACATGCTCACCTACTTGCTCGCTGCCTGCACCAACCCACTTTGCTACCAATGTAGAGTTTTCTCCGGCAAAGCGCACTAAGAGTAGTAGCATCTGCTTCCAGTTCTTTTTCATGCAAGTTCCATATTACTTATCAAAAGGAATACATAATCCTTCTTTTTTAACTCATATTACTAGAATTCTAAAGCCATATATGGCTTTAAGTTGTTGCTTCGGTTACAAAACTATTTTGTTAGATTGTTCGATCTATGTTTCACCCTAAGAAACTACTTTTCCATGTTAATGAGACTTAATAGTCCGTGGATGACGTCATAAAGCTCAAAATATAGGAAGAGATTTAGCTGTTTATTTTATGCTTCTATTTCAATACTAAGTAGTACTGAAATATTATATCTAGACATACAATAATATGGCAATAAAAATAGACAAGCGTTATTGTAATAGATACGTAAAGTAATAGAGAAACGTTCAGAGCACAAATAAAACTAAAATATTATTATTTCCTGCTAGATACGATTTCTACTAGTTTATGTCATCGAATATTTTGCAATTTATATTTTCTACGATTCTACGACTTATGAATATCCTTGAAAATAAATTTGATGCGAACTATAAGTATTGCTGGATTCAAAGTATTATAGGTAAATTTAAAATTATTACCACAAATCTGGAAATATACTCGTGTTTGTCGATCCATAGATACCATTAGTTATGGCTATGGCAGTCCGCTTGGCGCGCTTTATATCTATATTCTGTATGCAGATTACGAATGAGTCTCTTGAGTATTCGATCTTTGTTTGTAGTGCACGTAGAGAGTATTCATTTTTATGTTAGATATCGACAAACGAGCATGAGGTTCACTTGATGGTAGGTGTTACCTCAGCCACAGAAAATCAGTCAATGATGCGCTGTCGACTTACTTTTTTATATCGAGCATTCGGAAATCCATAGACTGAAACAAAAATGCGCACTGTTTTTCCATCTATGAACGGTGATTCGTTACCCGGTCGGAATTTCGATATTCCTCCTACCTGATCAATGCCTGAAGTTACCAGACGTGGGGAAAACATGCTTACTGAAAATTATAAACATGTCGTCCCGGTGGGATTCCAACCCACGACCCATCGATGAGGCACAGCAAAGTAGACTACATGAATAAGATAGGATAATTATCTACTAGTTTTGACTTGTCTTTACTTTTTGAATATTTCATTTCAGTAAGCATTTTTGCACGGCGTATACGTATTATACAAATCTCATAAATTACTGTAAATATTAGTTATAATAGCTGAGCTCTATGTACGTCTAATAAGCAGGGGAGAATTTTCCTATAGGGCCTGGTATATTATAATCACACTAGGCTCGAGGACTTCCGTTCTGTTAGTAAAAAAATATTATAAGTACTTTATTACAATGGCTTACCGACGCAATAGTCTCGCTACGTCATCAAGCTCCCTTAGAACACAGCTACGCGCTTTCATAGACACGGTTTAACAGCGCTTGGTGATATTAATTCGACGAGATTCCAATTATGTTAGTACTTGATCGAAGGACCGATCTCGTAACAGATTTGTAAGCACAAATCTGTGTGAGGTGAATTTGATAACCGAGAAGTAGCGATCGTTTTGTCGAGTTATGAAACGCATTAGAAGCGCAATAGTTATATAGATCAATAGATGGTGAATCCTTTATACACGTTTGACGGGATATCTTACTATACTTATTCCGCTGTCTACGTGACCCAAAGTCACTTGGCGTCAGAAACGAGACTTGCAATTTTCTCTGTCTCGTCTGGTCCTACTTTTGTCAGTTATTTGCTTGGGTACTAATAATCCTGAGGTTAAAGGATGTATTTAGCGGCTGATAGTACATAATATATTAATATTTCTCAATGATATGTCTCAGTTTTAGATGCTAATACAGTTATACCTACCTAATAACATACCTACCTACCTAATAAAATATCTATAAGATATAATGTTCTATAGGTAAGGTGCATTGGTTAATCTTTTAATAATAATAAATTTCAAGTCTAATCCAACGTCTTACAATAAGTTAGAACTAAGTATAAAATTTGTAATTTTCATGCAAAATGTTGATAAATAAGCATCGAAGTTTTAATTAATTTTTAAAGACACATTGCAAGTGTATTTTAAAACAAAGACTTGCGACAGGTTGTCTCCAATACTAAAGCTCGACAAGCAGAAATTATACTGAATTAATTAAGAAAGTTAAATGACTTCCCCTCAACTGCTTAGCATTGCATTACGTATGCAACGCTCTTGAGATATTCAAGGATGAAATGTCTTACCCTCAAACGACATCTTTTTACTCTCGTTGACAACGATATTTTGTAAACTGAGAGTTACTTAAATTAAACTTTAAACAAACTTAGAATTCGTTATAATATCGTATATATTATAACGATATAAACAGTTTGAGAACAAATATTACTTTCGCTAGCAGCCAGAGAATTCTAACAATTTCTAACGTAGCGTATCCTTTGGGGAGTGCTTCAATAACACGTTTACTGGTTTCACTTCGAAAGTAGAATCTCGATACTTTCATCTGATGACAGTCTCTGGGTTTACTGCGTTTTATTTCTGTACTTGAGAAGATCGGAAAAGCGTAGATGAAAAGATTGGTGAAATCCGCGCGGGCGAAGCACGTCCCCATATCAACGGTTCTCGTTGGCTGCGGGATGTGTTCAATTGTATTATCTCTCCTTCTTTTGTTTTTAATGATTTTACTTCTTTTGTTTTGACATTGAATGCTGAGAATTATAGAATATAGAACATAGTTAATTTGTTTAAGAATTCTATAATCGCCTGAAACTTTTTTCGAAATCGTTACAAGTGTTACTATCTATGGAGTTTGTTGTTAGGTTCTTCTCAGTAAATGCAACATTCCAAACCGGTGGTAGCTTTCAAATATTTGACTATTCAGAAGTACCTGTAAAAGAGCCTGTCATAATTAAAACCCAGTAGATTTGGGATTCAAACTAAGCAAAGCTTGTACATATCTTGAATCACTCAAGATCAAGAAAATACATCACAAGAAATATTAAAGTAATAATATACTAACATAATATATTTAATAATTATTATTGTCAGTAGAATAGTAGTTAATTACAACACTACAGTCTGTCCAATCATCAAATTGCAATTGTAAAGACATCATGATATGGGCATAGTAAGTAATCTTAAGTTTGAAACCAGTTTCATATGTCACGACTTTGGTTACGAAAGTTTGATTGACAATATAAGCTGATCAAAGAATGATAACATCATGCCTAAACACATCGCCTCCGTTGCGGTTGCCCAAAAACTTGTAAATGAGAATAGATCTCCTTTTATAGTTCTCTTTTATAATGGCATGTCAAAAAAGATTAAGAGAGGATATGTATATTGTATGTGTCTGTTCAAATAGCGTGTAATACCCACTGATATCAGGGGTAACACTGTGCATGTTGCATGCGTTTATTTTATTATGTATGTAAAGTGTTACCTCAAGTTGTGGATAAATTAAAAAATATAAATTTGGGTTGCGTTTAGCACCAGAGGATTCAAAATACCGGAGAAATTTTTTAAGTTATTTTTTATGTTAGATATCGAGAGACGAGTATGACGTTCACTTGATCGTAGGTGATATCTTAGCCACAGAAAATCAGTTAATGATACGCTGTCGACCTACTTTTTACTTCTAGCATTCGGAAATCCGTAGACTGAAACCGAAACACGCAATGTGCACTTCACGGTTTTTCCATCTATGATGAAGATATTCCTTAGTCAGGCATAGAAGGCTTTTAATATAGGATAGGGGTAAACGGGCAGGTGGCTCACGTGATAGTATATGATCATCCATAATCATCCACAATACCAGCGGGCTTACAGGTGCGTTGTTGACCTTTAAAATCAACTACTTATCTGGAAATAAATATGATCAGTCCAACAGACAGAAATGTGTATCCTATGCCCCACTCGGGAATTCACTTTATAGGATTCTAGCAACACGCCCCGGCTTCACACGGATGCAATGTAGATGTAATATACACAAAAAATATAAGCTATGTTACTCACTGATAATGCAGCTTTCTATTGGTGAAATAATTTTTGAAATTCTGTCCAGTAGTTTTTGAGTTTATTCGTTACGAACATACATAAATACAAATCTTTCTTCTTTATAATATTAGTATGATATAACACATATTTGTGAGTGCTACTTAGGCTTTATTTTGTGATGGAAACATTATTCAATATGATTACCATAAATCTGTATGTAAATGTTAAATGGGTTTGCGTGATTAGAGATTAGTGGTAAAACAAACATTTTTCAAAATACAACAATATCAAATTAGAAATCTTTTACCGAGTTAAAATGCTTTTTTTTTGATATCCAGGCGCTCCGAATGCTTTGCAGCAAGCGTCGTCACGAACGTAAAGAAAGTTGATAAGTATTCTGAATTTGAATTTACATTTGCCATGTATTTTTCTTTTGTACTGCTTATTGTTATTTTATATATTATGGCACTACGAGCAGCTCTTGCCAATAACACCATGGTCATGGAATTAATTAAAAAAATAATTTGACAGTACTACAATAAGCTCTTATAGTGACGTGTGAAATAAACCAAGCGAAGGATATTGCCATAAATAAACGTGTAATTTAAAACCTCATAAAACTTATGAGTAATGTAACTCTAAAACTGCACTTGAGTCTAATTACTGAAGATCTCGATGGTATTCTTTGGATCTTTTTATGGCGGTCGTAAATAACCACCCACTACCACACCCAAGGTGTTTGTTGCATACGTTTGCTTGATCATTAGTCTTCTTATTGGAACTAAATAATAAATAATTAATCTATCGTAGTATTATAAATAGGAAAGATTTGTTTGTTTGTTTATTACGATTTAACTCAAAAACTACTCGACCGAATTTAAAAATTATTTCACCAATAGAAAGCTACATTATCAGTGAGTACATTTACATTGCACCCGTTCGAAGCCGGGCCGTGTTGCAAGTAAAGATATTAACCGCTATTAAATTTGTCGGAAGTGCATTTTGAGCCATTTTATTATTATTTCGCTATTCATTTTCAAAAAATAAATCTTTAAAAAATGCAAGAAAACATTTTTGAATATAATATGATTATTAATTTATTTCACGTGAGTTAATTACTCTTATGTTTTTCATAAGTACTATGTTAAAAATCAGAAATCTCTTTTTTATTGATACCAAATCAATTGTAATCGATTTTCACACCCGACTATATTAAAAGGAATAGGATATATTATACTATACGTATAGTTATATTTTTACACTATTCGAATTTCAAATTTATTAGAAGACTCATATAAGGCGGGATTTTCGTACTACGAGTATATCTATCGAGCGATAGGCCCACTAATAATGAAACGGATTGCGATCAAATAGAAAAAGACAATATACTTTTTATTTTTGATATCGAAAAATGAGCATGAGGCTCACTTCATGGTAGGCGATACCTCAACCACAGATGCTGTTGACCTATATTTTTACTTCGAGCATTCTGAGTCCGAAAAACGCAACACGCACTTCAAGATCTAACAATGGTTTTCAGAATTTTGCTCACCTGATTTTATCTCCGAAGTGACCAGACGTGGGGCACATTATATAAACATGTCGTCCCGGCGGGAAGGGCGCCCATGTCCCTTCGTAACACAAGTTTAAGTTTTCCTCGTTATGTATCATGTCATTAAAGTTATTGTTTTATGATGTGACAAACAAATTCCGATCTATTTAATCATAATTCATAAGTATGGATTTTATACTAATCTTCCTACGCGAACGCCTATACTTTATCAAGGATAACCTTTGCATAATTACAGTATGAACTACAATGTAATTGAAATCAAGTCATAGTCAATTTGATACGAGTACGTAATTATTAATTGTAAAGATATAGTCGATAATATATCTACAAATAAAGGTACAGTGGCGAGTACTAACAAACCGATTCCTATGGCTTCCCTATATTATTACTCTAATACCTATTCTACTAACAAACTAAAACAGTGAAGGTGGTATATACCTATAGCTTTACTTTGGGTTTTCCTCGCATTCTATGAAAGTTTGAAATTTCGCAGCATGGTGTTTTTTTTTTGGAACAGCTGACGTTTTGACAATTTTTACCTTTCGTCACTTCTGCTCTATTAAGGGTCTAATGCTGAAACTTTATAAGACATTAGCAACACGCCCCGGCTTCACTCGAGTGCAATTTACGTAGATGTATTATACACACTGTGTTACTCGTTGATAATGTAGCTTTCTAATGGCGAAAGAATTTTTTAAATCGGTCGAGTAGTTTTGAGTTTATTCATAACATACAGATAGAAGTATATACATATATAGATAACGTTACCTTAGGATTTTGTTACCTAAACGTATTTTATAAATTTTATCAAAAATTTAAGACAGAAGTCGTAAATGTAAGATGTGCCACATTCAAAATAAGGAATAAATCCGTATGAATTCGTATGCAAATTGAATGTAATTCGTTGGGGAAAAACAAATTCTTATCCGTCCCGTGGTGATTTAGTAAGTTTGGAGCTAGAATACTTTAGTATTCAGTGTAGGAACTGAGATATCCTTTGCTTTACGCGGCGCCACGAAGTCATCTCCACAAGTTGAATTTTGCATCTAAATGTGCAATCGCCGACACCCGCTGGAACTTATACTTTTAGCTACAGAAAAGAACAAGTTTTTGTTATAATAGAATAATGTAAAATTCAAGAATAACAAGGAGCGGAGTTCTATTTCGTAGTTAGCTATGTCGCTATAGTAAGAAGCCAGATTCTGTTCTAGCTAATTAAAATAATTGTAATATATATCGAATAATGTGATTTGTTATACTCAATACTTTTTTTTATAAGTCTTTTACTGTAAAAGCTGTAAGCTTTTTTTCTCTTACGCTATCTAATATTTGATTTGATTTATTTTCTATTTAATTTTTGTATATGTGGTATAGTTTGCTTCCGAAATAAATTAATTTTCATTTCATTATTTTTGCCTTGATCATGTTGAACAATTTTCTATCTTGTTATATCTGAATTATTTTTTTACCCCATAAAAAACTTTGTTATCTATACATACTTTAAAACAATGTATAATGTCTAGTAATGTTGAATTATTGAAGGAAACTCAAATAGTTCTCTGTAGGAAAATAAAACTATATTATTTTGAATGATAACGACACTTTTACTATAGAATGAATAGCAATATCACCGTAACGGAAGATATAACAATGCGTTTGCTATTTTACTGACGATGGACGCTAGTAAAACTGCTATAAAACAATGAATATTTGAGAACAAAGAAGCTCTCGAATTTACTATTACATTCATAAAATGACATTTCTTTAAGGGATCTCCTGTTTAATATTTGCTGTGATTGCATAAAAATGTTCTATGTTCGTTTATATGTATATTGATATTGAATTAACAGAAGGATAACCTACTTGATGAAGATGAACTTATGAGGGATACTTTTGCTTTGACATATCAGAACACCTTTTCGATTATATACGATAAGAAGCGAATACATAGCATGTAAAATATATGAAGGTGCATAAGCATTTTGTGCAGATATCATCACGTTTTAATGCATAGACAGGCGTGCTATGAATTCTGTAGTGGCAAGACTAAACACTGTCGCAAGAAGCGTAAAATACACATTTCATACAATTTTATTGTACCTACATACAATTGTACAAACATACGCAATTCTTTGTAGTTTCGATCTGCCAACTTATTGATTGTCAACTATTTTGGAATACGCCACACGGTAAGCCTAGGAGGTATATTTATTATTAGCCATAGGCACCGCTACCGTGCATAGCAATTATATGCGTTTTGTACCGGAGATTCCGAATTCGAGTCCTGGGATTATAAAAAACAAAATTGTTATGGCCGGACAGGACGCTCAAGCTTGATCACCAACTTGCCTGTAAATAAAACTGATCAGTGAAACAGATACAGAAATGCTCCATGCCCGACTAGAGGATTTTTTTTAACTGTTATGAGCAAGCGTTTTCCGCTGTTTCACCAGATGGAGAGTGATAACGCAGCCTAAGATGGAAAACACTTACTCATTAAAAAACTATGCAGTATGCAGACTTGCTTTGAAGCGACCCAGATTATAACTCGGCGGGAAGATGGTCTCGGGAATTCACTTGTATATACCCTAGGTACAATAAAATAAAGCATTCTGCGTCGCTATTCGAGTCTAGTGGTATCGATCCGGCGCGCGCCCTCATTCGGACTCGGCTGCGCCTACAGAAGTATAAGATACCTCGAAGTATATGCAGGTTAGTCGGACGTATTAATCAAATTGTTTAGAACCGTTTTTGGAACGCGCATGAACTCGTTATCCCCATAATAACATCGGAAATATTCGGAGTAACACGCTCTTGTATGTCGTAACATTTAACATAATATACCCTGATTAATCGTTGAAAGGATTTTTTTCTGAAACAGCTGATGTTCTAGGTTCTAATTAAAAAAAGTTTAATTTTCGGTCTTTGTATCGTATTCGATCGAATACTGACTTAATATAATTTTTTTTATTTTAAAGTTTTCATAACATCTGTATCAATGTTATATAGGATCAACTTGATTGATCGTATTAAACATTAAAAATAATCATAATTCGCACCATTAGAATTAATGTGACTCAAAATTATGACAAAATCACTTTTCGTCATAGAACGGCATTATCTAATCATGAAAACAATACCTCTTACATTATATCATTTAAAATTATATAAACGAATTACTTACAATTGTCCTTTAGACCATATGATAAGCGATTACAAAAAGCAATAATTTTTAATATGTCACTTCAATTAAATGCAATAAGTATTGATAACAAATCCAGGAATGAAGTTATATGATAACTACTCTGAACATAATTTAAAATTTAACATTATTTTGGTCATCAATATTCCTAAAACGAAATACGTGTTATATCGAATGTTTTATCTAACAATACATTCGTACAATGGAGCAGCTGAAATAATACATATGGTGTACATAAATTAGTGTTAGCATTCTGCATGCACTGTGTGTTTACACAGGATTCATCTACATCTGTTGTTGATTACTTTTCACCATCGCTATTTATATAACACCCATGAATCCCCCTTTTGCATATCATTTTCCAGAATGGAAACATTCACCCTAATTGAATTTGTGTTAGTTTTGCTCTAGTGGAAAATTGGCTTTGTGCATTCGCATACAGCGTGAGAAAGTGCTCGAGTTGTTTCAGATAACACGACCAGGGTATAATAACCCTTGCTTTCTTCTATCGTATTTGCATGCAAATGTCTTTTATTATTGGCCGCGTTTCCCGAACGAAGAGTTTGTGAAGTAATATATGGTTGCGTGTTGGACAGGATCGGAAGCTGTAATTTGCGGGCCGTTATTTACATTTGCATTATTATATGTTAGCACGGTGTTGTTTCTGAACAAATTAAGGGATCAAAAGAATGTAACATTTGTCTGAACAATGAGAATATTACCAAGAGGAAAACGTTTCGAGATCATTTTTGATATCAAGCAAAGCAAAAAGTGATTTTGTTTTTTGGTATGTGAAAAGTGTCCGTTGTTTGTAAATAAACTATGAGAAATATGTAAATACTTGTGTACTACTTAATATAATATATAATACTGGCATCGTAGAATTTATTATTCAATTTATAGTTATAAAACAATTAGTTTTAAATTCAGCTATTAAACCAACGTTTTAAGGCGTTTCATATTATGCTTTATGTATAAAATATAAATGCTCAATGTTACGGTAGTTACACAAGTAGGTATTAAAAAGAGTCAAGTGACTGATTACTCGGTGGGAACTCTGAAACAAACAAAATCCTAAAGGCGTAATTATGCACTGTACATGACTGTACTCACAACTTGATTTATTGCTTTGTAATTTTAGTAATAAGCTGTATTTTACATTGAACAAACATGTGGTATTATCTCCTTATAATGATGTTGAAACTGAGCACATAATTATTATGTGCCAAGTCCAAATAAAAATTTATAACTTTGAATTATTGAACGAAACAAGACAAATTAATAGATTTAAATAGAAAATTAAACATCAATTCTTGTATAAAATATGAGTAATAAATCCAATAACTTTCAATTTATTATTATTAAAAGCAGAATGGATCATTAATAAATTATAAATTCCACAGGAAGGTCCATTACATTGTATTTTACGGCGTTATTTTATGTGAATTGCTTTGTAGAATACAAGCTCTGGGTATAAAACCAAGAAGTTTTCAAATGCTAAAAGTTATTTATAGATAATATAATCTATAGCTTTCAAAGTTATAACATATTATATATGGATAAGTGTTAAAAGATACAGAAATACAAATTAAGAATCTTTAAACGCAATAAGGCTTTGAAATATCAAGAATTATAATATGTTTAAAAATAGATCCTGCTTGATATTTTTAATTTAGTAGGTACTATAAGGCTTTAAAATATCAAGAATGTTCACAATAAGTTAATTAATGATATATTTAAAAATAGAATCTTGATTGGTATTTTTAACAAAGTAAATTTAAAAATCTTATTTGTTTATTGAAGTGTAACAACCTTCATGAACAGGTATTATGATTTAATAATAATTAAGTCCTCCAATATTGCATATTACAAATTCCGAAACTTTCAGGAACATCATACATCTATGTTACCATTCTGTATTCTGATAGAGAACATTCCAAGGTTTTATTTGTTGAGGCAGACGGCCTGTTGCCCTGACAGAGGTGACCTACCCGTGACCTTTGACCCGTGAAGCCTGTAACCTACATCCTCCATCCAATCGATACGCATTTTGCAGTCCACGTTTCAGTTGAACATTTGCTAGTACGTCTAAGAAATACTGAATAAACTTTAACTTATGAAATCATCTATTGAAGAACTTGATTTCAATTACATACCTATGTGTTTAAATATTAATGAATTTTTAAAGATTGTTTATTTTTATTGTGATATGTTAATTTTATTGCCGTTACTAGTGCGTTTTTTATTGTTGATTTTTTTATTTATTTTAATTATACCAGACATACATACAATTACATTAATATAAATAACACAATACAATCACAGAACGAATAAGAGAAAATAATATAAATTGCAATACAATACATTCGCAAAGCTTTAAATATTTTGATAAAGTTACTGGACATCCATCCACAATCAAGTCGCATTCTGGATAGGCGTCGAGAGCGTTGAGAGCGGTTAGGGGAGTGGTGAGCTTGACATATTCTGTAGTGAATAGTTCTTCGGCAAATTCCCATAGGTACAATTTTCTTTTGTAATAATTTAATAAAGGAAAACTAAAATTACACAATATATGAGGTAACGTCACTGACGAGATTAACAATAGTTTAGGAGAAATTATGTATCTGTCTATCCGCGGAGTACTGAAACGATAATCAAAACTTGAGGGCTTCTTAAAATGTTTCTGTCTTTCATTTTACCTTCGTAATGAAAGGGTCAGATATACTTTTAAGTACACCTCAATGTTGATTAGCCTTCGAGAATTCGGCCGTATATATCTCTAATTTGAGTGAGACGATTATATAGTTTATCAAGTAAGACAGAAGAAATAGGTATTTCTAAATAAATAGTTGTATTAGGTCTTCCTTTTAAGTATTATTTATTGCACTTTCAATTGTTTTTCTTTCAAACAAAACACGCAAGAGGTTCATTTGATAGTGTGCAATCATTTTTATTTTCACCACGAGAGTTCCTCTTAAGAGATTCCGGGGCCCTAGGATTTCTTGCACTGAAGACGACCACAATGGGGCTTTAAACGGAACTTCATCATAATGTCCCGCGATAATGATGATTTCGCCACTAAGAAAAGTATTCTTACTTCAAATACTGGGAAATACGGCTTCCACTTATTAAATTCCTTTGAAATAACGTTAATATGCACCATGTGTTTATATCGACGTGTTCTCGTAAATGAGACACATGTTATTTGATACTCAGCCTTAGTAAAACTACAAATTTTGTAATATTTCCACAAGTGGGTACTTACTTATGTGGGTCAGAATGTAGATAGCTTAGTGAATGTAATTGTATACTTATTGAATTGCATCATAATGGCGATATATTTGAATAATATGAAATATCTTTGTCCCGTTATGCTAATGCGTTCATAATATCTTGATTATTAAAATATTTAGTTTAAATAAAATACTGTATACCGGATTAAAACGCGATTTATTATTTAAATTATTTATCCCGACGTTTCGGATGCTTTTCAGCAACCGTGGTCGCGGGAGACTAGACTCAGTCTCCCGCGACCACGGTTGCTGAAAAGCATCCGAAACGTCGGGATAAATAATTTAAATAATAAATCGCGTTTTAATCCGGTATACAGTATTTTATTTAAATGTGTGATACTCGCGTTAATAAAAGACAATAAAATATTTAGTTATTTTGAGAGCTTATTGACCCAAGGTGGCCTTATTGACCTACACAACGAGAGTTTTCCACGATATATACATATTGTATCTATGTCCACTATTTTTTACTAAACAACCCGTGATTTAAAGTAATTGAAATAATTAAATTTTAATGACATAAAACAGTTAAATAAATCTGACATA
Source organism: Anthocharis cardamines (assembly GCA_905404175.1). NCBI lineage: Eukaryota > Metazoa > Arthropoda > Insecta > Lepidoptera > Pieridae > Anthocharis > Anthocharis cardamines. The sequence continues at coordinate 5,512,187 of FR989954.1, forward strand.
ATTTGTATAAGGATACAAGTGTATAATTGGAAATCCAGTCCAAGTCGAAGTACATATCTTTCAGGAGACGCCCTTAGTCATGTCGTTATGTCACTCAAAATCACGACTATCGACAAAGTATTCGAATCGTCAAACTGTCAGTTATATGAGAAATCATTTGCAATATCATACAAATGAACTTAACGGAAACGCCTTAGGCGTATTCTGTAACTTGAAAATTGCGAAAAAATGGCGGGAAGTAACGTAAGACATAATTAAATAAAATATAAGGAAAATATAAAGTAAGACTAGGCGGTATGGTCGAAACTCGAAAGACTTTAGCCTGCCCTATGGGCGAAAATAATAATAATCATACAAATGACAATTCGACGATACGAATACTTTTCGATAGTTGTTCGTGCTAGCCCCTCATGTCCGCGTTAAACTGTCAATGCCAATATGCCTAAAGTGACCCTCCAAAAAAAAGTAATTAGTAGGGGTATACAAAAATTGAATTTAGAATGTTATCCTGTTCTGAGGCGGTTGTGTCGCCTGGGCGAGGCTGCGTCGCGACCCGGTCACGCCCTCATCCCGCCCCTGCACTTGAACTGGTTAGTTTACTTTCAGTTTCTGTCATCTAGCCTGACCTACCCGAAAGAGAGGAGCTCCAACGTATTACTTCTGTGGAGACATAACTCCCTCTACAGCAGTATACTACTAGGTACTACTAGCTATTGGTTTGCTGTGATAGATTTATAGAAAGGTATTTTTTTGTAATAGATTGTGTATAAAATAATATGTCAAACCCCAAAAGATATGCTAAATTTAATAAGTTAAAATATACCTACAAAAGATCAGTTTATCAAAATGTTTGACATTGACACTGAGATCAAGGAAATCATTGTATAAAAAAACAGACATACAAAAAATACTACATCGTTATAAATATAATCGAACCTCCATTAGCAACGAAATATACGAGAAAAACACATACTATCTAATCCGAGGCAAATGACCCCGTGTCGGCACTCTTTCATAACAATAAGACGCATGTGACCATTACGACCTGTCACGCAGCGTAAAGCATTAAAAATAACTGTTATAGTTAACTAAAGAAAAAAGGGCAGATAATAATACGAACAACAGGAAATCTAAGAAACACAAAAACTTATATGTATTTTGTCATAATAATTGTTAAATATAATCTACGATGTATTACTTCACAGATAACAATGTCCATTAATGTTACTAAAGCTGTGCGCGCGTTTTATAATCTGTGACACAAATCTTGTAATGATTTGCTGTCATTCCCTATAGAGTTAATATATCACCGAGTCAAAAAAAACAATTGTTAGTGTCTCTCTTTCTTCCAGTAAAAATATACATACATGATATTGTCATTAATAATGAATACTCGTATATCGCACTAAAGTGAACTAACTAATTTTTTTTTTCATTTTTTCCTTTTTTTAACTACTTCATTGCCTAAAAACGCTTTCTAACCATTAAAACAATATATGCCATAGACTTAATCATGAACATTGTGACATCAATTATTTAGTTTAAAATAGATGAGCATATTTTAAGCATTTACCAAAAACAATATTTTTCTATTAGGAACTTATATAGGCATATTTTGCTCCTCCCAGTTGAAACAATGATCAAATGGTGAATATATTTCTCTAACTTTTAAAGGTATTCATTTGAATTCATTATTTTTAAACACTTAAGCTGGTTCCAAAGTTTGCATGTAACCTCAAGTGTATCGTGAGATCACGCCTTTTCATGCCATATTTGTCAACTCCTGATAACATATTTATACCTGGGTTTTAAATGCAACCTTATTTTGTCACGATATTTCAGTGACATTGGTCAATTTATGGACATTACTCGCGCTCCTTTCGTTTTATAATTTCAAGTTCATGTTTATAATAATTAAAAATTTACTCTTTTGTTAGGTACCGAGAGTTTCATTTTAAAAAGTGACTTCAAACTTTCTACGTGTTTAGTAATTGGTATTTTCTTTCATAGACTTCTATAATGCTCTAATTTTAGCTCACGGACGTTTTTAACAAAAATATTATAAATCTACACAATTAATACTATTTCCTAAACAATGCTAACTTTGAGCTGCAAAGCGTTTGAAATAAACGTACAGAACACCCCAAAAATTTAAAGCCTAAAAGTTTATTCCGATTTTTTCCTTTATTATGACCTAGCGTTTGGCAGCTGTTTCACTGTTTGGTGAGTTACATCGCGGCCAACAGATTCATTAGGAACCTATGCACATTTGCGATTAAACGTCGACAGAGTAATCCTAATACAATCTTAAAAATCCTTATATTAAACTAGCGATCCCCATCGGCTTCGCAAGGGTGCAAAGTAACGCGCGAACTATCAAAATCGCGAAGTTAAAATAGACGTTAATTTTCTAAAAGTATTAGAAAACTTAAATAGTTGAATGAAATCGCTAAAGTCGTTCTCAAGTTATAGCGCGATCAAAGGAATCAGGGATTCATTTTTATATGTATATACAATAGATGATGAAATGAAATTCATTCATTTAAATATTTATTCTGACCCTTCTGGCCATAAAATATAGATATATTTCACCACTCAGAAAACATTTTATACAGATGCATTTTTTATTATAAGAGATGACATATATTTCACTGTAGGTATACATCCTGCTTGAATTTTAACATTGTGCAACTTGACGTAGCAGCATGCGTCGGTTGCATCAATTTCAATGTGTTCAATAATTGTTGATCCCAATCTTCATTCAGTGCACCGTTAGAGGCCACGCCACCCAATGGGATTACGTACTTTGTACATATTTAAATGAAATATACTGATTCATTCGAGTTATTATTCTGGTAAGCAAATATTTAGTTAGACGTAGGCCGACACCACAGCGAGATTGAACACCTGGGCTGACATTTTCAAAGTCAAATTTCGATATAAAAGGATCATAATATGAATTATTGAACTTATTTCAATCTTCTGACGCAGGAACCGATTCTTTTGCTTTCTGATGCTTTGAATCTTTAATACCTTTGTAGCTATGCAGTTTATTTGACTTTTCTTTGCTAGAAATATGAGGCAAGACGTTTAAAGCAAAATATCTTTAGATCCGCCGGTGGTAGACCGCGAAACAGCCGTACCTAACAAGAGAAAGTAATTTCAATACTATTTATCTCCAACCGCAAATAGATAGCAAATAAATGACAGCTGGTTCACAACATCGACTTTCATTTAATGATACGGCGCTGTGTGGATGTTGAATATGTTGTAAATGGCCATTGCATTACAAACCAGTTCGTAATTTCTCCAATGACGGAGATACGCGACATGTTTCTAGGCAACTGGCACAGAGCAGACGCCGGTTGAATGAGCTTCCTACCATGTGTGGATTATAAAGCATACATAATTTCAAATAACATAATCATAAACTTTTGTGTTGATGTCATTGATCATTACACGTAAAACATTTTTCGTGGATAGACAAGTATAAATTATTATTTTATTACAACTCTTATGTCACCGTAAAAATTTGTGTTTCTGTCAATAATTATGTCAATATTTAATTAATTATAACAATAATTATGTGATATTCGTTCTACTAGCATGAACTACTATCCTACTATCCTAGGCCTAGTACGAACGACTATCGAAATACTTTATCAAATCGTCTATCTGTTCGTATTTGAAACATTTCTAAGTTTTCATCAGTGGTTGTAGTTTCTTTGGGTCCAGGTATAATCCAGTGGAAGAGGTATAGGAATAGGATTTTGCAATTTTGTAAATCCTTTTTTTTCTCTATAAATAAGTACTCTGTTCAAATTCCGGTTACGGGCGCAGCGTTCTAGACAACTGCGACTCGTGCGCATTTTCTCTCTTAACTAACTGCTAAGCGCCATTTCAAGAATGCAGTTAATAACTAGGTTTGTATAATATTCTCCAGTATGTACAACAGCAAAAAATAGAGGTTGGCGGTAAAATGTCCTTTGTTTAGATCCAAATACAAGACATATATAACAGTATTTTTGTTTAAAGTAGGCCAGTGAATTAAAATATAAAATCCTCTATCTTGGAATGTTACGAAGAGGGAGGAAAACCACGTTACTAAGAGAGTGAATAAAGAAAGCGTCTTGTACCCATACATTTATTTAAATTTCAAGAAACGAATTACAAAAAAGGAAAAGGAACGAATGGAAGAAACACATTTTGTGCTGACCTCAAAAAATCAGCGCACGAAGAAGACATTACTGTATGTACTATAAAGTTAAGATTTTACATTATCATTTTATTGTATACAATATTCAAACCAAAAGTATTTGGGAAACAAATAATTTTAATGATCGGTTTTCTATTAGTCTTCTTCTTGAGATATTCGCAAATTATACGACACCAAATTGTTATATTCTTTACCTACATAGATATTATTTTATGTAATCGGAGAGCAATTACTAAAACTACATTAGTAGTTTTATGTACATTTTCAATATATTTTCATCTCTGCATGTGCGGCTTCCCTGGCAACTTGCGCTGTGCAAGTGTGTGTATCTCATTTTACACTAATAGTAAAAACTCAATTTTCTTTTGCATTGTATAGAATCTCTGTATACCTTGCATTATATAAACTTCTCAGGCGATTATTACTATTGTAACTGAGTCTTTGTAAGCTAAACCATTGTTGAAAAGAGTGTCCATGGAGTTTCTTGCCGGTTCTTCTCCAGGAGACCCACTTTTTGGAACCGTGCAACTAGACGTTTCATAAGAGCCTGCAAAGGCCTATTTGAAATAAAAAACTTTTGATTTTGAATTTTGATTTTGAATATAGCTTTTTTATAAGTAAGACAGCAAAGATTGCAATAATTTATCATCCATATGAGATTTATTAAAAACTAGTGTGAATGAAGCGATTGACAATAACCACTCTGATTTACAACCATATTTTTATAGATGATCATAATGAAGAAGTACTCTATCAATAGTTTCTTCCATTGGTGGATCTATATACGGGCTTTTTAGACTGCAGGCCAAGGCTCCGTTGATATAGCCATCAGCCAGCCCCCACTGAAGGCAGTGAATTGTCCATTTGTGATTGTGTTTGATTTAAGAAATTTCTTTTTAGAGAAATCATGACCAACATCAGCGAGGATTTAAAAAATAATAATTACTTGATGGCTTAGATACGTACATCTCCGTATTTTTTTTCAAATTACTTATTAATGTTGTCACCGTGTCTCACTGGTTAGCGCTATGCTATAAGCACCGTACGTCCTGGGTTTGAATCCCGAGGAAACAAGATTAAAAACAAATTATTTTTTTCGATCGGTCAAGACATAGAAGGCTGATCACCTACATGCCTGTACTAAAAAATAATCAGTGAAAGAGACACATAAATGGATCTGCCCTATGCCCCACTAGGGGACTACTTATAGATAGGCTAGGGGACTTACTTATAGATGTGTAATAAGTATTGTGTAGTAGTTATTGGTAAATTTTAATATTTTTTTTACAAAAAACTTTATTTTTATGCCTTTTTACCCGAGCGCTCAGCTGGCGTAACCACACAGGCCCCCAAATAGTATTAGCCCAGGGCCAACTCACGGTCTGCCCCTGGTGTCAGCCGTCTAAGATACTGGCCTAATTAAATGTTTTCAAAAATTATCACAATTTTTCCCAACAAAACATCGGCATTCGCGCGGAAGTATGTAGGACGTTCGCGCCGACGCGACGGCGATAGCTTATCTTATTAGGTTAATAACCTATAGCAGTAGACTATTGGAAATATCGTGCAATCACGACGCTCTTATCATGCCGCTTGTTCATCTTCATAGCTTAATATCGAAAACTGTAGTGTCTTTGACGCACGGTATAACTTTGTCAGCACGGAGTTCGTCATAGAAATGTATAGTGTATTACAGATATCCATACACTCTACTGTTAAAGATGTCTATGGGCGCCGGTGATCACTTATCGTGATCACGTAAGCCGTTTGGAAATTTCATAAAAAAAACTTAAAAATTTTGATGAAAAGTTACATTAATTATTTTTTACGAACTCTTGAACTCTAAATATCGTATTATTTAGTGTTAGTTTATATTTGCTCATCCAAATGTTTCAAAACGTTTTCATTTATTACATACTCGTTTTTTTTTTATATTGTTGTTATACAATATTAAAATAGATTATATTGACTGACTTTAATGTTATATCTTCCTTTTATTAACGCGAGTATCACACATTTAAATAAAATACTGTATACCGGATTAAAACGCGATTTATTATTTATATTGTTTAAATTATTTATCCCGACGTTTCGGATGCTTTACAGCAACCGTGGTTCCAGTCTCCCGCGACCACGGTTGCTGTAAAGCATCCGAAACGTCGGGATAAATAATTTAAACAATATAAATAATAAATCGCGTTTTAATCCGGTATACAGTATTTTATTTAAATATCTTCCTTTTTTGTGTATATCGCTGAAACTGCTCCACTTCATATACATATTGATAACGGTCAAAATCTTATCGTAGTCGATGCATAAAAACTAGTTTTTTTATGTCAGATAACGACAGACGAGCATGAGGCTCACTTGATGGTAGTGATGATGCGCTGTCGACCTATGTTTTACTTCGAATATTTGGAAATCCATAGACAGAAAACTAATCGATCGATGTGCACTATACCTAGCATTTATTAGCTCCATTTACAACTCCCATATGTTAAAGATAAAACATTACAATATTTTAAAGATGTTATTAGATTAGTCTGACGGTCAGTTTATGGCCACAATAATAAAGCTTATAAAATAAAATTGATAGAGAAAGCTGTGTCATAAAATAACAAGAAAGTCAATTCATCTAATGTAACTAGAGGCGATCACGACTCTCTTTGAATCGCCATAGTGTTTGATATTTTATATGAAGGTAATACTAGTATAATAATAGTATAATACCTTAAGAATAGTAGTATATTACTAAATAAGAATGTTATTCCTCAAAACAAACAATATTGATAATTTTTGTTGTATACTTTTTTTTATTGATAAACAGCTTTGGATTACATAAAGGCAAAGGTTAATTAAATATTTTTCGACTGAATAATTACCTAATATAAAAAAAATGATTTATAGTAAACATGTTTTAACCGCCTTTGAGGCTCAGTAGTATGCAGTATGCACAATTTTGCTAAGCACCGGAAGTTCCGGGGGAACCAATTAAAAAAAAGTGTTTCGGTCTGGCATGGCACAGAAGACCTGCCTGTAAAGAAAATGATCTATAAAAGGACAGAAATATAGCTGCTTCATTCCCCACTGGTGGAGTTGGGAATTCACTATTTGGTAGAGTGCGTAGCACTTACCACTGGAGGCGTTTTCCGAGGCGAACAGCGGGGCGGCGTTATAATCTGGAAGCAATTACACATCCAATTACATTTCTAATCGTAACATATTACCTTAATTACTTTAACACTAATACAAGCCCAAGGTGTAATTGCGAATTAACGTGAGAAATTTAACAGGTATCCCTGTGATCTTTTATTCTACGTAACAAATATACTGAATATATATTTTGCTATATAGGTAGGTATAACAATTTGGTCTCAGAACGTATTCCTCAAAGTATTTTTAATTACAATAGTTGAAAGATTATTATTAATACAGTTGAAGAAATTGTGCAGTAAATTGTAGTCATGCTCATCACTAGTATTAATTGGTTTAATTTAAACCTCAAAATATATTTTCTAAATAAATTATATTTATATTTCTTTGGATATTTCGGTACTACTACTAATACTGTATTTAGGAATAAACGTTTTTTTTAATCATCGTCTAAAGGTCAAAATGTCTTTTGGCGTTATGGTATAACGTTTACAAAGTAGAGCCATTTTAGAACGTAGCCGTGCTACGTAGAGTGGAACTGATTGTCTTTATTTGATGCTAATAATGCCTATGAATCTAAGGCCACAGGGTAAATGACACGTACGCTATGTATTCTCTGTCTTTAAACAATACCCACTTCATTTTGTTTCAACACCCTTTTCTCATGCACTTCCACCAAAGTTTCACAGAAAAAATTGATATTCTTTACTCTAGAACTTCTCGTTTGGTCAACGTTTTTCCGACAAATTTTTATTTAAAAGGTATATTATTATACAGTTATAATTTAAAATATATGTATATTTCAACACAAATCATAGTCATGAATTTATTTATATATTTGAGTAACGACCTTTGCAGGGATACATTTGATTGGCACTTCGCCTAGTCTAAAAATGTACAGGAATTCAATTACACGTTCTATATTTAAATATTATTTTTACAGCGAGTAAATCTTCGATACCGATCGATATTTTTGCTGTGCCTTGGATAGCAGACTGCCATTTTGCTAACATCTATGCTATGCAAATGTGTGTATGATACTCTATAGACGCATACTAGATAGCGCAAGTGTGAGGGTAGGCAATTCTGTCCGACACGTTTAATTTAAGTATACGCACACAGATACAGGTTTCGCGAGTATGCGCGGGTTGCTGGCCTCGTTATGTTAAGTTTTATTGCTTTTAAAATTCAAAGTGAAATCTTTGGTATTTAAAAGCAAAGAAGTTGCATTTATGTACTGTTTACTACAGCCATTCAGATTTTAAGGATAGCGAAGTACTGATAAATTCTTTATTCTGAGTGTAACTATAAAATACCCTAGATTATTGTGCGAAGTGTATACTGACTTTGTCGAATAATTATTTTTATATACAATGATTTAATATCCAAACTTGGTTAAAGAGCCTGTATCTTAGGAACTTACGTATATACCAATTATATATGATATTAATACTACACTAATTAAGGGTAAGGGCACATATTGATAACTATACATAAACGACAATACTACGAGGAAAAACTAAAAAGGACTTAATATTTATACACAGCGTAGATACAATAGCAAGAAATAAAATAAAAATTGAATGTTAAGTGTGGGCTTAATGAAGAACATATTATATAGATATGTATAGGTACATCTGTACTTTAAAATTAAAATGTTAATTAAGGTTTGAAAAACTGTATATCTCACTAGTTCACTCCTGTTGTAAAAAACGAAATACATTTTCAAATCACGAAGTTATACTTAAAACTTATGGAGACGCAAGTTAGCTAGATAGTTAAATAACAAATGATATATCGAAGTTTAAATAAACCCCAAATCCATCATACATAATATTATCATATCATTATGTATTTAATGGTGTAAAATCGAATTGAATAAATTAAAAAGTTAAAAACCTGTTTTCGAGTATTCGAAGTAAAATGAAAATTGACCTTATTACTGTTTCCTATAGAGTTCACATATAATTATAGTACAATATAAACTCGAGGGAACAGATCGATTCATTCAACAAGTTTCTAGAACGTTATTGGTACATTAACAATTCCGAGACTTATAGCGTTTTTTTGGTTGCAAAATAGAAATTGATTTGGAGATTTTAATGCAATCTCTAGTTTCTAGTATATTATTTCAATTGAATCAAACAATAATTTATAATATTTATGTTTTAGCAGCAGTAATTAGAACAAAATCATGCGCTGAAAACAATATAATTTAAAGACATTTTCAAATTTATGAAAACACAAAGTCATTAGAATAAAAATAAAGTTCAAGCCGTTAGATCGAAAATAATAATAATAATTTATAAGGTACACTCGGCCTTTATTCATGCCAGCTCAATAAATGCTAAGAAATCAAGAATATGTAAATATTACTAAAACCAAAACGTTATAAATTCTATAAAATCCAAGACGTGCTTCTTGACTTTACACTGATATGATATTTTTAGCCTTTAAATCGCATACGAAGATATTGATCTAAAATACACGTAGATAAAATTATTACTGACCTATAGCAACACGGAACGCTCGCCCACTCAGTTCCCCCATTGACCGCACTCCCGACATTTTTTTCATGCACAATAAATGTAGACTTGTTTACACTTTATGCATGCATAAACATGCATACTAAGTACTGACTACATACGTGTGTTTCACGAACCGTCTGTACATGATCTATATAGAGTTATGTACATACGTATGCTTTCAAGACAGAGTCTGAAAACTAGCGTGGTAAATATTGTTAAAAATTTCTACCAAAATATGCTGTAAAAACTTACGTGGTTTCTGTAATAATTATTATTATTTTCTTTTGTGAATCAATATCAATGTTTCTATTTCTCTCTCTCTTGCTCTATATATGTATAAGGATCTTGATATGAGTCTGAAATATTAACAATGATTTATGTGACATACCTACTCATATTTTAGCTAAGTGTACATAATTAATGAAATGAAATGTATCTATTTAACATCCAATTAAATTACACTAATAATTTAGCACAACTTAATTCTATTTATAGTTAAAATAATTTAAATATATGTGCATAATATGTATGTACGGATTCTTTTCAGTTCTAAAATTCCCATCCCAATAATTATCATAGTACTTATTTATTTATTAGAACTCTTCATCTAAATAATCATAGACTATATTAATCAGAACTCTACATCCAAATAATCATAGTCTTTATTAATCAGAACTCTACATCCAAATAAACATAGTCTCTATTAATTACAACTCTACATCCAAATAATCGTAATCAATTGTTTTTGGGACCGTTAACCTAAGCAATTGCGTACCTGTGTTATCAATATAATTATATTTTGTGTTTCCTTGTTTTTTTTGTGATGTTGATATTTTATATTATAAAATATAATTATAAAAACGTTAATCAAACAGCAAAAAAAGTATTTAACTATAGAGAAGTATGTAGCTTCCATAATAAATGTGTGGGACTGTGGAAGTCAGCACAGTCATTCTTGAACCTTAAATTTTATAATGTTGAATGATCGGTAATATATTTTTATTTCATTTTTAAATTTGTTCTATTTCTATGTACCTACATACATATAGTACAACACTGAGTAATTATGATCCATTATCTAAATGAGTACCAACAAAATGAGTAAGGTTTTTGCTTCGCGTAGTTGCAGTGTGCAGTGCGGTTGAAAGTTGAAACATTGTTCTCCTGCCTGACGAGTAGGTAGACAGCCCTATAACTGCGGGCGTGGGGTGGGAAGGGGAGACTGAATCCTGACCACGCACAACCAGGCTATACTTCCCCGTCGCTAGCGGCCTATATTTAGCCTTACCGTATATTGAATGCCACGTTGCAACCGCACTGAAATAAAACTCCAACAAAGGGCGTCTCTTACTATTCAATAATAGTCTAATGATTTTATACAATTTTATATGTTTTACGACACACCGGTAGGCCTAGCGTACTATTCTATTTTAGCTAAGCCCTAATCAGGAATGTATTTATCTTCATTAAGATTCTCATTCCAAATTTAAAAAATAATAATAAGTAGTTTCAAGTCTAGTTATACAAAAAAAGGCTCTTGATTGAACCTTCATGGTTAGAATTCTTCAGCAAGATTAGGCTCAACTGTGAACCCCGAACGGAAATACTCTACTTATTAATAAAAACTCCTGTGTGATATTTTATATTAAAAAGAATATTATAGAAATAAGAAAATTATCTGTTTATAGTGGTTTTCTCATGATAATATTATGGAGTGTTCCACTATTAGTTAGGAATAGAAGACTCTACAATCAGAAAATAATTATAAGGTGGTATAACGAACAAAATACGTCTTCATACTGTGGAATTGAAATATCATGACGATCACCTCTCTCCTATTAATTATTAAGAATTGATAAACAACAGAAAATATCTCGTAATTGACATTTTTAATACATACATCATTTTAAGCCTATGCATAGGCCACAGAAGATAAATATACCGAGTAAAAGCAAAATACAGATTATGCAGTATATTTTATGGTATATATAAAATACATCCTTGTGGTCGTGATTCTACCAAGATAAGCTGATCATAGTATATGACAGTGTTGTCGTGTGTGGGCGAGCAACCTCTTAGACTCGATCCGCCTTCGCTTATAAGCCTTCTAGACAACTTACTGACGCAGAACTTTCTCCACTTTGATGTTGAAGTTGCTTTTGTTAACATTTATTTTCAAGTTTTATCGTTAAAAACATGTCTGTACAAGTCTAGACATTAATACTGAATTAATGCTTCGTACGATATAATCAATACTATTTCTATAATATTAAGTGGGTCACTTAAACAATTGTAATACAATGTAAATAAACGCTGGCTAAGAGTCAATGGAAATATTATAATAGGAATTATGTGCATAGCTATACTAAAAATATGATTTATGACTGCAAAGTTTACGACTGGCATGATTTGCACTAAACCTAAATTCGTGTTCTGACTAAATTATATCTGAAAGTTAATACTGAGATATGCTAGATTTGAACGAATTTAGAAAGAGATCAGAATATAAGAAGCGAGTGAAAGCATTATGTTTTACAAGAGCAAGTTTCTCTTGAATAAAGCTCTCGAAAGAGAAATTGAACGCGACGCGTTGATGTGAAAAATAGGAAAACACAAGCTAGAAAAAACGTGTAAAATTACCCGGCATCTGTCTTATAGCAACATAAATCGATAATAGGAAGCCCTCCGACTAGTTCAGCAGTGCGTGCGAGCGACCTAATGCAACCACCATGCTGGTCGTTGCAATGCGGGCTAAATATACTAGCCAGCCCAGCACGTTATTGCGTTGCGAGCGAACGGAACTTATGTCCCTACGACAACGTCCATAATCGCTTGTCTGGAGAAAATAACCAGTTTCTATGAGCGCGCAAGCGATTTGCGTCCCATTTGCTTTGATATTGGTTTCAAATTTGTTCGCTTTCAGAACGGAAGGAGGCCTTTTTTTACTAAAGCAGTCGTGTTTATAACAGCTAGGTGCATTCTCGCTGCAATTTCGCTCTCGGTCGGGCTCTGTGTTTGTGGCGCGTTGAAGATCAGGGCTAACGATCGGCGTGAGCATCCGTCCCTTTCGCGCGCGTATCGCCTTTACTCCATAGCATAGGCATGTCTAGCAAAAGAAATGCTACAACTTTATCTGACAGCAACGCGACGCGACGGCGAGAGGCTTTTGTGCGTTTTCTATGTTTATGATTATAGCTGAGCACGAACAAGGGGCCTTTCAAAGCGTTGCTCGCTACATAATTTCGCGACTGTTTTGTTTTTGTTTCAGGAGCTTTTTATTGAGGCTTAGTACACACAGATGTAGATGTGGCCGATACTGGAGAGCCTAGAATATAATATTTAATAGATCGCTTATGAGTTTGACTTAATGATTTTATTAAACTTATCGGGTATTCATCGGTTTTTCTAGCATGCTATGGTTAAGGACATGCATAATTTATTATCAATACTGTATTTTATCAAGTGATACGACCGTGAAAATTTAACACATAGACTGACACAGTTTCTAACGCATTTAGGAGAGCTTCGTATATAAGTGTAATTTGTAACATATTGTTTTCGTAGTATAAAAGCTCTACAAATAAACGCTGCCATATTTTTTTTCTAATTTAAAGTATACTACTTATAGAATAGTTTTTATATGTCAGAGATCAATCGACATTCGTGAGGTTAACTTAATGGTAACGTCAATTTTGCATCGATGTTTTTTTTCTCGAAGTAGCTAGACTAAGGTTAACGTGATATGAAATCTGGCGGGATATGAACCTGCAACATATTGATAGGTGCGTTACGTTTCAAATCAACGAGCCAGTCATTAAACATTATTTAGTAAAATATTAGCAACAGAAGTAAAATATTAGTGTTAGATAACTCTCAAAACCTCAAACACGTGTTCTTACATATTACATCCGCTCATCTAGCACTAAATTATACACTTTACACTAATAACTGAGGTCATTGTCTGTGTATTAACAAAGTAAAATAAAAACAAATCTCAGTCATGCTTAATAGAAAGAAAAATACGTCATAATGGCACTTACTTCTGTATATGCGTTGCTATATGAAAAAGTAAACTTAGTAAACTAAGACAATGCAGCTGAATGACAATTAATAGTTTAACCTAATTTCTTTCATTCAGTCTTTTTCCTCTTGCAGGATTTTAGTCCTTAGAGTATGCTCCCTAGTAAATGAAAAATTGAATTTCGAATGAAAGTGGCGGTACTCAGTGTCTAATTGGAGAGGTCCGGGGGGAAGTTCGGCGGATACGAGTACTATATTTACATTCAGGCACGTGCTCAAAGCTGAATGGGCTCAAGCTTGCCCTTGACCCCGCGAACGCATGCGGCACGCACCTCCCAAACTCTGGTCGCACCTATGCCGCTCTGTCGAACGCCCCAAGCGACCAACCCCTGACCCCTCAACCCACACCCCTGATCAATACACCGCTTCCTATACAGTTTTCCATTACAAGGTGCGCCTATTTTCCCGTCTGAAACCTGTCTACTGAGTAACCGCGTAGGCCAGTATTCGAAGAAGTGAAGCCAAATCTTTACTTAAAACTCAAGCTTGAATATTTCGATGTTTTTAAGAGTTATTTCAGAATATAAATTCAAACAGATAACGTTAAAATTGAATGAAGAACAGCGAAGATCTTTTAAAGAAAAATCACATCAATCAAAAACAACTTAAGTACAACCACAATAAAGTTGTTGTACTTGTTGTAAGTACAACCACACTATTGTGGTATAAAGACTATTCTTTAGAGTGATACTTTGTCTTTACATCGTGTATAACGTCTATATGCGGATGTATAGCGAGCGACCGATTAGGTTACGTAATGTTAGCAAACGATGTATTTGTATGATTTCCATTTCTTGTTTCACTTCATAAACCTTTCTGAAACTGAAACGCATCCAGCAATGAATGTTATTTCTTAAACACGGTATTTTTGTCGTTTGATATAGTTGTTGGCCATTCGATCAATAGTATGTCGTCTGAACACAATGTAGGTACATACATGTTTGTTGCTAAGATGACTTTTACACGTGTGTTACTTCCGGCTTGAAAGTCGCGAGTCGTCGGTCGATTAGTTTTTCGATTCAAGTAACTTAATGTTAACGGTTAATATGATTGAGATTTATCTATTCTAGTATATTCTTCAATATACAGTGAACAATCAGTTATAATTACCTATTTAAAGTTATAATTTATTGTAAGTAGAATGAGTGAGGCTTTGGAGGCAATAACAAGGACATTGAAATTATTCTAAATGGTCTTACTTGAGAGCTTGCAATATATAGACCAGTGCCGAAGCCGTTAAAAATGGTAAAAAGTGAAAAAAAATAATAGTAGAATGAAACCTATTGGAAAAGGAAGAGAATATAATAACAATGAAAGGAAAAATAAATTACGGTCGATCCGAGTTCGGGAAGTGGAAGGGTTTAAGGGTAAAAAACGGTTTATCTCGTTTTCCGGCAAAACTACAAGTCCTATGGAAAAAAGTCAAATGGCAAAGTTGTAGGTAATAAAAAGATCTACAACTTTTGAATTTTCACTTTTTTCACATAACCTCAAAATTTATGTGAAAAATTCAAAAAACCAAGTTTTTGGTTTTTTATTTTTATCTTTTACAAATTTTTTTTTTTCTAACGAAATTTTGTGAAAACTTACCTTTTTATGTCCCAAATACGCTGTAATTTATTTAATTAAAAATATTTATTTTTTCACCTTATTTTGAATTAATATAGAAAAAACACCCTAATTTTCAATCGAAAATTCACCCGTCAAAATATCAGCTTTTTTCAAAAAGTTGGTGTGGTTTCTGTTCGTTGAAATCTCTACTTTCCGATGGTGAAAAAAATCGACATATCGACACTGGTCTAATAAACCTAGATTCGTTACATTTGTAGACAGAATATGATGTGATCACGAGGGTTCTGTACTGATTCGATATCTTTTCTTATACTTAAATCCAAAAAGTCAATAAAATTGAATTCAGAATAATCCAACTCAAATCGGCTTGCCAGAATAAATATGTGAAGGTTTCTACCTGGCGTGAATGTTAAGTAAAAAGAAAAGTGAATATTGTGGTCGACAGAGACTCGAAAGATTTTGATTTTAAATTGTTTTAATTGTATAAATAATCAAAAGAAACTCAGCACAATTTCTTTTATTTAACTCATAATTAGCCTATCTTTCTTATCATACAACAGCAGGTTACGGTATTTTACGTTGTACGTACATATGTTCGTTTGAATGGAAGAAAAATATACTTAGCTCATTATTATTCAGATTCGTTTTCTTGTATAAAAACGTGTTTCATCTTGGCGCAGAATATTTAAAAACGTTAATATATTAACTAAACAAGTTTGTGACCACTAAGAGATAATTTAATCCGTTCTTATGTTTTTAATTCCGAATAATGTTTCAATAATTATTATAATATTGATAATTTATATTATATCAATGACTATAAATTTAACTCGTGTTGCAAAATAGCTTGCCATAAATAATTCTAACTAAGAATTATCATACAGAATCTATTTTAGGTTCCTTATTTGATGGTCGAGAAAGGCTGGCAACGCATCTGCGAGTCTATAAAAAAGAAGAATACAAGAAGTTAGAGAAGATTTTTAACAATTAGCCAGCAGACGAAGAGATTTAAGACCTAGTTTAGATTTTATTAAAGAATTATCTACATCTTAAGTAGTAACTATTTGCTTGAATAAAGTATTTTATTATGAGAAAGTGTCAGCTGCTTATGAGATCGCCATTTAAAAAAGATAATGGAATATAAATCTTCTGTGTATATTAAAAAGATTTTGATTATAGATGACAATTAGTATAATAATTAGAGCTACCTTGGCCGGTTTTTACATCTGCTTGACGCTACAATGGGCATTTAGGTCGTCCAAGCTCCATTGCTCATTGTCAATCATTGCTATGGTCTTGCGCGCTTGCGCAATGCCCAATTTGAAGTGCTGTGATTTACGGTGTTTCAAATTATACAACACTGTATTTTTAATTTTTATAATATAAAACCTCTTATTAAGAAACTATTTGTTGATTGCATTTTGTTTTAAAATAAAGTAAGAGTTTTGAAGAGCCAGCTCTGCCATTTGTTCCTATACATAAATAATTAGTATTATATCACTTCTGTGATAACTCCCATATCTCCGATCTGTAATAGACACTTCGGTGTCTGTTTCAATGAACATTTATAATATTTTCAGTCAAAATGATCTTATGCACATTAACCGATCGAAACATTATGTTGTGCTGCTATTTTTAACGTAATGCACATACCACTTAGACGCGGTATAAAACGCCAGTCGCTAAAACAATAATTTTAGGTAGTATGAACTATATTTAGTGTGCAATATTCATAAAAGTCAGAGCGTGGTTAATAATTATTCCACCACCAAGACTGGTATGATCTGATAAGCACGACGGCTCTCACGAGTGTAATGTCCAATATTTCAAGCAGGTATCGAATTAAACGGCATCAACACTTCGGCAAAATTACACACAAGTTCTTCTCAGAACAAACGGAATGGGGACGAAATTTTAAGGAGTTGCACACACTTGACCGAGCGTAACGTTAACAATGATGTATGGTTGCGCACGCGAATACGCAATGATGTTATGAAGTCAAATTACTATGACCGATTTTAATAATTTGCATTTTAAAGAGCGTGGCAAGACTCTCAGCCTCCAGCGCTTTCGCTGAATAGCAAGTTGCACTGTATCAAAAATGATCAAGTAAAGGAGACTTAATTAAATAAGGTTCATCGAACCCAACGATAAGATCCGCTTTTGAATGATGAAAACTTATATTTCGACTACCTAACCAATCACTGTCTGGTTAATCTAAAAGATATGGGTATATCAAGCTTTGTGCTTTTCATTACTTAAGCATTTATAATTCTAATAGTATAATTTGGACTTTTTAGTAGATCAATGATTTTGAGGTTATATTTTTTTGGATAAAAAACTATATGTCCAGAAAAAGTTAAACTTTTTTTTGTTATATTATTATTATATGTTACGATAATAATATAAGATGACTTTAGTTTGTAAGATTAAGCTTTTGTTAAGGTTTTCTGCTTTTCAATTTTAATAACCATCCAAATGTATTCTTACTATTCTTCATAAATCTGTTAAACGGTCAGTGTGTATTTTAAATGGTAAATAAATAAAAAAACTAATGTTATAAAGTTACTTTGATAATTTTATTCGAATAACACAAAATTGAATGCGAAATATCAGTGCTGATACCGGTTTCCAGTTTCTAACGTTGAAACTTCTATTTCTTTTTTATTTAGTTCAACGGCCGTATGGGTTTATTGTGTCAGCTCCATTGACATCCTATAATACTGAGGAATATCCCAATAGGACCCTTAATATTTAACAGCCCGAATAGTCACATTCACAACTACGCACGTGGCATTAAATGAATTACATAATTCCATTCAGAAATTAGGTATGGAAAATCTATGCAAAACTCGTTTAGCCAGTTTTACTTTGGAGATAAGTGTATTATGTTTCGACACAAAAGAGTTATTATAATATTAAATAGAACGTGTAGGTTATTTTTACGATACGTCATGATTATGAAACCCACGCTCTGTCATCGTGTCTTACATTTTTTCATTTCAAATTTCGCCTACCAACAAAATTATTATATTATGTAGCTATGCTTCGTCTTGCATGGATAATATTATTTGTATCGATTTGTTGTTTATTTCCATAGTCAGAATCATATTATGTTAATTTACTTCTTTGTACATTTGTTATGAATAAAAAACACGAATTATTTTCTTCTATAAATCTTAAGTGAGGTCTATAAATATTGTAGCCGTGATTGAATGAAAATGTTGTACATAATACCAGACCATCGCGTTGTTTATATTTTACCCTTACATTTTAGTATGAACTGACATGTAAATAAAAATAAATATTATATAATATACACAACATTTGTAACACACCCACTCACTTCTTAGGGATGGTTTGCAATAAATCAAAACAATACGTTACTTCCAACCAACAAAAACACTTTATTGTTTTGTAGGTTCAAGATTGCTTTCATTCATCGATAAATTATTGGAAAATCCCACATAATAAATGTCTTGTCATGATTTTAATAGTAAGGTTAAGTGAAGTTCGAAGAACCAGTGTTCAATAGATTTAATTCCACTCTTATGTCGTAACCTGAACTATTGTTCTAATCGGTGGCATAACAATAGATACTGATTCGTCACAGGGTAAAATATCGTAGAAAATTATTTGTAGTTGGAGCACGCGGTAGTGTTTGGTCTAGGCATTCAATCGAATCGAACGTGTGTTGACCGGAGCGATTCACCTTGAGACCGCACCTCGCCTTATAACCCCACTAAAACAAATAGCCTCGTGGTTTTGATCAACAAGAAACTGAGTTACATGCTACGAAACTTGACCGTGTTATACAGTTTTGTACAATGCTCGAAGACCGGTCCAGTGCTGTGGGTGAGCAAGTTGTGGAATGCATGGGGACGGTTTGAGTCGGCATGATCTGAAAGTGTATATAAGTGCGTCGGATATCAACTTATCGAAAAGTTTATTTAATCCGTTAGTAAAGCATCGTATTGATAGTAAACTATGAACAATAATTCGTCACGTAATTATTGATTTTCTTCGCAGATATCAATGACTCTCGGTACAATGAACTGATAGTAATACCACGCAATGGGCAAATAGGTACATATAGGGTAATTTAGCCGGTTTCCCGTCCAGGTCCTGTTTTCGTCCACTAACGCGGATCTTGTAAAACATTTACGTAGAATAACATTATAAAAATAGTCAACCGAGCAAATTTGGTCTCGTTACGGACCCTAAAGTCAAATCTGCATGTCTATTAAATCAAAATATTTATTAACTAGTTGAGATTCGAACAAAAGCTACTTCTATCTGAGGCTTGTTTCCGAGCTACAAACATGTCATCATAAATGTAAAAAAAATAGTGGTACGACTTAACTTTGCAGTCAGTTTTTTTTATTGTTTCAGCATGTATTTCTTATGTTTTGGGTATTAATGACTAAGTAAAGACATGAAGAACATATTAAAATGTGTGTTTCGTACTCATTTAAAGAATTACTTTAAAAATCGAGGCGGACAAAAACTGAAGTACCCATTTCGTAAAATATTTAGTTCTCGTCCGCGTGGACGAAAACACAAAAATACAAGTAAAGTTTGATTATTCGTTTAAAATAAGGAATGCGAAAAAATTCTGTTGAAATCATTATGGAATGATCTTCGATGGTTAGTTAGTCTGATATTTAGTTTCCGTCCACCAATTTAGCAGTATTGCAAGTATAAATATATATTCAAATATTGTGGACGAAAAATAAAAAATACGTTAAAAATTGCTTTAGTTTCCGTCCATGAGTGGACGAAAACTAATACTGGTTAAGTATTTAGTTTCCGTCCATCACAAACAGCGTTATGTTACTTTTCGTTTAGCTTTTTTCTACATACGTGTAGAATATACGCGATATAACCCACTTATGATGTACGTAATCGCGTATATTGTTTGGACCTATTTTATTATTTTAATTTTTAATAAATCCCATTTTTATAGATGACGTCGTCGTCTAAAAAACTAGAAAAAGGCACCATAATACTCTGAGGATGCCTTAAAAAAGCTCTTGCAGAGATCCGTGATAATTAGAAATGTATGTATAAGAAAATGTGCAATGGATTTGCTTTATATACCGTGGACGGAAACTAGCCTACACAAGGTCGAAAACTAACATTTTTGGACGAAAACTAACGAAATCGGTACTTTTCACTAAAACATTTTATATAAAAAAAACGTTAATTATAATTATTTGCTACTTAATGTAAGCCTAAAATAGACTATATCAGCTTTCAATAAAAAATCGGTTTGTTAGAGTTGGGTCAGTAGAACATATTAGTTTTAAGCCCATAAGCTGGCAAGTCCACTAAGTGGACGAAAACCGGCTAAATCACCCTATGTATTTTTTTATTTGGTATATGTAGCGTTAAATTACGTCTAACCATGGACTACAATTACTTATATAATATACTGAATCTAATCACGTTAATCGTTATGTAATAAAATTATCATAATCATCTTACAATGAGATGCCTTAGTAACAAAAATAATTCGATCAAAAAAAATGTTAAGTCATAAATCATAAAATTAACGTAAAATTACAACTAGAATATCTTTGGAATTCGAGATATTTATAAATAATTGTGTGTATAATAGTATGATTTTTTGTAGCATTTTAATAGATTCTTAAACACATTTTTAGTTACTAAGATGGCGATGAAATATTTAAAAGAAACACTTAAACCAATTAAATTTTCTTTAATTGTATTCCTAGTCTCATTCCACTATTTCAAGTGGATTTATTACGTAATTAATCACAGCCGTGACTATATTAAAATAGGCCCACGCAAATAAAGCGAGCTATCAATTAGCTCATCAAAACGCCGCCCACTCCGCGCGTAATTATTTGTTTTCGTACCCGCGAACGGCTCAAAGACCCCAATCTTAACGGGCCGTCCCAATTCGGACACCGAAATAACCCGTACGTGTCCCACTTGCGACTGCAGTCCCGTGCTCGCGGCCGTCGACTTAAGGCCTCTGGATGCCGGGATTTTTTGCAGTCGTTTGCGGATCTTAACCCCGTGTTAGTGACCCCGAAAGCCTTTTTTGCGAATTCAATGGATAACTTTATTCTCTTTATTGCATTCAAGCGGAATTAAAATTTCAATCGCGTGCCAGATAAGGTTCCAATCACATAGGAAATTTTTCGATGACGTAACTGCTGTAACTTTTTTTGGGTCAATGAATGACATTGACTACGCTTTCGTAACAATATGGGCAATTATTTTATTGATTATTTAAAACATGGAGAGGAAATTGAAACGATTAATTATCGATTCAGTGAACGTACTCGTGAAAAAACCTTTGCATTTTGTATTTGTCACATAAGTAACTACTATATTATTGATTGTAAATTGATACTATAATTAACAAAAATGTTAAACTATTTTTTTTTTAAATTATTGGTTTTCGACTTCTTTATTGAAGAAAAATCTCAAAGCTGTATTGCAATCTGATAACGTTATATAATAACAATTCGGACGTGTCCCGAATCCGAATTCAGGGCGCGTGTGGAACGTCTAGGCCCGTTATCTCATATAGCGTACGGACACACATGGATGTATAGTAGCCAAATATGACGGCCGGGGTGAACGACCTCGCCCGCACTAAAGCACCTGCAATCGCGCCGTCTTTGTTGACACAAGCAAGCAACTGACATGACGACCCAAGTGATAATGAATGTCTTGTAGGTGCACTATACTTTTGATTTTAATTGTACACATATCTATCCGGATTTTAAACAAAAATAATGAAAATAAAAACAGTCTACAAATATGTTTACAGAATATATTATTGTATTTTCAAATCGATTGATATGTATAATTAAGAATCTTACTTTTTGGGAATTCAGTTGAAGAATAAAAACTAGTTTTATCACACATTTTATATTAATTCAAATTTTTGATTGTCGCTATAATATTTCTTATTAGATATTCAATGAATATCTATTATGAGATTCTAGTCAGATTTATATTAGCGTTTTCAAAGAACGTTGTGATTATTATAAATAATTCATATTTATTTTTGGGGTGAGACACCCACGCTAAAATTATAGATTCATATAAATACTCTGATATCTATTCAGAAATTACAATATTTAAATCCATATTATAATTGCTTCTCAAATACATATATCATTATCTCGACAAATTTGTATGTAAGGTATTTTTATGTCGCAAAACTTTCCTAATGAATGTTTACAAAAAGATTATAGTGTCGCAAGAGATTTTTTTAGTTGTGTCTATCTAAAAAGTCAAACTATCAGGTTACAAGAGGACAGATAAAACTATAACAGATTTATTACGAGCCGATGTTTCTCGCGAATCGAGGGCACAGCCTTGTACTGATTTTTAAAAAATTGGCACATTTTTTTTCTATTCTTTACATCATGGCCGGAGTACTGTACGCTTTAGATCAAGATATGTGACAATCCTAGAAAAAGTTTCAGTTATTATAGAGAGATTTTAAGTCGTCTACTAAAGATATAAAAATTATTTAACAATCACATGTCAGAGTGTTCTCTGCGATAATAATTTTATAAAATCAAAAAATTGAAATTTCTACGAATGTGCGAGAATTACTTGTTCCTGAGTTTGGGCATCAAACAATACAAGAAAACAGTGTTAAAAAACAAGTTACTCTTTAATTATTATAGTCAAAATTCCCTCGCCTATAAACTATAAAAGATAACATAATTTAACAATCACACGTCAATGTACTCTGAGATAATTTAAAGTACATGAATTTATTTCTTTAAATAACTAATAATACTATTCACTTTTACACTGACCAATAAAAAATGTTATAATTTCTATGCATGTGCGAAAATATGCTAATTCGTTGAGCCTCGTACATTAAAAAAGAACAAGGAAACTGTACTTAAAAATAATAATTTAACAATCACACTTCAACACTAAGATAATTTATACAATAAAATATTTTCCATATTTTAATGATATATTTACGTACCAATGTCACAGCACAAATATAATTGCCCATGCATCGCCGCACGATGACAATGGAGTACAGATTATAATGTATTGATATTGTAAACAACACCGGCGATTCAGCGTCCACGTCGTGACTATAATGATGCCAACCATTTTATTTGCAGGAAATTCTCTAGCTATATTGCATTAAAATTGAAATCCAACATGTACGTTGGTAAAATAACAATTGAAGGCACTCTACTCTGTCTAAGAAACTATAAAATGTTGGTAATGGTGTGTTGTATGAATTAACTGGCGACGATGATTTTTTGATAATTCGAGCATTCTGAAAACTAAATTGAAACTGGACCGCAGATATCGAGGGTGCCAAAACCTAATAAGTAAGTAAGTTTTGAAAGTTTGGGGATAAAATAAAAGACACAGAATATCGCCGTAATTATTATTTTTTAATGTTAGATATTGACAGACGAGCATGAGGTTCACTTGATGGGAGGTGATACCTCAGCCACAGAACATCAGTCAATGATGCGCTTTCGACATCCGAAATCCATAGACTGAAACCGAAACGCGCAATATGTACCTACTTGTGCGGTTTTTCCACCCGATAAATGCCCAAAGTTACCAGACGTCGAGAAAACATGTTTACAGAAAATTATAAACATGTGGTCCCGGTGGGATGCGAACCCACGACGAATCTATGCGCACGGCAGGTGTTCTACCGAACGCGCTACGAGCCCGACACAAATTATATTCGTGATGTGATATATTATTTATATATCTTAGGTATATTTGTCCGTGAACTTTTAAAATTAAATAACTTACAACTTTTAGTAAGTACTTTACGACAAACTTTAACTTAAATCAAAACTATGAATAATATACAAATGTCTAATATAAAAATGTATATATATATATATATATATGGTATATAATATACATATATATGGTTTAAAATTATTCATTGTACTTTTTAATATTTCTTAGCCTTTATTAGAATTTAAGAATAATTACTTATTATTATACTATATTAACTTAATAAGTATTCAGTAGTGAGTAAATAAATAGACAACCTTCTACAATTAATAGCCTTTGTATTTTATACCCCAATTGGACCAAACGCTACACACGTACCTAATTAAAAGGATAGAATTAACATTTACTTTCTGATTTCCGAGATATCTCGTATTCGTGTATTGTAGGTCTATCAACGACACGCGACGTATGTATGTTGGTATCGAATGTAAATGAGGTTCCAGCGCTAGCTAGAGTAGTGCCTCGTAAGGTAAGATTAGTTCCAGCAATTAAAATACTCGGTTCTTGCGTTATACGCTACGCGAAATATGATTTCACTTTTTAATTTGACGAATGAAGGATGTTTTCAGTTTTTAAACGCTTACGATGAAGATGTTAACCTTGTTTCTAATTATTATTTATGTCATTTTAGAAGCAGAAAGGAAACGACAATTTTTATTTGAAATACTCGCATCCCGCACTGAAATTAATATATTTATAGCGGCTACAATATAAAAGAAGATTTGTCGCAGAACTTTTTTATGAGAGTTACTTAAGGGCAACATTGAATTATACACAACATAACTGTCACAAAACACTTTTTATTCCGTCTTCAATTTCAGATATTAATAGTTTGAACTTAAATCTACATATAACCAAAATATATTATATAGTTCAGAGAGTACAGTACAATAGGCTTTGAATATAATATATGTAATTTAAAAGAACAAAATTTTCTAGGCAAAATGATACTATAAAAAAGCTAGTTAAACTGAAATGGTACATGATATCTGTTATCCAATGAAGGTATTAACTTTAATGCTAGTTTATAGAAGTCGATTCAATGTAATTCAATTTATAGCAAGCTTAGCTTTGTAAGTATTAGCGTACTATAGGGAAATGTTGTTGACCTATTATGATGGCGATATCAACTAAGAATTTTAATAAACGTATATTTTAAGAGATTAGTATGACAACACGTTATAGGAATTTTCAAAAAATAATAATAATAATAATGTAAAAAATATTGTAAAAGTCTTCTGTATTTTATAACGTTGAAATATAAACAAATAACTAAAGATTAGGTATAGCAATAACTAAGCAAATATGTAATAAAAGTATAACTACAATTTTAAATTGTCGGAGTCGAGATTGATACAAAAATAATGTAGAGTCAATTTATATCGTGGTTAAGTCGCGACGTGCAAGCCGCAGGCTTCCACGTCGAGTTAGAACACAGAGATGTTATCGTGCTCATAGAATTTATTTATATTTATATATGCTTATAAAAATATATTTCCTAGCATTTAAATAGACCAATTAAATATTCAGCAAGTTTTGTCGTTGTATCTCTATGAATTCTTGCAAAGGATGGTTGTTCTCATGGATCAAACTAGTTACTTGAACAACCCAGTGCCGCGAGAAAACACTTTCCAACTTGAATGCAATAAATATTCAGCAAACGCGTCGCCAACAGCCAGCGCTCTCACCTCGCGGACGCTCAAATCGAGTTACTTACTTTATAGTTTTAAAGATACTATTAATTTAGTAATTCTTTACCTGCGAATAGAAATAACTGCCTCAGTTATCCAATATGAATCTCGCACTACAGGTATTCTAATAAGAAATGTACTTAGACTGGCTTATCTAACAAAAAATGTGATAGCACACGCAACCTACCTCGTAGATACAGTTTGGGCTCAATTTTGACAGTCCACTTGCACCCCGCCAGAAAGTATATTCGCGCGTACACTAGCGCGATTCTTATTTATCCATCACTGCACATCCGCAATCGGAAACACGATTTCACTGTCACACAACAGATCAGCCAGAGTCATGTACACAAAAGTATCACAAGTGAAACCACTGAAGACCGACGCGCGAGGTCGGTGCGACCTCCACGCTCTCGAGCGCGAGTCGAAGCCTGAAAGGTAGTAAGTGGATGGAAGTGCAGTAAATACAGTGAGAGCTGTACGAAACGACGCGCGTGACTCGCCGCCGCTGACTGAACGAGCCAACCTCACTCACAACTCACCAACACACGCGCAATCGCGCACTCACTACACAGAGAAACTGTTTTACAGAGGCAACATTTTGTGTAATAATATTCACACCGGCTATGTACCTATCTAATACTCATTTTGGTTTTAATATTTATTGACGTAGCTTTTCATAAGTAGAGTTGCTAGCATATCTAAACAAATATATTGTAAAGGTTTATGTAAGTTTTCTTTATTTAAATATTACGGGAGCCTTAATTTTTCAATATTAATTGAAATTTGGGTTAGTAAAACTATTGATTTATAAAAATATTGATTAGATTCTTATTCGTTTTAGATTATTGAGAGCATTTGCTCTTTATCTCTTGCTTTCTATTTATTACTTTATATCGGTAACTCAATAATAGTAATAATGTATTAAGTTAATCTGTGCGATATCTTCTCTGTGGCAGGGAGGCGCGGAACCTCGCCGCCCGACGCCCGCTAGCCGCCTCGCTGTTTCGACGAGACAGCGCAATGCTGTCAACTCTTGTAGGAGAAAACGCGCTGCTTGTAGTACTTAAAGCGCTACATAATATTTACTGTCCAAACTTCGAACAGCAATTTCTTATCTCTACATAATATTGAATACAATTTTAATGAAAATAAGTACGATGCAATTAATTAATACAGTTTTATTCGTTTAAGAATTATAGTGCTTGCTCAGTATGAGTTTTCATATTATACTACCACGAATATTATAAAATATCAAAAAATATTAGATAGTTCAGCTAAAACGCGCTTTTTTGTGAAAAAGCTTTGAATATAGCGCTTGTAATGCTGAGTTGTTAAGACGGGCAGTGATTTCCATTCGTACTAGCGCAGCGCCTCGTTGGACGCACTTACCGATATAAGTATTTTAAACATCATGAATTTAAATTTTAGATTCTGTTGTCCGTCGAAGCAATCGAATCTACTGAATATTTACTGAAAAATAAGCGTCTTGTTGGACGAATCATTTGCGCAGTGTTAAAACAAGAGCGCATGCGTCACGCATACACACATATAGAGTCTCTATATGCAAATTTATTTAGTAAACTTTTACAAATAAAAGGACTTATTATCAAATTATCGACGAAACTTAATTTTGATGTAAGCAAATTCTTTGTTAACTTATATACAACATTTTTACTTGGTTGCAAACACTGATTTAAACTGTATTAGTAGGTGAAACACGCGTTAATAGATTTGCATCTACGGTACAAAGTTTGAATAGATGCAATGATAAAATATGTATATTTAATATTCGACAGTAATTACAAAAAATCGATATGAATGCATGCGTGAAGGCAGAGTAAGGTCATCGGAATGCTTTAAAGGCGCGATGCTACAAATTGCGCAAATAGATGTTCCAATGAACTCGTTTAATAATAGCCGTAGTGAGGGCGCTCGCAACCGCGTCACTGAAAGAACATAATCGTTCTAGCGTTGTCATGTCGATAACTTACACGCCGTAACTAATCCTCATAGATATTATTATATTTTATTGATTTTTTAACCGATATGTTAGTAGAAATTTGGCCATTTCAAACTTATAGTAGTCTTTGTATGTAGGTTATTCCTAGTCATTGGACATCAGAATGCTAAAGGTTATATTTTCTTCTCTAAAGCTTACAGAATTTTAAATTATTTTATTTGCGAGTAGTTCTCTACATAATTTTATTAGATTTTTGATTCATTATTACCTAATTACGCACAATAGTCATTGTATCAAACACAATTAAACAAGTTTTTTAAAAGGAAGGCTAGGCATATTATAAGAATGGAAACGAACAGAATGAATAATAATAAAACAGATATATTTGTAAACTCGACATTCTTTATTTATATTTAGAAGATTATTGTGAAAGTGACATTGAAACGACGTTAAAAAGATACTTTTATTTGATGCAGGCGTCACGGCGCAGCGCAGGCGCATCAAAAGTTTGAAACAACAAATCATTATCATATTGAACAACCGTGACTGCTAATTTAGAAGTACGCACTGCACATCTTTGCCAATTTTTTTTCACATCCGTCACAAAATGAGTTTCTCATACATTTTTAAGGTACTTATTTCTGTATATAGTAGTACTCATAACATGTTGAACATTCTCTAACATAAGTTACAGTCTCTTATAGCACCTATTTTAAAATTAGCATATTTTAAACCTTTAGCGATGTCGAAGCTCTAACATGAAACTAAATATAGTTTTGCAGGAACAATACTTTTGTTTAAGACCGATCGATAAGTAAATGATAATATTTGATGATGCTTGCTTTATACTATCCAGTTATCACTGGATACGACTTGGGAACCTTCTAGAAACGAGGACGTTCTAGTCTTAAAGGACGTTGTGGTGTTGGGGATGTTCAAGAGCAGCGGTGTCATGGTGACAGGTGAAACGCAGGCTTTTGCTTCCTCTAATATAAAAAAATCGCACACACACATAGTGATGGATTAATTAGCAATCGCATTCATTGTTAGCATGCGAATGCGTAATAAGCATTTAACAAATTAAATGTAGCTGCGAAATTCTGTGAAGTGTTTAGCGAATTCTGTAGAGCTTCATACGATTTAGCGGGTTATTATCATCTTTGATATGCTTTAAATTAGGGTTGTATATTGAATGTATGCGTGTGATTGTTTAATTCATTTATATTATTTGCAGGGTGGTGCGAAGAATGAGGTTTAGCAATTATTACGTTAATATCTTTGGTTTGCTCGTATTTAGGGTCGTATATTGAATGAATGTGTTAATTGTTTAGTTATAATTTGTATGGCACGTGCGTGTCATATATTTAAAATATATAATAGTGTAAACTAATAATATGGAATATCAGCAAATAATCACATATTTAATAATATAATAATGATGTTATATTATTAATTATCGTCATATTAGCGAATAGCAAATAGCATGCTAAGACTCATTAATTTGCATTTTAATGAAATTTATGGGAAATCGCATTTAATTTCTATCGCTATACACACACACAAATAATTGGTAGTTCTATGTGATAAAATATTTGGGATATGAGTTACGAACGAACAGGTGATCATGGATACATCCCATGCTTGTCTGCATAAATATATAAAATTTTGTTCTTTACAACCATTGAGTTAATAAACTATGCAATAAAACTCCAAACTATGCGACTAGTTAAACTGGTTCAGTTCAAAAGGCTATACTTGTGCAAGTCGTTCCCTGAGCTTCGCAGATAAATCCATAAAACTGCACTATACAGTATAAAATACTGCCGGATACATAATTATAACGTATATATACGTACGTGTGCATCTATGCAAATAAATAAACAAGTTCATTTTCAATGGTCGTTATTTTTTTAATTCGCGAAATATAGTAACATTATCTACATATTATATATGTAGTTCTTAAATTTTTTTGTTAACTAATTTCATATAACTGACGTGTACAACTTGTAAAACTTTCATTTAACATTCATATATGTATAATCGAAGGAAATTAAAAATAAATTATTATACATGAAACGTTAAGTGCGAGTACATCTGTCATCAGCTGTCCTATTATGCCAAAATGTCACCGAATACCTTGCTATTTCCCGAACATTTCTCGTGCAAGTTTTAAATGAAAATATTTCTTGTATCGTCGTCTCGACTTTCTCTTTATTAAGCTTAAATACCTCGTGCATTAATTCCGGCGACTCTATACATTATTATGAACAAACATGTATGGATTATTCATCCAGGGTGGTCGCTGTGTATACCGGTCAGAGTTTCCGCCGGCGACGCGAACATTACTAGAAACTATTAGGACTTAGAAGTAAAAGTCATGCAAACACTGAAAGCGTCACTTAGTTGCATGTGCTAGTATTATTATTATTAGGGAAATTCGTAAAAAAAACAGTTATATTTCTGGTACAATAGTTTTGTGTTTGAAAGCAAAAGATAAATCTATGCATATTCTATATTACATAATATAATCAAGTAGATACAGTATTATAAAAATAAAAAGTTTGTGAGTTTGTAGGGGGTAATCTCTGGATCTACAGAACCGATTTTAAAAATTCATTCACCGATGGAAAGCTACACTATCAGTATAGTACATCTATACACAATCTGTTTATAGTATGTTATATAAGCGATGCGATTTTTAGTTGTCCGAAAATTGAGCAAAGGATAAAGGATAAATTTGTTTCTCATTGGTATATTTTAGTTGTTGAAGAATAACATAATCTACTTTCTATCCCAGGAAACATGTTCAAGTAAATTAAATCTTAAACATCTCGAATTCTTAAACATTTCATTTACATTTACTCGAATTTTACATGAAATTTTCACTTAAATTCAAATGGGATACAAAACTATTTTTTATTATAGAGAATAAATTATACAGTAAGACAAAATAGATTTGAAATCACATTAAACTTGCATGAAAGTTGTGTGTTTATAAACTAAACTGAATGTAAAAAGTAAATTGAAAGTATGGGTGTGGTCTACACATAGCCAGTAGCTGTGTAAAACGCAGTCTACGTTTATCACGGCGTGGCTTTATTGTAGACAAGCTTTGTCCTCGCCGCCTCGGCTGCCTGATGGGCATGAACAAGTTTTACGCACAATGCAACATAAACATTTAAATATTGCGGACAAAACATTTTCACATATTACAAGAACTGAACAAACGTTCGTAGGGAACTATAAAACACAACATTGAGAGAAATAGCGAAAAATATTCACGGTCTTGAAACTATTATTTACATCAGTTTTTACCTACGTCGCGTCGCGTCAATGTAGAGTTCCCTAGAGTGACAAATTTCTTACGTTCCCTTATTTAAATCACTAACGTGCTTGCGTTCCGATGGGTCCTGGGTTCGATTCGATTGTAATTTTCTGTAGGCATGTATTCCTCGCGTCTGCTCACTTCGAGTATTAAACGGGTCCGGGTGGGAGGAATATCGAAGGCCGATCGGGTAACGAACTACCGTCTATAGATGTAAGAACCGATATGTGGATGTTGGATGTTTTGGTCTCAGTCTATGGTTTTCCGAATGCTCGAAGTAAAATATAAATCGATAGGGCACCATTGACTGATGTTCTGTGGCTGGGGTATCACCTAGCATCAAGTGAAACTCATGTTCGTCTGTAAATATCTAACTTTAAAAAAAACTTCTAGACGCGGTCGCGTCGACCAGTCGCGGTCAATAATTATGGAACGGGGAGAGTTCGGCGACTATGACCATGTGTCATATATATGTCAGACACTCTCGCAGCTTGTGGCCAAGGGCCACGGCGGCTAGGCTGTGCGGCAACTCTAAAAGTTGGTGAAAACTTAAATCACTGTCAAGTGTCACTTAAACTGCTTTAACCCCTTAATGCATAGCGATGTAGAATCTGCATCGTACGTTTAAAACCTTTGCCTTGTGTGTGTTTTTTTTTTAATTTAACGCAACTAGAATCTTTGACAGTTTACTTATTTATCTGTGACAAATATTATTGGCACGCTATCTGCGTAAAATAATGTCACTTCGGCTGATTTATTTATATAAAAAGTAACAAAAACAGAAGAAAAATTGTTTCGGGATAGAACAAAGTTGGAAAAATGAAGTGGACTTTGCGCGTTTCGGTCTGTCTATGGATTTCCGAATGCTCGATGTAAAAAGTAAATCGGTAGCGCATCATTGACTGATGTTCTGTGGCTTGGGTGTCTCCTACCATCAGGTAAATCATGCAAGTCTGTCGATATCTGGCATAAAAAAAGTAAGAGTAACGAATAATATGTACATTTTTGCATAGACTTATAAATATATGTATATACACATACTGTTTTTTTTTATTTTTCCATAAACTACGGGTTTACCGGTTCATTTCATTTATTAATAATACGAGTAACAATAACAATGCATACATTAAAGGGTTAAGTTGATGTAGAAAATGTATCTCAGTTTTTTTATCGGCGTACTTCACAAGGCTTAGTATACCGATAAGTCATTGACCGATCGGAACATGCCGAATTATTTTTATGTCTTCAACGTAGCCATTAGCCACCTTTTTGGGACAAGACTTATAACATTGGTTATTAAACTGGCTCGTTGAGCGATACATAAATATAATAATTAAAGTTTCCAATATGGTAAGGTGGGATGAACATAATATGTTAAATATAAAAAAATATATAATGAATAAATTAACCGATGACTCAATCCCACAACTGCTGTATCAATAATATGTTCTTATTTAATTATATAGGCATTTAAGCCAAAAAACAATACGTTTTAAATGTGTGTCTACTACATGCTGCAATGCTAAAAAAATAGAAAAAACTTGAGAGGTGTCAATGGACACCCGGATGGAACGAAGTTATTTTTTAGTTATTATTTATTATTTAAAAAAAACCTGTACACACTCAACAAAAATAATCGTCACGACACCACACTGTTCAATGCGAAATAGAAATGAAAATATCTGGCTTGCTTTCTATAAGAGAGAGAGAGACAGAGAGAGAGACAGACAGAGAAACATGCGACGCCGCACAGCTTACAATAGCTTACTATAGCAAAAAGTGTCGTGACAACTTTTCGTAAGAATTTTTTCCGTCTAGCCCCCTTTCACAACGCGCGATAAGGAACTTCGTTCCAAAAAATATCAAGCAAACTCAAAATCTTGTAGTATAAGGAAAACACATAAAACGCATTAAATGCTAAAAGTAATAAGTAATAAGATACACATAATATGTATGTATGGTTTTAATGAGCATGTTAAACAAAAAGGTTCCTTTTTCCTTTTTTGAGGTTTTATGATAATATTGTGTTACTTACAAACTCCATTTCCTTATAAAACTATAAAATATGTGACAACGCTTTTCTATCGTCAATCGAACCAGTATTTTGATGAAAAAAAGGTAAAAAATATTAAAGGTGACACATGTTTTTATTTTCGAAAGAGTAGCTTCTATCTGTTACTATATGACACAGTTTTTACAGGTTACTGAGCTTTTTTTTTTTATAGGAAAGGGGTTTAACACGGGCATGCAAGTCCATTGCCAACCTTTGAGAAAAATATTATTTTTTGCTATATTTGCTTACCGGCTGTACTACTCGTATCTCTAAGAACAGTATTTTTACCGTCTTTTTATAATAGAATGTGATAGCGAGAAACATTTTGTCTCATTCAATGTATCTATTATTCCTACTTTTACTCCTTTATTATTTTCACATTTTACTCTTAAATGTACTGTAAGTACTTTAAAATATGGCAATAAGACTCCGTCTATGTCTAGTTCTAACTTCTGTAGTTTTACTAGAAACACGCCCCAGCTTTGCACGGGTGCAATGTAGATACTATACACAAAAAATAACCATACAATAATACAAATCTTTCCTGTTTATAATATTAGTGTAGGCGGGCAGTTTAATATATTGGTATTCTATCTGAAGCAAAGAATATAGAAACAGGCTATATTTGACTCATTGATCTACATCTACATTCTACACTAATATTATAAACATCAAAGATTTGTATTTTTTTATGTTATTAATAAACTTAAAAATTA
The DNA here is from genome assembly GCA_905404175.1 of Anthocharis cardamines. NCBI lineage: Eukaryota > Metazoa > Arthropoda > Insecta > Lepidoptera > Pieridae > Anthocharis > Anthocharis cardamines. The sequence continues at coordinate 5,546,271 of FR989954.1, forward strand.
CTGGACCGATTTTAAAAATTATTTCGTCAATAGAAAGCTACATGATCAGCGAGTAACACAGAATATCGTTACCCGTGTGAAGCCGTAGCGTGTTGCTAACTTGCTAGTACCTACCAAAAATAGAACTAATAATATATTGGTATTCTATCTGAAGCAAAGAATATAGATAACTATATTTGACTCATTAATATCTACTAAAAATAGAACTAATAATAATTATTATTGGAAACCTGGTTCGTAGCTATAAGTTATTGTTCAATTACTGGTTGTAATTTATTTAATGGCGGCAAATTGCTGCCTAACGTATCGCTACCAGTCTTTTTGTATGCATTTCTGCAATTAACACCTGCAGAGGTCAAAACGCCTTTTTGCGTCCCTCTCAACCCACGTTCTGCCCACGTGAGAATCAAAATGAATTGTTGCTCTGAGATTTATCAACACAAATAAATAACAATGTGTATTGCTAATTATAAGTGTGTTTGATTTATAACTTAATATTTGTTTAACAGCGGGTGACGGCTTTTGATTTTTAATTATTAGCTCCTAACCCAGTCGTATTACTATTTTAGTTAGTTACATGAATAGTGTTTAATGAGGCACAATTCGTTTCACTGTTGTGCTTACTGGTCATTAGGCGAGTTATTTTTATTTGAATAAAAAAATATCGTAAATAGAGGTGAAGCTGTTCTACTGTATCTATAATAATATATGCATTATATAAACATTTATAAAAAATTAAGAACGATAGATGGAATGAGAATATATTTATGCTTTTAAACATCACGATAAAATACTCCTTTTTAATTTATAAATCCTATTAAAAATAATAATTTTCGATTAAAACTGAAAGATATAGAGTCTCCTCTACCATATTTCATAAGAATTTAGAGTTTCACGTTCTTTCGAACATAATATTTAACTAGCCTACCTTTACGTTTATCGACTTGAATATAAAAATGAGTCGATTGTCATCAATTAATAGTAAATAATCTCATTAATTATATTTAGCTCGCTATAATTGAAATGGTCGGTTGATGTACACGCTAGACTCACATATCGGTTGCGCGGGCGCAAGTAGGATTTCCTTTTTAGACCAAACGTACTCGTCCATTGGGTCAGTATGCGAGGGAGATATCTGTTTCTATTTCTATTCAAATACATTAAAAATTAATAACGTTATTATGTATTATAAACTAGTAAAAACCGAAAATGATTTTTCACCAAGGAAGTTACTTTGATAAATGTAAATTTGGTAAAAATTGTAAAAACGCTTTTAACAAAAATTGATACAAGAAACAGAAATTTTGTGTCAATTATTAATTATCCAAAAAGCACTTTCGTGACATTTTCTAATCAAATATCAAATGTCTATTTTCCGAGCACTTTATTCGTTAATGGATATTGATACACAATAAAATTGTTTATAGTTAGAACAACGTGACCTAGAGAGGTGAACAAACGCCCGATAATATCGAGTTCAACCCAAATTTTAACCTGATTCAATATAAAAACGAAGCAGTGGGCTAACGACCGCTCACGTAATGTGGAATAGACAAACAAAACAACCGCTGCCTCGGCTCACCCTTCATAACTTCCTTTCTTGAACACATTTTTTATAATCTGTGCCTCGAATCTTGATTAACGGTAACGGGGTCCGCTAAGGTTCGGTGAGGTTAGTTGACCGTGAAATACTTCGTTCTAATTCTCAAGGACTACTTAAAGTTCTTTGGACAATTCTATAAGTTGCATCTTTCTTCAGCGAATAGATTTCAAGATTTTGTTAGAAGTTAAGTAGACTTCAGTGTACTTATTTATTTCTAAAATTCATTTTAAATTAATTATTGATTATATTTTATTCATTTAATAAGGTTCTACAAACATATATCACTTTTCTTTTACAACCTTACTGCCTCTCTTAGACAGAAAAGGCAGTAAGGTTGTAAAATATATGTACATTTGTGTGATTTCCAATTCACGGGAAATATAATAGACACAATGTAATTTGTACACACATAATTCATACTATCGTTAGGACTGCTATATGCTTTAAATTATATCATTGGGAGTTTCCATAATTTTCAGTGTAATAGAATAGATCATAATGTATCATTGCTCATAATTAATTCATTATTTTATTAATATATTACATACATGCATTAGATTCATTCAACCTATATTTGTATTTTTAATTTTTGTAATTGTTTATTTTTAGGACAATGTTTCTACAAATTAAAAAAATGGATATACGATAAAAAAGTCTGAAGAGCGTCCAATACACAAGATTAATTATGCGTAAAGTGCATCATATGAGATACATTCATATAGAAAATTAAAATACTCGAAACATAAGTGGTATTGCTGAACAAAGGGCCATTCATGTGATGCTCGTACCGGAATGCGCTATACTTACAGATGTATATTTTATTAACTCACCAAGCGAGCGAAATAAAATGATATGTGGTATCACTTTTCAATGAGTAAGACTGAACAGAAGTGCTCGACGTAAATCTTCAGTCTGATTCGATACTATTGCTACGCGATAGTCTTATTTATACATATTTTGTTGTTTTAATTCAATGTAAAGGTCAATGACTTGGTTGATGGTAAGTGATCTGAGCCATGCAGCACTTGTACCGGCCGCGGCGGTTGAATACAAAAACCCTTGCAAAGGGGTGTGATGGGTTGTTTTTCCAAAATGATAGCAATGAATTGACAGCGAGTCAAAATATGTAAGTATACGAAACAAGAAAAAAAGCGGTATGACCTTTTCGGAACTTTATCCGATTACTTTTCACTGGCACTTTTAGGTATTGTGAAATATATCTATATAAAAATCTCGTGTTTGTGGTCGCACTCCTCCGAAGCGGCTCGACCGATTTTAATATTTTTTTAAAGTATTTATACTTAGTATATTAGTTTTTCAATTTCTTATAGCTAGGTGATTAGGGTGTCCCTATCCAGAATTTACTTTTCTGTTTTTTGGCAATAAATTTATTTGCTCTCATTTTCTTCATTAATATAGTTGTGGGAAGCCGGGTCAGTCAGCTAGTATTTTTATAAATACAATTCTTGTTTGAATATTTAAAACCTTAACATCAGGTTAGGTATATATCGCATAATTTTTAAATTAACCAACCCGTTCTGTGTTTTAATATTAATTACGTAAAATCTCAAAGGGTTTGTAACCACATGGTTTGTTGCCTTATCTGATCTTAAACTAAGACGTTGTGTATTGCCATGCCAAATACAGTCACAAAGAAACCGCTGGTAACACTCCATATTGTTCAGTAATTTATGCGCCCCCATATAAAACACTGTGCGTAGACCTACGCTTATCTTTAACATCAAATATTATAGTCACTTTATTATTAAAGGAGAAATAGATACAATGTGAAGATAAAATGTTTTGTTTATCATTAATTACTAAAAAGTAGCTACCGAGTTTAGTTAGATGTAACGGAAGCTTCTTTGAATAAAGCTATTTTGATCCTGAGTATCTAGTCTTAAAAAGTCAAAAAAACCATTCAAATAGCTAATCGGAATCTATATTAACATTATAAAGAGGAAATATTTGTTTGTTTGTTTAACTCAAAAACTAAATAAATAAAAAAAAAATCGGTCGGATTTTAAAAATTCTTTCACCAATAGAAAGCTGTTCTCCGTTATATTATTTCACATTGTCAGTAAGTAACATATGCTATTTTTTATTTTTTGTGTATAGTACATCTACACTGCACCCGTGTGAAGTCGGGGCGGATCGCTAGTCGTAGATATATGTGTTTTACCTTCTATAATTAAAGATTGAAAACTACATACTCAAGACGTGACTCAGATTTGAATCTAGTTTTAGCACATGTCAAACCATTATTTCGCTGTAGTTATTTGACATTTTGACAGTTCTCAAAAACAGATTTTGACTTGAATCGCATCTTGGACGTAGGGGTTCTTGATAATCGACCTTTTTGTGGACCGGTTTTGAATGGAAATTGAACCTTGAAGTGTGCCATGTCGCCAATAACGCAGCGTTTAACACAGAAGAGCCACGTGTGGTGGTTTCATTAGTTGTGACTTGAGGTTTGGGTCACACATATCGTTATTTTAGTGTCATTGATTATTTTATCGCTATTCTTTATAGGAAAAGGTGACATCAGAGCTCTTAGGCTCGAATCATGAGGAAACAAGCAAAAATTTCAGTCACAGATGAATAATCCCTGTCCGATTGCAGCTGTAAAGAAAATGTAGTAATGTAGTAGTAAAAACACACATATTATGTCATGCCTCATACCAACTAGGGTACTCCGGAATTTACATTTTAGTTTATCAACTGCTGTCTAAATAAATTAGTTTTCATATCTAGTTTCCCCGGAATTTGATCCCCCATCTTCGGTGCTAAATGCAATGAGCCCCACTAAATTTCGAAATGTGCTGGTCATAAAATAATTCCACCAACATGACACGCACTAACATCACTAGGATATTTTATCAGTTCTTAGCTGGATGACAATGTCGTGCTGTAATGTAGTTCGATAGGTATCGAAACGACACTATTTTTAGAAGAACGAGTAGCGAAACCTGTGTCTTGCTATCTACTGAGTACTGAGTGTAATGAGAGGCGAACTTGGAATATTGCCACAGCCGCCAAACGTGAGTGACAGGTAACGACACTTATCTGGTTACTTTACATCGAAACAAACGGCAAAGGAAAAAATATATTTTCAAGATTTATTTTTGTTATCCCTTAGCTAATTTATTCTCTTTGCTCATGCACTTATATCAAAAGAGTATTTTGAACGTGAACACTCGAATGACATTGTATTTTTTATTTGTTACTGTTTAGCGCTGTTTCTTTTATTTATGCTGAACTTTTATGATGTATTTGCGCTCTGGGTAATAATTTACTCCTACGGGAAGTTTTTTTATTTTAACCATAATATAATCAACTTAAAAGCGTTATGTACTACGCTTATATTATTTATAAGTGGAAGAGACGTAAAGTGAATATTTTGCGCTTTTGTTTCACTCTATGAATTTCTGAATGTAAGTAAAGTCAAGTAAGAAAAGTATGTATATAGACAGCGCCTCAGATTAAATAAGAAAGGTATAGCGCATTGAATGAAGTTCTTTAGAGATAAAAAACTTTCTTTTAATTTGAATCCTTCTTTGAAATTTCTTAATTTCCAATGTTTGTACACTGAAATAAAATTCAAAACATGCATTAATCTTTATGATCCCATAGTATTTAATATTGCGTTCTCTTGCAACACGGGCAGTTTGATGGAAGCTAATTAAGAGGAATTTTTATTGCCTTTATTTATGTTCATGTTCTAGCTTGGCCTATGCATAGTAAAGTTGATCTACTAATTGAGGCTATTATGGTGTGCGATAAAATTACCTACAAGTAATTTGAAGTTAGGATGAGATTTTGAAATATTTCGCTTGATTGAATTTGAAACAGCCGACACTTCACTTGTAGTAATATTTAAAACATTACAACTGGGTTAACAGGGCCGCTATATTAAAACTTAAAATTATTATATTTAAAAACTGCAAGTAAATCTGTTGCGTAGCTCAAAACAACGAAGATATCAAAACAACAGACAAAAATAGCTACTTTATTGCTATGTACCTAATATTGATTTCAGTATGGTATAGCTCTTACAACAACAGCTCAATAAAAAATATTCTTAAATCGCACCTTTAGAACTTAGGTTTAATTCAAAATTCATGTTTTTCTTAAAGTATAATTTCAGGCCAGTATAATATGATCATCCATCTGTGCCCTACCCGTACGAAACATTTTTTTTAAATTTTGGTTTCCCCAGGAATCAAACCCAATAAATACCTCCAGTGCTAATCGTTCTTACTCAGTAGGCACGGAGGCGGTCGCAAAATAAATCTAATATAATTGACATTTTCATGATTGAATATGGGGCGGATATTAGATTTTGAGATAAAAGTATTTTGCCAATTTTTTCTCTTTAATTCTTTCGGTGCGATGTATGTTTGTATCTATAATATATATTTGCACAGTGATACTCAAAAGGCGCAAGTGACAGGATATGATATATTAGATCATATTTTTATTAAAGACACTTGTAAAATCACGTGTTAAAGAGGATGTCTCGGTGTGAGGCAGGATATAGGTCCTAAAACGTTCGCTGACATCTATAACCTTGAGCTACGAGGCTAATAAATAGTTTTTGTATGAATTTGACACAATAATTAAACATTTTCTGTCAATATTATATATAACTCTTTTATAAAAAGTCACAGTAGGTAGCTATAGGTACACGTTTTTACTGTGATCCTTATTTGTTTGTTACTTGTCATTAGATACGTATATTTTATTCCTAAGTGCGTATGTAGTCTAGTGGTCGTATGTTCATCCGCTAACCTGTACGTCCCGGGTTCGATTCCTAGGTTGATCCTCAATTGTATTTCAATTTCTGGAGTACTTGTCGATCAGAGTTTGAGAGATGTTTGATGCCTGTTAAGGTTGATAACATAAAAAATTGGTAGACGGTACTTTGCTTTTTGAATCCTCAAACAAAACCAGCGCTACCAAACCTTATAGTGGTTAATTATACAATTAGTTATTAAGATAAGGGTGAATAAGCTTCTTATAGATAGACGTCCCCTTCCTTAGATCGCATCACCACTTACCATCAGGTGGGATCGCGGTCAAACGTCTGTCTAGTTATTATGAATTTAAAAAAATTAGATTAGTTAAGCTGAAATAATTCCATGGAAACCTATCTAAAAAAACAAATGGTAGTTGAAATGGCTCTTAAATATAATATGGTTTAATATACTAAGGGGGTTCTCAATTCCATTGACATTTATATACATTGAAACCGGTATTCGTAGGGTGTTAGAAATCGATTCCTGAGAAATGTTTTATGTTTGATGTATATAAGAATTTTAATATAAATATGCCTATACGAATATTTTGTTAACTTAATTACAAAAGCAAATAATGATTTAGTCTGACCAAAAACTTATAATAGTATTCCAAAACACAACGCAAATAGACTTAAATTTTTATAATAATTTTCAACCCGGAACTTTGAATGCGTTGACACAGCGTCGATATGAACGTCCGTACTCAATGTTATACACTGAAGGTTATACAATAAATATTAGGTGTAGGAGTAATATTTCAACGCACCGGAATTATGTGTGATCTATGATAGACGCGAGGTCATGCGCCCGCGCAGCTCAAGGTTACGCCAATAGGTAAGTACATCATTATGTGGATCGATAAAATAACTTCTGTAGATGAGAAGCGAGACAATCAAAATTGTATTAAATCAATGAATGACGCAAACAAAATGAATTGTAAAAACAACAATATTAATATAAATAGATTTTACAATATGTAGTTACAGTTCAATAACAAATAAATTCGTGTATAATTTATATTGTCAGCTGTAGCGATAACAAGAATTAAAATATATTTAATTTATTTGTTTTTTCTATGTCGATTCAAATTAATGAGTTATAAAAGTTTAAATATGTTTTAAAGGTGTATATTTAATGTTATACATATATTCAATATTCATTATTCCATGCTACGTATATTTTGTAAGAACATAGTGAAGCTATATTTTATGATAGTTTAAAATAATAATTAAATTTCTATTAATCTTCATACGTTACCTACTACACAATTTATTTAAAATCAACATTGTTTCCATCCTGCGCTGTGTATAAAAAAGTTGAAATGTTACGTATTATTATGTATTATTTTTAACTAAAATCACAGGTAATATTAATTGTAGTTTTTTTTCTCTTATATTTTCTTATCAGTCACACAGTCTACTTTCACGATAGGTATATAAAGAATCAGTACATCAAATTGTATGATAAAAATGTATTTTATTTTCGTTATTCTTTTGCGGAAATGAGGCCTTATCGATCCCTTCCTTTCATAATGAATTTTATATTTAATTGTCATGGTTTATTTTTAAATAAAGTTTACATTATTTATTTATCTAATCATTTTAATTGCTTCGTTTTAATTATGTTAGTAACAGATATTAACTATACTTAGTTACTAATTTTAGTATATATTATTTAAGATTTATTTTTAATTAATCTAGTAGGTAATGATATATTATATTATGGTAGATTTTCTAGTTAGTAATTTCTTTAGATGATCAATAAATAATAATGTTTTTTGTATTGTTTCTTTTATGTATAAACTTGAGTAAATATTAAATTTTTATTAAAATATATTTTGATGGACATAACCTGGACAATGGACATATAGAGTAGAAGAGAAGAGTGCATATTTAGTCTTGACTCTAGACTCAAGCTCAAGACGATCAGTTTTATATATTATTGTATTGTGTTTAAATATAAAAAAAAATGTAAGAGTTTCTGATGTAATAACTGGTTTTAATTATATTTGTCAAATAAAAAATATATTTTTTTAATTATTCTTAGAAACAGTTCTTCAGAAAACAAATAAATTCGACTCACTTTGAATAGTTTAAATGATTATTTTTGCCACTTCCCGTTTCTGTTATTCGATATTTGACCTCAAAATACATTTTCCTCAAACACTATTTCACTTTTTAATTCTAAATTTAAGTAGCAATACGTGTTCTTATCAATTTGTACATAATTACGATTAGTTGTGCTCAAAAAGTAATTTGTTAACGCTAATTGTGATTAAGTACTTTTCATAGCTGCTAGATACGCATCGATAAATAAATCTATATAGATAGATACATAAGACTTTTATGTGCCACCACAGATAAAACATTTTAACAACTACATCTTATGAATGATTGAAAATAGGTCACTTCATCAACAAAGCAGCGTCTAATGTAGCTACTCGCTACACTGATTCTCACAGACGATCCTGCAATCTCTACGGTATATACAGTATATGTACATAATATGCCGAAAGTAATTTGAATGATTTCAGGTAGTTAAGTAATGTTTGGGTGCGACAAGTGGGGTTACAGGCAGTTGACAATTGCAACATCCGACGCGCCCGCGCCGTCTACCACGCTAATTTGCGTCAGCGCACCGCGACCATTTTGCTTTGCAGTCAGCTTGACAAAATAGCAACCGTATAACTGCATCTATGACCTCATCTTATTGTACTTGAATCGAGTAGGAGTGACCGCTAGACGCGTTGTAAACCAATTAGACTCTAAGTCAGAGTATATAGGGAGTGCGTGATCGGAGTCAATTATATCGGTCATAGTAAACTTAGGGCACAAGGCCGGTCGCTGACCGTTATGGGCCCTTCGTCTCCACATCATTAAGGTTACTAGAAGTGTGAATAATGGAGGCTTTAAGCTCTGGTGGCTCCAGCTCGGGGCAATGACGTTGAAACATTAGCTCATATATTGTACGTGTATTCGTATTTTGTTATCGGTCATCGCGGACGTGCATTGACTATTTTAACACCTTGATGTGTGATTTGAATTTTGTATGCATTTATACTAAAGGAAATTTGCCAACGTGCCTATTAAACATGCGTATGTTGGACGTCACTTTCTTGAAGAAATGTATTTTCGATACAACAGTAGAGTCATCAAAAGTAATATCGAAGATAATGTATCAATATTGCTTTGCCGTGTTTCAGTTTTTCACTTCTGATTTAAGTTAAAAATAAACTCCCAATATTTATTGTTATGTTTTTACCCAATATTTACCCAATGTTTCATAGTTAATTTCAGCCTTTATTGCATACAATATAAAAGAAGAAGTGTTTGAATAACATATTTTGAAAGAAATAAAGGGAGGAAGTATCAGAAAAGGAGTTCCAAGGTTTAATAGTGGAAAAAGTGGTTACTACCACTTAATCATCATTTTAAAAGCATATAGTTTAGTCGCCATTTTCTTCCGCTGCTAGCACCTTTAAATATTTATAGGAAATAATTATCACCAGCAAAATTACTGATCATTTTCATAAACTAAGACTGAGACGAATCATACTCAATCAAGTTGTCTAGAAATTTATATGTGAAAGGCGGCTTTCAAATGCGAGGCGAAATTCAATGCCTTATTAAAATATCTACTAGACAGGCCACGAGGAGTAAACAAAGCAATCAATTAGAGCCGAAGAGTAAGTAATGGGCCAATAAATATCTGAGGGCTGCGCCGTAATACCTTAACTGTGTAACTGATCAATAGTGACACGAAAAGTTAACTAAAATGCCTTAAAAGTCTTTCAATTAATTTCCTAAATTATACGACTTTAATTATATAGACATACTTTATTCGACATAAACATAATACTTATATATACAGTACAATGTTGGACTTAACTGGTATTTTGTAATGCCGAAAAGGACCCTTCATCAGCATTTGTTGCAGTTTTAACTGGTTTTTCTGAAGGGTCAACTGTCAAACTCAGCCCGATCGATTAATTCGACGAAAAAAAAATTATAAAACTATATAACTATTCAATAATTGAAAATCAACAGTATAGACAATAATATTAAAATCGATATTTAAATTTTAAATAAACATAAAATTATATTAAATACAAGTTCCTTTGCTTGTTTAATAAAATTAATTTATAATATATTTTGAAAAAAAACTCCGTATGTACATTGTTATCGGTGGTGGTAAATTATTTCAACATTTTGTCGCTGAGTACCTACCTGAAGCTACCCCTAAATGCTGCTATTTATAACATGATTTTAAAATGACTACAAGACATATATATAGTTATAGTTATATGGATTTTGCCTCAAAACAGAATGGAATCTTTGTCGCTTACAGCTCAAACGTCCAATGACGTACATGACACCAGCGTAACATTATAGGACATTAACAAGCAAAAACAGATCATCTTCTGTGTGATTGATGGCGTACATGTATCACTATGATTAATACCACATCAGTATTCCTGACACCAAGTGTCATATTAACGCGAAACCTTACGCATTTGTCCCTTACCTCGCCTAAATGAAACCTTTGTCACATTTAGAAATATTATGAATACAATGTACTTATTGTTGGTTTAAAATATACTATACTAGTAAAACGCTACACACTAGGTTTCGCACGGGTGCAATGTAGATGTAGGTACTATACAAAAAAAAATATCGGGTGGAAAATAGCATAGGTATTCTACTCGGTGACGAAATAATTTTTAAAGTCGGTCTAGTAGTTTGAGTATTATATCGTAACAAAGAAATAAACAAATATAAAAACAAACAAGTCTTTCCTCTGTATAATTTAGTATATATTTAGTTCTTTAAAGGGTTATTCCAGTCTGTCACTATTGCCCATATTCCAAGATCAAGTCGAAATCTATTCTTGAGATATCAAAATGTATTTCTATAGGTAAAGAAAAAATAGTTTGATAAATGCTAAAAATAGACCTCAGTTACGTATGAAGTTCAGTATGTGAAACGATTCATAGGTCGGTTATTTACCAGTTACTGAGTAGACAAAAAAAAACCACTCAACAAAGCCGGATTATTGCTCAATGCTCTTTAAAAGTAGTAAAAAAAAACTATCTTGACTTACTTTTTCATGTCACTGGAATTTGCTATACTAGACGTACTAAGGTATCGACGATCGATACTGCTATGTATTTCGATATGTATTGATACTATTACCTTAATAGTTATTGAGTATTTTCAATAAGGAAAAGAGACGAATCGCAAAGTACAAAATTGCCTCGTTTTATTACCTGTACTGTGGAATTTTCCTAAGATACTCAATGTGAATTATGTTAGCAATAAAATCTTTTGTATTTATCGCATTCGAACAAGTAAAACATATGTTATATGTGAGTAGACTGGTTAAGTCTCCAAAGTACTAAAATTAAAATACGTGTATGGTATATCTGATACAGTTAAAACCTCAGTTGAAACAGTGAATTTTTTCGAAAATGTTTGTCTATTTAGAACTAGGTTTCATTTATATTCATTTTTGAACAGAAGCTAATTCTATTTGTACCGAAGGCATTAAGTGAAAACTAGTTTTAACTAAAGAAAACGCGTTATAACTAAAACGGGTTTTAACTGTAACATATCGGCTTGATGGGCTCATAGCCAGGATGAATATCCTTGCGTTCCTGAATCCCGCCGAGTTTATAATAAACATGTTTTTCAGCGTTTAACTATATTGGAAAAACCGTAGATTGAGACCGAAACGCTTCGTTATTCGGATAATTTAAGAAAAAGATACTCATTCCTTATTAATTGTCCTGTAGCTAAGGTATTTACACCGTTGTTTGTCGATATCTATTGTAAATAGAGAGGGTTATATCTAAAGAAAAAAAGAAGTATTTAAGAAGGGAATGTTGCTTTGGCAGTATTGCGTTATAAGATTAAGTCAAAAGATAATAATACTTTAAAGATAATATCAAATGACCGAGTACAGGCGGATGTGAGTTGGAGATTTAATTATAATTTAAAAAATGATCAATTAATTTTACATAAAAACATATTGGCTCATAAGTCTGAATTGAACTGTTTATGTTGGAGTTTGAATAAAAATATTATCGATCATGATATTGGTGGGAGGTGATGGGTCTTTGCCACGGGTAATTTACAGTGATTTCAATGAAAATCAATAATTTACTCTTTTAACGCAAAGCAATATTACTTTGCATTTAAATATTACACATATAAAAAAGTAATTATTTTAGAATTGTGTAAAAAACTCATTTGGCTCGACCAGTTCGGTGTAAATATGTCAGTAAAACCAAGCAATGTATCAATTAGGCTATTTAACATTTTAAATCACATCGCCCTTCCGAAAAGGCATCAATTTGACACTTTTATTGTTGTATTTTTCATGATAAAATGTTGTTTGGCAGGAACCAAAAATAAGAGCCTACTTCATTAAACTCTGCATTCCTCTTTTTATTTCGGCAAAGATACACACACATGCGCATATACATATTTTATCCTATATGAACTTGTGTTTTCCTTTTGCTTAGCACTTAATATAATATATAATTTTTTATTCATTTTCATTGTTGAAATAAAAATAACAAAATACGAAATTGTATTCGATTTTTTACAAATCGTAGGTACATTGTTACCACAAATATTGAAGTATCAGATGAATAAAAAAAAACTTTTGTTCGCCTCGGCCGATCACACTTTTCGTAACGCTCCCGTCACGCTTTCATCAGTTTTTTACTCTTGACCGAACGAAACAATGTTAATATTTTCCCCAGGTTTCGAACTCGAGACGGAACGCGCATACCACTGAATCACGGAGGCGGTTATTAATATGTATGCGGGTTGGAAATGTAAGGTTTATCATATGATTTTTAGATTCTCTTAAAGTACTATTAAAGTTAAACAAAAACGGCTCGCAGTCTTGTAGGTATATAGGTTTATGGTAAAATATCATAATTCTCAACCTGCGAACCAGGCGAAGCCGCGGGAGAAAGCTAGTAATTATTTATAATAATTAACTTAATCAAGTACTTCAAACTAAACTATTTATTTTTATTTTTTACGTTTAAAAATCGCTATCTAATAATTAAAAGATAAATTCTGTAAATTTTAATAACAACAAACATCAATTTCCGTCCGCAAATTGAAATTTCATTTATTTTCAATTCAGGCGTAAGTCAACAGCAATTCGACAAGTGTCGAATCGACTGAATTGCGTCCGACAATCAACGTTTCATTTCGGGAGGTCATTGTGCGCGCGAGATGACGTCACGCGTGACCTTGACGCGCTTACACCTCTCGCCTCTGCCGCGGCCGCAGCACACGTGAAAAATGTCGATGTCAAAAAGTTTGTTTTCTAACTTATGTTACGTACATTTATATAATTTTTGTGTACGTGTCACTAAACTCCTGCTAAGCCGCTGGAATGATTTTAAATATTTGTTATTATTTTGAGTTATTCCTTGGATGGTTTAGACTTTAGAGTTTAGATTCTCAACTGAACCCGGTACATGGCACTGCGTTTTTGTTCCAGGAATATATCTAAATATTCTTTTCATTTTCTGAATCCTACATTCGGGCAAGACATCTGTCGAGTCCGCTATTAATAATAATAATTTCATTATTCAGACATTTATCCTTATTACAACAACACAGGCTGTTGTGAAACGACACCTACCACTTAAATTGTTGTAACCAACGTAATAAGTATTTTAAACTATACTGTATATTTTCATTTATTTTGTGTCACCAATAAAAAAATACAACAACAAGAGTAAAACCACAACAAACAAAAAAACTAATAACGAAAGTAACGTAACGTAAATAACGTAGATACCACAACTTACGTGGAATCCGGAAGGTATCGATGTAATAGAAATATTAAAGGATAATAAACACTAAATACAATTAAATAACAATAAAACTAATTATAAGAACACTCATCCAATACCTTCAAATTGGGCAAACTTAGTCACATAATATATCAGAATGGTACTGGAAGTTGTAACTGTTTAAATCAGAGTTCCCCAAACTTTTTTGTGTCGTAGACCCCTTGCCATGTTTTTCCGTGTTGGGTAGACCCCCTACTTACCTGATATTGATTTCCTGTAAATTTCTTCGCCATAAAGCGAATACCAACATCCTACAATTTACACAATTTTATAAACATATATAATAATTTTTTTTCATTGACGTAGACCCCTTGCAGGTTGTCATAGACCCCTAGGGGTCGATATAGACCACTTTGGGAATCACTGGTTTAAATCCTATCTAAAATGTATATACAATATACATACATCACTGCCTGTAGCTTCTTAAATTTGAACAAAGATGGCGACCTCCCTATTATTCCGAAGGCAACTTACATTGTGATAGTTTAAATCGAGGTTGACTTAGCCCCATTGTATTATTGAATGCGCCTCATTATCGCTGAGACAAAAAGATCAAAAAGAAACTAGCGCTAAAGTTTAGTTAATTCAAGGCTGTTAACTGATTTTATAAAGGCAGATTTTTATCGTCTTAAATTAATGAAAAATCAATAAAATGCCGGGTCTGGCAAGTTATTAGCTAGCAATTAGGCAAGTATAGCGCGGGTGAATCGACCGTCTGACATTTGGCGCCCTTGCGTCGCCCTGACTGCCTAAGGCCAACTTCATAAAGCCGCATTTGCAATATTTATGTTTTTATGTCAGATATCGACCGACGAGCATGAGGTTCACTTGATGGTAGGTGATACCTCAGCCACAGAACACCAGTCAATGATGCACTGTGGACCTACTTTTAACTTCGAGCATTCGAAAATCCATAGACTGAAACCGAAACGCGCAATATGCACTTCACAGTTTTTCCATCTATGAACGGTGGTTCGTTACCCGGTCGGAATTTCGATATTTCTCCCACCCAATCAATGCCCGAAGTTATCAAACGTGGGGAAAACATGCTCACAGAAAATTATAATCATGACGTCCCGGTGGGATTCGAACCCACAACCCATCGATACGCACGGCAGCTGTTCTACCGAACGCGCCAACGAGCTCGTCAAAATGTCCTGAAAAAATCTGGATTATTCTTGAAAGAATCTAAATTGTGTAGAATACTAGATTTTGAACTTTTTGAACGTATTTATTAAGACTTAAACAAGTCGTTGATAGTTTCCCAAAACTTAATTGGATTCCAATAAAATACTTGTGTTTATACAGCAAGGGAATGAGATCTATATATTAATATTTAAATATTCTATATTTTAGACCAGTAAAATTATAATGTTCGTTTATTTTTTTTATTTTTTGTATTGTATTGTCTAATACAAATAATAAAAAATCTAATTGGAGCGGAGTGAGCGAAGCCCCCACAGAGCGACTCTAATGTCATTCGTGTTTGTGAGCAGATATTAGGAACCGCTTGACCAATAAGAAAAAAATTGTGTCTAAATAAAATTTAGCAAATAATTTTTGACCCATATATTTTTTTCGCCTTAATTTTGGTAATGTTAACTACGCTCCAATATACCATTATAAAGTTGGCTAGCACTGCGGCTATCTAGTTGAAAGTTGAAACTGAATAATATAATTATGTATTCATTTCATGTCTCAACATTTAAATATTTCATACACGAAAAATATAATTACTTATCGTCTAAAACGATTTCAGTGAAGAATATGCTAGCTAGTTTTATAATACACCTTTATACCTAACTACGTCCCACAATGATTAAATGTAGTGTAATGTGCTCTACTAAGACAATATTTGCATAAATTTACAAGATTAAGATAACCACGCGGATGTTAATGAACTGTGGTAGAATTCTGGCGTTTTTGCGGCGATAATTTTATTTATTATATCTTACCTTAATACGTTATTCAATAGGGAAATTGGAGCTAATGTTAATAACATTTTTCATTGCTGACATACTATACAATGTAGTAATCAAAAATAAGGTACTTATATGGTTTTTATTTTTCGTATCTCTTATTCCTGTAAATGTAGTTTCATATTGTTTCATACACATTTCTGTTGTATTTTTTTATGTTAGATATCAACAGACAAGCATGAGGTTTACTTGATGGTAGGTGATACCTCAGCCACAGAACATCGATCAATAATGCGCTGTCGACCTACTTTTTACTTTGAACATTCGAAAATCCTTAGACTGAAATCGAAACACGCAATATACACTTCACGGTTCTTCCATCTATGAACGGTGGTTCGTTACCCGGTCGGAATTTCGATATTCCTCCCGTTCAATGTCAGAAGTTACCAGACGTGGGGAAAACATGCTTACAGAAAATTATAATCATGTCGTCCCGGTGGGATTTGAACCCACGACCTATCGATGAGCACGGCAGGTGTTCTACCGAACGCGCCGAGCCCGTTAATAATAAGGTTGTAAAATAAATAATATTATCAACCACAGTGACGCTCCCATGGCGATAAATCAGATACATCTTACACAAGTTATCAATAAAAAAAGAACCAGATGTAAAACTGTATGATGGAAAACACTTTTGTAGAAAATTATAAATATTTACTCGGCGAAATTTGAACCCGCGACCCAAATGTTCAAACGTGGGGGAAATCAATAATGTTGCCCAATATATGAAGGTATGCCTCTACATGCGAGTTACCGTAGCCGTAACCACCGAGTTAACAAGAACGCAGGCTTTCTATAGTGTAACTTCCACTCTTCTCGGCTTTTCACTTTTTATTCAAATGAATAGATATAAAATTTATTTTGTAACCACCGTATCATATCCATGAACGTAATAGGAGCGTATCAGGCAAAAAATATTATTAGTATTGAAAAGTAGAGACTTTGCCCACTAGACCGTTCCGTCTCCGAACAACACCGTCGCGTGCTATGCACGGAGCGTCAACATTTGTTGGCAAGAATATTTCCGGTGCCGAGGTCGTTTCTGGTGGACATAATAGTCCGTGCCCTATTTCTTTCCGTGAATGATAAGTTCTAATAACTCCATGGTTCTAATAACACGGTCATGATATTATGATACGGTGTAGAAGACAAAACTCTTTTGTGCTGCCATCATAAGCCAAAAAGTGTCATCTCAACATAAGACCTAAAAGTCCCATCGGTCTTTCGAGATATTTAATCGAGATTTTGCAAACATGTCGTTTCTCGTTAACTTATGAGATACAAAATATTCTTAGGAGATTTTTTTTAATATTGACGATAAGTTAACCTCTTTTGGAATACATGAATGAGTGCAGATTGTTATTATCTGTCAAAAACATCATCATCATCATCTGTGGAAGAAGTGAAAGTGGTATGCAAGGATCGGAGCATATGAAATTCCGTGATCTCTGCCTACCGTAAAGAGGCGTGATTTATAGGTATGTATGTATGTAAATTCATGTTTTTTTTAGTGAGACCGCTTCTTGTCATAATATGATGGTATGACTGTGCCCTTATTCGCGGCAACATCATAACAATCATAACTGACGATCAACAAAGAATGCGACGGATTCATTATTTCATTAGTGCAACCGCCACAAACTGTATGTCATTGACTTAGTGAAAACGAAAGCAATCATCCTGCGGTATTACTCTACATTAAAACACTTAATTATGATAAATGGACCACTTGCATTTTACTGCAAATTACGATGCAGAATTTAGATTGATTACCAGATGGTAACAGTTTCAATGATGCCGTGGTTTCAGATACATGTGGTTCTCGAACGCAACTATGTACCCACTTAAGTCATGGTTAAAACTCTAATTTCATAAATTGATATTATCTCCTAAACTCTTCTGTATTCCTAGTACCAATGCATAATGAAAAAGTGTGTTTATTCATCATATAACAATTATGGACTTGGTATCTGCAAAGACATAAAATCGTAAGTGTCTGCATTAGTATTCCTTGCAGACTTAGAGAGTTTTACCACTAACAAACTACCTGTGAGCGATCTGCGTGAAAATATAATTTACATAATCATATATGTATACCTCATATTCAGCTTTGAAATTCAAATAGGTACTTTTGTTAACTAGTTGTGTCAAGAAGTTATAGCACAGCGAAATACATTAAATAAACCGAAAATATATGTTTATTAAGTAAATATCTAGAGCAATTTTACAACTGATATCAGTATATTTTATAACTAATCTAATATATAAAATTTCCATGTTACCGTACTCCTCCGAAACGGTTTTACCGATTAATTTTTGAACGATTTTTATTTTTTTATAATGTGGCATTAAAAATACATATAACCCTAAATTTTTACTTTTTTATCACCAACCCCTGCTTTTTAGAAATTATTTACATGGCAAATCAACGTTTGCCGGGTCAGCTAGTATCAGTATAAAGAGAAATAGTAACACTTGTCACAAAATATAACATATTTAGTGTTACAATAATCTAAAATGCTAAATCTTACCGTCAATCAAAGCGTATCCGTCGGAAGCTGAGGCCGATATCGTCAGAATCACGCTGTATCTGGAACAGAAAACATATAGTAACTGTTACAGTAAAAGCCCTTGTCTACACTGCAATTTACTTTGTTTTGTTTACGTCACCCTAACAAAAGGCTGCCACCCATTTCAATGGATCAAAACGCGATTACATTTTTTTTCCGACGTTTCGAATACGATGTAGCAAGCGTGGTCACGGATAGATTGAAAGGTGAAATCTGTTTTAATTGAAATTTTACAAAATTGCTATTTCAACGGAGTTGATACCATATTATACTATATATTTTTTCGGATTATGGCAATTGGCAATACTCCGTAAGTTTCCGCTTATTTTTGATTTGGAATATATGTATATTTTTAGGTATTGGATAGGTGTTTAATTCCAACAAAAATATGAAGTTTTATATAATCTAAATAACTGCAATCTTTCAGTGTTCTAGTAAAATAATTCTAAAAGTTGGGATTATAAAGTTAATACCCGATTTAATAAGTGTATCCCCTCGTGGGCAGACATTTTTCCGTGTCCGTTTCACTGATCATTTTTCTTTACGTGCAAGAGGACCTAGATTACTGATTAGGATTACCTAGATCAGTCTTATGCCTACCACGCCGAAACAATTTCCCCGGTATACGATCTTGGGCCCTTCGTGGGTAAATGATTAAACATAAATAAATCGCGCTTTAATCTTAGAGATTTTTTCATTGTCAAACTGCATGAGTAATTTTTTATAAAACCTGGCAGAATTTTGACGGACTCGTTGCTGCGTTTGGTGCAACACCTACTATAATACGATCCGACGGTTCGCGGCTTCGAATCCCGCCGGGAAGACTTATTTATTATTTTATATAAGAAGGTCTTCCCTACGTCTGGTCACTTCGGGCCACCGTTCATAAATGAAAAAACCGTGAAGTGGACATAGCGCGTTTCGGTCTCAGTCTATGGATTTCCAAATACTCGAACTAAAAAGTAGGTCGACACCGCATCATTAACTGATGTTCTAAGATTGGGAACCTACCATCAAATGAACCTCATGCTCGTCTGTCGATCTAACATAATAAAAAAAAACATAAAACGTACACGCTTTTGGTACCTATCTACAATGTATATTTTAACTTAAACATTTTTAAGACACTCAAATCTATTTTAGGACACTTACTACCTTAATCAAGTCACATTAAGCGGGGCTTAATCACTATAAAACACGTGTATAAGACGTATTAACCCTTTATGAAGGGCATTGACTTGATTGTTCATGCTAATTTCAATTCGTGCCCCAAAATCTCAATTAGATATTACGAAATCATAATATTCACTCAAAAATAAATACGGAATATTTCAAAAACGTTTGCTGTGAAATTAAGAATATTTATCGCCTTATTTACCTCGGAGGTAAGTCTTATTTTTTACCTACCACTTAATTATTTACTTCGCGTTGGTAATACCCGACCCCAAAATCAAACTTTAACTCGATGTTTTGAGGAAGCAAATTGATAATAAATTTTGTACAAAATTATGTGATTGGCTATAAAAATGCTGAAATCATTTTAATAAATATGTAACATTTCATGTACTATACTATAAACATATAATATGTATGGTGTATTATTTTTATTAAATACTAGTGGACCCCGCAGACGTTGTTCTGCCACAATTTTGGCTTCGAAATTATATAATTATTCTTAAATTTGAATATGCCCATTTACCCACTATAATTTTCTAATATGTCACTGATTTGCAGTGGACATCTGTTATTCCAAAAAAGCTAAGAATGCATGACTTGAGCTGTCAAGATGGCGGAGTTCCGAATCTAATTTATTTTATAATGAAGAAAGGGATTTCATAAGATTTTTCAAAAATTTTTTTACATACAAACCTTCTCCTAAAAATTCTGAAGACAACAAAAAAAATTAGCTCAATCGGTCCAGCCGTTCTCAAGTGATGCGAGTACATACATGCGGCATTTTATTTTTATTTATTAAATATACATTTAACAACATTATTACTATTTATATTTAGAAAAAATATTAAATTGTTAATATAAGATACAAAATTATATTCTTTTAACAAAGGGACCATAAATTTGTCACTTTAAATATGAAAATTTAGCAACAATTTAGTACGTAATTATGGTCTATTATTGAATTATCATCTTTGAATCTGGTTTTAAAAATGTTTGTACCAGATGTTCCGTACAATAATTTCAACATGTAAAGAATTTTTAATCTTAAACCTTTGAATTAGTGCATATATTATTCCAAAATGTATTTGTTGTTAACAGACTTGCCAGACTTATGTGTAAACAATACTAATTATTGATATTTTTTAATTATTCACAAGTAGCTATATACGAGCTAATAATTATAAAAATATATTCAATACGCCGGCAGATTAATTATGCCCTAACTTCTGTTAGGCTGCGTCGAAAAATAGGATTTTCTGAAACAAAATTTACAGTAGGAGTCACTTTCCCTTAAACTACCCTTTTATAAATACATCAAATCTGTACCTGCTTATACCGCTTTCGTGCAAGCTTGATACTAACAACAACATACTTTGAATTAGTATTATTCTCACAATACAAGATATATTTTACTATCTAACAAATACCAAGCAAACACGAACAGTGTTCTAATATTTTCCTTTGTCCATTCCGTGAATTGTATAAAGGATTCCTTTATCGTTTATTTTATGGCAGCGAGGCGAAACGCTTCAGGCGAGATAGCCCCCAGGATCCACCGCCCAACTCCCACTAAACTGCAAAGTACTGAAACCTCGTCTCGGTTACTGCAATCTGTGGCCCTGACCTTGAATTTTGCAAGCCTTCATGACAAAGGTATAATTTAAGACGTCTGGCATGACGTTTCTTGACGTATCTTTTCCGTGAGTCAAAATATGTATTAGGTATTAATTTTTTTAAAGTATTCATTGAAGGTAACTGGTAACAAGCTTTACTGACACATTATTTTCCACATATATATATATTTTTTAAATATAAGAACAATGTAATCATCTTTGATTATATATAGTATGTCATATAATCAAAGGTAATCATATTTGTACAATATACAGTAGGTAAAGGTAAAAAAGCGAAAAAAATATCAAAGGAAAAGTTGTTTACTAGTGTTTACTCGTAATAAAACATTTCGAAGTCTATTGTCTCTTTTGTGAAGGCCCCGGGGCTGGTCTCCTAAATCCGGCCCTGGTTGGCCACTTAAAAAAGGGACTTACTTAATAGTGTTTTACTAGCCATCCGTGATAGTTGGTGGTTAGTTCTTAAAATATCACGCATGAAAGGAGTATTATTAAGTCAAGAAAATAATTTCTTGGTATTACACAGATTCTATTGCAATATCTCGATAGACAGGAAATTGAATAGTTTCACCGACCGCGACGTTCAGGAAGCCAATTATTGCAACGAGCTCATTTTATATCGGGTGCGCAATTATTTGAACATATTTCACATTTTTCCGAAGATTGTTAAAATAGGATAAATCAATATCATTCTATTCCGTATATGTGAATGATTTTTTAATGTTAGAGGACGGATGACGTTAGATGATGCTTCAGCCACTGTGCCTAGTGGAACTATTTTTGCTTTGACTATTCTGAAAACGCATAATATACCGTAGTACATGCTTCAAATGGTACAATATGCACTATTTGTTATGTATGAATGGTGGTTTGTTTCCTGGTCAGAATTTAGATATTCCTCCCAGACGTTTCATGCCATTAATTGAGCAAACGTATGAAAAAAGAAAATTATATAGGTTGTCCTGTCTTTGGATTTGAACCAGCGTCCCTTCTTCCATCTATCCTTCCATCTTGAGGTAATATACTGTATATTTCATAACACACCAACGAGACTGTCAAAATAGTGAATGATTTTAATGGCAAAAAATATTTTATCCAGGTTTTATACAAAATGTAGTAATCAAGTTATAATAAGTAAGTATGTAGTCATTACTGGAGTGACTATAATTGTAGCCTCAATCTAACGAGGTACTCCTTATCCCCTAGTACGCGTTATTATTAGACCATGAAGCATTGCTTCCCCTACGTTGTTCATGAAAGTCAATGTCGCGTGTCAAGAATCTTTATTCAGCCTTGAGGGGTGACCAATCACAACTATTTAGCGTACACCTCAAGGGAAATCACGGAATTCGCTTATCTCATTTCATTAGATCAACCCGGACGAGGACGGAGCATTGAACACCAGTCTCTGGAGACCAAACGGGGTCACTTAAGAAGTGTTTTGGAGTATTTGGGGCTAGTGGATTCCTATTCTCTAGAAGGTGTTATGAGGAAATCTTTTTACTGATATATTTTATTTTCAAGTACAAGCAGGATCAATAACTTGATTGGTCCGATATAACGAAACAATCTTTTCTACTTATTTATTAATAAAAGAGGACACTTCATTAAAAATTAAAAATAAAATTGAAAAAACAGTTTTTTCTGAAAATCTCGACAACCTTTCGAGTTAAAAATTAAGGTGAATTATTCTTATTCGATACCAAATCGATCCCCTGAGTGCGAGTCAAAAAGCCACGGGGGCAGAATTCACATATTAATCCGGCTATACCCTTTGTTATTTATTTTTCTTAAAATACACACAACGAATTAATAAAACTTGCTTAGGCCTAGGGCGGTTACTTCCAGTTTTTTTAAACCTGTGAACTAATCGAGTTGGATTCGAAAGAAACTCTAATTCATACCTTTGAAAATAATAAGTATTAATATATCTTGTCTATCAAAGTTTTCGAATATTATCGATAAAATTTACTCTAATTTTCCTAATATAGTCGATTCGAATCATAATTTCATTCAATATCGTCGGCTCGTTGACGTTGTTATTACTCAATAATAAGTAGTATTTCGTTGATTGATTTGGCTGAGGAGTAGGTCTCCAATATCAAGGCATTCCCGTGCAAGCGACGCAATTAGTTTTTGGAGCAAAGCCGTATTGATATGATTAAGACTAATAACTATTAACTAGAAATATAAATAGAAATAAACTTTATGAAAGTTCATTAATCTTTCTTCCCTACTATTTTTATTTTTCAGTAAGCCCTGCGCCCTCCCTGTATCGAATTAAATGGAGTCGTTCAATAAAGATCTTAGGTAGATGTTTACCTTGAGACCTCAGAAACAACCCTGAAGACAATATTAGACAGCTGTCGCTACTTTCTTGTTAACTTAATAGAAGTTGCTGTATTTTTAAGTAGGAAAGTAGCCATTTTATCTAAGATTATTTTCTGTTTATGTATAAAATAATATATAATGCAACAGTCAAGCCAATAAATAAAAGACGACTTTACAAGTCCTATTAATTAAATAGAGTACGAATGAAATAAAAAACTTTTGCAGAAACGTTGTAACTAATATAGCACTATTATTTATCCCCATACTTTTAAAGAAACCATATAAAAACACGAAGCATAAAGGGGCAAATTAAATGGAGTTATTCACTACATAAATACGAATGGGTGAATTCATTTGCGGAACTTGACAAAAAACAATCTGTGATATAATTAAGAACGTTTTAGATTATAATTAATGAGTTAGAATTAAAATCCTACTCTTTATAAAGAGTACGATTTCTGGACGATAAAGGTTTGGCAATTTGTCATATTAGCTAATATATATATATAGCTATACTATTACTATATATTACTATATTACTATAATATTATAAAGAGGAAAGATTTGTATTTTTGTATGTTACGAATAAACTCAAAAACTACTGGACCGATTTTGAAAATTCTTTCACCAATAGAAAGCTACATTTTATGTTTTGTGTATAGTACATCTACATTGCATCCGTGTGAAGCCGGGGCGCGTTGCTAGTCATATATAAAAGTATATGTAGAAGAATGTTGCAATTAGCGTTAGCTTACGTTTAAAGTACTTATTTTTAATTAATCTATTCGAGGCCAGAGTAACTCGCTATGTAGAAAGTTGGATGAAACAAATGATACTGTAAAACAGACCTCATGTTTAAATCAGTTTTGTTACCGAAAATATACTCTCGAATCAATAAAAATTTCGTCAATGTTTACATAAGATCAGGTCATCGTCCTAGACTATACCAGTGTGTCATACCAATGCAGTTTTCAATGTATTCTTAGAAAATAAGAAATAGATATGTGACTCATACGCCTTTAGCCAAGGACTTGTGAGCTCGCTGCATGCGATATCCGACATTATTTTTAAAGCTTATGTGCTGTCCCGGTTCTTCGATTGAAATTTTGATATTGTCATGACATCATAAATTATATTGTTTTTATTATACCGAACTTTCATTTGAATTTGTATTTAGGATTATTTTTTTTTTTTTTTAGATTTATGTTTCATAATAAGTTTTAATCTTGTACACTTTTGTGCCTGAGGAATAGTCATTTGAGGGAATAGGCTTTAGTATTTTTTTATAATTTCCATAATGCACCGAGATTCGTACTTTGTTTTAATTCTCACAATCCACACTCGCAACTATGGACGGTGTTGGGACAAGCGGAATTTCGATATGCTTCTCATCGGTTAACGCTTGGAATGACCAGACATAGCGAAAAATATTATCGGAAATATGAACATGTTAAACCCATTAAAAGGTTATGTAAATGTACTACCTAAGTACCCAACACGACGTGACGAGTCAAAATCGTGTACCTACGTTTAGGAGATGATGTGATATTTGGCAAAAATCGTAGTTTCTACTCCTTTTAGTTTAAAATAGTCACGGTAGATTAACTAGCAGCAAGCGTAGCGCTACTTGCGTGTGCTATGGATTTTAACATGTTTCTATATTTTTCGATTTTTTTATAGCATATTCGCATTTTTTTATGTTAAATATCGACAGACGAGCATGTGGTTCACTTGATGGTAGGCATTGACATGTGTATTGAAGATGGTAGGTGATCAGCCACAAAACGTCACTCAATGATGCGCTGTCGACCTACTTTTTACTTCGAGCATGCGGAATTCCATAGACTGATACCGAAACACGCAATGTGCAGTTCATAGTTTTTCCATCAATTCCGGTTCGTTACCCGGTCGGAATTTCGATATTTGAAAAAAATCGCATTATTTATTTAAGCGACTTTTCTTAATTAATAACGAGCAAGAGCTTTGTACAGCCGGGCTAGCATGACAAGCGCGACAAAATTTTGTCTACCGTTTTCTCGTGTTTTAATCGACTATCGCTTTATTTCTTTCGGGTCTAACATGACAATTACACTTAAAACTCGACTTTTAATATCAAAAATAGATACATTTGTCGATCGAGATATCTTTTCAATCAAAATTGTCGATGTCGAGATATAATATATCGAGATATTTAACATTTTAGTTTGTCTTCTCTCGCGCGAGATATATCTCGTGGCGGTCATGCTAGCCCGGCAGAGCAGTTGTATTTTCTTTCTATCTATGTACATATATTTAATAATTTGTTACAATCAGACATGTTAATTTAATATTTGATTGATCTACATCTCTTGGCATCCAGCAGATGACATTGCAACTGAGGGTCAGTGGCACGGAAATGATACGGCTATAGGCAGACCATGAATATCACAAAATTGACTACATTGAAACAGCATCCACAATTCCAACGGTACGAGGAATCCAATTAATTTCGGCTTAATCATTCTTCACCCTTTAATTCGCTTTTATTAAGTGAACAATTTTAACTTCAAACGCCGCACCCGGCAATTTTATTGACAGTCCCTACACATGCTCACATTCTTTTTGTCTCTTTGTTTTATTGGGTGTAGAGTTCAATTGGATGTCTTCCCTTTTTGTTTCGGACCTAATAAAGAAACCCCTACCGGTAGAGATATTATCAGTTACGGATGGAAGCACGCAATACAAGTATATATCTATACTATACTACTACTATTACTATTTACTATTTCTATATAAATTATAAAGAGGAAAGATTTGTATTTTTGGATTTTTGTATGTTATGAATATACCCAAAAACTGCTAAACCGATTTTAGTAATAATTAATTCTATCACTAATAGAAAGCTACATTATCAGCGAGTAACGTAAGCAATTTTTGTGTATAGTACATCTACATTGTACCCGTGTGAAGCCGAGGTTGATAATTCCACGTCCAAGGGGGAAGGAGGAGGTTTAAGTACGGATATTGACGCGAACGAATTCGCTGTAAACATTATTTAAAAACGTCGCATCAAAGGCTCAGGGCTTTTAAGGTGTGGTTAAATCTAATGAGTTTCTAAGTCATACACTGGAAAATTATAATGTGATACAGTTATCAAAACGTGCACGCATGTTCACTCAGACGCTTTAACCAATCATCAAAGTATCATTACGAGGTGTGAAGTTATAATTACCTATTCAGTACGTGCGTAGAGTAGTAAACGTCGCGGGCGTTACAACTTTTTAAATATTTATACAAAAGATCGATCTGATTTTTTAGTAAAAGCTGGAAATGACGAGCCCGTTGAAGCGTTAGGTAGTAGGTACACCTTGCGTTCCAATGACTCGCGGGTTCGAATCCCGCCGAATATGATATATCGTCTATTTTTGCAATTAAAGCAGCGCTATGTTGATTATTTTCTGTTTACATATTTTTCTTGCGCTTTGGTCACTTCGTCTTTGTGGGAAGAATATCCAAAACCCGACCAGCCGGCCTAGCATGACAACCGCGACAAAATTTTGTCGACCGTTTTCTCGTGTTTTAATCGATTATCTCTTTATTTCTTCCGAGTCTAACATGACAATTACACTTAAAACTCGACTTTTAATATCAAAAATAGATATATTTGTAGATCGAGATATCTTTTCTATCAAAATTGTCGATGTCAAGATATAATATATCGACATATTATCTTACATCTTAGTTTGTCTTCTCTCGTCCGCGAGACTCGTGGCGTTCATGCTAGGCCGGCAGGTTACGGAAAGTCATAGATGGAAAATTGCATTGCGCGTTTATATTACTCTAATCTAAGTAAAAATAAGATCAGCAGGTAACCAGGTGCCATGTCATCTGTCGATATCTAACATAAAAAATAATTATATTCCATTGTTGTTTGACATACATGTGTATGTCAAATGTTTACACGTGTGTAACGCGGTGGCTTATAGGCCAAAAATACTGCAATCTTTACTAATCTTATAAAGAGGAAATATTCGTATTTTTGGATGTTTATATGTTATGAATTAACTCAAAAACTACTGCACCGATTTTAAAAATAGAAAGTTACATTATCAGCGACTAACATTTTTTGTGTATACCTCTACATTGCACCCGTGTGAAGCCGGAGCGCGTTGCTAGTAGGTTTTAATGAACAATTGTTACAAATTTATTTCCTTCTAAATGTCCGAGGTATATTGATTGCATTCAATATTGCCGATAAACTAGTTACCAATAGTGGTCTCGGGCTGCGTGTGACCAGGTCATGAAATCTGGGTCATGCCACCCCTACAGCCCTCCGTTCCAATCCAACATATATGTATGTATGTATAACCCGAAATATGCTTCAAAGGCTCATGATGCATTCCTAGAGACTGCGTCGTATTGCATCAAATATAAGTGCTTTAGTCGTATGTAGGTCAGGCTTTGTGTAATACAAAGACACTATAGAATATATTGTAGCAGTTGAATTATATCATGTGGATGAGTTATTAAATACTTTGGAAGCTGAAACTTCTTGCACTACGGAATTGAGTCTAACTGAGGATTTTTCTCATTATAGTCGATAATTTTCCCATTATCTACACTAACATTATAAAGAAGAAAAATTTGTATTTTTGGAGTTTTGGATGTTATGAATAAACTCAAAAACTACAGGACCGATTTTAAAAAATATTTCGCCAATAGAAATCTACATTAGCAGCAATCTACATTACATACAATAGTAATACGAGTATATAAAAATTGTCTGTTTATTAATTAATTTATGAGATTTTTTTTAATCTAAAATGATAAAATATTTCTTTTCAATTCACAGAATTAACGTTTATTTATTTAATTTTTGTGTGAATATACATGTAACTAAATTTATAAAAACTCTGAAAAATATGATTAAAACTGATTTATGAAATTAAAATTTAGAAAACCCTATAATGTAAAAAATATGCGGTACTAAATCAGGATTTGATTTGAAGATAATAAATTTATAAGAAAAAATATTTTTTTTCCAATTCAAAGAACTTACAAATTGAATATAACTATAGATGTAGGTATATAAAATCTTTAAAAAATATAATTAAAATTGATTTATGTTATTAAACTTAAGGAAAACCTCATAAAGATAAAAAGAGAAAAAAAATATGTAACAACATACAAACTTCTATTTTGTAATTTTAAAAGAGCCCTTATTTCATGTCGGTGCAATTCTCTTTAAAAGTGTGAATTTATCTCGACTATCTCCAACAGCGGTACTAAATCAGGATTTGAGATACTTTATTCTAACTTACACTTGCTGAAGTTCAATAAGTTTTCAAGAAATAAAACTACTACTTGAACTGTTCTCTCAGATCGTATAAAACTATAGACATTGTTTAGAGCACAGAACATTTAATAAGTATTCTGTGGTTTAGAGTTTAGTTTGAATAAATCAATTAATTTATTATTATTATTAATTGGATTAAAAGGCGATTTATTAAAATAAAATACTTTATAACAGATTAAAACGCAATTTATTGTTTATATTATTTATGCCGACGTTTCGGATGCTTTTCAGCAACCGTGGTCGCGCCAGTCTGTTTTATATAAATATGTGAATATTAGGCGTTTATTATTTTCTCCTACTAATATTATAAATGTGAAAGTTTGTGAGGACGTTTGTTACTCTTTCAGACAAAAACTGCTGAATGGTTTTTGTATTTACATCAAAGTTACCTTTACAGTATTGTTGTTTAAGTACATTAGAATAACATATCTAATATATAAAATTCTCGTGTCACAGTTTTCGTTGCCATACTCCTCCGAAAGGGCTTGACCGATTTTGATGAAATTTTTTGTGCTTATCCGGTATTTTTTTGTTTTTATTTTTTTATAATGTGGCATTAAAAAATACATACAACCCCTGTTTTTTTTTGTGCGAAGCCGGGGCCGGTCGCTAGTAATTTATAAAGATATTGAGTTAATTGGCCAAATAATAACGATGTGTGTCAAGTAAATCGGAAAAAATCCTGCTATCTGATATCTATTGCGCCTATTATTAGTTGCTAATGGTGAAAAGCTTTCGAAAAGTCAGTTAATAAAAGACAATATAAGAGATTAGTTATTATTAAAAAAAAAAGGACTAGAATGGATTATTAAAATAAAAAAATATATATACAAAATAGGTATCATTACCGCCTAATATACAATAAAATATATTATCTCTTTTTATCTACAATAAAATATGAAATATATAATGTTATACTTTGATGAATTAGGAATATTAAAGATTCCTTCGTTGTTTCTTAGATAATTACTGGGTTTCATAGATCAATATTACTGAATGATATAAAACGGTACCCCCATAAAAAGTTAATTCTCCTAATGAGGCATGGGGCGGACATATTTATGCGACCGTTTCACTGATAATTTTGATCAGTCTTTTGTGCCCTGCCCGTTTTGTTTAAAAGTGTTTCTCCAGGAGTCAAACTCGGGATCTCCGTTGCTAAACATGACATCAATGATGTGCTAGCCACCCTATTTTAGCTTCAAACCTTCTAGAATGAAACTGAAACGTGATTTTTGTATTTCACAGATTTCCCATCTATAAAACTTTTATATTGCGGAAATAGCCAACCATTAAATTCTTTCAAAACATAGCTGCTAATTTATTGACAAGACCTGAATAATTTCGAAATTTTACTATAAAATTCTAAATATATAGACTTTTATGTATAATATAGAGTATATTTAAAGGGATAAAAAAATATTCTTAATTATTGAATTTTCAGGTCTTAATTACACAACGATCCAAATACCTTTCATTGCGGCATCGGATTGCGTGTTCTACTAGAGAAAAGATAACATTGCGTAATAGGGTAGCACATATTCGCGTGCACCGTTCAGCCTTGCCAACGCTATCAAGCTTCCCGGGCCGATGTCTGGGTGACCTTTGTATCCGTCGCTCGGAAACTGGGTCGTCGACTTTTGACCTTTTTGTTTGTATTGCGGTGGATTTAAAAAGACGCGATAGCTGAATGCCCGCGACTATATAATTTTGGATGCAATTTAGATACAATTAATTAATATTCACGATAACGTAATCATTTAGGTCAATGTAATTTACAAATAACAGTAGATTTTAAACTTGTTTATTGATAATAAATTGTTGTCTTAAATATTTTAATTAAATCGGACCTTAAATGGCTGCCGCAAGTCCAAAGCTCGGCAGACACTGTCTTTTAAAACAATTTATTATTTACCCCGACGTTTTGAATTCTTTACTTTTAGCAAATGTGGTCACGGGGAGACTCAAAGGTGACAGCTGTCTGATTTGAATGACAATGTTGATATATTAACGCCATCCTTTCCTTCGGAGTTGATATTTGCTCTAATCTATACTTCTATACTAATATTATAAAGAGAAAAGATTTTTTTGTTTGTTTGTTACGATTTAACTCAAAAACTACTCGACCGATTTTAAAAT
Organism: Anthocharis cardamines; assembly: GCA_905404175.1. Lineage (NCBI taxonomy): Eukaryota > Metazoa > Arthropoda > Insecta > Lepidoptera > Pieridae > Anthocharis > Anthocharis cardamines. Next base: position 5,577,716 of record FR989954.1, read on the forward strand.
GAGACTCACCTACAGAAAGCTACATTATCAGCGAGTAACATAGGATTTATATTTTTTTCTATAGTACCTACATCTACATTGCAGCCGTGTGAAGCCGGGGCGCGTTGCTAGTATTTTATAAGTAGGTACATACCTACTAAAGTCGTCAGCACCAATATAATTTTTTATTTTACATTGAGTTATTAGGCATTGAGCTGTAGGTATTTATAGGAATTTAATACTTGTTTTATGAGTTCATTTGACCTCTACGATACTGTTCTAACAACAATTGAAAATAACCTTGTTTTTATTTGGATGATGGGTAGATCAATGATAAAGAGTCACAGATGTTTAAAAACTTAATATACAATAGTGAGATTGTCATTTATCACGCCTAATGACAACAATTAATCTATATTCTATATATATATATAAGCAACTTTTTTTTTCTTTGTTATCGATAAACTTGAAAACTACTGGACCGATCGGCATGATACCATGACCATTCGACGCGGAATTAATTGTAGAAGGTTTTAGGCTATTCATTTTTTGAATTCCATCAACCCTTTACCATTTTTTTTCAAATTTATGTGGATAGTTCATATTCGTCTATCCTTTACAATTCGCCCAGCAAAGCGGGCGGGCGGGGACGGCTAGTGTTAAAATAAAACAATACGAGTAGTTCTGGCCATAAACTCGTATCTCTACATAGAATAAAACAAAGTCACTTCCCGTCGTCTGTCTCTCTGTTCCCTTACATCTTTTAAGCTATGCAACGGATTTTAATGAGGTTTTCATCAATAGATAATATTATCGATGTAACGATTTATCTCCAAAACTACAGGACCGATTTTTAAAATTCTTTCACCAATAGAAAGCTACATTATCAGCGAACATAGCGAAAATGAAAATGACTTCTACATTGCACTCGTGCGAAGCTGGAGCGTGTATATTAGGTATTATATTTATAGTGATTCAAGAGGAAGCTTTATAGTTGAATATTGTTTTAAATTAAATTGTGATGACAAGAATTATTTAAGATGTCGGGAGAAAGCCGACTGAGAATAAGAGTAAAAATACCTACACTGCACCCGTGTGAAGCAGGGGCGGGTCACTAGTATGTTATTAAATACGGTGGGTCTATTGAGTGAAATAGTGTTGTAACTGTTTAGTTCAAATATAGCATCTGGTGTGTTATTAAATTACATACCGAACAAGAGGATAAGGACTAAAGAGGCACCGCACTACATATTGGAAAAATACCAGTAAATAATCATTAAAGCTCAATTTGTTGTCATAATTCAACTTTTGATATAATCCTCAGGAACAAGTAGACAAACCTCTTGTAACTCATATCAGACTCACTATTTCTGTTCTATCACACTTGACACTGACACATTTATCTACCCCCCTATTTAATGGGAACTAAGGTTCAAGCACGAAAAACTTGGTAATAGTAGAAGAAGAAAGTACTTAGTAATTGTATCCTCAATTTGTCAGTTATATAAGAAATCAGTGGATTTGAGTGCCTTCTCGCAAGAACCAATATCTTAAATATGAAAACAGACGTAAATTCAGAATCCATAGTACATTCATGTACACAATAGAAAATGCAATTCCATTGAGCCATTATTCGATTAATGTCGATTTTAATCAAGAAATGATCGCGAAGTGAACACGGGCACAGTATAAGTATTGCGCGTACTAAAACAATATACTGTATGTGAACACTTGACAACATCTAATATATAAAATTCTCGTGTCACAGTTTTCGTTGCCATACTCCTCCGAAACGGCTTGACCGATTTTGATGAAATTTTTTGTGCTTATCCGGTATCTATGAGAATCAGCCAACATCTATTTTTCATCCCCCTAAATGTTAGGGGTAGTCCACCCCTAAATTTTTTTTTTAATTTTTGGACGAAATTTTTTGTTTTTATTTTTTTATAATGTGGCATTAAAAAATACATACAACCCCTGCTTTTTTTGTCAAAAAATCTTGACCCGTGCGAAGCCGGGGCCGGTCGCTAGTAATATATAGCCAAATGGACTTCGTGAGATAGAATATCTATAAATGAAATACGTTATATGCGATAGAAACGAAATCAATGTATGCTGTTTGCAGGAAAAAGCTGTATGTACCCAAGTGATGCATCGGGCAGCCTCATATCTGTTTCCGTTTCACTGATCATTTTAACGAATGAATGTCAAAATAGTCTCGATTCGATAAAAATTAAACTGAATATTTACATGTATAAAAAATATATTTTCATTTCATTTATGGTAAAAAAAATGATGTAATTATCTGGGTTTAAACTTCCCTCCACCTTAATATTGTCTTTTATTAACGCGAGTATCACACATTTGAATAAAATCCTGTCTTTTAAAAGTATTTTCGGTTGTGCGTAACGTATGTAGTGATTTGGCTTATCTAGAGTGTGTTCACATACTGCTGATTTGCGGGATAAATAATTTAAACAATATAAATAATAAATCGCGTTTTAAACCAGTATACAGTATTTTATTTAAATTCCCTCCACCTTTGTCCATTCCTCGACATTGCCACACATTATTTGTTATATTTTAATAACATCGTATCGCTATCCGCTAGCTAGTTAACTTTGATTAATTCCTAACGCTGAATTCCACCATCGAACATCACGACTGAACTCCAAATTTCATCCTCACCACTTCAATGCTTGGAAACCTACAACCGTGCGTTTTCTTAGGATTTTTCCGCCTAGCACACGTATTCTATGTAACAAGTTGTTGCCAGTGGTATTTCCGAACCGATACCACTCCGGGATCTTCAAAAAAAGAGCCTACTCATTTCAGGCCGGCAACGCACCTGCAAGTCCTCTGGTGTTGCAGATCTATGGACGCTGGTAATAATTTACCATCAGGTGAGCTTTTTTTACTATTCCATAAAAAACTCTTAAATAAATAAAAAGTAACCTTATTTGATTCCTAATTAAAACCTTTGTCGTAGTCATTTGTTCTGTTGTGCATAATTTCCTCGAGCCGTGCCTATGGTATGTTATCAGCAGTCGACTACCCGGCCGGTACAAGCCTAGCTCCGCGAATATGCAAATATGTTTTTTCCGTTGGCGTCGGCGAAATCTACAAAATCGTGCCTGCTCCGACTAGATAATGAACAAAGATAGTGGTTACGTGAGCCAACAGCTAATTAATCACACCTGACTTTTAACTAGCGCCTGCGCATGGATTTCTTCTTTTTTAGGGTTGCTATACGAACATAGTTTTTACATCTTCGGTACTGTTCATTAACTAAGTAAGAATACGAATGGTATGAGAGCCCATCAACTCCTTAAAAATTAAGTCTATTTTTTTAATAATAATATCTGACTTTTTTAATAAGACTATTTGAATTGTACATACTATATTTTGAAAAAAAAAATACTTAAAAAAACCTATACACCTTCATAACCATAGTAACATTGATAAACTGAACAAAACTTTTACTATACAAGTATACATTTAATATTAAAAATAAGGAATACGATATGATATTCCATTTTGCAAGTAACGAATCTGAAACAAACTCGACCTTTAAGAGGTCAAATCACAGGGTATTAATTCTAGAATATAATATTATAATAAGTAAGTAAAGAAGATAATTATCAAAAAACGAACTTACCTGTCGGCTACCGTGCTAACTCCGGTAATATGTTTCGTAGTCGTTAAATTCTCCAGTGTTATATTATGTTACTGATTTACACTTTAAAAAAATGGCAGTTAAACTTATTACATTAATTGACAAAATAGCGTGGGAGATAAGATTTTAGACCTGAAACAATAGAAATACAATGTTAGTAACTTTAAATGCATCTTAATAGTAATATCTATGTAGGTACTTATAAGCTAAAGCTAGTAAAATATCACTGGAGACGTTTATTTCTGGCTCCAAGATAGTTAGGAATATTAGGGGAGTTTTCGTGATGAAAAATGGAAGACGTGATAAATGAGTTAGAATAAAAATATTTATAGGTACTACTTTTTTATTCTCTGTTTCTCACTTAGTAGTTAAAGACCCAATTCCGAGTCTGATTCGGAATTTCGGAATTTAAATAATTCCGAATTTCAGTGTTATTATTATTATAATTATTCAAACAGATTGACAGGCAGTGTGAGATACGGGAATATTACAATTTGCGGATGTGTGAGTCGAATGACTATTTTATAGTGCCAGTGTATATATTATGTAAAAAAGTATGTCACGTCAATGAGGTCCACTGTCACGTCAGGTTTAGCGTTTTAAAAAATATACGTCTATAAACAATCTTACTGTGTTTATATGAAAACTAGAAGATTGAAGTCTAGTCAAATACTATATAGACTATTAGTACAAACATCAATATTCAATTTGTTATCTGTGTTGGGCTGGTAGATGGGAAATCATAAATGACTTGACAAGCATTTAAATTACTGATATCGACATGATCTGCAAGGTATCTCCACTATATTTTACTCCTTTACTCAGATTAGGCAGTTAGTCTGACAATCAGCTTCGTCTCTTATATTTACATAGATAATGAATAATGAAAATCCATTTTCATTTGCAATAAATTTGAAAAAGACATTTCATATCCACACACCGTACAGTTTGCGGTCAGCGGTAATCTAAAACAAGAACACAATATGTATCGTATTAGAATGGCGAGAGCTTTATATTGAAGGTAATGGAGAAACAATAGATTCGACCGCAAATTCATATCAGACGGAGGAGTTATTATCACAACGTTGTTTCGAAGAATTGCCCAACAAATAAAAACGAATTTGTACCCTTGCCCTTGGTACGAAATGTGCGGAGTAATAAACCGAAAGCGTCACGTCACTGCCGAATGCGATTTCCTCTGAAGATAAATGAATTTAGTCTCAAGTAGCCGAAAAATAAAGTAGATATTGCTTCAAGGTTCGCTGTCCGATGCAATGAGTTAGCTAGACTGTTTGAATGTCAAACCAATGATCGACAGAGACTGCTGCAGCAGTGCAATAAAAATAATTTATTCACGTCTGAGTAAATAAGATGATAGCTATGTAAATTGAAAATTTGGTACGGCTTTGAACGACGGAAGCTGAACGGTAGGGGAGTGAATAAGATATTTTTGTTTTGACGGCCTTTAAGAAACGAATGAATTAAGTTTGGCGAATGAAAAAACTTAGCCTGAAAAGAAGACTGGATCAATTTAGAGTGTTCAATTAACGCAACAATACTAGGATGTTTAAAAAAACGAAATGATTAAAATTTTGGTTTATCTTTTATTCATTAACAAAACAAACGAGCAAGTGGCTCACCGATATATAGCGATAAATAGCGAAATGAATGACGGCTCATAACCATTTGTAACGATCTGGTCTAATCCCAACGAAATTGTAAGAGTAATGTCGTATCAGTCCAGATAAACTGATAGTGAAATCTGAAGTTAGCTCATGCCAAGAAAATTGCGCTTGAATCTCACGCCGCAAAATAGGTTCTCAAGTCAGTAAAGATGGAGAGGAACCTGGAGTTTTGTCGTGATATGCGATGGTTAAAATTATCTGCTGGGATAAATCCGAAGAATTCCTCTGAGCGTTCACCGTGACAATCATGTATAAACTGCGAGATATTCGAGATGAAACATTTACTTTAAAAAAATATATTTGAATCTGGATCACCTAAATACACCTGTCACGCGTAATGAAGAAGCATACCAGAAGAGTGACATTCCGCGAATTATTTGATATATATTAAATTTGATTGTTGATTTAGGGCGGCACTCATGTGCTAAATATTGTGAAGGTCGAACACCAAGTCGCAAATCTGGCGAGGCATTGAACTATGAATTATGAAACGTAGCCGGAAGTCGAGGGCGATGACTGAAGAACGCTACCGTACTAACACAGGTAGATTAAATAATAGGCACCGGATTACTTCATGGAAAAAGTTCCATTCAGAAATACGTTATTATAATATTCAAATATTTGTTGACCTAAATTCTTAAGCATAATAATTACAACAGTAAATCATTTCTAAGCATGGATTGAATAAAATATGAATCAATAGGTTAATGTTAGGCTAATGTTAATGAGCCGCTTTCTAACAATTCAGTACTATGTATAATGATTGTTTCTTAATTAATATATTTCAGTATAATAAACTACAGTGACAATTAAACATATAACCAGGTAATAAATCTTGAAGATATGACAGTAATGCGCCCTTTGCCATAATTTTATTAACTGATGTTTCTCTAGACTTGAATCCATGTAATTTTTCTGTTGATTGTAATTGCTTATAAAATGTAAATTATTATTGTATGACCTTTAGCTATACTGGTTTTATATTGAATGAAGGGGTAATATTGTCTTTTATTAACGCGAGTATCACACATTTAAATAAAATACTGTATACCGGATTAAAACACGAATTATTATTTATATTGTTTAAATTATTTATCCCGACGTTTCGGATGCTTTACAGCAACCGTGGTCGCGGGGAGACAGAAAGATGACAGTTGTCTGTCTCCCGCGACCACGGTTGCTGTAAAGCATCCGAAACGTCGGGATATATAATTTAAACAATATAAATAATAAATCGCGTTTTAATCCGGTATACAGTATTTTATTTGAATGAAGGGGTGTTAAGGTTAATAACTCAGTTTTAATAGTACATATAAACGTTAACGAAATGGGCTCAAATGCGAAATATTTTATTCCATTTTATAAAATAAATTGAATGTAAACTGTAGTTGGTTAATTAAAATTGCCATATAAAGGGTTCTCTTATCTCTTATAAACAATAAAGCTGTAAAAACAGATAACGCGTTTAGGTTTTAGTCTTATGGATTTCCAAATACTAAAAGTAAATTAAATAGGTCTACAGCGCATCACTGATTCATATAAAAATTCTAACATAATAAAGGTGTTTGTAGTAGAAATAAAGGCTATTTTTATTTAATAAACAACAAAATAATCATGTTTAAAAATAGTCTTATGAATTAAAAGTTCCTTAATACTCATCTGTTACAAATACAAATTATTTATGAGTAAGATAACTATTGACTAGCAGAGGGCGTTACAGCCGAGGTTGGAATCGCACTTTCTTCTACACCTACGAGGGAAATAAATACAAAATCTCTTTAATTGAATTTTATATTGAAATAATAACAGTTAGTAAAAACAATTAATTAATGAATGAAAAAATAACACAATCATTCTCATTCGTTTTCTTTCATTCAAATCTAAGTGGCCAGTATCATTGCGCACTTGGAGATAAATCTATATATATATAAGCAACTTTTTTTTTCTTTGTTATCGATAAACTTGAAAACTACTGGACCGATCGGCATGATACCATGACCATTCGACGCGAAATTAATTGTAGAAGGTTTTAGGTTATTCATTTTTTGAATTCCATCAAACCTTTACCATTTTTTTTCAAATTTATGTGGATAGTTCATATTCGTCTATCCTTTACAATTCGCCCAGCAAAGCGGGCGGGCGGGGACGGCTAGTACTTTAATATATGCACCTTTCTTGTCCACTTTTAGTGTGCGTGTGCTTATTATGACACACCCACTACTATTAAAAATATTGTTTTACTTAAATTCCTACCCAGAGGTTTGACTGGTAGAGATCGCATTGTGCGATAATGCATACCGTATGTTTTTTTTATGTTACATATCGACTGACGAGCATGAGGTTCACTTGATGGTAGGTGATACCTCAGCCACAGAACATCAGTCAATGAGTCGAACTACTTTTTACTTCAAGCATTCGGAAATCCATAGACTGAAACCGAAACGTGCAATTGCTTCACGGTTTTTCCATCTATGAACGATAGTTCGTTACCCGGTCGGAATTTCGATATTCCTTCCACCCGATCAATGCCCGAAGTTACCAGACATGGGGGTTCTACCGAACGCACCAACAAGCCCTCCAATATGTTGTGCAAAGATTGAATTTTTATTTATGTAAAATAGTTTTAAAAACTTTTTTATATTATTTCTTGGGTACAATAAATTATTTATCTATTTATATTATTTTTTAAAAAAATAGGCGCTGAACACAACATTTTTTTTATCGTCGTCGTAGCCTGTCATAAACCCAATTGTACATTTACAGAGCAAATGTACGTGCAAATTGTTATTGTATATGTTGAAGGTAAACTAGAGGACGCAACTTCAATATATCTTTTTTGGTCCGACACTTTTTGTGTTAATAATGTGGAGTCTCACAATGGTGTTGAATTTGAAAGGAATATATTAGCGTGCGGTCGATGGCTTTACTTTTTTTGGTAAATGACCAGAAGACGACAAGATTTAAGATAATAATTATTATGATTTATGATATATTACACGATTCGTAACTTCTTCATTTTTTTGTATCACATACTAATTTGCCAAGGTTAGTTTCAGAAATTATAATATTATTTAGTCAGAGTTTTTAAATATTATTGTAGTATTTTTAGCTTGAATAAATAACCATTATTCCAATACACTAGCGCTCCGCCCCGGGTTCGCACGGGTGCAATATATACGTATTACAGATGAACACAAAAATAGCCTATGTAACTCACTGATAATGTAGCTTTCTATTCGAGAAATAAATTGTAAAATCGGTCGAGTATTTTTTGAGTTAAATCATAACAAACAAATAAATCTTTCCTCTTTATAATAATTAGTATAGATATATTTCATTTTACATACAGAGTTCTTAAAATTCCTACAACCAAAAGGTATGTACTTTGATAGACCAATTCAACTGTATCTTAATTATACAAATTAAAAATTAAGACATTACTTACAGCAATTATGTATATCTTTTTGCAGCTACATATTTTTGAGGATATTCAAATCTTATTATATTATTTAAATATTATCTTAAAAACCCTTATATTTAAATTTTATCTTAAAAACCCTTTGTAAAAATCAATTTTCAACTAGGTTCATTTACTGATTTTGCAATTTGTTTCCGATAGGCAACCGGTTGTATCAAAATTGTTTTACATTCTAGCCTTGACCCTATCAGCTCAGCAGGCTGTCCATAAGACCAATTAAGTGATGTGGGGTAAATTGGAAGCTACGGGCCCGCTAGAGAAATTTGTCTCAATTAATTGGTGAACCCCAAATTTATTGCATTGATCAATGCTTAAATTCTGTTAAATGCTTAAATAATGCTTAAACAGTCAACATTTGTTATTTGATAATTAGCTTGCAGTATATGTACCTATATTCTAGCTTTAGTTATATTTAAATTTTTGGTATTATTTTGATCAATATATTTTATTTTTTTTTGCTTGTAAGTCACTACCGCATTCGGGATAACTGTATATGGCAGTTGGTATATTGTGTTGTAATAAATAAATAAATATAAAGTACCTATATCAACAACGTCAAGGCACTTATTCATCTCTGTTTATTATAATAATATTAACTCATAACAAACGAAAAACTTCAACAGACTAATTTTCTCTTTGAAACTTAGGTTATAAGGCTTATTTGGAGTCATAAATGGCTTCGTATTGTTACGAATTATTGAATCAAATATAACCTTAAGTATTTGTTTCGTATTTACGGAAACCGCTTTTGATCTTTACACACAATGTCAAATCAGTAACAATAAAACAAATTCCAAACTGTTACTGGAAAATATGAAATATATACTTCAAACGTATCGAATGTTTTGTTTCGGATATTCCTGAAACCCACGTAAAGGTAATGTAGTTATCGGTGTATCACAAAGAAACAGGAAGTGAAATATATTTGACAAAGAACAAAAGCCTAACGTTGTGTGGGATAATGCCAGGAGACAACAAGCTAAAGTACAAAACAAAAAACGTGTCGCATCTATGAGGTACTAGACATGGGTGATAACAGGTCAAACAGGTGTTATACCTGTTACTGTTACTTAATAATAATAAATGCAAAAATCTGTTATTAAATAATAGTCTGTTATTTAGATACTAAAGGAATTACAGATAATCCAATCTAATTTAGGAGTGACTTTTGAAGGTGATTTCCGTCCAATGAAACGACAAATTGTATTTTTGGATAATCAATATGCACCTGGCATCTCGTTTTAGCATGCGACAAGATGTTTAACTAAGAAATGAAATGATTTTTTTTTATTTCAAGGTACATACAAAAACTAAGACAGGTAACAATCACAGTTGTTTTGTAATGGCTGGGCTGTTACTAGTATTTGTTGAACAGTTGTTATTTGGTATTTCATGATATTTTCAATAACAGATACCTATATCACAATCGGAGGAACATCTGCTATCTGTTATCTTTGAATACCTGTGATTTATATCTATTACGATAAATACGCCTCACTCCTATGAGGTACATTATTTATTTATAAAGTGCCGGTTGTATAATATGAAGGTTTATATTTAAGTCCCGGGTATTGCGAGTGAATTGATATCATTAGAACCAAATGTACTTCACAAAAAAATATCATAGAGTCCTGAACATTTCACACCGTTTTAATTCTTTATTAACCGATTCTCTCATTATGTCTTCCGGGTTTAACATGACACATACTCTTAAAACTCGACTTCTAATGTCAAAGGTATGTAAGGAGAGTAAGGAGATATTTGTTGATCGAGATACAATATATCTTGTCTATCAAAATTGTCGATGTGGAGATATCGAGATATCATAGTTTGTCTTTAATCTTCCGCGAGATATCTCGTGATGGTCATGGTCAGGTTCGGTCTTATAATAAAACAAAGTCCTCCACAGTGTATGTTTGTCTGTCTGTTCCCGATATACGCAAAAACACCTGGACAGATTTTAACAATTTTTTTCCCCAATAGAAAGCTACATTATTAGCGAGTAACATAGGCTATATATTTTGTATAGTCTATATCTAATATCTACACTAATATTATAAAGAGGAAAGATTTGTATTTTTGTTTAATTTTTTGTATGTTATTGAGGTAGATTTAAATATTAACATTTTCTGTAACTCATGTATGTATGTATAGAGGGTACATTAATAAAACCAGTGTTGAGTCAACTAGCCTGTGTTTCACTACATGGTGACAGCGGTGTTACGATTTAAGTTAAAATATCGCGATAATTTATAGTTTTTTGGCTTGGTTTATTATTTAAACGTGTAATTATCATTTTAAATTATGGAACATGCGCGTCCCCCGACGGAATTGATAATTGAAGGAGGTCCGAGTGCACGGGCTGACGCGTGGCGAAAATGGCGCAAGTTGTTTCAAGTGTTTTTAAAGGCATCGGGAGTGAAAAAGGAGTCTTCTGATGTTCAGGCGAGTTTGTTGATCAACCTCATTGGTCCAGCTGGGTATGAAGTATACTCGACATTTTCATACATGAAAGACGAGAGCGAAGATGACATCGATTGTCTACTTAAGAAATTCGATGAGGTGTTTTGTACTAAACCCAATGTTACAGTATCGAGGTATAAATTTTTTACCCGAAACCAGGAACATGGAGAATCTATTGATCAGTATGTGACGGCATTAAGACTGTTGTCACAAAGCTGTGCATTTGGTCAGCTTGCCGATAGCCTCATACGGGATCGTATTGTTTGTGGCATATTAAATAATACTGTCCGAGATCGTTTACTTCGTACCGACGAGCTGAACCTGACAAAGGCGATTCAGATATGTGAAGCTGCGGAGATATCCCGAGAGGACGGTCAGTGTATCGAGGCGAGTACGGCTGAGGTAGCCGTGGATGCTGTGCGACGCGGCGGTCGCGGAGGCCCGAGAGGGGCCCGAGGTGTTGCTGACGCTGAGTCCTGGGGGGCCCGGCGCGGTGCGGGGAGCACTGCGCCACCCTCGGGTGAGCCGTGTGCGGCATGTGGGAGGTATCGGTGTGTTAGTGGTACCCTATGTGCAGCAGCAAGTGCTAAGTGTTATAAGTGTAAAAGCATTGGTCATTTTGCAAAGATGTGTAAGCGTAAAATAAGAAACGTGCTAAACGTAAGTGTCTCGGGTTCCGAGGAAGATTTACTGTATGTAAGTGTGATAGATTCAAATGAAAAGTATTGTACTCGAAATGAATGGGTTGAGATTTTTGAGTGTAATAATAAGCGAATTAATTTTAAGTTGGATACCGGTTCAATGCTTAATATTATGTCTAAGGGTGATTTTGTAAAATTGGGCTTATCTTTAGACATTCTTAAGCCCTACTCTAAACGTGTTAATTCATTTACGGGTAACGGAGTACCTATTTTAGGTATTTGTGATTTAAAAATAATGTACAAAAACACTAAATTTATTTTGTCATTTGCAATTGCAGACTTGAATTGTCAAAATATTCTTGGTTTAGATAGTTGTATTGAGTTGGGGTTCATTAATTGCGTAAATTCTATAGATATATCTAACAAATATTCTGATCTTTTTGAGGGCTTAGGAAAATTACCTGGGCAATATAGAATTTGTGTCAATAAAGAGGTACAGCCCGTGATTTGTTCGGTCAGAAAAGTTCCATTTGGTTTGCGTGATAAGTTATTTACAGAATTAAAACGAATGGAGTCGTTAGGAGTGATTCGTAAAGTTACACATCCCACGGATTGGGTTAATGCAATAGTAGTCGTTGCGAAAAAAAACGGCGACATACGTTTGTGTTTAGACCCGCGACCTTTGAACCGTGCTATTCGACGCGCGCATTACTCGCTGCCTACGGTCACTGAGGTAGCGGTTAAGTTACGCGACGCTCGTTTTTATAGCGTGTTAGATGCCCGATCTTCTTTTTGGATGATAGAAATTGATGATTACAGCGCCGATCTGTGTACCTTTGGAACTCCGTTTGGGAGATATCAATTTTTACGTTTGCCGTATGGTATTAATTGTGCTTCAGAGGTATTTCACGCAAAAATCAGACAGTATTTTGAAGAACTCGATGGCGTTGATTCATTCGTCGATGATATAGTCGTATGGGGTCGTACGAGACAAGAACATGATTCTAGGTTAGAGCGATTGTTACAAAAATCTAGAGAAATTGGTATAAGGTTTAATTTAGACAAATGTAAATTTGCTGTTAATGAGATAGTATATTTAGGGCATAAGTTTGATCAATACGGAATGAGACCGGATACTGAAAAAATAAAAGCTATTTTAGAAATGCCATATCCATCTGACAGAAAAAGTTTAGAAAGATTTTTAGGTATGGTAAATTATTTAGCTAAATTTATTCCCAATTATTCTGAATCGGTTTCAATATTAAGAAATTTATTAAAAAAGTATTCAGAATGGGTATGGGATAGACATCATAGTGAAGCTGTTGACAGTTTAACCCTCCGTGAACCATGTGGGGTTTAATAGACCCCAGTCACACAAAAACCCTAATAACTCTTTAAATATTATCGCGGCGTCTTCTACGCTTTGAGTAGCTGGAGTTGAGACGTTACCACACCACTAAGTAACAGTGGTTTAGTAATCGCGTCACCGATGCAGCAAACAAAGGTGCGCAAAGTGCGCTCGGGTCCCACAGACCCCACGTGGTTCGGGACGTCGTCTAAAAAGTAAGTAGTAATTTTGTTGTAAAATGAAGTATTTCTAGAATATTTGTATTTATTTCGACTTATTTATCATTTATTAACAGGTATAAAGATTATAATGGCTAGTGGAATTAATTTACACGAAATATCAACAGCTTTTTTGTAGGAAAGTGATTGCGATAGATGAGACTTTTTACCTGGAAGTGAGGACGAATTGCTCGGTGAAACTACCCCCCAACCACCAGAAAAAAATACCGAGATCTAAAATAAGGTGTTCAGAATAAGACAGGAAAACCAAATATAGTTGTGAAAACTCTAATATTATACCTATATGCTTAGAGCATGCTCATTTGTACTGTAAAAAGTGTACCGAATTTCATCAGCCTGGATCTCATGAAGACTGACCAAGTTAAGCTATTGTTGTTAATTTTAGATACCTTATAATGTTAATTTTGAAAATTTGTAATGGAAGAGAAGTATTTGATTACTTTTTTATTGTGGAAGCTAAGCCAAAGAAGAGGCTAAGTTTTAAGTTGTAAAAAATACTATGTTTTTTGCTTTGTTGTAAAAGACTAAAAATGTTGATTATTTTACTTGGTTTTGTTTTATTATTACCCTTAAGTAGATAAAAAACAGTATTTTTAAATAAAATAAACTAATAATCTCAAATTACACATTCCTTACCCTGATAACTCTTGGGGTCTGAGAAACCCCACATGGTTCGCGATGTAACTTTTATGCACGTGGTTCACGAAGGGTTAAAAAGTAAAATAGCTGCTGCTCCAGTCTTAGCGTTGTATTCAGCAGAGTTGCCTGTGTTGTTGTCCGTCGACGCGAGCGCAGAGGCGCTCGGCGCGGTGTTGTTGCAAGGGGGTCGGCCGGTCGAGTTCGCGTCGCTCACACTCACCGATACACAAACTCGTTATGCACAGATCGAAAAAGAAATGCTTGCGATTGTATTTGCTGTTGAAAGATTTCGGCAGTATATTTATGGTAGATCTGATGTAACGATTCAATCCGACCACAAGCCTTTAGAGGCTATTTTTGAAAAACCACTATCCTCTATTCCTGCTCGTTTACAGCGTATGGTTTTGAAACTGCAAGCTTATAGTTTTAAAGTAGTGTATACTCCTGGAAAGTATATGTATATAGCTGATACGTTGTCGCGGGCAGCGCTTCCCGATTTAATGAGTGATCGTGTAAGTGATGAGATCGAGTCGCAATCTTGTTTTGTAATTGAGAATGTACAATTTAGTGATCAAAAATTAGAAATGTTAAGGGAGTATTTAAAGAAAGATATAGAAAGTAATTTATTAATTGATTATATAAGTCGTGATTGGCCGAAATATAAAAACGATCTACCGGAAAGCTTAAGAAAGTTTTGGCCTTATCGTCATTTATTAAGTTATATGAAAGGGTTAATTTTTAAGGGTAATATTTTATATATCCCTAAAAATCTTCGTAGTTTAATGATTGAAAGGATACATGAAGGTCATTTGGGTATAGATCGCTGTAAACGTCGAGCACGAGACGTTATGTTCTGGCCTGGAATGTCTCGGGACTTGGAGCAGGCTGTCCGTGCTTGTGGTGCGTGCGCGCTGCATTCGCCGGCGCCAAGAGCGTTACCGTTGCAACAACATTATATTCCTGATATTCCATGGCAAAAATTAGCTTCCGATATTTTCGAATATCGTAAAAGATATTATGTTATATTAGTTGATTACTTCTCTAATTTTGTGGAAGTTAAAGAAATAAAAACCATTGGCTCCAAAGTAGTTATAGAATTTTTGCGTGAACAGTTTTGTCGTTATGGAATACCTATTGAATTGGTAACTGATAATGGTCCTGCCTATAGTTCGCGGGAATTCAAACAATTTTTGTCGGATTGGGAAGTTCGTCATATCACATCTTCTCCACATTACCCCCAATCTAACGGCAAGAGCGAGCGCACTGTCCAAACAGTAAAAAATTTGTTAAAGAAATGTATTGAGTCCGGACAAGATTTCAATCTGAGTTTATTAAATTTTAGGAATACGTCCCGTGACGGCTTAGATTCACCGGCACAAATTCTTATGGGTAGACGGCTCAATACAAAATTACCAATAAATCCTGATTTATTACGCGAGAGTATTAATATTAAAAAAAATTATGAAAGAATCTGTCAAAATCGTGAAAATCTTAAAAAACGATATGACAAGAGATGTAGGGAGCTACCAACGTTATCTCCAGGGGAGCAGGTCGTGGTCTCCGACGGGCACAAGCGGCGAGCCGCTTCGGTAGTGGGTCGTGCCCCCGAGCCTCGCTCCTACCTGCTCAGGGATGCTCGCGGTCATGTATTCCGCCGCACTCGGCGTCATTTAATTTCTCGTACTCAACAAAATAGCTTGCAAGATAAATTACCAATTACTGAACCCACTACTAGCTTAAGTGACATTCCATTTGATAATTTAGAAAAAAATGAATGTAAAGATAAGGAATATATTGTCACGCGATCGAAAGCAAAATTGTTGTTACAAGATAAACCGTGTCAATAGTTTTATTAATTATATATGTACTTCTTTTTATTTTTGTATAGCTTTAATTTCTTTCTTTTAAGGGGAAAGATGAGGTAGATTTAAATATTAACATTTTCTGTAACTCATGTATGTATGTATAGAGGGTACATTAATAAAACCAGTGTTGAGTCAACTAGCCTGTGTTTCACTACAGTTATGAATAAATTAAAAAACTGCTGGACAGATTTTAAACATTCTTTCACCAATAGAAAGCTACATTATTAGCGAGTAACACAGACTATTTGTTTTCTATAGTACATTGCACCCGTGTGAAGCCGGGCCGCGTTGGTAGTTAATTATAAAAATAAACGAATAAAACAAACGAAGGTTTGTCCTCTATCATAATTATATGTATATTGTATAATAAGCAAACGATCATCGACTTTATATCCCTGCTTTATTAATAACGTTCCTTAATTTATTGAGTTTCCAGCGCGTCGCGTTCGTGACAACGCGTCGATTCGAATTATATACCTACAACAAAAATGTTGATTTTAGTTTTTAAAGGAAGTTACTAGAAACTCCTATTATAAATTACTTACGTATTTCATAAAATAAATATTCTGAAGTCAAAAATATGCACCTCCATCTTTAATATTTTATAAATCAAACAAGGATAACTAACCATTTAAAAAATAGACACCTATCAATTAACTGATATAATAGTAAATATTTAAAATATTAAACTCGTCAAACAATCTCTCATAAAACTACTTGTTTTATGAGAGACTGTTTGACGAGTTTAACCAGCTGCTAGATCTGGGAAACTTGTCATAAGATACTAAATGAAGTTAAGGTAGAATACCACTATCGAAATAGTACGGTGTTTTTACCTTGTAGTTCTTATACCACCTGAACAGGTTTTGCAAGCCCCTCGATTACGTTATAGGAAATAAAAACACTCGTCGAACGAACAACTGATGCTGTATGGCCGTGAACTTGCCCCACTTTCTCACGACTCAATACAGGGCAGGATACAAAGGAATTACGTGTAATATGCAAAACGACAACGTTTATTATGAGCACAAAGGCTGGTAAATATTGGGTAATGCAGTGATTGTGCCGTCCAGCCTACGCATTTTTGCTCCAGAGGTGAACAGACTAAAAATCAGGGGCGTAGTTACTACCGTATCAAATATACGGGGCCCCCTATCTACAGGGGCTCCATACCTGTGTAAGCGAAAATTTACCTTCCATTAGGGCTTCGCCGCTGTTAGGAATAAGGGCCTCCCACCAAATTTTGATACAGGGCCCATCAAGAGTAAGCTACGCCCCCGCTAAAATGCCTTCTTTTGTCAGTATAAGACTTGTGTCATCGACTTTTGAAGGGTTATATATAGAATTAATGATCTGATATAGTAGCAAGTAGTCGTACTATTTAGATTATTATCTTATTATGGCTTGGTTTTGTTTTATTTGTTACCGCAATAAATATACGAGTATAATACCAAATGTAATGATTATATGTAAGTAACTTTTGTTCCAGTAAGAAAAACTATTGATTTAAATATTATTATTAAAACATACAGCATTTATCTTATAGATTGCTAGAAATATTGCTACGGAACCTTAACCAGCAAATCATTGCGTTCATGACCACTTTTATTTTTGAAGGGTTACGTACGTTTCTTTACACTTTGTTATATCATAATACGCAACCACCGAGCACTTTCTTCGTAATAAGGTCGGAATTTTTATTATTTCCTGATGTTTGAAGTTTGTTTATTGCGAATACATTTCAACCTGGAAATATAATACTTATTTTTGTCATGATCATTAGAAGCTGTTTGTTGTTATGAAACCATAATTGTGTGGAGTTTATCTATCTAATACAATAACCAAAAGGAATTAATAAGGATCTTAAAAGTGTAATAAAATCTTCTGATTATATGGCCTATGCTAAGTCTGGCATTATTCTGGAAATATTTTGGGAAATTCCTAAAATAAAGTAAATATAATGAATGTTTGTATAAAAGTCACCGTTTTTTAAGTTCATAAAGTTTAAAGATCCTCGCTGTCAAAAAACTACAGGTCTGTCACTGTCAGTTCTATGAATACGTTCGAAATTTAAATAAGTTTTCAATCTAGTTTTGGGATAGGAGTTGTCAAATCAATATTTTCTCTATAAGAGTTTGTCAGTTCAAACTGTGAATCACTTCTAAGAATAAGGGCCTTATTTATCTATAATTCAGTGAAATTTTGGTCGTAACTTTATAAGTTAGGAACTGTTTAAGATGCATTAACGTCACAAATGTGTATTGCGCAGATTCTCGCTTCGCAGAGCGGCGCGGTTAAAAATCGCTGGTTATTTGAGAATAACCTCATTCCTAACTATTCAAATGCATGTAACATAATGCAGATACAAGAACAGAACACATGAAAACATAATCACTTACCGTTCAAGCTTCGTTGCAGACTGTACTATTAGGGCGAAAATAGTATCCAGTGATGTGCAATAATAAACATAATAATCCAGCGAAATGAAACAGCTTTCGTTCACGTATTTCGTCCGTTTCGCGAAAGGAAATATGTTTTGCGCGGGTAATGTGAATGAAGACGAAATAGCACGCGTTTTAGATTCTGGATTGTTTTGATATAATTGATTTAGGGTTGAAGAGTTGTGGACAATGTAAATGCGGTAACGTCAGGGATACGGAGCGTGCGCACTGGAAGCCCGTGGGTTACTGTCGGCGGTCGGCAGGCGGCGCTGCAGGCGACGGTATTGATAAAAGCGCAAAGGGCGCGACTATGGGATGCGATTTGCTTTAGCATGACCAACCTTGAACTCGCGTATCAGATATTAAGTAATATATTTAAATCCGTTTTGAGGGTTAAAATAAATTAGTCTTTATTTGCTGCTTCTTACTTAGTTTTACCATTTATTATATAATCTTATTATTTACTATTTATTATCCATTTATACTATTATTATCTATGATTATCTATTAACTATATATTTATTAATACAATATGTTTATTAATTTATTAATCTCTTGGTAAACGGTGATACAGCTTGTCTTTCGACAAATATCTCCTCTAATGTTTTCGACTTCATCCTGTCCTTTGCGATGCGGATCCATTCAGGCATAGGCGTAGACAGGGGACAAGGGTGGGCAATGCCCACTATAGAAACTTTTTTGCCTACCCTCGACAGTATTAAAATCACATATTAAATGACTGTGGTTAGTTTAGCTGGACGACTGCTCCCCCTAGACAAAATCCTTAGCTGCGCGCGCCAATGCATTCAAGGCCCGCTAATTTTCGTATTTCGTTTTCCCATCCTTAAGATTGCATGCCACTGCTTCTATTGCTGTCTCTTGGATACCACATCGTTATCAATTTTGTCCATTTGTCCTTCTTCTCTCTTAACTGAGAATCGTCTAGTCGCAGAGC
Source organism: Anthocharis cardamines (assembly GCA_905404175.1). Taxonomy (NCBI): domain Eukaryota; kingdom Metazoa; phylum Arthropoda; class Insecta; order Lepidoptera; family Pieridae; genus Anthocharis; species Anthocharis cardamines. The sequence goes on from FR989954.1 coordinate 5,597,125, forward strand.
AAACGTTTTTGAATTTTGTTTTTCTGTTAACTATTGTATATTCTGTCTCTTCTTTGAACTCTTTTGGGGTTAATACTTGATAAATCTCATACTTTGCTTGCTACGCCATAGTTTCTAGCTTTATTGTAGAAGTTACATAACAGAGTCAGAACTTTCAAAGAACACCAAATTTTAGAAATAAATCAAACTACACATTATATGAACTTCTATTCCTTTCTTTTTAACACCATCTGAGTCTAAGATAAACGTAAGAAAATCTTTTTATTTTGTGAAATTCTGTTAAATGTATTAAATAAAGTTTCATTCTGGAGCTTTAGTCGCCCTTCGTGCAGATAGACGCTTCTGTTTTTATTTTTATGGCTTCCTGGCTGCTTCTTTTCCGCTTAATACACGAACGCGAATACTTTGCACAGGGGAAACTTACATAGTCTATTTAAAACAATGTTATCATCTTTCAGACGTGTAGGTACCTACTCCTGTGTACAATCATAATTTAATTCGAATCGAAAACTAATATTATTGACGTAATTCTATATTTATTGAAAAAGGGTTTTTAATTTAGAAAACTTCGACAGCTGCACTTAATTGTGTGGAGTCTACAGAGGGTCTGTAATATATAACTGAAAGGACCTCTACATACATAAATTTGAACGATATTGTAGCAGCCTTCGCTTGCTGACTGACCTTGAGATGCACCCCCTCCCCCACCCACGTCTAGCCTCAATTCATTCGGTTAACCTCTCTTTGTGTTCTAGGTCATACGATCCCTGATTTTCAGATCAAGATAGATTGCAGAGTTCGAAAATTTGTAACTTATCTTTCTACTTGTGTTATTGAGCCTTAAACATATGATTCAAATCCGATGACATGTAAGGCATATATATGTACTAGCTTCTGCCTGCGACTTCGTCTGGGTGGAATTAGTACTACGGGTATCTTATTTTTTAACCGAGTTGTTTTTTCATCAATATGGAGCTCCAGTAAATATAATAATAAGTAGCTAACTATATAATTTAATAATAAGTAGCTAAATACTCAAAAATGTGCATTGTAAGAAAATTATCAAATTTGTATGTATTTATGGCTCATAATTTGGGATGTATTTTCTTCCAAAAGGTGCTGTCGCGGACTTTTATTCAGAACTATGACAAACAATCTCACCATACATTATCTTCGTATAACTCCTATGGCAGCGCACGCCAAGATTTCTCTCAGAAGGCAGGATTTTTCGCATTACTTGATTCTTATCGTAATATTATAGCCAAATTACACAAAATCTTTATAAATTGTAGCCATTGTATTGTGTTATTCTGATGCATAAGCTATATTTCTATAAAGTTTTATCAAAATCTGTTCGGTAGTTTTTGCGTGAAAGAGTAACAAACATCCATCCATCCTCACAAATTTTCGCATTTATAATATTAAGAAGGATAGGATAGGATGATGTAGGGAAAGGGTATTTTATCATATCATTTGTTTTTTAGTGAAAAGGCGGAATATAGAATAATATTCGACATCTTTCCTGATTTCGTGGTATCTTCATTCCCCTGCAACATAAACATTTACGTTTTTGCGATGATGCAAAACTCTACTTTCCTCATGCTGCAGAATTAATCGGTAATTTTGAGCATTTACCGGGTGATGCAGTCATTTTTCTACCTACTACGTCAGTTTTCTGCGAGAGAATGTTATTTTTAACCGGATGTACCGTCTCATTTTAAACTACTTCAAAGAAAGGTGGTATAATGAATCAGAACTGAATAACAAGTTAGTTATATTTATTGTATAGATGGCTTAATACTTTATTTGCTACCTAATACTACGAACGTGAAATAAAAATAAATAATTAACAAGATTATAAATATCAAACTGAAGGTGATTGAAACAGACCTGTTGGGCTTATTAAGCTTTTGAAGATCAGAGCAACGATTTAGACATTAAGATGACATGATTTATTAAATACCACTATCCAAGCGCCCGTGACTTTTGTTTCATGCAATTCTAATGAGATCTTTTAACAACCTAAATACTGATTCATTAATCAACTTTTGTATAAGCGGTTGGGTAAGTTATAAGATGGATATGACCTTGTATTTGTTGTTACAACTAAGGATAGCGTTTATGGTAATCATAGTTAGTTGTTAATTAGATTTTATTTTAATAAATTAAATAAAATCACTGCTTTAATCATCATGGTGAAAGCGTTGCGTTTAGTACTAGTAGTACGCATTTGAATCCAAAAGAAACAATATTAAAAAAAAGGTTTTATTTGTACATAGTATCATGAAATGCTTGTAAAGTAAAATAATCAGTGAAACGGATATAAAAATGTATTTGTCCAATACCTCACTAGAGGTCACTCTATTTACTCCTTCTTAACCGAAAATATAACAATTACTTATTAATGTTTGAAAACTATTTTCATGTATGGAGGCTTGTCCTATTTGCTTTGTCGCGGACGTGAATGGCAAGCTCTGTAGTTCACTACAGGCGTCTCACACGAAGTACATAATATCACAGCTGAAGCTGTCTAGGTTGTATCTGGGTTATTTCATAGAGCCTTTCTGGGAATTTTGGGAAATTCTGGGAATAGAGCAATTCACAAATTGAATTATTCTTATTACTTAGTCATCTCTATATTTTTTAAGTTTGTTTCCGAAACTTTATTTAGTTTGTTTAGTTTTAATCCTAGCTTTTCACGTATTCATTATTATTCCTCTGTGTATACGTATGTTTTTGAGAAATAATCTAGCACTATATTTACTGTACCTATTATATATCTTTAACATGGTTTCTTGTAATGTATACCTAAATAAATAAATACGTATACCAGCCCGCCTAGCTTGACCATCAAAAGATATCTCGCGGACGAGTGAAGACAAACTAAAATATAACATTTCTTGATAATTATAGCTCTACATCGACAATTTTAATAGATACGATATCTCGATCGACAAATATGTCTAATTTTGACATTAAAAGTCGAGTTTTAAATATAAGCGTCATGACGTTAGACCCGGAAGATATAAAGAGATAATCGATAAAATTACGAGTAATGGGTCGACAAAATTTTGTCGTGGTTGTCAAGCTAGGCCGGCTGGTGATGATACATCAACGGATCGGAACGGTTATAGCGATTATTTGTTGACTTCATCCATTGTCCTTTCGTGGTGGAGGTACCGTGGTGCCGTACATCTTCAACATAGAACGGTGTTCCAGTAGCGACTCACATGAACCGGTTATAAAATCATGTGTTTATACCTGTCTCACTTGAGACAGCAATAAAACCTTAACAGGTACATCAATAAAATTTACTTATTGTATAAAATTTTATATAATTTCGGCTACAAAATTTAAAATCCTAACAAAAACTTGGGATTAACCAATAAAAATGATTTATCGTTCATATGTTGTTCACGCTTTATGCAGAAGCAATTATAAAAATATTATCTATACTGCGAAGAACAAACTATATGTTATTAAATTATAATGCTTGCTAATTGTCTTTATATTTATACTCGTATATAGACAATAAGCAAGTATATTATAAACATCAAAGGTTATTCACCCAAAAAAATCTGGTCTTAGTTGATCAGTTCTTCAAATAAAATAGCGCTTGCCTACGTGTTAATCCCTGACCATCTGGTAGAACGATAGCATCTACATTCTACATGTCTCTGCCAAAAAAGGGGCCCATGAATACTCGATGTTACCTGGAAAAAAAAAAGAAACACGCTCTCATATTTCGCAGTGTAAGCTTCAGATGGACGTATCTAAATTTTCTCAATTTTACAGGAGACTTAGAAAAACTGTGACACCACTTAAAATTTTACCAGCTTTTTAATACATATTACATACGATTACCGAATAAAAAATTTATCAGTACATTGATATAATATGTATATATAGTTTTTTGTAGATACGTTTATCTGGTTCTTATACCGCGATTAAGAACGGAAAATATTGTAAATAATCTTCTGAAGTGAGAGTAGCAGTCTTCAACCAGACGGCGAGAATATATTTACATATATAGATATATACTAGCGACCCGCCCCGGCTTCGCACAGGTGTAGATTTTTTGACAAAAAAAAGTAGGGGTTGGTAATAGAAGAGTGAAAATATATTTTTGTTGTATGTATTTTTTAATGCCACATTATAAAAAAATAAAAACAAAAAATTTCGTCCAAAAATTAAAAAACATTTTTTAAAGGTGAACAACCCTTATCACTTAGGGGTATGAAAAATATATAGTAGCCGATTTTCAGACCTACTGAATACGTATATAAAATTTGGTCAAAATCGGTAAAGCCGTTTCGGAGGAGTACGGTAACTAACATTGTGACATGGAAATTTTATATATTAGAAGATTAACACGTTCGGTCCAGCGCCGCTGTAAGAAGATTCTCGCATCGTGTCACACCGTTTTCCCATACAAATTGGATTTAGGTTAATAAACGTTGTCTTCATGTATGTAATATTAATTTTTGATTCGACATAAACGTTGAGAGTCGTCGACGTTATATAACGCTGTGGCACATATAACAAAAACTAGAAAATAACGTTAAATCACGTTGACAATAATTTAAGGTATAGAAACCTAAGAGCAAACCAAACTAAAAAAAAGTTGATTCGTTGCGGCGCGGTAGAGTTTTGAAACTTCCAAGAGATGCGACGCAAATATCTAGTTAATAGAATATCGTACTTAATCTTAGACGTTATGAAATTAAACGTTATGAATAGTGCGAATAAATGCACATTTAAAGTAGACGTGACTAAATGTGGTGCCAATTATTAATTTCTAATTTTGCCGTCATGAGACGTTGCTGGCCCGAACGTGTTAAATGACGTCCACTGCCATAAAAAGCCTGTATTTTTTTGAATAATTTTAAAGGTAGTATTTTCTCCTAGATTATCAGACAGTGAATCATTCACACGTGTAAAAACAACGGACACACCTTAGGCACATATGGAATATCAATACTCTAATTTCCAATGCTAACTGCGTGGCAAATCCCAGAGGTGGGTGGAACACAAGGGATAATCGTCTGTTTCCTGAGCTACGGGTATATATAAATTGAATATAACTTAGTGATTTACCAACATAAAATCATTGTTCCGATTTATCATCAATGTTCAAAATTTAAATTATATAGAAGTAGGTTCATTTTATGCTGTAAGGTTTTTTTCTTCTATCAGTAGGAGGATGAAAGTTTCAGGATCCACGTCGACTAATCTCTTGCAAAAGCTTCTTTCATTACGTATAGTTTATAGAGTGCATATATCAATATATTTTTTAATATTATACCTTTAATAAAACCTAAGCCATGGATTTTAAGCAGAAGAGTTATGCTTCCGGATATCTTCTCTCCTTATCTTTAACTGAGTGAAACGAAGTAACATTTGAGCTGCTATTGTGTCTGTTTTCTGTTAAATTGTGGTGTTAATATTCTGATATCTTTACTGCGATATGCCTTCCACCCGTTCTCCTCAGTCCATTTCACTCCACTTCATGTTTGTAGAACGAGACGTCGAGAAATAGGTATATTAGCAGTTTTCAGATAATTATTTTCAGATATATCAGATTCGCCGTGAGAGCACGTGACCCTTTTTTCTAGACACTGACAAATATTTTATATGTACGGCTAAACCATATACTTATACCACTAATATTATAAAGAGGATTTGTGATTTGTTTGTTATCTCAAAAACTACGGGACTGATTTTAAAAGTTCTTTTACCAATTCAATAGAAAGCTACATCGTCAGCGAGTAACATGTGTAGTGTATAGTGATATGATGTTTTTTGTGTATCTATTTACATTGCACCCGTGCGAAGCCAGGGCGGATGGCTAGTATACCATAAATAAACTACGATTACTATTTTTGTCCAACATTACAAATGTTTCTACATATACATATATTGTAATGGAAAGATTTTGAAGGCCAATTTCACAATTTTGTATAATCCTGCTTGTATTTGTCATATGACCATGTATGAAGCATGCGAATGCATACAAGATTATGTTAAAATTCAGACCCGCATTTCAATTGCTCACCTTCCAGACATATAAAGCGACAACTCTAGAAGCTAAAGGTCTTACGTTTATTGATACCTATTACATATACTACCTTTGCAGGTACAACGCTATTAAATTTTTTTTTATTATATTTGTCACAACCTTTTCCTAAGAGTGGGGGTTATTCCCCTCGCCGAGTAAATACTTTCTGTTTAAGATATACGTATACGTCTGTGGTAGACGTACACATACGTCTACCATTGCCAAAAATGCTCTAAAGTATTATTTTTTTTAGTGAAGACAGCAATATAAATTAATAAAAATAAATAGTACACATTTTTTATTGGTATTAAATCAAGTTATATATATTATTTAAAAAAGTTGCTCCACGGACGACATCCAGTAATTATTGATCGATCTGCAAAAATAATAAAAAAATACATATAAAGTTGTAGTTATAGTGTGTTTGCCAGAATTTGTTGATTGTTTATGATTTTACCACCTCCTCTTTCACCCTTTTTAGCTCGCGATAATTGTTGAGACAAGTTTGTTTGAGAAATCCATACAAATGACAAAAATTACATATCGACGTTAGAAAAAACGCAACCTGCAAATCCAAAATTGTTCATCAGAATAGAACATCTTATTATTTTTTCAAATAAAAATTATTACTTCCGAATCTAAAGACGTAGAGTTAACATTTTTGGATACTAGGTACTGTTATAATTCTTTGCTTTATAAATCTAATTCTATCGTTCTATCTCATCTATCGTTCTATCGCTATTATAGTGATAGTGTCATTTACCACGTTTTTCCTTTCCAGCTTCGAGCAAGAACTAAATGAACTGAAGAAATTATTCTTGCAGGTAACCCGCTTAGGCCTCCATATACGAACATCAAATCAATTCGACTATGTAGTAAAATTTTGAGAGAAGCGAACATTGCATGAATTCCGTATCAAATTTCCAGAAACTTAAAAACAAGGAGATCCCGTTATTTAATATGTAGGTACCTACTATGTCACGATGTTTAAAGTCAAGGACGATAGCTTATTTGAATATTGTTTCAATGCAGGCAGGTAGGTAGGTATACGGTATTGTATGCCACGTTATTATAATTTGATTAAATTCAATACTAAGTTCTGTTAATTTACACTTCAATATTGTACCTGTTTACGAGAACGAAACATAAGAAACAATATAGTTAGTCAGGACTTATTGATCTCATGCTACTTAGATATTTTTAATAAAAGCAGAATTGATTTTTCACTTCAAGATAATAGTCCTTTAAAAAACGAAACTTTTGCACTACCGATTGTTTTAAACCAGTGATTCCCAAAGTGGTCTATATCGACCCCTAGGGGTCTATGACAACCTGCAAGGGGTCTACGCCAGCGAAAAAAAATTTGGGGGTCCACGATAGTGGATCTCAACACATACACTGATAGTACCTATTTACATACATCATACTATCTTATAATATCATGACATATACATTATTTATAAAAGTATCTATGAAGTAAAAAAAATATTATATATGTTTATAAAATTGTGTAAGTTGTAGGATGTTGGTATTCGCTTTGTGGCGAAGAAATTTACAGGAAATCAATATCAGGTAAGTTGGGGTCTACCCAACACGGACACAAACGTTTTTTTAAACGATGTTTTTTTAAACGTTGTTTTAAACGATGCGATTCCAACAAAGGAAGTAACAGAAGATTTCTGATAAATTTGCGAATTAAACCTAGTTAATTTTTTATTTCTTTATAACAATTTATCTTTAATTAGGGAATACTTAAAGACAACAAAGAAACGATAATAAGGTCCTCTATAACTAAATAATTAAAATTGCGAACTGCTGTGAGACTTCTGTTGCTGACCGTAGAGGTTTTTCCGGGGATTACCATTGCATTTATACATTAAGATAGAGAGAAAGAGACTACAGTAAAAATGCAACATGAACAGAGAACGCTGCGGCTCCCAAGTCGATTTTGCTAGTTGGGCATATTTTCTTTGTGTGCCATTGAAAACGATTAAAAAAACAAGAATGACCCGGTTGTGGGCTAGTGGCTATGCTGATGTTTGAAGCGTACTCCAGACGAGCCTCCTCGTAGCTGCATTATCACGATGTCGACATTTTCTAACCAGACGAAAATTCATTATTTTTCAAATTAGTTGGATTTCATATTGAGACGCTGAGTGATTCTAGTTGGTAATCAAATTTCAAATTATTAGTTCGGTACATTATAGTAGTAAATTGTGTAGAAATATGCATATAGGGTAGTTTTACTTGCGATTAAGGATTTGTGTGATACTCCTATTATAATACATTATAAATTACAATGATCCAAATAACTGAAAAGACTTGGTGTTTATAAATTAAGTCACATAATTAAGATTATTTTTCTATGTAGATAGTGAAGTACATACAAATTAGTCTATCACATTAATGAAAATTAAATTCAACAGATTGAATAATAAAATCCTGTCAATGTGAAATATGAAAAACTATTATCAATTTTACTTTGGTTTTAAATTTTGGGTTTGTGACTTTACTTAGCGGTTTTAATTCATACAATAATTTGTTGTATACTTTACTTGAGGGTTGTAATATAAATGTGTCTAAAACAAGACTTGAAGCATTTGTAATGAACAATTTCGTACATTTTGCATCAGCCCCTGTGGCCTAATGGATAAGGCATCGGCCTCCTAAGCCGGGGATTGTGGGTTCGAGTCCCACCAGGGGTAACAATTTAGTTTTTTTATTATTTTTGTTAATCATACTGAGAGAATTGTGTGATCCTTTTGCGATTGCATTCATAAATAAAATTTAATTATATAATTAAATAAAGCTTATCATATCGTAGTTTAGTGGATGAGGATGAAGGGAAATTACGATAGGAATTTTTAACAATAGTCTATAAGTAATTAAATAAAAACAGATTTTTTTTATTATTCATCAAAAAACAGCTTATCAGTTCAGGTATGACAGTTTATCACTTGTAGTTAGTCGGTTCAGTTGAAAGAGGCGGAGGAAATAATTAATACGTTTATCTTAGTACATACATAATATTTTACAATTACAAAGCATCAACTTATATAATTATTAATAAAGTTATTTTTGTTTAAACTCACACGAAACGCAAGCGGCACTACAAATATGTAGTTATAGGTACCTACATCACTTATCCAGAGTAGTAAAACTATGTAGATATACCTATATAGGTATATTGGCCGGCGTGCGCATAATATACAGGTACACGTTTACTTAGGCATAGTGTGCGTGTGTGCGTGTGTCTGCGACCTTGAAAAGGGTCGAACGTCTGAAAGCCTGAAGCTGTAAATGCGCCGGGTGGAGGGTGGAATCGCGTCAGTCGATATTATGACTACGCCTCTTTACTATATAGGGCCATTTTAAAAGCTATATCTCTCTTTATCTACTTTGTTTTTGATATGTAACCATAAAAACCTATTAAAGATTAATAGGACCAGTTTCGGCGGATAAACTTAGTATTATATTTCCTTTATTATTGATTTAACACAAATTCAGAAGCGCTTGAGGCTTATGTGCACCAATTAAGGTAATTTATGTATAAATATATCTTTCAATATAAGATTCGACTCAAAAAAGGTTAGAAAATTTAACTAAATCCTTTTAATCCGTTTTCGGAGTGGAAATGCGAGATTGTGAACAAAAGTATTAATTCTATATGTAGAAAGGAATTAAACCCAAAATTTCCTTTAATATGTTTTAATTCCTATCCGGGTTAAAAGGTTATCTGCTAAAGGAATACTGAAGCTTTTATTCATGACCACGCTTGCTCTTAAACATTTAACTTAATTCAGAAACATTAAATATTATAATTTATTTCTAATTTGAGTTATAACTATGAAACTCTCAAATATCTAAGCGTATTTCTGCATAGTCCATACTAAATTACGTTCCCCTCTACCAAGATATCTCCAATTGTTACCTTACTTTATAAGAGAGGGTGACAGCGCATTACATCGCGTATAGCTTTCTCTCTTTCTATCGTCAAGAATTCCGCAATAATACTGCTCAGAGATATTGTGGTAGTCCCTGATCTCTGCAATAATAGCGTAGCAATCTAGACAAACGCAGGAGCGAGATGCGTGTCGAAACGTCTCGAAAAAGTATTCGTATCGTCGAACTGTCATTTGTATGAAATTTCAAATGATTTCACATTCGACGATACGAATACTTTTTCGATACTTGTTTTTGCTCACCCCTCAGTGGTCACGAATCTACCGAGTATATTTCTGTATGTTATTTTTCTGTAGTTTTAATAATGTCATAAGTAATTAAAATATTAAATAACATTCCTAGTTTAAAATAAAGAGATTTGATCAAATTTATTGTTTTTTATTTATTTACCGATTTTACTTGGCAATCCTACCGATTTCGCCGACCGACTCTAGAGGCTTCGTGATGTGTTGCATCAGACGTGTGGAGGACGATTAACATCCACATAAAATGACTAATTCATTAAGATTCATGTTAATGCAGTAGATAGGGTATTCTCACTTTATAATAGGTAATCAAATAAGTCGATCATTAAGAGAAAGTATTTTTTGACTTAAAAAAGTCAGAGTTACTATTTAGTTTTTTTTTATTTATAGATTATTTTTTATCAACACCTTGCGGACCGATGGGTCGTGAGTTTGAATCCCGCCGAGACGACATGTTTATAATTTTCTATAAACATGTCTTACCCAGGTCTGGTGACTTCGGACATTAAATGAGTGCAAGGAGTATCGAAATTCCGACTGGATAACGTTCATAGATGGAAAAACTGTGAGGTACACATTGCGCATTTCGGTCTCAGTCTATAGATTTTCGAATGGTCTAAGTAAAAAATAGGTCGACAGCGCATCATTGACTGATGTTCTGTGGCTGAGATATCACCTACCATCAAGTGAACCTCATGCTCATCTGTCGATAATATTACATAAAAAAACCTTAATCATACATATAAGTACCTAGGTACCTATAATTTAGATATATAAACAGTCATAAGTATTAATATTAAGTTAAGTAGTAAATAAAATTATGTATCTAGTTGGTAAGCCTTAAATAAATAAATAAATGTATATTGTTATACCTAGTAAATCCTACAAACATTTTCTCGTTAGGTCTATAAAAAAACTAATAAAATAAAGGTCGCGTTTCACAATAGACGTCATAATATAGCTATGTACATTAAATCCGTCTGTCTCCTCAACGAAGGCCGGTGGTGTGAGGCGGGCAGGCTCTCAGTGAGGCCTACCTATGCCTTGTCCTACATCAAAGTCATCGGCGTTCAATGCCCGCATCTAGAGGTTGCTAACATTTATTATAAAGCAAAAGATATATAGATGGTATAATATTTCGTCTGACAGTATTTGATTAAGAGTCCATTCAAAATATTCCGACCTTTATCACAGCCTGCCTAATAATAGTGACATTTTATATACGATAGAACCAGTAGCGGGACCATCATATAAGCTCAAAAGCCCGGCTACTACGTTAAAGTACGTGTTTATATAAGCAATTATATAAGTTATACATATGACTTATATAATTACGTTAAGCGTATTATTATTTTTCCAGCCCTCAGTTGTGGTCACAGCCACCCGAAAATCGGTCCATTTTAAAAAGTACCAGGACATCAGAAATATGGAACAAGTATTCTGTCAATCTATTGGTACATTGCTGCGTTCCGATTCACGCACGATTCATAGTTTTTACTTTGTTAAGGTATTGGATTTGGATATAATATTATCAGCCTATCGATCTCAATAGACCGTGAAAGTGTGACGTCAAAGGTATATTAGTGTTGTGGGCATGCCCATCGTGCCCACAACGGTGGATCCACTCTTGGTTTGTATGGTGGTCCCGCCACTGGGTAGTTTTGGTTAGTGGTTCCATCTGATGGTGAGTGATCTCCGCCGCCCAGAGTCATCTGCAAAACGCATGCAGGTGCGTTGCAGACCTTAGGGAAGGGGAGAAAGCTCGTCACTTGAAGATTCCCAAGTTTCGGAAAAACCGCCGGCGAAAGTTGAATCCTGCATTTGCAACAAACTATCGAAAAGTACGGAGCGACGGCGGTTGCCTGGCATCGATTTCAAAAATAACTGTCTCCCCGCGACCACTTCGGGAAACTTCGGGATAAATAATTTAAACAATATAAATAATAAATCGCGTTTTAATCCGGTATACAGTATTTTATTTAAATGTGTGATACTCTCGTTAATAAAAGACAATATTATAACTTTTAATAAATATTAAATACTATATACAAATAAGTATCAATAATTTTGTCGATTGTCCTATAAGGCTCTTGCTTTTAAGTAATTTGCTTTTTTTTAAATAAATTATAAATTATTTTTGTGTCATGTCAGAGATATTCCTATATTAAAATAAATTTGGTCAGTTCGGCAGATGTTGAATTTCTAATTATACGATCGTTTTTTCGAACATTAATTTGGAACCTTATCCTCTAAATTAATTTCTAGTGTGGTGCAGACATAAAATAATTTGTTATATAGTGACATCTATGAGCAAGAGCTGTCACTAAATTATTTTGTGAGTAGCGACATCTAGTATAAATCGTTTCAAATTATCAACAGTTACCGTTGCAAATAAAGCCTACATCTTATGCTAGATGTCACGGATTTACTTACTTGATCTGTAAAAATGAAGAATGGTTGTATTTAAAATGTAGGAAATGATTCAAAAATTAAAGAAAAGGAAATGCCATGATAGGCATAAATTATTTATCAAATACGAAGCATAAGATGCAGTCCGAAAAGTATTGAGAATTGTTATATTTTCCGCTACATAATATAATATCTACTACATTCACCAACTTCACATTATACAAGATAACTTTTTTCTTAATAAAAGTGTATCATGGTCAACTAATTCACACACACAGTTTTAGTTTCTTTGCATTCTATTCTTGGAAAACGCGTAAAACTGTGAGTCACCAGAGTTTCATTACTATTGAATGCATTCAATAATGAACGAGGAAAATGAAACATTATGTTTCACAATCAGTTAAAAATGCATAGGTATACTAAGCAGTCATATTAGTATAACAGAATTAGTAAGCGGATATTTAAAAGAAGATGAGACTAAGGTACGAAAATCTTTGTTCAAAATAGGACTTTTCAAAAAGACAAAACATACGTATAATTTGAATATAATTATCCTGCACACAACCTTTGCGCATATATAAAAAAATTGGCAGTGAATGGGTTAAGTTAGATTCTAAAACTTGTGTTTTGTAAATGCTTCAACTCAGCCCAGGATAAATATTGAATGTAAAATACTGTAACTGCACCAGTGGATATCTGACTTTTAAATGAAGCCATCGGTTGATAACAATAACAGATATGATATTCGGATTCAACATTACTATGCTCATATATTTCACGACTGACGCAAATCGCATTCGAACTAAGACAAAAAAAATAAAGTAATGTTTTATTTGAGTAAGTTAGTTGATAATATAGTCCACCGAATCCGTTACTTTGAGATAAAAAAAGACAAGATGTTCTAGAACGGTACAGACCATTCGAAAAGGTACGATTGCTAATTTGGAGCATAATCGCGTTATTTCTCTAGAGTGCCGATATTTTTGGTAATAAACAACTGTATTGATCTCAGTACAACCTGTATTTATAACAAAATAAAATATACTCAATAGTACGATTTTATCATGTCTTGATTGATTTCATTATGTCCTTCTTATTTCTATGTTTTTACTTCCCCTCGCCTTTATATTTAATAAAATATACAAGTTATTTCGTTTCTTGCTCTCAACCATTATTTAAGATTTAATACTTTTTACATTATAAAACTTAACCTATATAATAAATTAAAAGAAATCGTAAGTAAAGTAAGGCGGCCTTATTGCTCTATGCGATTTCTTCCAGGCAACATGGATAGAAAAGAATTGATGCCTGAGATGGATAGAGATAGGTGAAAAGGTATAGAGAATATACAAGAATACAATTAATAATATGATATGTATGTTCACATAATATAATCACAATAAAAATAAATAACTAAATATACAAAGAATATGCTGGAAAAGAGAGATAGTGGACTTCCAGTATTCGTTTGATAATAAGAAGAGATTGAGCTTTTTTAGTAGAAAGAGGTAGGGAATTTCAGAGTTGTATTGGATGAGCCGTAAAGGAATAATGGAAAAAATCAGTGTGATGCACAGGAATAATTAAAGTTAAATTATTAGAAGAGCGAAGAGAAAAAGAATTCGTGAAATCAAAAGCTGTAAGATAAACGGTTGCCTCAGGTAGGTCTACATTTTACAATTTCTGGTAATAAACGGTCATGAATTGTCTTTTTCCTTGAATTCACAATAATAAAACTAGTAATAAATTGTCCTTGGAGAACAGATAGGTATTATGGCAGTCATAATAATATCTTAACTCGAAGTTTTGTGTTGTTCGTAATTCCAAATCTGAATTTTCTAAAAGTTCCATATATAAACTGTCAATACTCAATGTCCTGTACTCTTGAAAAACCATCTTTAAATAATATATTATTATATTTTGGCTAAGGCCTCTAGGCCTCCGTCTAGCAATGCCAAACATGAGCTAAAAGAAAAAAAAATTACTTAATAAAAACATTGCTTTTTTAGTATTTAAACTTTACAAAAAAATATATCTCACTTTAATTTAAAAAAATGTGACGACAGCACTAAGAACAAAAAAAGTTGTTGGCTCTAATTTGTCTTTTAGTGCATTTTTGACATTGCTAGACGTATGTAAGGCCGTAATTTGAAAATAGTCCTGGCTTCCAACGATTTAAAAAATAGAGCTTTTGTTTGAGCGTTTTATGCCTGAATTCTCGAACGTTAATCAATATTGAGGTGTACTTAAAAGTATCTCTAACCCTTTCATTACGAAGGTAAAATGAAAGACAGAAACATTTTAAGAAGCCCTCAAATTTTGATTATAGTTTCAGTATTCCGCGGTTAGCCACTGAAGCCATTCGTCTAGTTAATGTGTATCGATTCTCTTGTTGATTTATGTGTTTATCAAGTTATCTATCCATCGTTGACAATTATTATTGCATTTACTCTGGTTTTAATCTCGTAAGGTTTCAGTAAGCCATAAGTGTTTCGTGACGCAACCACAGACGGGGGTTTCGCAAACTAGACGCGCGTCCGTGCCGACCGCGGACCATATTCTTATGTCATACTTTCACAGCTCTTGTAACTATACATATTAGAATTTAGAACCGCCATTAATTATGTTTTAATTATAAAAAATCGTTATTATAGGTTTTTAGAATTTGTATATATAAATTAAATCACCAGTAATTGGAAACTTTCATTTTGATAACTAGAATTTCAATTCCCGAGCACCAACTGGGACATGGGGCAGACACATTGCTGTCTGGTTCATAGATTGTTTTTTAATAGCTCAGCCACAGAAAAACAATCATAGATGCGCATCGACCTATTATTTTACTTCGAGCATTCGGAAACTTATGCACTTCAGTTTTTCATCGCTCGGTTTGGAATATCTCGGAAATTCTTCCACCTGTTTAATAATACCCAAAGTATCAAAACGTAGGATAATGTTAACAGAAAATTATAAGCTTATCGTCCTGGCGGGATTCGATCACGCGATCTATCGGAACAACAAACCAATATTGTTCCCAACGTTCCAACGAGTCCGTCAAGCTAATATCAGTCTTGATGAAACTAAGTATAGTGTCAATTACATTTTATAATCACTGCGGTAGGTACGAAGTGGAAAACTGTGACGTAATATCTACATAACAATGGAACATAATCTCAAACAAATATTTCTTTTACATAACAATGACTATTAAGACGGATCAAATTAACACATATTATGTGTCACAATATGGACTACACTACAAAGGACATGGGGCACTCGCACTTCTATATCAGCTGATTCACTTATCTTTTTTTTACCGGAAAATTGGTGATCAGTCTTCTGTGAACTGTCAAAGTGACTGTCATGAAAAGCTTGATCGAAAAAAAACCTAGACACCGTATTCATAAAAGTTTTATAAGCTGGAATAATTAAACTCTATTTTTTTTCTTTGGTTTAGTATCCCATAAAGCGAGACAAAACATTGAACTTATAACTACTACGTTTATAAATAAGATTGATATGATATTAACTGTTATCTTAAAACCATAAATTATAAATGGTGGGTTTATTTTTTAATAACTAATTTGTTCAATGTATGGCGTATATAGCGAATATAAAACAATTTTAAAAGTTGAAGATTACCAGTCATGAATATTGTGAAAAGCCCACTGGTGATATTGTTAAGTTATATTTAATGATAATAATTTAATATTTCTCAGTTTGCAACAAAAATTGTGTTGCAGGAGATTTCCATATAGTAAATTACTTCGAAAGCGTCGATTCAAACTATGTTTTTTAGACACTATTTAAAATATGTTTTTTTTTTCACTATTTAATGTATATGCTATCGATATGAATGAAGGACAGAGTAACCACTGGTTTTTTTTATAGTATAGGGGGCAAACGGGAAGGCGGCTCACGTGATGGTAAGTGATCACCGCCGCCCATAGACATCCGCAACACCAGAGGGCTTGCAGGTGCGTTGCCGGCCTTTAAGAAAGATGTAGGCTCGCTTCTTGAAGGTTTCCAAGTCGTATCGGTTTTTGTTGACAGTTATTGCTGACCGTCTAATTGATTTGATAAGTGGACTATATATTCATGATTTAAAGATATATAGTCAAAGTATTCCTTAGTGAACTGCAATGGTCAATGAACTTTAAACAATCTCGATATTTCCTTCCAGTTAAAGTTACTCCGAGTTCCCTTCAAGACTAATGGCTACAATCCTTTACAATCTTTCATCGAACTTTCACTTTCTCTTATCCCTCGGCATCTACATGCTGTTCAGCAATTACATGTTTATGTTTACAATATTTAGCACCAAGATCTTAATCTTATGTTCCGCGTCTTCGTACTCTATATCGATAAATGTTATCTTATCTATTCTGTCTAAAATACAAATTGATGTACGTATTAAAAGCTGTGGTTATGTCCAAAGAGTATTATAATTATTATAGGGAAGTTATGTCACACTTTTTGTTTTATTTATATTTTTTGAAATAAATTATGACCCACCGTCATAATTTATTTTATCATCTACACACTTCACAATATTATAAAGAGTAAAAGATTTATATTTTTGTATGTTTGTAACGAATAAACTCAAAAACTACTGGATATATTTTAATAATTATTTCACCAATAGAAAGCTACATTATCAGCGAGCAACATAGGCAGTATTTCTACATTGCAACCGTGCAACGCAATACCGTCTCGGTAATATCATATATTTGTATATATGCTTCGATCAACAATATATATTATATGTCATCATTCAGTACCTTCGTCATTTATCCAAAAGATGAGATTAGCTCTATTTCTTATATTATTATAAAAAAGGATCCATACTTAGACTTGATGTTATCGGAGTTTAATTTACAATTTTTTTATCAGAAATGAGCACTCTTAAATAGTTGTCTATACTAATATTATAAAGAGGAAAGTTTTTTTTGTTTCTTTGTTACGATTTAACTCAAAAACTACTTCACCGATTAAAAAAAAATGTTTCACCAATAGAAAGCTACATTATTAGCGAGTAAAATAGGCTATTTTGTTTTTATGTTATACATCTACGTTGCACCCGTGCGAAGCCGGGGCGGATCGCTAGTATAAGACGGACGTAAAACTGGTATGTTTCAGATTAAATTATACGAGTATATGGCGTCATTTACCCAAAAGATGTGATTAGCGCAATATCTTATATAATAGAAAGGGTCCATGTACTAGACTTGATGTTGACGGAATCAAAAGTATGTCAGTGGGTTTCTGCCTGCCGTGTGCGCAGCCGCAGGGGAAGTAGAGGGGATCTGACAATATCAACTATCTCTATTCTTTATTATGAAATCGAAAGAGAGGCGACCAAAAATATTTGAAACTCGAATAGTGTGCCACTGTCATCGCAATACTCATATGTTAGATAATATTACGTTTGACCTTTGCAATATAGATAGAGGTAAGTTTAGTGTAGGTCGGTTGAATAATAATTAAAATAGATTTTTGTACGCATATTGTTTTGACAAAATGCAGGCACTGTTTTTTTTTAAATAAAATAAGGCTATAGTGTACCCGCCTTTGTAGCTTGTTTTTAAAAAAATCGAATTCTGATCCGAATAGTACATATTATGCCTCTCTAATTACATAAGCTCATAGTCAATTGAGTAAGATAAAAAGAAGATCCAAATAACAACAAGAATGTCTGAAAATAAAATGCGAAAATTCTACAATATATGTATTATCTCTTATGGTTTAAAAGTCAACAGACAGTCGTTTCACAATTGTTTATCAATATAGTGTTAATTAAATTTATATTTTTATTCGTCATACTCATAAATTATTTTCGAATATTATGACGGCAAGATCAAAGGTCGACTTTAACCTTACAGCTTTTGGGTTAACCAATATAATAAATGCCTATTGTATGTATATATAACTACAAATAACGTGTGTAGGCTCTGTATGCATTTATATACCTACATAATGTACATTAAGGTAGCTTGCTTTTTATGCCCATCCACCAAACGGACTAAACAGGCCATTCATTTTTATAAGTATGTCTATTTTATGCGTGCTTTACTTTCGTGTGTTCATTTTTAAAGAAGAGACTGATCAAATTCTGGTATGGGTAGGAGGTAATTCATAACCTATGAATATCTCAGACCTTCAACTCCATGAATTTGCCGGCTTTCATCCAATTTAACATCAGCTATTAAGTAACTATTGCTCTTCATTTCAGCTATGTAAGGCTGTTACAACATCGTTGACATATTTTTTTGCAATATACCTAATTGTAGAAAATCCTCATTTGTCTATTTAATACTTAAAATTCAATACAAGGCTTCTAACATTTTGCTGCGTCAATTAAAAACTACCACAAATCAAAACTACAGTTGTATAGAGAAGGGCTTATGAAAAAAAAAACGTAAACGATAAGCTCTTCTGTAAACGTGTTGTTTTGATTTGTAGCAGTTTTGAATTAAAGCATCGATTTATCCTCTGTAGTGTAACGTGTAACCCAAATGGATAATTAATAGACAAACATTAGATATACCTGTTTACTTGCACTTATAATAATTTAATAATTAATGTATTAATTATTTAGAGATCATTAATAATTTGTTGATTAACTAATTAAATAATAGAACAAATTAATATGTCAGATAGTGATAGACGCACTTACTTGCTTCATAATGGAGAAACTGAAACAACATTTGGCTATCCATAAAAAGACGAAGCCAGTCGCGCAATTAGCACTTCACAGCTTTTAGTGAATGATAATTTGACTAAGCTGTAAACAAAATATCACGAAATTACAGTATATGTCGAACATTCTTCTCTACTATTATTTATCATATTACTAGATTATTTGAAGCAAAAGGCGTAATAGAGTATAGTATTTGAAAACTAGAAACTACCGAGATTTCGTGGTATGCCTAATGCATCCATTCTAATTTGAAAAAGGATACTTAATTCAATATACACTAATATTATTAAGATGAAAAGTTTGTATTTTGGTATGTTTGTAACGAAGAAACTTAAAAAAACCTGGACCGATTTCAAAAATTATTTTTATAAGCGAGTAACGCAGGCTATTTTTTCTGTATGTACATTGCATTCCGTATGAACCCGGGGCGTAATCTGTTGCAGGTAATCAATAATTCCAGGAGACTAAATTTTGATGCATATTTATCACCTATCATCAAGTTATACACCTTTCTATAAACATTAAATGACTAAGTTGTCATTGTGTGACAATGACCGGATGTCACCTTAGGCCTGTGTTGAGTACAGTACTTACTTGGCTAAGAATTACGAGTGCGGATGGAGTTTATCTTAATTAAGTAACTCGTTACTGTGATAAACTTCTATGGAACAAATAATGCGGTTCTTACCAAAAATATAAGGAGGATGTAAACAAGAATAAAAGTGAATTTCCGAGTTCCCTAGTGGGGCATGGGGCAAAAATATTTATGTGTCAGTTTCACTGATGATTTATCTTTACAGGCAAGTAGGTGGCAACATTTTATAGCAGTAAGCAGGTACATAATATAATAAATATCATATTTCTTCGGTTAAATTTAATTATCTAATAAATATTAAATTATGCAAAGACACGTACCTACAAATATCCATCTTAGATATTTTATAATATAATTTCAACCACTTTATGAGTTAATACTAAAAGCAATATTACCATTTTGTAATCAATATTAAAAATACCAATTAATAAATATGAAATTATTTACATTGTTCAAATCTTAATATCTACCTATATCCTGGTTGCAATTTCGAATGCTTGAGGACGTTGACCGACACACATACCAAAATTATTTTTAAACCAATTCATTTTTTCTTTATACAGTTATTCCATGCGATCATTTTTTATTGCACAGCAATAATTTAACCAATGTTAAAATTGAAAGCCGTTAGGTATCCATCGCATTGCGATTCGATTCAGTATATAGTGTTTACTGTAAAGTCCAATAATTGAAGTGTTTAACCCCATCAATAATAATACTAGTACAAACATAGGTATTGCAAGTATTTCCTGTTTATTCTGATTGCTGACTACTGCGGTACAACAATTTTTAAATCTAGAAAACGTTAGGATACAATAACAGAGGGCCTAGCACCAACGACTGTCGAAAAAGTATTCGAATCTTCCATCTGTCAGTTGTATGAGAAATCATTTTAAATTTAATACAAATGACAACTCAACAATACGAAGATTTTTCGCGAGATGTTCGTGCTAGGCCCTCAGATTCAAGGATAAACTTCACAGCTAGTTTTTTAACAATGATAAGAGATAGGTTGCTAGATAGGTGCTGTGTTCGATCATCGTACAGCATACTGCTGAGTCGCCGCCTGTATAGGCTGTCTTACAATTAGTTAGTTAGTTTGTGTTATTAATTGATGAAGAATTTTGTTTTTTTTAAGAGAAAAACGTGGTTTGATAAAATTATAAGCTCACACTAGGCGAGATTCCAACCCGCAATCAATCAAAATGCAAGAAAAAACCCGAAAATACCACCCTTATTTTCTTTTACATGCTAGATGTATTCGGCATGCGATGCAATTACACGTAAACACTGATATGGTTTTGTATATCAATGCACGTAAAGTAAAAAACTATTGTTTTTTTGGGCCAAGAACTTTCGCGGGCGTAGGCAGAACAACTCAGTTTCATCATAATCGGATAAATAGTTTCGCATTAGGAGTGCATAAAGGACGAATATATATTTACAAGGATTATTACTTAAATTATTTGATCAATCTTTTCTATATTCATTTGTCACGAAATCATCAAAAATCGCGTTACTACCCAACAAAATCTCATTCATTTCGATGTTTACACGTCGCTACACGTGTCACGACTTCACGAGGGATCCTCCAAATTGGACATGTCCGCCCTCAGCAATCATGATAACTTGTGACCCTTCCAGAGGCCTATGAGATCTCATAAATAGATCTCGAATCGAATTACGATAGCAATACGTGTTTGTATGCGTTATTGCCTCTCGAGTTTGATCGATTTCTAGGTAATTCTTATGAATAGCGAAACTTTTCAATTAGGAATTGTTTATCGATGTGAATGTGAAATTTGTTCATTTATTAGTTAAGGATTATTGTTGACCATTGAATAAAGATAACATATAATTTTAATTAAAATGGTCATAAAATTATAAAATTATAAATACTATTATTTTATTAGTTGGCTAATTAGAAGCTTTTAAAGGTTTGCATTAAAATAATACAAATAAGTATGTTGCCAACTCTTATGTAACATGATCGACATTAATTTTAAAAAGTATGAACCACTTTTAGGTACAAGGTAGGTATAATATTTTTTTATATATGTTTGTTAAATTAAGACTCGAGTTAAATAAGATAAAAATTTGTACTGAGGTGCATTTCTTAGCGGTGTTTAAATAACTTAAGATAAAGAAAATTATGTCCAAAATGACGCAATAGTGTTCACGCTCGGATGCGAATCAGGGACGGAACACAGCCCACCGTACCCAATGAGACCTCGGCTTTAATGTGACACGCATAATTTTCACTTTTTATTAATAAAAACAATACAATTTATGTCAAGATGAATTAAAAGATGAATGAATTGATGGTATCGTTGTTCGTTCCTGGTAATCCCCTAAAAGTAGTGCCGTGATGAAAATATAATTGATTAATTAAAAACGTAATATTGAAAGTTCTCGGTTGGCTAATGATTTCCTGATGGGGTATGACCACACAACATTCATAAGCATTTTTTTCACACTTTCACATAAGATGAGCGCCAGATTCCGTTGCAAAAAAGTTATGTTATTTGAAATTGGAATATCATTACATGAAAAATCTATACGGCTATGCCTCAGATGTCATAGAATGGGGTAGGAAGAGCCAACGAACTAAGTTTTGTTTGACGCTTAAACGGAATGCTATATGTGTACAATGACTAGCTACTTAGCTAGTATCTCGTGCAAGAATGCACTTGATCTCATCAGGCGCAGGCGCAATCGTAACTGTTGCAGCGTGGAACTAATTCTAGACATTTAAAATATAAACTAGCGGTTATACCCGCCCTCGTCTAAGCATTGTGGTTTTTAACATTATGCGTTTTAGTTTAATTTAATATTTAACTTTAGTACTGAAATTATTAAGTCCCTAGTTTGTGTGTAAGATGCAGCTAATTTTGTTTTTTTATTCCATAGTCGAGCGAGGTATTCAAAATACGTCAATCAAATCAAATTATTATTTATTCATTTAGGTAACACAATGTACACTTATGAATATCAATAAAAAATAAATCGAGTTTAAAATAATGTCGCTCCCGACGTTCTACTTTTTATCACCTCTATGATAAAATAAGTAAGTGCAACTCATGAAGTAGAATTTCGTTTATTTAAGCAATACTATAATATAATATAAAAACAATAGCTTAATAAATAATGCGTTTCGCGCGTTTTTACTTTTACAGAAACTTTTTTTTTTTTATTTGGTCAGCGCGCGGATTATTTACAGCCAGTAATGTTTTGATACAATGTTCGCGATCGATTTCTTTTGAAATTTACCTAACATTATGTTTATATTCCTAATTCAAATAATGAAAGCAATGGTGATTGGCGGTAATTAAGTGAAAAGCCCAAAATAAGACTTGGCTTAAAGGTCCCGTTACCAGGCCATAAAATCTTTATAGTAATAATAATCATTATTCAAATTACTTGTAATCCCTTTTAACCTTGTTTACAGGGAGTAAAATAGCCTTTTAATATATTAATAAAAACATTATTTTTGTGCAACTGATTATAGAGCTCAATGCTGATAATGGTAAGTTTTTAAATTATTTAGCCTTTCAATTTGCCTTGGAGCAGAGCAAGTGCATGTGCCAGCAGCAGTAGGAAAGGAGATAGTTATCTAGTAAACATGACATTGGTGGAAGTATTAATATAAGCAAGGATTACCTCTGTCAACAATTTTTCACAGATTTGCAAAACAAGTTGAAAATTTACTATAATTTTACTTGTTACTATTTAATCCACTCATTTGTTGCTTGGTTGAAAAACAAAGAACGTAAGTTTTTTTTAATTAATTGATCCTTAACTGTCAAAATATCTAGATGATTCTGTCATAGCAAAATTTTCGAATTAATGTTAACGAGATCAAGTCAATACAAACCCTCACTAAATTCTTATGGTTCTTTCCGCTATCTCTTCAAGCATTTTTTTGCAGGAGTCCTTCAAGATAGAAAGAGACAGAGACATATAAAATGTATCGCTCTATCACGTTATCTTATAAAGTAAGACGGCAATAATACTACTCTAACATTTCATAGTACAGGCAAGTAAGACGAAATTGAAAATGGAATGGGATGCTACCAAAAGTAATAATCTTTCTAAATATTGAAAAGCAAAGGTTCTAAATGAAAAAACCGTGGAGAATCCAGTCCGTAGTTTTCGTTGAGTTACTTTATTTTGGACATGCTACGTGACCGAATTATTAATGCGATTTTTGACAGCGTAGAAGTTAAATCACCGGTGATTATATATTCTTTATGCCCGTGGTCCTTGACGTTACGATATCTTTCCTCGGTACCTAAATACGCCTTGGTGCAATGGAAAAGGTTTGTAAGTAATTATTTTTGATTTTATACATCTAAGATTTTGCAATGAAAATGCAAAAGTTTTTGCTTTATTATTAATGGATTATTTTAATACAAATATACATATTAATAACATCTTTAAAAAAATCAACAAAAAGCTTATAAAGCCTTAGTTATTAAAGCGTTAGCCATAATATCCTTCGATTTGTTTAATGCTTTTATGAAAGCAAAATATAGTGTTATAGTTACAAGTTACAACCCGTTTTTACTTATAACGCGTTTTCTCTAGTTAAAACTAGTTTTCACTAAATAAAGGTTCTAACTGTATACTATACATATTCTTAAACGAACACGGAACACATCTGCAGTGGTTAAAATATATACCAACGTACTTAAATATTCGGTGATATGATGTAACATCTCCAGCATTGGGCGTTGGCTGATGCGACCGGAAGGAGGTCATAAGTAAGCAGGACAACTAAATAATCGGTAGTAGTACTGTACCTAAGATACTTTTAGACATGTCTATAGTTAAAGAAAACACACATTAATTAAAAATCAATCGAAACACACATGAATAAAGATGACAGGAGTAATGTCTTCGTTGGATGGAGTTTTGACCACGAAAATCCTCAATATATAAAAACTCGATGGTGAATTACTCTTTTTTTTATATAGCAGGTTCCCTCCACAAGCGCGGATCCACCGATGTGGGCACGATGGCCTAGCCGGTAGCCCGCAACTCTAATAGACTGTTGACGTCACACTTTCACGGTCTATTGAGATGATAAGCTGAAAATATTGTATCCAAATCCTTAACAAAGTACAAATAAAGTACCTGTAACGCAGATTGACAAAATACTTGTTCCATATTTCTGATGTCCTGGTACTTTTTAGAATTGACCGATTTCGGGTGGCTGTGACCACAACCTTCTTTGAGAGCTGAATCCGCGTCTGTCCCTCCAGATATTTACAATAATTATTATTTAATATCAGAAAACTTACAATACTGGTGTTGAGTCAAGTAATTAAATCGTCGGTATATATTTTATATTTCATGCCCTGATTCCCTTCCATAAATTATGCATGAATCAATTACAACATTGATTATAATATTATCTACATGCAAAATGTGTATGTGGTATTTTATTTATGAGTTTTTGTAATAAACAATTATATACGAAAATTTCGGTGATATTTTGTTCTACATAAAAAAATGTTAGATATCGACAGACGAGAGTAAGGTCCACTTGATGGTAGGTGATACCAAAGCCACAGAACATCAGTCAATGATGCGCTGTCGACCTACTTTTTTTCTTCGAGCATTCGCAAATCTATAGACAGACCGAAACGCGCAATGCACTTCACAGTTTTTCCATCTGTGAACGGTGGTACGTACCCGGTCGGAATTTCGATATTCCTCCCACTGGATTAACACTTACATACTTATAGAAAATTATAAACATCTCATCCCGGCGGGATTAGAACCCGCGTATCGTCGGTGCGCAAGATAGGTATTCTACCAAATGTGCCAACGAGCCCGTCAAAAACCTGTTCTGTTGGTCCAATTATGTAATTAGGGTTTCCACCTTCACCTTCCCTGTGATTATCTTTTATTTATACCATTTTCTTGTCTAAGCAAAAATAAAAAATAGATGTATTTTTGTATATGGAAGGTGTAAGCTTTCTTATCTCTATATCTCACAAGCTGTGACAGAAGTTTATGGCCACGCCAACTCTAGTAGACTAGTTACTCTAGACTCGTTAGATTTGAGGAACTATTAAACTTACGCATAAAGAATGGTAGCGAATGTTACCACGCTCAATATTATATTGGGATAGAACCTACAACATCAAACGTACCTTGTGCGTAAATGCATTCCCCTCTTAAAAAAGGTTATACACAAGGTTTTATTTATTGTTACTAACTTTTTACACGTTGGCCTATAGTTTAATTTTTTAGGTTCTTACTGGTTTCTGAAAGTTATTTACTCCAAAGTCTACACAACATAGTACTTGTGATGAAAGTGATGTATTAAAGGCCCCAGACGGTTTTAAGTGGGAACCAGACAACAAATAAACAAACAGAATGAAACAGTGGATAATTTATTTAAACCCAAACAGAACATACAATTATGAATAATACAAACAAAATTAACTTATACTATTACTATATAATTAAATAATATTATAAAGGGTTTATTTAAAAGGCTAATATGGTGGTAGCGTTGCTTTTCGTTGACGTTTGAAACTGTAATGTTTTGAAATATACATAATACTGTTATCGGGTATATAATCTATATATTACAGAAAGCCACTATTTTAAATGCATGCCTCATTACAAGAAAATTCCTTACGTCATCAATTATCTACAAATCAGCCTTTGAGCTTTTTGTGTGTACAATATTATGTAACTTTTACCCCTCTTGTAGGGAGAAAAATGAAAATTAATAAAGTATTGGTAGAATTAAATAATTTTAAATCATAATAACCTCATAGTAACAGGTTGATATGGCTCATACAGCTGTATGTACAACAAAAGCTTTGATTATTTATAATATGTCAAATAATCAAAGAACAAAAGTATTCTAATTTTTGTGTTAACGTTTTACATACGTTTTAAATACATTTAAAAAATTAAACATTGACTTGATGTCAATGATATTAAATATTAAAATCCAAAAAAGTTAGTATATTATCTCAACTCCTTTTCCTATCTCTATCATAAATCATGTTTATCCGCGTCTGTCTATAGGTATATTCCCTTATTTATTCACAACTATACTATGGATGTTGATAAACTCTTTGTGTCTTCATTTTTTTTAAACTGAAAGCAGTAAAATCATTACGAAGCTGATTAAATTCTTAATCATAGCAAACCCTTATTTTAATTTTTTTCGGTTAATGTGTATTCGCTTTAGGTAATTCGTAGAACGTGGGATGTAGTGACCCTGCATACCGAATGAAATATGTAATTCAAGCATTACCATCTGCAAGTGTGTCTATCTCCAACCGTAAGGATACGATCCTTGTCTCTGGGTAATTTTAAACAACTGAGGTCAAGTTTTATTAGGATTTAAGAACATAACTGGAGTAGAAAGAATTTTTATTGCTACGCGGATCCAGATTAAGCGAGGCCGTATCATTTTAGTTAATAATATTGCAACAGAACACAAACTTGTGCGAGTCATAATTCTTGAGAACGAAACCTTTGAATCATTATTAAAAACCTATAAGTGGAAAAAATCCTTTCACAATAATACAACAATTTTATTATAGTGAAAGGATCTTGGGTTTTTATATTGTTTACCGTTTACTTGACTGATATAGTTCTTCCTTGTATAGTAAAATCACCAGTGTACAGTATCCAAACGTATATTTCTATCTTCAATACAGACTTCACTTCTCGGACATGAATATATTCAACTACCAACACGTGTACTATTTCTTAAAATATCGATATTCACTTTGTATAGACGTTAATACATAATAATACATCACAAGATTACGAACAGTATAACTAGGACTTTACTGGAGCACGATTGTAGACAGAATGCCCGTTTTCTAATAATTTTGCTTAACAGCTTGACATTAGACGACACTCTCTCAATATTGAATGAATGAAAGGAACGAATGACGTGAGTGAACACGTGACGAGTGAACTGTCGAATGAATTGAATGACTGATATTACTTCCACAATAATAACAATTGAACATCTGAATTAAATACACTTTAAAGTATCGATACAATATGTAAACTCATTATAATTAATATAAATTATTTCAATTTTTAATACTAAATTTGATTACAATATACAATTTTGCCTTTTAAATTAACGAATCACAACACTTGCAGTGGCGTATTTACATTTTTCTCGCCCTTGCTGGCGAACAGGATGTTTTGCTACAGAAATAAAAAAAGTTCTGCACTGTTGAATTGAAAGGGTCTCATGTATTGTAGACAATTGGTCCCCAAAGCCGCCCTAAAATATGCCGAACTAGGCTTAATTAAGCCTACTAAGCCTGCTAATACCTCAAACCTTAGCTCCAGAACATCAGTCAATTATGCGCTGCCAGAGTGTCATCTCGACGGGATACAAATCCGCGACCCATAAAAACGTAAACTTTACTGACTTACGCGCGGAGTATGTATCAATGGTTTCTGTTATCCTAGGACCTAGACCATAGCGGAGTGGTTCATACCTTTTCCATTTATGTGTGAAACATTAAAAGGTGTGACAGCTTTTTGTTTTAATTAGTAGTATGCATTTTCCGTCCGATACGATTGTCTCAAATCCTTGAAACAATATAAAAAATAATGTTTTGATCGGGAAGGGCACAAAGTTCAAAAGAGATTGAAAGAAACAAACACAGAAATATATCTACTATGCCCATAGATAGCCCTGTGACATGGGAATTCAGTCAATTCTGATCGATGGGAAAAAACTGTAGTTTAGCGGGATTCTTACATTATTGATTCAGTCAATTAAAATGATTCAAAAATGTCAATTTTTCTATACGTTTTTGAACACGTTCGTATTAGTTCTTTTGGTTTATTAACAGAGTAATTATCAAGTTTCTTGACGGGCCTTCTCGGTAGAAGCAACATTCCGAACCTAGTTTAAGTTTACTCGATCATAATTATATTAGAATTTGGACGTGGTTTGCACGCGGCTACGTTTGGTAACATCTTAATAAATGTCAACATATACATATTCATTTTAATGTAAAATTTAATTGCGTTTATTTCAAATTATAGCCTAATTTCTATCGAAAGATGTCATAAATTCTCATAACTGTATGTATTAACATAGCTTTTTATACCTCGGTCACCTAAAGTAGACGAGATTGCTTTATAAGAAACTAGCCGTCCCCGCCCGCCCGCTTCGCTAGGCGAATTGTAAAGGATAGACGAATATGAACTATCCACATAAATTTGAAAAAAAATGGTAAAGGGTTGATGGAATTCAAAAAATGAATAGCCTAAAACCTTCTACAATTAATTCCGCGTCGAATGGTCATGGTATCATGCCGATCGGTCCAGTAGTTTTCAAGTTTATCGATAACAAAGAAGAAAAAAAGTTGCTTATATATATATATAGACTAGGATTTTCATTTCTATGAAAACGTGTTTTCTTGTAATATTTTTCCTCCTAGAATTTAAGCTATTTCGCGTGCTTGAATTCGGCCAGAACGACATGTTTATAAACTTGTTTTTCCTACGTCTGATCACTTCGGGCAACAAATGGGTGGGAGGAATATTGAAATTCCGACCGGATAACCGTGAAGTGCATATTGCGCGTTTAGATATCAGTCTATGCACCTGCAAACGCTCGAAGTGAAATATAGGTCAACAGCATGACAACCACGACAAAATGTTGTCGATCGTTTTCTCGTGTTTTAATCGATTATCTGTTTATGTCTTCCGGGTCTAACATGACACACTTAAAACTTGACTTCTAATGTCAAAAGTAGAGATATTTGTTGATGTCTTGACGATGTCGAGATATACCTACCTAATATATCGAGATATCTTATATCTTAGTTTGTCTTCACTCGTCCGAGAGATATCTCTTGATGGTCATGCTAGGCGAGCAGCGCACCATTAACTGATGTTCTGTGGCTGATGTCACCTACCATCAAGTAAACCTCATGCTCGCCTGTCGATACCTAAATATAAAATAAAATAAAATGTCCACACCAATATTTTTTTAAATCAATTTTACATTCTGGTCGTGAAATCATAACAGATCAACAGAGTTACTTTTGCATTATTTAGGAAAAAAAATATAAATTAAAATGACTATTGATTGAATGAATAAAATCGCATATTGAATCTATCATTTATACTCAACAATACCTACTCGTAGCTTTTGTGATTCGCGGGCAAATAAAGCTAACCAATTTACGTTTATTTTTGTGGATATAATAGATTCTTTAGCTTTAATAATTATTTATTGTACGCCTTTGTAAGACGTATCGTTTTTCGATATATATGTTTCTAGTTTTATAGTAAAATCGAGGGCGCAGGTTATATAAGATTATGTCCTAATCCCAAGAAATAACTAGACTGATATTATTATACTCTACGTAAATTGTTTACATCGCATTGGTTTACGATCGTATTTAAGACTTGTTTAACAAGTAAATATGTCTAAAGAGTTATTTTTAAAAGTCATATTTATCTCTAAGGGGTCAACAGGTACCTTTAAATGTTTTATAATTACATATGTACATATATTTTAGGAGCCAACATAACGTGGTTTAATCCATAATTTCATACTTTTATTTTAAGTATATTTGTCTAATAATAACGTTTTCATGGCGATTTTTGAACATATTCTGACAAAATGTTGGAGGGAGAAACATGACTTGCAGTGCCGTTAGGGCCACCTACACCCCGGGCAAGAGTATTGTGGCGACCACTTAAGGAAATCAATATCGAATGTTAATTTTCTTCTTAATTTTTTTTTTATTTATCTATATTTTTCAATTTTTTATTCAAGGAATAAATTAGAAAAATGTAATTTCCCAGCGATTACATTTTCAATCGACATAGTAGCCAGTTTACGCTATGAGTAGAGCACATGGCGTAGGGCACAGCATTGTGGGTATGCGGGAGGAGGGAGGCAGGAGGTCATCCCGACGGCATTCGAACCCGCGACCCATCGGAGCGCAAGGTAGGTGTTCTACCGAACGTACCAATGGGCCTGTCAAAATACTAATGTATTAGTGAAATAAGTACCTACGTACCAACTTAAATAGCGTATGTCTTCACGATCTTAAAATGTATAAGTTTCCCTTAAATTTGTTCCAGATATAATTTTATAAGCAAGTGAAACTGTGTCAGCTCTGATTTAAGCGAGTGCCCCGAGATACCGGCTTACCTTGTCCAAAGTTAACTTTTTAAATGGTCCATTGAGCGCGGTTCGACATGGACACGCCCGCTTTAGATCACTTTAGCACCTGATTTTTACAATTGCGCAACGAATATAAACAAAAACTCGCTTGAATACTACAAAAATTACTTTAAAAGAAAAATGTAGGTGTAAAGTAAGATTTGTATAACAATTTCACGCTATTTATACATAATTATTACATTCTATACCTTCGTTACAATCCGTAACTTTAACCATTGTCGCACTGCTTGTTTGTCAAAAAAGGCTTTGCATATCACAGCGGACTTGCTAAATTAAGAAAAGGTGACGCAGAACTTAAACCACTTGAATATTTAAGACTCGTATGTACGTCTAAAGGAGATCATTTCTAGGATTTGTGACAAACAACAATTCGTTATATACCAACGTTTTCTTGTAAAATCTAACCGCTACTAATTCAAGACGACCGTTTGCGGTTGTATTGCTATATCGCTTACTGAACATAAAACTTGCTTTGTATGATTGACATTATCGTAAATCTGAAGGTAACATGGGAATAACATTTTAACGTATTATTTTTTACTCAAATGGTGTCCGATATTAAATAATCCATTAGTATTTATTATTTTTTGTCCATCTAAAACTGATGACGAGACAAGTTCAAAATAGCTACTAACTTATCAATAGCTTATATTAATAGAGATTATTGAGATATATAGTGATTTAGCTATGTTTATTTCAGTAAAAAATCAGATTGGTTACGTGGCAGGGAAATAAATTATTATTAGCCCCCTGCGCACAGTCCGACAAAAATTTTTTTTGATCTTTTTTCCCCCGGGATTCGAACCTAGGACCTTAGGTATTAAACGCACTTCGCTGAAAACTGTGGAGGTATATTAAGTATTGTATAATAGTAAAATCGAGATTTATTTTGCCGAGCTGAAGTAAGACGACTCACGTACATTTTATGAATAGCACTTCTTTGAAGTTTTTCCATACAAATAAAATAAATATAAAAAGAAATTTTTTTAGATTGTTAATAACATCTACAAGATACATCTTTAACGGTATTACAGCAATAACTTTGTTTTAATAATTTATTTAACGGGCTTTCGAACAATAACTTATAAAATTACAACATCGATTTGGCCACCCACGTTCAAAGGGAAACTAGCACAAAGGCATATCGCGTTATCGACCATCCTCTTGATCACGCTTCCCTTACACATACTGTCAATTGTATGGTCTTATATACCCTCATGAGTATCACTTGTAATAATATATAAGGGTTTAAAAGAAACGTTATTGAACAGTGGGGGTTAACTTGCTAACCTAAACAATGTTATATTTTAGAAAATGATCATAACAAGATATTATGTTATTGTAAATAAGTAATATACGTATTTATGTGCGTACCATATGATTGAGTTGTTGCCATCTTGCATTCTGGTAGAAGGGCGGCGAAGGTTCCGGTGTAAGCAAGACCATAATCCTATCTCGTGGCATATTATCTATTTTTTACGTCCATGATATTGAACTTAATATTGTCCTTTCCACACATTTAAATAAAATACTGTATACCGGATTAAAACGCGATTTAAACAATATAAATAATAAATCGCGTTTGAATCCAGTATATGTAATCGTAGGTACAGTATTTTATTTAAATAGACATTGAACTATAAAAAATACTCTCGAACAACAATTTTTAATAGGTATTCCAGATTTTTGTTTACTATTTTGTGGTAGGTATTGAATTCGATATACATAGTAAATATATCATAGGTAGGTAGTACTGTAAACAAATCGCAGCTTATAATTAAAGTAACCCAACACCAAATATTGCCAAAATTACTTTTCTGCTTGGCTTAAAAAAATACAGTCATTAAAACGATCATGACAATTGTTGTATTAAACATGTATTTTTTTTTATCGTAATCAGTTTATGCAATAAAGAGTAAAACTAAGTAAATACTAATAATACTTTAGTTTTAGTTTAAAAATTACATACACGAAACAGTAAGAATTGTTCAAAACGAAATTTGTATTTTAAGCGTTTACTCAAAACCACTAATTTTGGATTAGGCCACTGTGATTCTATGGATATATATGTAGTTCAATAAATAGATATTGTTTTCTATAATAATTCCTAAACAGAGTTTAGCCACATAAATCAGCTGACGGGTTTTCGATAAAAAATGCTAAAGCATAAATACAGATCAGATTTTTCAGAGAGCCATTACCGACTTTATCTATGACGAAAGAATGGAACTATTTGTTCGGAGTCGGCACTTAACAATTCAGAGCATAGCGCTTAAATCTTAATCGTCTCTATAAAGATAGACGAAATTCCAAGCTTGACAGAAAAATGTTGAAGGATTAGGGGGCTAACTGCGGGAAGCCACTTGTGGAGGTGGTCCTTATCTGTCTCGACGTGTAGTGGGGCAACCAGGCACGCTCACCAAGCACTTTGCGCTGTACCGCGACTTCAAGTTGCCGCACTGCGCCCGCGCATACGATCCGACCGAGCAAAATATGTATTCGATTTCAGTGCTGAGGTGAAAACTGTGAAACAGTGCGTTCGAACAAGTGCTCAATTCGATACCAAAGGATTTATTTTTGTGTGTTAAGGCGGACCGATATTTGAAGGTATGTTAATTTTAATTTTATTATATTGCAATTATTTAGGTCCTATTGCGATGTGCAGTTTCGTTTTGCGGACACTTGCAACACTCTAGCGCGTCCAACGAAGTTACTTTCACGGTAATCGGTGATCTACTTAATTTCATAATATGTAAGAAAATATTATAAATTAATAGGACGTAATATTTTAATCTACGTCTCTGTTTTAATTAAATGCTTTCATTCTTCTACATATATTTAGAACCTATGTTCCTCTTGAACTTTTATACTTTTTGTTCGCATTAAGTTTTAGAAAAAAATATCATAATTTTAATTTTATAATATTAATTAATAAATACTTAATTATATACAAATTACAAAACAACTAATTATTATTTTTACATTTTAATTATATTGTTTAGATGTATAAATAATTATACTAATATTATAAAGAGGAAAGAATTGTTTGTTTGTTACGATTTAACTCAAAAACTACTCGTTTTTCAAAATTCTTTCACCAATATCATCGAGTAACATAGGCTATATTTTTGTATATAATACCTACATTTACATGGCACCCTTGCGAATCCGGGGCGTGGTACTAGTGTATTATAAAATTCTTTACCTACGCATGCTCTGCTTGAGCTCTTTGAGAAAGTAGGTACGTACATACGTTTTGCACACATAATATCATACGACAATTTATTATTCTTTTACAATAATTAATTAATAATATTGTCTTTTATTAACGCGAGTATCACACATTTAAATAAAATACTGTATACCGGATTAAAACGCGATTTATTATTTATATTGTTTAAATTATTTATCCCGACGTTTCGGATGCTTTTCAGCAACCGTGGTCGCGGGAGACAGAAAGATGATGTCGGGATAAATAATTTAAACAATATAAATAATAAATCGCGTTTTAATCCGGTATACAGTATTTTATTTAAATAATTAATTAATTTTATTGTCTGATTAATAAATCAAATACATACTTTCTACTCGTAATACATGGGTATCTAACAAATTTCCATGTATAATTAACAATTCATTAAGCCAAGTATGTACTAATAACAGTATTACTTAATAGTATTTTATTAGTAATACTTAGTGTAAAAGACATTAGGTATATCTAATTAATTATTATCAGACAAAAAAATGCTATTGTGCAAGTGATCGCCATTTGACTTCAAAATTTACCTGATTTTGAAACTCGACAAAAATTTCAGCTCCGTAAAGATATTTACGAACACAAACGTTCATAAGTCGGGTTTGAATCTTATGGCCAAATACAAAAAAGTGTCATACAAACGGGAGTAAACAATGCTCTTGGGACGAAGCTCAGGTAGAATTTAGAAAGGACATTATCGACGCAGACAGTAAATTGATTCTTTGTGTGGACAATGGTGTCGGTATGGATGCCACTTATTTTGTGTCAGGTGTCTGATAGCATCCTATTGTGGCGAGCGAAACCTCTTAGCCAAATTCGTCACGTTAACAATAAATGGGCATCGAAATTTGTATCTATTAGAGCGTTAGCCATTGACACATGACGATATGAAGAGGCTAAAATACTGCTTAGTGCCAACTAAGTATTATTTTATTCTTAGATTAGAAGTGTAAAGGAAGTGCTTGTATTTACACTTCTAATCTAACACCTAATAAGATTAAATATGTATATCCATAGTTTCGAAGACCCCGTCTTCGAAATTCAAATTTTGAGGAAATGATTTATAGAAAATGGTTCGGTCGAGCACAACACAAAAGACCTTTCATCTCATGGAAAATGATCAATGAAACGGATACATAAAATATGTGTCTAGCATTTGCTTAGATTTCGCTACTGTCTAACTAAATTCTCTTATATATTTTATATTATGTACGTACATAGTAATTAGTTATTTATACCCTTGTTTTATTATTGTAATATAAGAAAGCAATAACGGAGATCTTACTAAATTTAAAGAGGTGGATTCGCTTGAATGGCTACAAATTTATTTTACTGTTATCAATAAAATTCACGACACGAAGTCGTGTAAAATGCCCTACGTAGTGAAAATGCATACATAAATTGAAATATTATTTCTGTCAGTACTCATTTGTTTAATTTACAACCTGTATTTGATGGAAGGCGATAATTAAAGTTTGCTGTTTTCAAAATAATACTTTAGATTTCCTGTACAAACCAAATAAGGTATGCCATGGAATATAAAATCGGGTTTGGATCAAATCAAATCATTTTTTTTCTAAAGAATTTTTATCACTTTGACAGTTTTCAAGAATAGTATTCGACTTAAGTAACATCTTGGAATACGGACTTAGATCATTCTAGAAATCTTTTAAAGGCATCCCGTTTTATCAATTTCCGGTAATCAATGGATTTATTTGTTCGCAAAACAACTTATACATTAAGACCTTTTTATACCAATGCAACTGTTAAATATGAGTCAGTGTTAAACTAAATCAGTTTATTATTTATAGTGGGCTTATATTCGGACACAAGTACATAGGATTCGGTAGTTTGGGAACAGACTTTGACCCAGACCAACAGATTACATCTGCGTATTTACATAGTTATTTTTTTAAACAAATGCGCCTTAATATTTGCTACGTTTATTTTGTCTGTAAAAGATTAAATAGCCTTAATCCTCTGAAACTGTTCTTTGAACAATGCTACCTGATTGAAGACCCAGGTCACGTATTTTTTTATAATTGTGACGCTGTCATTAATAACTAAGACGCATACACATCGGCTCTATTTCGAAAACGACCTCACTATTATATCAAGGTTATATTGGAGAGTGATTGCATTAGTGGAACGGTCACTTTACAGCCTTTTTATATGGCCATAAATAATATTGTAATAATATTTTATATCAAAACTATAATATTTTTATACGGAATAGGTAACATTATTTTGTTGAATGCGAATAAAAATGGTTTTATTCAAATATCGCATATCAGAATCGCTTTTGTATCTGATTCTATAAAACAACTATATTTAAATACAATACTGTATACCGGATTAAAGCGCGATTTATTATTTATATTGTTTAAATTATTTATCCCGACCATGTGACCACGGTTGCTGAAAAGCATTATTATTTTATTTAAATGTGTGATACTCGCGTTAATAAAATACAATATTACAACTATGTTTGTATCCTTAATAGTACGCTTGGTCTATATGACATTATAATATCGTATCAATAATACCCAAGTAGATAATATTATATGTTTTCAAACATTACAATAACGATCTGACGGAAACTAAATAACGTTTATAAATAACAATTGAAGTTTTAAAGTTTTTGGATGTAGAGTCTAAAGTAGTATCCAATTACATGTCTATCAATTTAATAAATAATCCAGTATTTTGTCAAGGACACATGATATAGTTATAGAATATATAAATACATAACATTTTCTCATAGATATCGTCTAACGTTGGTGTTCTCAGCTGTATCAGCAATTAGAATAAGAGTAATTAGAGCATTCGTACTCGACATGCAATACTGTTAGTGGGAGTTATTATTATTATCATAAAATTTTGTAACTACTCAAACCCTATTCTGATACTAAAAAGCGCTATTTTACATACTATTTTTTATTGACGTTCATAAGTGTACATTGTGTTACCTAAATGAATAAATGATTTTTGAATTTGAATTCAGTTCTCAATAATCGCTTACCATCAGGGAAGCCGCTGACGGCAAGCGATTATTGATTTATTTTTCCTAAAAGAGACCCATTTTTTATTAGAATATTTTAGGAATATATCACAATATTGTCTTAACTGGAAATATTTTCTATAACTAATGTGTAGTCCATGAAGCGCAGGTTCGATTCCCGCTGAGTCGGGCGTTAGTATATTTCTATATTCCTATCTCTGGCCAATAAAACAAAATAGAGAATGGCTGGAATTACGAAGTTTCGTTCAGCTTCAATTTATTTTAAAGCTCGATGCTAAATATTAATTATAAATATATAAATAAATTAAGACAGTATTATAGTTTTGTAACTATTGATGTAGTGTTGATTGTGTAGAGTTATCGATATAATTATTATGAGGTCCACTTTTTTATTTCTCCCAGGGAAAGGCTAAAGTCGAGCTTTTCATACGAAATATGAGTCATGCTATTTAATACTAAAAAAGTTTGCAACAAAATAGGCTTTAAAAATACTCGGCTACACTTAATACCTATTTTAATAGCTTGCGTGTACGCGTATAATAATATTTTAAAATAGATTAAGT
Source organism: Anthocharis cardamines (assembly GCA_905404175.1). Taxonomy (NCBI): domain Eukaryota; kingdom Metazoa; phylum Arthropoda; class Insecta; order Lepidoptera; family Pieridae; genus Anthocharis; species Anthocharis cardamines. The sequence goes on from FR989954.1 coordinate 5,635,154, forward strand.
GAACGGTTAAACCTCGGTTATTTAATTGTCAAGGACAACGTAATACGTACCTTTAATTTTAATATGATGCAATTTTTTATCCGTTTTTGATTTGAGAATATTTGATAATTAATTCTTGACGCGGTCTCTACGTAACCCAGACTGACAGGTAAGGACTCATTTTTTTGCAACAAAAGCCTAAGTTTTGTATGCAATTTTTTATGAACCATAAACTTGAAATTTATGAATATGTATATTTTTTTAATCTTAATTTTTGAAGTAATAAAATTAAAATTTAATTACATAAGTAATTCTGCACAAAAATAGTAACTTCTTTTCTGCTTTCGATTAAATCGAAAAAATGAATTTAAAATGTTTCATTCCCAAAATAAAATGATTCCAATTTTAAAGTAATTAATCTCACCTCAAAATTTTGTTTGACGGAAGCCAATAAGACGAGGAAGTTGTTACAAAACACTTACGAACCAGCAATATTGACGGTGCAGCTGGTTTCTGAACTCAGAAGGATAACAACTTTCAGCACCTGACGTACGTGATACGTGAAAATCTTTTATATATTTAATTAGTCTTGTACTTACTACGACACAACATTCTCCAAAACTTCCTACCGAATAGGTCATAAGGAAATGATCAGTGTCATTACTATACTATACGCCGCCGTGCAGGGGAATTTTTAAAATTCACCTTTTTTTGCGTAAGAAACATTGGAAAAAAAAAGTAGTCCCAACAAAGACAATGTTACTTTAGTTTCCAGATGATGAGGCATTCATAAAACGTTAGGATTAATTATTATACATATTTACACAAAACCTTTTTCTTCAACATCTTGACCTGATCCCCCATTTAGTACCTATATCATTTTTGTTCCTAGTTTCCTATTTTTAAAAGTATAAAGTAAATAAATTCAGTTTGATTTAATCGTGGTGGGGTTGGGGAACACCGGAGCCCTTGAAACAGTGATTGGGGTCAGTCAAAACGAATCTGAATAGAATCACTTTGTTTTATTTATTTGATAAATTTAAACAAATTTATATTAAAATCACAACGTCTATGATAATGTCAAAGACGTTATGTAAAAGAAAAAATTGGGCTGCAAGAGACGGCTAATCATTTAAATGTAGAACTAGCCTTAACATAAATGAGAATTGGTTACATTGGTAAATACTGATTTTCTGGCTAAGTAGGATATTAAGATGAAAATACAAACTTTGTTCGAACTAAACATGAATTTACCTCTATTATGTGGAAGCCTCAATAGGCGACGGCTATTTTCATCCAATATTTGAAATTATTCGAACTTCCTTCGAATTAAAAGGTTAGGTTACGTGGGTATACTAATATTAGCTCCACTGGATACCTTTTGGAGAAACACAGCCAAATGTTTTTTTTTTAATAACAGTAATGTCAAATCTACAAAACTAATTACATGGTCGCTTACACCGGTTGATGATTTGTGATCAGATTACTTCATGAGCAGTGTTTCCAATTCAATGATAGATCCCAAGTAGATAACATAATGCATTGCCCTCAAATATTCTAATATACACGTATTACTACAATATTATGAGTACGTACTGACCTTATTAGGAAAATTGGCTTTGATGGTGTGTAGTAAGGGCAATAAAAACAAATAAAATAACTAGACCTAGACCGTCTCCGTGGCTCAGTGGTGCGATGATGCAGCACCGGATATCCTGAGTTCATACCCCTAGGGAAGCAAAACTTAAAAAAAATGTTTCAGTCGGGCAGGGCACAGAAGGTTGAACACTTACTTGCCTGTACAGAAAAATTATCCATGAATCAGACACAGAAATGCGGCTGCTCAATGCTCCACTAGGATACTCGGGAATTCATTGCCAAAATGGCTAGATTAAAACTTAGAAGTTTAACAGTATGTAGCTATCAATTGCATAAAATAGAGAGTAGGAATTGGAACTTAGTATATCTTTTACCTTTTCATAATAAATTAAGGAATTCATGCATCATGATTTAAAGATATTGAAGTTCCAAGCCGATGAAGTTGTCGGAAAAAAAATTATCATGGGAAAGCATAGCATAGCTTTTCACTTACATTCGTAGCGCAGCATTGTAGTTTACAAAAATTGTTATCGCCTTTTTATATTGTTTCTATAATAATATTAAATATTTTATTTGCACACACAAATACTATAAAAAACTTATAAAGATCAAATATTAGGGGAAAAAATAGAGTATTTGCTACACAGGTAAAGGTACAGTATAGTTGCTACAACCATACAGCGCTGATTTTCATCCCGAGCTATTGGACTAAGGGTAGGGAAATGAGGTTTGGGGAATCATATTAATAAAAACTTAACTAACACTACACGTATTTTAATACTATATAAATGGATGTATTTCTAATACCTTGTATAATTGTGTACAAATAATTATAGAACTGTCATGGGTTCACAAGCACCATATAAAATCAATAAATATTTATTTAATGTGACTTATAAGTCTCATGATAGCCATATATCACATAATTTAATTCAAACAATTTGAATAATTCAAACAGTGTCATTGCGCCACTGTACATTAACAAATCCAAAACATCACATAAACATGATAACTTTAAAGCGTCCCGTCCCCTAATGGGACATGGGTCAGACATTTCGATGCCTTTCACGTAAGCTATTGATAAAAAGATAGTGGTTTACGTTATGTTCTTTATATAGTATCGTGCAAAAGACCGTACGCACCGTAACATCGAAATTATTGTCTAATCGTTGGTAAGTTTCTACATTGTATGTACTATAGTTACTCTAACTCTTGTTCATTAAGAACATTTTATGCCGAGATTTTACTAACTTGAAAAACAATTCACCCAACCCTTGGCCTATAATACGAAATACATATACAATTTATACATATGTATACATAAACATTTACCTTAAAAACCGATTGACTCGAATCTCCATTTACACTAATAGAATTAAGGGGGAGAATTGGAAGTTTTGTAGAAAATAATCAATGGACTTACTTAATTGATTTAAATCTAATTATCTATCATAATAGAGAACTGATGTTAGAATAAATTGCGCTGTTCAGTTTCTAAGTAACTCTTTAAAAAGTTCAAGGAATATATGAATATCTCTTTTATATTGAAATCGCTATAAATATTTTGAAATGGGTGTGAATGTCGCCGGATTAGCTTAAAACTGTTTTGACATTAGTTTTTAGCAAAATGTTCCTTGTATGTATCTATTTCTCTGCGCTCAAATACAGCTGCAATGTCGAGAAATATTTGAATAATCTTCATAATAAACCTATTTCCCCACTTATATGAGGAATAACCGATCGAGACCGAGTTACGTCAACGTGTTGCAGAATCGCGCCTTGCGACACTACTGGCCATTACCCCTCGCGCTTAATGCTAGAGGAAAAAATAAATTACTTAGAAAGTGACTTATTAATATCTACCTCTCAGCTGTGCTGGTGTGCGAATGCGTAATTTAAATTGATTATGTCTAAAATATAAGGGCACGTTAACTGTTGTCCTAACTCCTAGATTGTAAACATAAACTTAACGGAATGTAGTATTTTAATTTATTTTACAAATATAAGGAAAAGTTACAGCTACCCAGAAAAAATAATAAGTTAAACAGTAAGTAGGTAATAATATACACAGACGGCCATTTACAAGTTTTCACTGTACAAGTTTTACTGTACCCACATATATACGTATATAGAATTTGAAAGTCTAAAGCACTTAATCATCATACTAAATGTATTTCCTCTTTTAGTAAAATACTCAAACAATAAGGCTCCTTGTAGGTAATGTTGTCCCTTTTAATAAGATGCCTTCGTCAAGCCTTTTTTTAAAGAAACGTTTGCCAATGTTTGTCAGAGAGTGCGTCAATGTTTAACTTGTGTGTACGCGGTGCATCCACTTGCTGTGCGTTCCTGACATCGATTTCATTTTCTTCGAGATCATTCGAATGTTTGAATGTCGAAACCCAAACATACAATGAAACCGTCACATTTAAAAATATAATTATGAACATTCTATACTTTAATACTAATATTATAGAGAGGAAATATTCATTTGTTTGTTACGATTTAACTCAAAAACTACTGGACCGATTTTAAAAATTATTTCACCAATAGATAGCTACATTACCAGCGAGTAACATAGTACATCTATAATAACTATATTACACCTGTGCGAAGCCGAGGTGTGTTAGTAGTTTTGGATAATATGATTGTAAGGTTTTTTGAGTCATTATCAAATACTTATTTTTTTTATGTTTCCGCATACTGTAACGGACTTCAGTTGTACCATTATAGGTAATAAAAAACATAATATGTTATATTCTAATCATATACATATATTTGTGCTGCATAGTTAATGTTAGATGTTAATTTTAATAGTTAGATGATTAAAATATATTTATAAACCATTTATCTGAAATTAGTATACTTTTCGATATTCCCGATTTTATACCATATCTGTGGCCATTTATCTTGAGTATCGAAGGAATACAAATATAATAAATATAGCTTTTTTTTAACTAATTTAATTTTCGTTTATAAAAATATTTAATAAAAATGAAACATAAGTTTTTGTATTTGATTGACATTTTCATGTCCTAACCACAACCAGTTTGAATGAAATGAAAAATGAAAATGAAAAATTGAAAAATTATTTATTATTAACCAATAAGTTTTTACAAAAAGGTTGACCGTTGTTGGGACATCCTTTTAAGTAAATTTATACCTGTGCCAGGATGTCCCGCTCTTCCATACAAAATTTATATTTATTATAACTACAACAAATTATAGAAGTTTAAAGAAAAACTTAAAAATTAAACAAATAACAAAGTGTGTTGGTTTATGTAATATGTGTGTGTGTGTTAGTGTATATGTGTATTTGTGCGCGTGTGTGCATGTGTGTATTTGTGTACGTGTATATGTGTGTGTGGTTGTGTGCAATATTGGAATGGTATTTATGTGATACGGTCGAATAAAGCCTCTGTCTCGTTGTAAGGTAATGTAAAAAGCCAATCAGTTAGGAGAGTTTTTAGTTCGTGTGTATTTAGTGTATATATTTTTATTAAATTATTCACCTTATTGTATATGTAAGCTGATTGCCTATTAAACTGATGACTAGCAAATTTAGTTCTTTCAACATTTGTTTCTACCCTAATTTTTACTCTTCTTTTCGTCTTAGCGTTTATATCTATAGTTACTGTTTTATGTCTTTTTAATATTAGTTGTAATATATATAGCTTTCTCACACTCAACAGGTTATTTATAGAGTATAGCTCTTCTGTAGGAAATCGAAAAGGTTTACAGTGCATAACTTTTAGCAAGGCGCGTTGACTACGTTCTAACTCAAGGAATTTCATTTTTGATGCACCTCCCCACACTGGAATACAGTAAGATAAAATTGATTCAGCAAGAGCTGTATAAACTTGATTTAGAACTTTATTCGTTGCAACATATCTTAAGGTTTTAAAAATCCAAATAAGTTTCCGAATTCTGATAGATAGTAGTTCTAGGTGGGAGTGCCAGGATAATCTTTGATCAATAATGATACCCAAATATTTAGTTGAATCTATTTTATTAATGGTAGGACACGTGCAATTTATACTCTGGTCTTTACAGTGGTGTATTTTTAGATTTGATGTTTTAGGTTGAGATTTTTGGTTTATTGAGAAACATATATAATTTGTTTTATTCGTGTTTAGTGTAAGAACGTTAGAATGAAATTTAGTGAAGACATTTTTCTTCAAATTCTGCGGTCAATATTAGATATAACATATACATAATGTATATGACTGAAACAAGAAAAGAAATATCTTTGAAGCTTTAATTAATGTTATCACAAAATAGAGAACATAAGAAAGTAAGTTCATACTTACTTTTTTTTAAAGTTTTACAATTCCATTCAATCAAGAAATAATAGACTCTCTCAAGAAACATCGATTTCATTTAATACAATCATGCTTTAGTGTAGGTGTTTCGTGGAGAAAAGAGTCACTTAAAAAGATCACATCCCTAATCAACTGTCACAATTGAATAATGGCGAATGATTGACGAAAGTAGGTCGGTCATTCGTTATACTTCAATTAATTTTAAAGATAAAGATATAAAGGAAAACTTGATTTCTCATTATTAACTTATACGTAATTTTTTTTTATAAGATAGGGCTCAAAAGGGCTGCACCAACAGCCCCTTTATACCCCCTGATGGCCCATATACATTTCGCAACACCAGAAAAGCTGCAGGTCGACCTTTAAGGAAATAATTTGTTCATTATTTTATTTCAGTCTGTCGGTACACTTCGAAATAATATTACATATATTTACAATAAATATAATATTATTAATATTTAGCTTATAAGCTTTTATTATGATATGTTAATTTTCTACAATTGTATCTTACTGAGAAGTTTCGAGAATACGAATACGACTAGTAATAAAAAAACATTTCTGACTTTAACACCGTCGCAACTTTAACATTAGATATGAGTTTTTACGACCTGCTATTTGCGGGTGTAAGATCTTGTTTTCTTATTAAAAACTAGCAACGTGCCCCGGCTTCACACGGGTACAATATATATGTACTATACAAAACATATGCCTATGTTACTCGCTGATAATGAAGCTTTCCATTGGTGAAATAATTAAAATTGGTCCAGTAGTTTATGAGTTTATTCATAACATATTCATACAAATGTGCAACATACAAAAATTCAAAAATACTAATCGATATAATATATAATAAATAAATATAGAAGTATAGATAAACTCTACATACGGTTACATGAGAACATTTTTTATAAATAATACAAGTTTACGCAATGGTGCGGTAAATTAAAGTAATTAAAATATTATGAGACGCATTATTTAAAACAGATATTATCATTTATTTTGTATAGGTTGTGATTTATTCGCACAGACGTTTGTTATCGTAATAGGTCACAGGTCAAAATAAAGCGGAAAGTAACTTTCTCTGTGTGCCTTGAAGCGGCTGCTCTGTAAAAGGATATAACCAGTGCATTCGATTGTACGATGTTGATTATTAAAAAAAACTATACATTTACAGTATTTATTTCGCTCTAGTTTTAAAAGAGTGATATAACTTTGCTGAATTCGATTCTTTGGCTTTAATTAAAAACTTTATTCTTCTCCTTAAGCTGCGGATGACACAAAGATCGAATATAATTGATTATAGTAATCGTGTAAAAAGAGAGTGAATCCTATTCCTATCTAAAAGACCGGCAACGTATCTGCAATATGTTGCCCATGTTCGTGGGTGGCGGTGTTCACTTTCCCTTTTCACAAAACGATAAATGTTAAAAAATAAAAATTCAAACATATTATTGGAAAAAGCTTGGCGAAAGCATATCACAGTGGATTCTTTTTATGAATGGCATATAGTACAAACACAACTGCGATAATTTAGCCGAACTTACCATTTTTAACCAAAAAATGAGTTATTTAAAATCAAAAACAGCTACGTGCATCTATAAGCAATTTACAGAACACAAAAAAAAAACCTTTTTCTTGTCTCATAGTTAAGATTTTTAATATAATATTTTGAATTAAGATTTTTGTGTATACAAGGGCAAGGTGAAAAGTTCTCGGCCTGACATAGAGAGGGCGATCCAATCAGTAAAAAATTATGTTTCTCGCCTAGGTGCATCTTTTAGTAGTTCCTATGACAAATTTCAACTTGTTCTGTCAAGTAGTTTGTTTACACTTACTGATCCAGTAAACGTCTTGCACGCATTTCGTTAAAACGGATAATTTTGAATATCGTGCGGTCGGAAAATTCTTCATTTTTGATGAATTTACCCCCAAGGAAATTCACTCAAAGTTGATAAAAGTTTACGGGGACTCTTCTTCTTACCAGTAAACCGCTCAAAAGTGGGCAGTTGAATATAAACGTGGTCACATGTTCCTTGAAGATGATCCACGTGAAGGATGGCCAAAAACTGCAACCTCACCGGAAAACATCGAAAAACTGCATGATATCGTATTACACGATAAGAGAGTGATAGTGAGTGAGATAGCTGAGACTGTGGCGATATCAGACGAAATAGCATGAAACATCTTGCACACAGAATAAGGCATGCAAAAGCTCTGCGCGAGATGGGTGCCGCATTTGCTGAATACTGATCAAAAGCGATTGCGCGAAAGTTTTTCGCAGCAATCTTTGAATAGTTTTAATAGGGATCCGATCGATTTTGAGCGGCGATTTATCATCATGGATGAGACATGGGTTCACCATTACACGCCAAAAACAGAACAACAGTCGAACAGTGGGTGGAAGTCTGTTGTTCAGTGCTAAAGAAAGCGAAGTCGATCGCATCTGCTGGAGAAGTTGTGGTCAGCTTATTTTGGGATGTGAAAGGGATCTTGTTAATTAATTACCTTGAAAAAGGTAAAACAATTACAGGCGAATATTACTTTAACCTTCTGGATCAGCTCGATGCCAAAATTCGCGACAAGAGACCTGGTTTAAAGAAGAAAAGAAAATCTTTCACCAGGACAACTCATCTGTACACAACGGTGCGTTGGCGATAGGAGAACTGCGGGATTTGGGGTGCGATTTGCTTAGCCACCCCCTCTATTCTCTTGATCAGGTACTCTCAGACTTCTATCTATTCAAAAACTTGAAGAAATTTGTTTTTGGGAAGCGCTTTGCATCCAATGAAGAAGTTCAGAGGGCCGTAGATGGATATTTTCACAGTCTTCCAGACTTTCATTTCCGGGAAGAAATACTGATATTGAAGAAGTGCTGGACCAAGTGCATTGAAGTCAAGGAAGATCATGTAGAGATATAAAATCATTTTTTTACTGAAAATCGGAGTCTTTGATTGTCAGGCCGAGAACTTTTCACCTCACCCTTATCATATGTTATTGGCTTTGCTATCTTTATCTAAATCTTCTTAGAAATGGGAACGAAAATAAAAAAAAATGTAAACCCGTTAACTGCTTTTGATTCTATATGCCTCAACACATGTCTATTTTTCTAATTAAACTAATAAAGAACGAATATTTATTTATAGGCATAGGGATGTTCTGTGTAGGTTCTTAGTCAAAGTAATTGATAGCAAACTTAACCTTCTGTAGCTAAAGCAGGATAACAAATAAAATATTTGTATTTGGACTACATCATTAGATAACGGAAGAACTTACGAGGAAAGCCCAGTAACCTCCGTTCAACCTTACATTTGATACATTTGCCTTAACCCAACATAAGCCTTGGAACGACTTCCTGTTATTTAGTGGTAACTTCTATGACTTTGACAAGTCTGTTCCAGAGTTTGATTTTGTGATATGTTATTGCATTATTTTTATGGCAGGAATTCACGACCTTGTTTCAACATAATGTTATCAATTCAACTCGCTCTTTAAGCATACTATTTAATTTATTCTAAGTACCCACAGATCTGTGTGAGTACCAAAGTTTTCCTCTGTGACTCAGTGGTACTATAGTAAAAAAGTAGTTTAAATCTCGGAAAAACGAAATTAAAAATATTGTATCATTCGGGCAGAGTCAAAATACAACACTGATCACCTAAACATTCCTATAAATAATGTTCACTAAAAAGACACAGAAACTGAAACACCATATTAATATTGTCTGTTATTAACGCGAGTACACATTCAAATAAAATACTGTATACCGTATTATAACGCGATTTATTATTTATATTGTTTAAATTATTTATCCCGACAGTCTGACCCTTGACCACGGTTGCTGAAAAGCATCCGAAACGTCCGCGTCGGGATTAATAATTTAAACAATTTAAATAATAAATCGCGTTTTTATCCGGTATGCAGTATTTTATTTAAACACCATATCACCCCATTCACTACTACATATTTTTATCTTTAGTAGGTATACAATATACATAAGGGTTTTTGATCGTGTGGTTGCCTTTAACTGCCTCAAAACATCAGTATAGTAAATATCTAACAGTATAAAATATTTCAAACAAGTAAAGGTAATTAACCGTTATGAAGCACTTAACATTGAATTAATGTTGCTGTTAAATTACAAATTAGGCCAGAGTTATGATTCATAATAATTATTTTAAGTTCTACGATTTACTAGGAATAAGATACCTTTATGGCTGTCAGTTTCAACATTTATTTAAGACTAGCTGATGCCCGCGACTTCGTTCGCGTGGGGATCACTTTATGCTGAACTTTTGAGCAAGCTTGGGATCCTCTGTACTTGGTGATTTCTTTTCGGAAAGAGCTATCAGAGTAGTCATTGACGGTTGCTTTTGCATCATATTATCGACATGTTTAATGGTGGTTGAGGTTGGGGTTCAAATGATGATTTGAAATTCAAAAGAAAATACCATAGTAATTGAAAAAATGAACCTGACTTTAAAGAAACTTTAGGGAGATGCATATCAATCAAATTTTACGTCACCAAAATGCAGATATGTGTCTTTTTTCCACAAATCAGAGTTCAGTCGAAGATTGGATTCAATGCATTTTCCGTCTTAAATATATGCACGAAAATTGTACGGGGGTTTGAAAATACTTGCGACCAGTGGTGGATTTACGGCGGCAGATTTTAGGGGCGGCAAATTTGAGGACCGATTTTTCTTTTAGCTATCTTACAGAAATCAAGTCTTACTTTTCTTACTTTTAAAACAGTATTATGTACCTTACAGAGAATAGTCTAAAAGTAAGACTTACTGAGAGAAGTTTACCTTCAAGACAATTCCTATCATTGTATTTTAGAAAATTTAGGAACTTATATTTATAGAGCGGTAAAATTTTAATAGCCTATACGCTAAAAATGTGTAAATCCGCCACTTCTTGTGACACATGGAAAAAAATGTCTATGTCTATGCCAAGAAAATGTCTAAATACGAATAAAATGAAGGTATGGAGAAATGCAACGTAAAATGAATGAAAAAAATAGTATGGCCATGTTGGCCAAATACTTATATTTTTATAAATTTAATTAGTGTGGAAGATACTATATCCACCTCTATATTTATTTCATTTAATTGATCACTTTTAATTTCAGATATTTTTGTTTAATTCCCTTGGAAAGGAAAGGATTGATGAAAATGCGAAATAAACGATCTCATAAGAAATACATTTTTATATAATAGGATAGTTCAATAATACATTTTCTATTTTCAATATTAGTTCTTTTAAAAATATAAAAAAATAAATACAAAAAAATATTTCCCTTAGTGATGATTCGAACTCGCATCTGAAATTACGTAGTACGACCGTATATCCACTATGCCACGAACACATATCGGAAACGGCGAAATTATCAAATTATTTCATTTACATATCAAACTGTGATTGACATCTGACAATTCGAAAAAATTCAACGCGAGTCAGTTTTCATTGCAATTTGTTGAAATGGTGCCTTTAAAATAATATTTAAATGATGATAACTTTTTTTTCCGACAACCGATTTCGATGAAACAAAGCCTATATGTTGCCCTGGACTTTGCTTAATATATTTGTATAAATTACGCGAAAATCGGTTCAGTATCTTCGGAGATTAGCGTGAACAAACAGACAGACAGACAGACAGACAGACAAGAATCTTAAAAATTGCATTTATGCATTCTGCTACCCTTCTTTTATCATCCCTCTTAATTTCTGGTAAAAATATTTAGTGAAGCGTAATTTCGATCCTACTCTTTTATTATATGTATATATATATATAGATAGATAAGAAAAAATAAAAACGGTCATTACTATTAGAAATCTGAATGTTTATATTACCTACCTTTAGTTTAAAAGTACATATAATATAATCGAAATATTAAGAATTGTCTAAAACTTACGGTCTATTTCTTAAGCGTTTACAAAAAAAAATATAAGAATTTTGGATAAGGCCACTCTAATTGTATTGTAGCCGCAAATACAAGATACCTATTTTCTATATTGAAAATAGGTATCTAGCTGTTAATGACTGTGATTCTAATATTTTCTATAGTAGAAGAAATGAAATGAATCTCATTGGCACGTTAGCGGTAGTCCACCTAACTGCTATGGGTTTGAATTCCGACGGAATGTACGAGTACCTATATAATTTTCTGTAAGCATGTTTTCCTTACATCACTTTGGGTATTAAAAGGGTGCGAGAAAGATCAAAATTCACATCAAGTAATTATAATTACTCGATGTGAACTAATGTTAATTATAATTACTCGATGTGAATATTAATTATCGTTCATAGATGAAAAGTGCTTTGCAGATTACGCGATTCGGCGTCAGTGTATAGATTTCCGAATGCTCGGAATAAAAAATATGTTAAAGCGCATCATTGATTGATATCCTGTGATTAAACCTACTATTAAGAGATCCTCACGCTCGTTTTATATTTAATATAAAAAAGCAGGATTATGAATTGATGTAGTTCACGACGAGTTAAGCTATTACATACTCGTAATAACCGTAAGAAAGAAATAAATATTTTATACTTAAAATATAACAAGGTAATCTTCAGGGACAGTATAATAAGAATCATTACCTTACTGCACACATACGCAACAAAGTGATCGTAAACTCAGTTATTCTATTGCAAAAGAGAGGCTAATGATACTAAATTATACACAAGCTAAACGTTACTATGAAGCCACATTAATTATCCTTTTAAAATATAAACAATACGTTACAAAGATTAAATTTACTTAAACTTACCGTTATCTTTTGTGTAAATTGGTACGAGCTAAGTATCCTCCCAGTTAAATACGTATACGAGTATATTATCTAAGGATGTTTATTTTAGATTATCTTTTCTGCGTATTGTCCTTTTGAAAATAGAATTTTGTTGGAAATTTCATGGAATAGGTACTTTAATAGTTAACCGTTTAAAGTGGAATATACAAAAAAAGGCTGAGTCCCAATAGTGATTTCAACAACAAGCATTCTACCTATGAATCTTCAACAATCGCTAGAAGCTTTGAATTCAGATAAAAATACTTGAAAATGATTCAGAAAGCAGTAATAATTTGATCGTTGGCGCGTTTGGTAGAACTCCTACCTTGCGTACCGATGGGTCGCGGGCCTGAATCCCGTCGGGACGACATGTTTATAAAGCGTCATGGCGCCAAAATTTGAGGAAGCCGAGCGCCGGGGTCTGGAGTCTTGCCTCCCGAGCTGCATACCCTCAATACTGTGCCCTAAGCTCTGTGCTGGACGCATAGCGTAACCTGGCTACTCTATCGATTGGACATGAAATCACTGGACAATTAGACTTTTCTAGTATTTGCTGACAGAAAGGTCCGGAAACTGAAAGTTTACTGAAAAAAATATAAGATACCTATAAAAATAAAATCAACAATCGAGTACAGGCCGCGAGGTGTAAGCTGAGCTTTGCATTTGTACATAGATAGTGTAGGGGTGATGGCGGCTTAAAGCGCAGGCCGTCCCTTGCTTGGTTTAACCAGTTTATACTGCTTTTTGGATAGCGGCTTGAGGCGCGGGCCTTCCCCGCACCTTCCGCATTTCACCTCTTGTAGTAGCAGCGTGACGTGATTAATTTTTAATATTTTGTTATTTTTATTTAAAATAAAATATTTTATAACGGATTAAAACGCGATTTATTATTTAGATTATTATTCCAATGCTTTTTAGCAACCGTGGTCGCGGCAGACTGAAAGATGACAGTTGTCAGATTTGAATTATTTTACTAGAATACCTCTCCCCCATATGAATTATAAAAAAAAAATTAAAGTTTTTTGTTTGACTCTACTTATGGCCATGGTAATCACTCGCGCCAATGCAAAGCTCAGCTTACGCCACGCGAACTGTGATAAGGCGCCACAATATTGCCCAAGGTGTCGGTGGTGTCTCACCTAACACCAACACAGATGAAAACACGTATAGCTCGCGCATATACGACCACTGATGACCACAGCGTAGCCACCGCTGGCCACAAGCTACGGACGTGATATTTCATACATTTTATATGGCATCAGCGCAAACACGGCTACAACCGACTGAGCTGCGAGAAAGATCGTAATCAAACACTAACTTTTTTGATTATCACAACGTATGTAGGAGGCATCGATCTTTTTAGTGAACAATAACAATGATTTATTAATTATTTCACGGGCAACTGCGTCACAACATGCAAACACCAACGTGCCAAGATAAATCAATAGCATTTTCACAGATTTAATATACGAGTAGTATGCATCACCGATTACACTCACGCAACTGCGTGTAACCTTAGCATAGTATCTAGAAATCCTTTACGATTTTATGCTATTTACCTTAGAACCTTTTCAATCCCATTGCGAAATTGTCGTTAGTTCAAGTTTAAGAGCTAAACGACCTGTGTCAAGGTTCACTAGCAAATCAGTGACTAATGACTTACAGACAGTAATCATTTATAAAAAATATTTAAAAGATTTATGTTAATAAAAGTTTATTTTAGACAATGCTTTTATCTATAAAAACTTTATTTTATTAACATTTAAAAACATTATAAGACCTAGAAACCTGTAATTTTTTATTGGGAAATCTTTTATTAGATATACGTTTGTACGGAACCCTCGGTGGCCAGTTTTTTAATATTATAGGTCTGACGAATTTATAAAAATATTAACGTATTTTTTTTCCAAAAAATATTTATATCACATACTACATAGGTACATAACGTAATGATTAATTATTATCAATTTCCTTTGTAAAAAAATATATCAAATAGTTCTTAACAAAGTTTGCCTATAAATACTAATTTCAGTTTATTTTTTGTTATAGTCAATGTACATATACAAATGTATTTTTTTAGTTTCGTATATGTTTTATCAGTAAAGTATTTACTGATTTAACATTTCATTAAATATATCGGGATTGCATTGAAAAATTCCATGTCATAAAGTTGCTATAATGAATTTAAAATGCACTGTCTAGATATTATAAAATATTTCACATAAAAAGAGCAACGGATTGACTTTATTTAAACAGAGAGCTTAGAGGTACTTTTTACATTTCCTGCCGCGGATAAGCGTTTTTAAATGTCTATATAAGTATCTAAAATATACAGACCGTGAGGATTGAGCATCGCTAAGTTCACATTAATTACAATATCTACATAGTATAAAGCTAAGTCGCTTCCCACCTGTCCTCAGTCTGTCTGTCCCTCTGTACGCTTAGATCTTTTAAAATACGCAACGGATTTTAATGCGGTTTTCATCAAAAGATAGAGTAATACAAGAGAAAGGTTTAAACGTATAGTTTTATTGAATTGCTCATTAATATATTCATTGTTTTGTGTTAATTCGTTGAAATATGACGACAATTGTTCAAGATGTTGGAAGCAATCACGCTGACTGAGAGTAATATTATTAATCACTCCACACTGAGAATACATTAGCAGGGGGCGTAGCTTACTCTTGATTTACACTGTATTAAAATTTAGGGGCCCTTCTTCCGAACTGTAGCGAAGCCCTAATGGAATGAAATTTTTCACTTACACGGATTTGGGGCCCCTATATCTTTGATACGGCTGATACAGCAGTAGCTATACCCCTGCACATTAGTATCAACGTTGCACCCGTGAGAAGCTATTTCAGTGATATAAAAAAAATAAAAAGAACCACGTTATATCAGAGCTCCGTGTGTTTGTCGATTTTGCTTCAGACAATCGATGTGAATTAGGTCAATTAGATCATTGAAGATGCGCTTTCTACGATATGAATTTTAAGAGAAATTTAAAATCTCTTTTAGTTATGTAATATTTTTAATTGAAATATATTGAGAAACGTGCTTTATTATGCAATTTAATAATGCATATTTTGACGTATCTAGTCCTTATCCGCAAGCGTGGTCGCAAAACTGGCAGGAGAGACTGAAAGGATAGAATAAACTTAAATAATAATAATATTTCCTACGTACGTACGATTTGAAATTTCACAAAGTTGCGTTACTATATCTACATATTATTTCCACGGAGTTGAAACTAGCTGTTGTTATTGTCTATATACTGGCTAACAATCGTGTTTTAACATTAGCGTGTGATACACGTCTTAATAGAAGGCAATATTATGTTTTTTTTAACATGACTATATACTAGTAAGTCCTGTTTAAATCATCCATATTTGAGTTGACAGTTTATGCCAACATCTTGATTGCACTCGAGCATAATGATCCACGGATATTCATTATGTCTACAAGTAGTCAATAATTTACCGATTCCACTTATGTCATTGAACTCTCGTTCACTTTCACAGTATACATAATATTTGTGTGCATTACAACAAAGAAGAGTGAACTATTATTTTATATCATTGAATATTGAAATTGGATATTTAAGTAGTTAATTTCATAATTATTAACCTTCTGCGAAAACTTTCTTATACAGGGTGAAACTCCTTATCTCTTCGAGGAACGGATTATCCCTTTAAACAAAAATATTTATTCTTTGCCCCCGTCCCCGCGGGTAGTGCAACGCGAAGGAGAGTGTGGGGTTCTTGTCAACCGGTGACTCTCTGCTAATCAGAGAGTCTAGTGTCGCATACCCACTAAAGCCCACTCTTGACCCTCAGGGCTTACGGGAACGCTTGCGCATTTCAATCCGTGACCCCATTCTTGTACATACAGATACGAGTACGTACATATTTTACAATGACTTTATACATATGTTTTATATCAGTAAACATCCTTCGCAGAAAATTTGAGACAACAAAAGAAAAAATACATTAAATATTTAAATACGTGTCAAAAAAAAAGTCAGTTTTCTGATAGTATAAATGAAGAAGCATATGTCTTGCTGCAAATTATGAGGAAAAATAGATCAACTTTGCCTTGATATGATGAACACAACGAAATAAAGATAGCTTTCATACTACATATTAACAGTGATTTTTGGGATTTAATATGTATTATAGTTATGATAAAATTGAATACATCGAGATAAATCCATATCCTATAGTTGAGTATATACTGTACTGTTCGAAAGTTCGTTTTAATTGCCTTATATACATATATATGTATATAAGGCAATTAAAACTTTCGAAACACCGATAGATTATATACCAAGATAAACTTATTTTCCTCCACTTATAAATAGATCCCTATGCGTACAAAGTAAAGCTCGTAAAAAACATAATTGCGTACTTCACTGTTCTCATATTCAAAACCGCTATGTTACAGTAGTCTTGTATGACATAACATACTCGTTTATTGCATTCCACTCAGAGATCATTGAGCGATGTGAGTGTGACACAATAATAGGGAATATGCATGCATTTTTTTTATATTTTTTATCGACTTGTTACATCATTTTACCCTAATAAAAAATATAAATACTCTTGGCAATGTCCAAATTATTTTTTAAAATTACTTTGAAAACATCGATAAAATTTGATCTGTTTAAACGCGGCCATATTTCGCGGGCTTTGGATGATATCACATTACACGCTCAGTGACGGATAGAGTGAGGTAACTATGGTAACCAGTGTTTGACGCCATCTTCGATGTCAATGGACGCCATTGATAAATCGCTGCCGATAAATGACAGAATGTGTAAGGTGACGTCACGTTTTGTTTCGACCAATGGTGATGCGTTTTGCAAACTTGAATTTCTCTCCCTTATTTGACACATTTTAATTAATATTTTTTGCAATTAAACACGAACTAAATAAGAAAATAATTGTTTAGGCATAATATCTGGGCCATAAGGATTCAAGGGAAAAAATATCAAGTAAATTTAAACAACATGCATATTCCCTATTATCCTTCTTAATATATTGATAGCACTAAGCGAAAATAAAATAATATCTAGAACGGGCTATAAGAGCAATGATCTTGAATGTGCACTTCACTATTTGGGAGTTTTACATGATTATTAAAACATTCATATTTTTTTTCAAATGTAAACCCAGATAATTTTAACAATATACCTAATAACTAAAACTATGTATAAAATAGAATATAGATTACACTTAAACTAATAACACTTCAAAAAACACTTTAATTTTAAAGTTTAAGGTAACTTGGTAATAAATAAATTCCAAAACACTATTAATTAAAAGTGTAATGTGGTTGTTGGTCAAGGAATTCTACGCCATTATACACATATGTATGTATATTTATAATACCTATATAGTAGTTAGGCAAAGATTTTCCTCGAAATATCGCAAATACAAAATTACACGAGCCTCCACAATAAACATAACATCCACAGAGTAATCGTTAAACTCTTATTCACTTCTACATCAGGGGGGTGAGCACGAACGACTATCGACAAAGTAATCGAATCGTCAAACTGTCAGTTGTATGAAAAGTTTCATACAAATGACAGTTCGACGATACGAATACTCTTTCGATACTTGTTCGTGCTCACCCCCCAGTCTTGTAACAATAAATGTCTTTAAACAGTATCAAAATAAAAGCACCAACAACTTGGGAAAAAGTATTTGTATCATGAATAACGAGCGATTTATTGCCCACCCCACTTTCTACGCCTGTCCTGCCCCAAGGCTATGGAGTGGAAAGGAGGGAGGATCTCCACTCAAAGGAGTAGAACCCCCTGGCCCAAAATTATTTTCATGTTAACAATATAATCATGTTTGTACAAAGTACAGTAGATGAAGGTAAAACATCCGGATTCTCTATTGTGGAGGCCGTCCCCTAAATCATCCGGCCTAGCATGACCGCCACGAGATATCTCGCGGACGAGAGAAGACAAACTAAGATGTAAGATATCTCGATATATTATATCTCGACATCGACAATTTTGATAGAAAAGATATCTCGATCGACAAATATAGATATATTTTGTAATTGTCATGTTAGACCCGGAAGAAATAAAGAGATAATTGATTAAAACACGAGAAAAAGGTCGACAAAATTTTAACGCGGTTGTCATGCTAGGCCGTCTTACTTATTGCGGCTGCAATGCAACTTTGTGGAGTTTCGAACCAAAAGCATCAATGCTGTATTAAATCTATTTACCGTGAACAATTATTTCTATGCACTTTACCGAATAGCGAATTTCTTCCAACTTCGTTTATTAAAAATCAGTTTCAACAGATGACACATGTACAATGACTAATATTGATTACTATCGATATTCATTAAAACCACTGAATATTTTATTATGGTGTCGACGTTTCGTAGAACCTGTTTAATTTTATATTGTCCATTGTCATTTTATAACTATTATAATTTCGTCACTGCATAGGTGCGAACTTCCTTGTATCAAAAGAAAGGATCCTTGCAAAATACTTTTAGCTTCAAGATATTGGTCCATAAATTATTGAAATGAAACTCTCATGTTTTTATAGATTCTTCTAAGTCTAACAATAGAATATAATGTGGAACATGGTGTAATGGTTGCAGCTCCTTACAAAACATTTGTAAAACAAAAACTTGGCGATTAAAAAAGAGTGGCGGCGAGTTTCTTGCCAGTTCTTCTCGTCCGCTCTACGCCCTTGATTTGAGAACTGGCAGTAAATGTAAAACTAGAAGCATTTAATATGTATTTTTTATTGACGTTCATAAGTGTACATTGTGTTACCTAAATGAATAAATGATTTTTGAATTTGAATTTGAATACTAATAATGAGATCTATTGGACCGACACATGACCTTAAGTAATGATTTGTCTTATTTTAATAGCTCAGTAAAGTACAGGACAAAACACAATGAGTGATTCTCTAATGTAAGTAATGATGTTTCTATTCATTGCAACTTTGCTATGTAGATATTGGAACTTATACAAAAGGATTACTAAAACGTTATTTATATGTGATGATGATTCCTGAATAAGTATTTAATAAGTAGGTACCTCGAATTACATTACTGGAACAATTAAATCGAATTTACGTAAAGATTTGGCTTGGAATAAAATTCAACAAGTCAAGGTAAGCAATAAAAATATAAGGTTAACCGTTAAATAAGTTGATCCAGTTTTGTTTCACCTTAAACAGTAACATTTCACTTGATACAGTTGACATATAACATATACCAAAATCATGTACCGTCCGCATATCCTCAACCACTCTAAGGGTTTACTAATTCTTCTGCAGGATTTATTGCCCTGGAAAGCAATAAAATTGTGATATGTAGCATTTATAGAAATCAGGTCTAAAAGTAAGATGGTTTTCTGTATCTTACATAGAGAAGTGTAGAAGACAGTCCCTATCATTGTATTTTAGGAAAAGGAACTCATTTATAGAGGCTAGGACAGCAAAATTTTAACAGCCTATACGCCAGAAATGTGTTAATACGCCATTGAGCGTAGATGCAGTTGGACCTATTCACAGTTTACTCAATGCATTAGTTAATAACTTTGTGTTCAATTACCAAAATAAAACAACAAATAACGAAACAAAACCTGTAGTGGAACATGTGAAACATTGAAAACGAGTTTTTCATTACGAAACGAGGACACGCTAGATTCCACGGACATTACTTCTAATACCTTCATGTTAATGCTGACTGGAATACATTATCATGCTTACATTAATTTATTCCATACAAGTAGTAGGTAATAATTAGGAGACCCTGTGTCTCAATTGCCTCCTCCTTAGTTTTGATAGAGCGATGACGTTACAAGCAGGGACTGAAACCGGTTAATTTTTATTTTCGAAAATACGTGTCTGAATGAGATACCATGATATTAGTTTTAAAGAGTAATACACACTTAAATTACCACAGTAATTTTTTTCAGTAAATATGAATAAAAACGAAAGAATATGAACAAAGCCTTTATTATACCGGTATAACTCCCATAGTAAATTAACCGGTATTCAGTCCCTGGTTAAAAGCGATGTGATTTCCTATACCATATAAAATACATAAGTTCGATGCACGTTATTTAGTACTATCAAACAGGCAGTAGGTACAGTGCACACATGACACAACCTATTATATTAATCATACAAAATGCCATTGCAGTTAGACAAATACGATTTCTTTACGTAACTATAATATAGGGAACCATGTCCCAAAGAAAGGTCAATTGTTTGCTTCCCATACAAATGATAAAAAGAGGAGACTAATTAGAAACTGAATTTGCACATTTTTTTTCGATAGATCACAAGGTTTACCTACTTGATTATAGGTTGATACCCCAGCCACAGAACATTAGTCAATGATGCGCTGTCGACCTACATTTTACTTTGAGCATTCGGAAATCCATAGACTGAGACCGAAACGCGCAATATGCACTTCACGGTTTTTCCGTCGTATTCGTTACCCGGTCGGAATTTCGATATTTTAAACTTGGG
Source organism: Anthocharis cardamines (assembly GCA_905404175.1). Lineage (NCBI taxonomy): Eukaryota > Metazoa > Arthropoda > Insecta > Lepidoptera > Pieridae > Anthocharis > Anthocharis cardamines. The sequence goes on from FR989954.1 coordinate 5,656,368, forward strand.
TAAAACATGTATAGAGAAATTTATAAACATGTAGCATCGGCGGGATTTGAACCCGCGACCCATCCGAGCGCAAAGTAGGTGTTCTACCAAACGCGCCAACGAGCCCGTCAAATCGATGTATTTGGATGAATGTACCATGTATTAAAGGAAATAAAATTGCCATATGTTAGTTCAATTTTGACTATCGATAGCCGTCTTTAATTTATACGAATCTGTATAGCATAAATAAGTGCTTAATAATTATTTCCTGTTTATCATAAACTCAATGGTAATCAATATAGTACGATAAAAATCAACAGATTAATGTAACGGCATTCCTTTTTTAAATATTTTTTTTTAATTCTTGATATTAAACGATTTTTTGTTTTATTACAGATGGGTTGCAAATTAACATTCGTCGACGACATTTTAAATCGATCGTTCTACAAACTTGGACTAGTCGTCGGGAAACAACCTGGCTACTTCATAATTATCCCGGTGCTTCTTACACTCCTGATGATCACTGGCTACCAACGCGTACACTATGAAATGGACCCTGAGTACCTTTTCTCACCAGTTAGCGGCCAGGGAAAGTTAGAGAGGCGAATAGTTGAAGAATATTTCAAAGTAAACTATTCACATAGATTTAATGTTGGGAGGATAACACGAGCGGGTATGTATAAGCTCTTTATTTATTCAATTAAAACGGCTATAATACCATTTACAATTTTTAAGATATCTTACTTATAATTGTTAAGAAATCTTTACTAATATTATAAAGTGGAAAGATTTGTTTGTTACGATTAACCCAAATCTACTCGACCGATTTTAATTTATATTATTTCACGCTAAATCTCTATTTAATATTATAACCAACACCATGCCGGCTTCCTAACATGTTGTAAGTAGAGGTGGGTCGTTGACGGTTTTTGTGTTAACGAAATGTAGCTGTTAATTACAAACTAATAAGCTGTTAAAAAAGCAGCTAATTTTATTAACTGGTTTGCAGTAATGTCAATAGATTTTACGTAGCAAATTAGTTTATAAATTACCAGGCCATAAAATCTTCAAAAAAATAATAAATAAATTAACAGTTAATAAATTCAACAGGTTTGCGTTTAATAAAAAGCTGCTTCGGAAAATGTTAGCGACTACGCATTGAATTTAACAGTTAATATATTTAACGGCTTTTGCGGCAAACGAAAAGCAGCTTATTCGATAACAGCTGAAAAAAGCTATTTATTGAACTAACGTCCACTCCTAGTTGTAAGCCGGCTCATAGTGTACATTTTCCTACATCACACCTAAAGGCTATAGCTCAGTGCCTTGCATTTGCGGTTCCCTGGGTTCGAATCACGGAGAAATCAAATAAAAAGAAGACGGATTATTATGTTTGGTCTATATAACCTTCACAGATAAATAAATGTGTCATAATGAACAAAATTCACGGTAATTTACTCGTAACTTGTTATGAATAGGTATACAGAATCACATAATGAATAAGTATTATTCTTTTAGGCTTGCGTGTTATGCAAAATAAAATGTTTTGAATATTATTATAATCAACATTTAAATATATATTACTTAAGGTTATACGATTCATTATAACTATATTACAAATATTATGCACATTAACTCAATTTTGTGTAATACGTGAAATTTTTTTAATTATCACGAAATAAAAGGAATTTTGAAAATGTCTTAAGCAAATTCCTGTTATCTTTAAAAGTGAATTCCCGAGTCACCTAGTGGGGCATGGGGCAAACCCATTTCTGTGTCTGTTACATTAATATTATAATAATTTTTCTTGAAGTAGGTGATCAGCCATCTATGCCCTGCCTGACCGAAACAATTTTTTATTTATCTTGTTTTCCCAGGATTCGAACCCTCCGAGGACCTCCGGTGATAATCGCATCGCGCTTACCACTAAGCCATGGAAGCGGCCTGTTGTCTTTAGTCCTTTATAATCATTGTGAATCTTTTTCAGGTAGATTTGGTCGCGTGATCATCGTATCAAAGGACAATGACACCAACATGCTTCGCACGGAAGTGTGGAAGGAGTTACGAGAGCTGGACGAGCTGGTCCAGAACGTCACCGTTACCATGCCAACCGGGGATACCTTTACGTACAGAGAGGAGTGCGCACGCTGGGAAGGACAGTGCTTCGTGAATGACATACTTAATCTGGATAAAATTATAGGCGAGGTGAGGATAGTATTTATAAAACGCACAGTAAAGCTTATCCAAGTAGAAAGTTCATCACAAGTGTAAAGAATACTATTTTTCTTTCTGCCTTGTTCCCTTTCATTTGGGGTTAGCGCAATTTTGTTTTTGTTTCAATCATCATCAATTCTCATCAGTATAGATATTAAATAGATGTATATGTAAGTATCAATAATTTGTTGATTATCCTTTATGGCTCTTGCTTTGAACTCTTTGGAGTAATTAAAATATTATTTTTTACTTTTTAGTTTAAATTTGTACATATCAGCTTAATTTTGAAGTCGGTTTTCGTTTTTTTTTTTTATTTTTTTTTATAATAGTACAAAGAATTTATCAAATTCTGTTTATAATAAACACATTATTTAACATCCGCAGGTGGAACGAGGTGAATTGAATCTGACGTTTCCGATAATGTTCAACCCCGTGACGTGGGAGGCTCACGCTTTTCCCGTATTTTTCGGCGGATCCAAGATAGTGGACGATATCATAGTCTCAGTGCCCGCCGTGCAGCTCGTCTGGTTTGTGAGGACTGACACTAAACTGCAGGAACAACGGTATGTGCTCACATCTTATACTTAGTACTATAAAATCCTATTTAAAAACAAAAGATGTATTCAACGCCTTCAGACGTTTTTACGTTACAAATGTGTACGTTACACGTACATTTATACGTGCACTCACACGTTACACGTAAGTTCACCTTTGAAACATCTAAAAAGCTTTTTAGCCGCGTCTAACAGTTCCATTGACTGAAAAAAGCCGACAAGAAATTTTCTCTTTTACAAATGCTATAGTTAGCATGAAGCTTCGTCAGTAGTTACTAAGTAGGTCTTTGTGACAATGAATCAATATGTACAGCAAAATGTTTTGAAGTTAGTGTTTTGTTTCACTCGGGGAAACATAAGACAATAGGTGCTATTGACGAGAAGCATGTTTTCGACTCGTAACATAATAATTATTGTTACCGTCACCTGTACTATCGATACACCTATTACAAAACAAATGAAGTAAAATACAAAATTCCATTATTGTATATTCTACAACTTTAGTTATACATAATATATCTCATTTGAGATAGTCATTATTATAACATGAATAAGTTAAAGTAGGTAGTTAATAAGAGTGTAATAAAGAAAGAACTTTGAGTCCCTTTATTTAGTATACCTATACATAACATACACATATACTGTATTTAGGAACTTTTATACAAGTAGACATTCAAAAATCGATCACTTTATACATTATATTGTATAAAGTGGCATGGTTCGTTTAAGCCTTTCCGGAAATAATAATTAAAACCATGTTTGTGGTAGAAGAAAGGTGTGTCCTTCCCCCAACCTAAAGGGAGACCTTTGACCAGTCTTTCCACTGACTGTCCAGCCAGTTTGAAGTCGAATTGTTATATAGATAATATATTGATACGATTCAATATTCATGACTTTTCCATGTTTCCATGTACTTGTAGGTGCAGAGTTTGCATCTATATTTCTGTATTCATTTACAGCCTGCAGAAGTCTGAAGGCCCTGGGGCCCCAAATTATTTTCCAAATAAAATTAACTTTTTTAAAATATTTAAGAACAATACAATCATGTTTGTACAAAGTACCTACTGTAGGTAAAAGTAAAACAGCGAGAACTTGTTTACTAGTGTTTACTCGTCGGAATTTAAAAGATTTTTTCCGAAGTCTCTATTGTGGGGTCCCTCTTATATTGAGGCCCGGGATACCCTCCCATAAATCCGGAACTGGTTTACGGGTTCAAATTAATACAGAATTATCGTTTTCAATGATTTACACTGCAAAACGATAATTGCTAGGAATAATATATCTATCCAGTTGATGTCACTCAAATACTTAATGGCACCGTTTTTTTGTTGGTTTCTTAAGTAAACGTATACGGAAGTCGTCATTTATATCGTGCACTATTGTTTTCGTACGAAACACATTTCAGCATTTCTACAGTCGCTTTGTTAGGTTATTGTACTCGGTCCAGTACACGCGTACACATTTTTATGACTTATTTTCAATTTGTAAAGAGTCGGATTTACTACACAAATAGTACAATTTGTTTTACCTAAGAACGATCTTGACATGGTTTAAGTCGTTTAGAATGCTAAACACTATAATAAAACGTTTCCAGAATACAAATAGAAAGGTCTAAGTATGATTCTACATAATGATTTGAGTTCTTTTGACTTGCACTTACTTCGCTTTATTATTAGGTAAAACTATTATAATGTCAATGGATGCTAAGCAAATTTCACACCTCATTGGAGTCCCTAACGGTAGACACGATACTATGTGGCTAATTACTTACACTGTTATCACCACGCTGAGACTAATACACAGCGCTTTAAACACTAAAATAATGCGGAAAGAACGCATTTCTAAGATAATAGTTCATTGAAATATTGATACCTGTCGTTAAAATAACACAAATCATTAACTGTGTCTTAGGCTGGTCTATTGATATTTTTGACTTCAATGAATCATGTTGGCTTGCAGTGAACCAACTGTAAATGCTATATCTCCCCCTCCCCTCACACAAACATGGCAACACAAATTCAGGTTACATTACCCCGGGAGGCTACCACGCGCGGAAGCCGAGGACAATCCCTCTCTGGACGTCCACGCTCAGAGGAGGAACGCACGAACAACTTGCGAAAAAGTATTTAGGTATATGGATTTCTCATATATATCTGACAGATCGACGAATCAAATACTTTCTCGATAGTCGTTCGTGCTTGGCCCTCAGGATCTTCTATCGCCGAGGGACGATATTGTGCTCGATTCAAATAAATCTGCTCGGAGCAAGAAATCATCCCTGTCACGCATACCGCGGACTTTTGTGAAAACCTAAATGTAGGAATATTATATTTATTTTCAGAGGTGCAGCTTGGGAAGACGCGTTCTTAGATGCTGTCGGTGTGGCAGAAAATACAGGGCGATTCAAGCACATTTCCATCGCGAGATTCGCGTCACGAACACTCGACCATGAGCTCGAGAAGAATACGAGGACTGTCATACCATTCTTCAGCTCAACATTCATTCTTATGGGAATATTCTCTATAGTAACTTGTATGATGGGTGATTGGGTGCGATCCAAGCCTTGGCTAGGTTTATTAGGAAATATTTCGGCTGTAATGGCAACGGCTGCAGCGTTCGGATGTGCTATTTATTTGGGAATATCGTTTATTGGAATCAACTTAGCCGCACCCTTTTTAATGATTGGTAAGTTGATTTGATTTTATATAAAGTGATATACCTATTTAAAGGCAAACTTTACTTCTGTTTTGGGGTATGAAGTCTGGTTTAATTAACTTCTCAGACACAAAAATATCTTCATTCAAATTGAATGAATGTTACATATACCGAGAAAAAACCGACAACAAATTTTCATCTTCTTTAATATTCTTATTTTTTGCTACAGTTTGGCGCAAATACGCTTGGGCAATAACGTAAAATATACTTTGAAATAGGAAATCCTATCTATCTAATAATAATGTTGGCAGGTATCGGCATTGACGACACTTTCGTAATGCTAGCAGCATGGCGACGCACCTCGCCCAAGCTCCCTGTACCAGAACGGATGGCAATCATGCTGTCGGAAGCCGCAGTGTCGATAACCATCACCTCGGTGACGGATATGCTGTCATTCTTCATTGGTATATTCTCACCCTTCCCGTCTGTGCAAATCTTCTGCATGTATTCAGGTATGTACTTAACTAGAAATGATCATATATCTGGCATCAAAGACATCGAAAAACACAAAATATGTTCTTTTTTTGTTCGTTTATATAGCTTCTTTCAGTGAAAACCGTTAATTATAATTAATAAACATCAGATAATTATCTGATGTTTATTCTGTTATATTAAGTAAGATGTAACATTAGCTACAGGACAACTCCTTAAATAAATAAATGAGTGTAGTCTGTATAATGATTTGCAAACTTATCCAATCTTCATGAAACCTACTATTGATACTAAACGTTCAGTATTAGTACTATAATATTTTAAGCAATATCTATAAAACGGCCTAGTCATTTTTGCATGACAGCCGAACAAACAATCTCTATTAATCATTGTTCAATTAATTATGAAATCCCAGGGAATGAACTTGAATAAGTTCAGAGTTTTTACAGCATTTTTAGTACTGTTTAAATGAAGATATTTTGTGTAACAGGTTTGGCGGTGTGCTTCACGTTCGTATGGCACTTAACATTCTTTGCCGGATGCGTCGCAGTATCCGGATATAGAGAAAAGCAAAATCGACACACGATTACATGGCTCAAAGTTTTGCCTGAGTCTAGAGCACGAAAAGGTAGTTAATTTAAAGATATATTTTATCTACAAAATTAGAAGGTCACTATTGTCGTTAAAAGGTATCATCTTTTTTATTATATTAAATAATATATAATTTATTTTTAATTTTCCAGAAAGACGATCTTGGTTATATCGTATTTTCTGCAGTGGTGGGATTGATCCAGCTGACTCGGATAATGTCATAGACAACAGAGAACACTGCATTATGTCCTTTTTCAAGACAACTATGGCTGATTTACTCAATAATAATTTTATGAAAGCCTTTGTAATAGTTGTATTTCTGGCTTACTTAGCCGGAGCTGGATATGGAGTAACCAATCTTAAGGAGGGTTTAGAAAGAAGAAAGTTGTCAAAGAACGATTCATATTCAGTAGAATTCTTTGACCGCGAGGATCTTTACTATAGAGAATTCCCCTACAGGATCCAAGTAAGTATAAGACGTACATGATTGTTTTAATTAATATATTTTATTTTATAATTCTTTAACGACTGCTGATACCTTTTTTTTATTAACAGGTCATCATAACTGGTAAATATAATTACTCTGATCCAAAAGTCCAGGCTGAGGTTGAAACGCTAACGAAAAGTCTAGAAAACACCTCATACATATCCAACTCTCTATACACTGAGTCATGGTTGAGGACGTTTGTGGAGTATGTCGAAAGAAACAACGATTACTTGAACATTTCTATCGATTCGGAGCAAGACTTCATAAAAAATCTTAAAGAGGTAAACCAACGTAAATTAATTCTTGATTTCCCTATAGTGTAGCAGACACATTTTGACTTTTTTTACTAATCATGTTTGTTTACAGACAAGAAAGGTGATGTTTCCTTGTCAGCCGGCCTAGCATGACAACCACGACAAAATTTTGTCGATCTTTTCTCTATTTTTAATCGATTATCTCTTTATGTCTTCCGGGTCTAACATGGCACTTACACTTAAAACTGACTTCTCATGTCAAAAGTAGAGATATTTGTCGATCTTGATATCTTGTCTATCAAAATTATCGATGTCGAGATATCTTATATCTTAGTTTGTCTTCATTCGTCCGCGAGAGATATCTTGATGGTCATGCTAGGCGGGCAGATCGACTCATTTTTTTAATTGCCCCGGGGTTCGAATCCAGGGCCTCCCATGCTATACAGAACGAAGGCGATGCCTTAACATAGAAACCTATTAATCCAATATTTTTAAAAACAAGAAATATTAACTGTCTTATTGATTTTCAGCTATGGCTTTTCCCAGCAAACCCCTTTTCTTTGGATGTAAAATTTGACGAAACTGGCGATACAATTATCGCATCTAGATTTTTAGTTCAAGCCATAAACATAAGTGGAACTAATCATGAAAAGGAAATGGTGAAAGCACTCAGAGAGGTGGTTGCGCAGTCTCCCCTAAATGTCTCCGTATTCCATCCATACTTCGTATTTTTTGATCAGGTAAAATATCAATAAAATAACCCGTTCGTTTTTTTTATAATTAAGATATTAGCTAATCTTCTCATTTTTTTTTGCAGTTTGAACTTGTACGACCGACATCAATTCAAAATCTCTGCTATGGAGCACTCATGATGATGATAACGTCATTTATTTTCATACCAAACATTTTATGCTCATTATGGGTAGCATTCAGTATAATATCAATAGAAGTTGGAGTAGTGGGGTACATGGCATTGTGGGATATAAATCTTGATTCAATATCTATGATCAACCTCATAATGTGTATAGGATTTTCAGTAGATTTCACCGCACACATTTGTTACGCTTACATGTCATCTAAAGCTAAATGTCCAAAAGATAGAGTCAGTGAATGTCTATATTCTTTAGGGTTGCCTATTGTACAAGGCTCGTTCAGCACTATCTTAGGAGTAATCGCTTTATTATTGGCTGACAGTTATATATTTTCTGTGTTCTTCAAAATGGTATTTATGGTTATATTTTTCGGTGCAATGCACGGATTATTCCTCTTGCCAGTACTATTGTCACTTTTTGGACCAGGTTCATGTTCGAAACAGTGTGATGATATCAAGTTAAGTAAAATTGAGAAGTGCTACCCGAACCCATATTGTATACCACACCCACAATTAATGCTCAATGATCAAATCTATAATGGGAAGAACGGAAGTCCTAACGGGATATATAAGATTTATGGCGAGGATAAAGACCTTGGAATAGGAACATCTGGAGAAGATACAAGTGAAAGTAGTTCAAATCAATCCCAACGTCGTCAGATAGGAAGCGAAGATGGCAAAAGAAAAAAATACGACGACGGCTGGAAGAGATTCAATTACGGTCAAAGCACCAGTCAGTTTCAGCCGTCCGGAGAGCTAGATATCTATGGACACGATAACGATAGAACTTGGCAAAAACAACGTTACGAAGCTAATAGACGAGCTTTCGACAGTTACAAAAGAGCACCAGGCTTTAGTGATGACGAGTTTTCGAAGCCCCGTAAGACTAGCGACACGAGTCCCAGGCGTGAAGACACCTACAGAGTTACACGGACACATTCTCACCATAATATACACAGACCGCGAGCTCCGAGGCGCTCCAATTCACATCAAAATCTGGAGAATCATGACTATGTGGCAGAGTTACGTTTTCCTTGACATTAACCGAATCGCCTCTACTCCATGAACATTTATTTCATGTGCTCAATTTGTGGACCAAAGTATTATTTTTTTAACGGGAAAGTAAACATTTTCATTTATTCATAAGACTCGGCTCTGCAGGTCATCATTATAGTGCCTACGTAGAGTAAGCATGTTGTATTACTTTTAAGCGATGTGTTTTGGATGTGTTACGGTAGAATACTGATTAAGTGAGAGCTTCTTAAAATATTTCTTATCTTTCAAATTATATATTCATGAAAATATAATTTGAAAATATAATTTGAAAAAAAATAAAAGTATTGCCTTTTAAGTTATCTCGAATTTTCGATAATTCGACCATTAGTGTTTTGTAAATTTGAAAGGGTGAAGGAATCGTCATACGTTTAGATTTTGAACTTTTTACTAAGGAATATGAATACATTGTGAAATTTTCTTTATTTCAACTTAGAAAACGTACGAGACAATGAAACACATTATTTTTATATGATTTAATTTATTTACCAAGGCGTTCCTAGTTTTTATCTGCATTACACAAATCTATCAGTCATTCTTAATAATAGGATCATGAAATTTTTTGTACGTAAATATAATATGTATACGTAATTTTATGAATAGTGTGATATATTTTACAATATATATTTACTGGGTGGGCGTGTTGTTATGTGTACATAATGTGTTATTTAAATAATTAAGTCTCTGAAATATTATGAAGCTTTAACCTATATCTTAAGATGGCTGTATATAGTTTTTGTGATACATTTGGATGCCATGTACCTTACTAACTGATGTTAAGGTATCAAATTCATTTATTATATTCCAATAACCTTCATAATATAACGGCTATACTATGCCATGCATTTTTGATACAAGCTGTCCTTTCAATAATCTACGAGACGTGTACGAATACTAGTGGTATTAACCACAACTAATGACTGAAAACTGTAAATATTTGAATTGATAAAATATTAAATGAATTTAGTTTTTAAAAATGTTTCATTTAATCCCAATCGGATCAGTGCTAATCAGAATACAGGGTTATTTGTGAAACACCAGCAACCTCGCAGGATCAGATAACTAACATTATAAACAATAACTTTTGTTCTACGACTTTGGATAATTCGTTACTTCGTACTTTCATACAAAAATAAATATTTATTTAATGCACTGTTAGAAATGTGCGAGACTTGAACCTCTGAGGTAATAATTGAGTTGTCGATTATTTAATTATTGTAAATACGCTGTTTGCACTTTTTAAATACGCCTAAATATACTATATAATCGTTTTACTAATAATTAATTTTAATACGCATATAATCGTTTTAGTTTAACATATTGAGTTATTTTAAAAGTCGTAGAACAAAAGTTGTTGCCCACAATGTTCGCTATCTAGTCCTGCGAGGTTGCCGGTGTTTCACAAATAACCCTGTATAATGAAAAAAACTTACAACAGGCTAAAATGCGATTTGTTTATTTTATTTTTATTCAATATGTTATAAATTAGATATAGATTAGTTATAATAAGAGGTGGAATATCCTACATTTGGCAAACTAAACGTAGTAATACAAACCGAACTAATAAATATGGCGTATATCAAATATTAGATTATTTGAGGATAACCATTTAATCGGTAATGGTCATTTGGTAACGTAGGAAACAATATACTAAAATGAAAAATCGCATTTTAATTCATTTTTTTTTCTTTCAAATGTATGTATGATTTGGAATACAACTTAAATCAAGAAACAAACACGATTTGAAACAATCAACTCTCTTTCTATAAATAACAATCATTCTACTCATGTAAAGTATTTATTGCGAGATTTAATCGCAGACATCTTATTAATTTATATGTATAAAATATGTAAAATTACAAGCAGTCTTAAGGTTTGTCATAAACTTTCTTTAACAGTGTACTACAAAATAATACTAAGTCTTTCGATTCAAACCTGTCGCACAGATAATTTGATAGAAACGATAATTTCTTATCTTTATCAGATCCTTGAGTGGAACTTTGTCCAATTATCTTGTCTATGGCATCACAGGAGTTACTCGACGTCAGTCTTCTAATGAAGGTGTCACTGAGAGCTTCGAATGACTTGTCATCTAATTTGTTCAGAATATCGGGCTTCTGAAAAGAATAAATATAAAATATTTATTCGCGAAATGATCATACATACATATCAATGGCTAACATCCAAAAAGGAATAACCACCATTCCACAATTTAAAATGAAAGTTTGTTTTTTTATATTAGATATCGCCAGACCAGCATGAGGTTCACTGTATGGTAGGTGATACCTCAACAACCTAACATTAGTCAAAGATGCGCTGTCGACCTACTTTTTACTTCAAGCATTCGGAAATCCATAGACTGAAACCGAAACGCGCAATAGGCACTTCACGGTTATTCCATCTATGAACGGAGGTTTGTTACCCGGTCGGAATTTCGTTATTCCTTCCACCCGTTCAATGCCCGAAGTTACCAGACGTGGAATTCGAACCCACGACCTATCGATGTGCACGGTAGATGTTCTACCGAACGCGCCAACAAGCCCGTCAAAGTAATTTAAAGTCCATAATAAACGAAAAAAAAAGGTATGTGTGTACTTATGTATACGCGTTAGAAGTTATACTTCTTTGGCGTCTGAAGAAAAATTTTAAAAAACAAAACTGCAGTAAATATCGAAGCAAAATGTTAAAATCAATCAAATTCTATTCTGTAGCCAACTTCATCATGTCGTTTTTTTGGGACATCGTGCGCGCGCAGGTCATCTGTAGCCAACTTCATCATGTTAATTTTGTGTCACAGATGCGCGCGCATCTTAAAATTTCACTATCATCATTTTTTCATAACGCGCCTAAAGAAGTATAACTTCAAAAATATATATAAAATTTAAGTCCAGGGGCTGAAGTGAGAATGCGCTGCTCGACTACAATTTCAATACATAATAATATTAAAAATAACAACATTTCAAATATTGCAATTTCTATTATTGATGCATTTTTAAAATGATTCGTAAAGGCAGGACTTAGAAGACACGTTCTTCCCCTTAAATAAAAATAGTATAACCGAAACAGAAATGTGTTTGCCCCATATATAGGGGGAATTCAATATGCCTCAATATTTTAGCAGCTAAAATTATCCTATATTTGAAACCCATCTTAACCAAACATTAAAGATCAAAACTGCTAATACTTACATTAGTTAAATATGATGCCACAGCATCTTCTTGTATAACATTACCAGACAGTTCTGTCTGTATACTAGAGTGTGAACACTCCGCATCATCAGTTTGTGTAAAACTACATGAAATATCCAAAATGTCCGTTTGCATTTCAACATCCGTAGTCTCTTTCTGTTGCTCTTTGGAATCAACATCTTCCACAAAAACTTCTGTGCTGTAAACTGACTCAACAACCTTTTCTTCATTTTCTGTAGCCTCTTTATTTTCCAAATAATCATTCAATACTTTCTTCGCAATTTCTACTTTAGGTGCCTTTATACATAATCTGTTTACTTCAAGTTCCGTCATTTTAGCGAGATCACCCACTGTTTCAATTTTCCCTTCAAACTCTTTGACTAATAGTGATTTCATAGCTGGCGAAGATAGTTCAGTTGCAATGTTTTCAATAGGATCATCACAGCCTACTAATTTCGGGCAGATAGGATCAATGTCATTCAGTTCACTCGCTTTTACTATTTCCACTACTGGGGTTTGTTCCAAAGAGGTCATTTGTGTGTCCTCGGTAGCAGTATCAGTAATGTAGTTTTGAACGAAACTTTCAATAGTCTTCGAAAGCACTTTATCGAGCCTTCTCTGTGACTTTGGAGTTTGATTTAGGGAGCGTAATTGTTTTTCTTGTCGTTTGATTGCAGAGCTCTGTGGAGAGCGAACGGCGCAAGGTTCAATGTATTTCTTCACGCACACGGTCGTTGAGACAGGTGGATCATGGAAGCTCACTCGTTTCCTCTGTGAATTAGATTAAGGATAAGCCTAAAACATTTTAATCCACTGAAATGTACAATAAAAATAGTTAAAACTATTTAAAATGCCACACACGTTTACTACAAACAAAAATGTTTATGTTAAAGTTTTAATCAGATCGAGGATGTCCTTCAAGGCCGGGGTTAAAATACTCGAAACCGATGATCGTGTATGAAAATGTGGATGATAGTGAAATAAGCGAATGTGGTACGCAATGATCAGCGCATATGGAAATATGTGATCTCTGCCTACCCCAATGCGAAATAAGCGTGAAATATATGAATATGTTTGTGTGTTCAATACTCAATATAAAGAAACACATATATATTCGACATCACAGTCATAATAAGTCGTAAACTAGAATAATAATTGTCCAAAAGTAACATATACGCTATTAGCTGAGCTGTGCCCACTTTCCTTTGCGAAATATCTCTCAAATAGAAGATTTTTTCCAACTTACGTAACACTCATCGTTATAATTCGACGAATTAACTCAATTTCATTATAAATTATAACCTTTATGTTATTATGATGTATAAACAATAATAATGTAAGTGAAGTAGTTTTTGCGTGAAAGAGTAACAAACAAACATCCATCCATACATCCTCATAAACTTTATCATTTAGTAGGATAACAGTTTACCTTACTAGCTGGTGACGGGGTCGCCTCATCAGCCATGTCCGCGTGTTTTCTTTTCAAAATAGGAATAGCAGGACTGCTATCTGTTGGCGGCAAATTTCTCTTAAACTTGAGAAAATTGTCACTATCATCAGTATCATCTGAACTATCATGGTTCTCTGGATTATATAAAATTCTTAAATTTCTTCTCGCTGTTGTATTAATTGGAGTGGTCCTTTTAATTTCCTCAGTCTCCATGTTTTTTTCTAAAGTCCCGATAGATTGTAATCTATCTGGAACACACAGACCTAACATTTGAGCGCCTCGACCCCCGGATCGCACTTGAGGCCTGTTCTTTTTTAAAGACAACGCTGAACTAGGACTGCTATTAACAACAGTTATTTCCTCTCTGGGAGGAGATAAATCTCTTTTATCTGGAGATATTTTATCTTCAGTAAATATTTCAGGAGAACTGCATTTTTCGATGGGTTCCCCATTAGCTTGTACTGGCGAAGTAAGCTTTATAATAACGTAATCGCTACTAGTTTCCGGTGATGGTGTCTTTTCGTCTCTAACGGGACTCATTATTTTTATAGGCGATATCTCTAAAGTGTTGTTAAGGAAATCTTTTTTTCTCTGTTCGTCATCCTTTAACGGTGATGAAATATCTTCGTGAGCCATTGTAACATCATTTTTAGTTGAGTTAGTAACGACATCATCATTTGATACCTGACAATTTGGTAGAACTTCTTCATTTGCAATACCATTGGTACTTAAGTTTTTAGTGACATTTGTTTTAATAGCATCTAGTGAAAAATTAGGATCTAAAGGTTGAGTATCTGCATTGGCTGTGTCTTGGGAGTCAATTTCTGTATGTGTATCGTCGTTAATAGGTTTTGGGGTTAATGATTGGGTTTGACTTAATAGACAAATATTGTCATAATCGCCTTGAGGTGGAAGTGATTCAGTGTCCATATCTTCTATTAAATCAGAATTGGTATCAATAGGTTCAGTGTTCATATCTTCTGTTAAATCAACTATCATATGTTGTTCTTCAACAGTCTTGTTTTCAGGTAATTCACTGTCATCTTTAACCCCTTTTATCTCCCCATTGACATTACTTATGGAACCCAATAAACGTTGGGTATTATCTGAAGACTCTTCATTAGCTTTTGCAAGAATCATTTTCTCGATGGCCACAACTGGAACCCTTTTAACGTTGATTTTATTAGATTTCATCGATATAGTCGTTACAGAGGAATCCTGAGAACTTTCGATGATATCTTGAGATGTACTAACATCCAAGATATTTGGTTGTGATTCAGCTATAGAAATACTGGTGTCACTTTCATTTAATTTTAAACCATCTACTTTTTGAACTCTTTTAGGTTTATCTTTTGATTTATTATCTGCAATGATTGTACCCATCTTTCTTCTTGTAGTGGGAGACTTATTTAAAGTATGTCGAGTTAACCGTTTTTCTGCCGGAGCATTCAAGAAGGGATTACCCTCAACCATGTCGATTGCTAAAACTTTTTCTATTCGAGATTTTTTTGGAATGTTTTTCTTTGTTGTTGACTTAGGTGTGACTTGTTCAATTTTACGATTTGTTGAAGTGATCAAGCCATCATTATTATTTGTTATTTCTAGAGTTGGAGTGGAACTATCCTTATTGTCTTTATTTGTTTTCTGCATCGTCTCAATCTGAAGATGCAAATTGACTGATGTATCTGAACTTACGTTTAATTGGTTAGTTGCATTTAACGGTTCGCTTTTATGTTTCTTATCATCATCCGGGTCTGTAGCAGATTTGCTTTCTTTTTCTGATTCCTTTATCTCTATTGTATTGTCATTGTCCTCCAAAATTGGTTTCAGACCTACATCCGAATCTTTTAAGTCGTCTTTCTTTTGCATATTGTCTATTGAAGTTTCAGATATTTCACTAGTGACGTTATTACAGGTTTTATCATTGTCTGTTTGTGAACCACAATTAAAGCTAGAGTGACGTCTTCGCTTAATTCCAAATATCCTAGAATCGTCAAATTTTTTTGGTGTTTTTTTTACACGTGTGGGTCGCTCGGTATTTATTTTGGAAGGTGCTGAGTTAACTATGTTAGCGTTTGTATTTATATTTGTTCCCAAAGGTGTCTTACATACATCTTCACATAGACTTATTTGATTGTTATCTTTTGATAAATTTGAATTTTCTATTAGATTTCTGACATTTCGAAAAACACGATCCTTAAGCGCCATACGAGGAGTCTTAACATCCTTAATTGTTTCAGGTATTGCTGTTTTAGGACTATCTGCCCTTGAATTTTTATTTTTATTCTCTTCAGTGGTTTGATCTGATGAAGGGTTCATTTCGTCGTTTTTAATGTTTTCAATCATTTTAGGCACAAAGTCAGATGTTGGGATATTTTTAAGTATTGAGATTGTATTAACATCATTAGTACACATGGATGTGCTTGTAGATTTGGTTGATGAGGATGCATCGTTTGAATCAGTTTTCCAGGTACGTAATTTAAATTCGTCTTGTGATTGAGACAGGTCTTGATACAAAGCTGGGATATCTTCTCGCTTTCTTTGCAACTTTTCTTTCTGATTTTCAGTTAATTTTTTCGGATTAAATTTCCAATTGCTTTTGACTACAACAAACTCTTCCCCGCCTTCTACCACTGTATTTACAATATTTACACCTTTTTTCATGGATTTAGATTTAGTCGAGTTTTTATTTGGAGTTGTAAACGTGTTATCTTCAGATTTGTTAGCCTTTGTAACATTTTGATCGATAGAAATATTTTTAATGAGCTCTTTAATATCAGTATCCTTATCCTCATATGTATTTAAAATAGATAATACATGATTTCCAATAGAGTTTGTCTTAGAAAAATGTAAAGCGTTTTCTTTTATTCCGTCCAATACAATTGATTTGAGTTTACAGTAGTCTTCTACTTTTAAAAAGGTATGAATGCTTTGTAAAAATCTTTCTAAGGAACTAAGCATTATATTGTTCTGTAAAGGAAAATATATATATGTTAAATTTTACAATTAATTTTACTAACACAATTGTAAAAGCTTTAAATTTCATGAGTATTACCTCCTCTTCATCATTTATTATCTTACAATGTAAATGTAACTTTGGTGTTATTTTCAAAACAGTGTTAACGATTGTTAATAATTGTTTGGCAAGAGCAACATCAATACATGTTTTAAATAAATCCAGTAATAACACCAAACAACTTAACAGCTGTAAATACACGGTAGGGATAAGAAATTGATCATTCATTTGCGTTTTTAAGATTTTGAGTAATTGTTGTTCTTGTTTCTGAAGTTTACCACCTGAAAATGATATTAAAAATAATAATATATTAATAAATATTGGTGATATTTTAAATATTTTAGTTATTTATTATGAAGGGTATTTTTTAACAAACCTAGACTTTGCAGTAAATAAGAATATTAGCCCCATGTAACCGTAAAAGCAAACTAAATCAAAATAAGGTTTGTGTCAAAAGTGAGGCAGTTGTAAAATGTATAGGTTTTTGGGTATTATGGATATAAATAATTTAGATACTGTATTAAGAGAATATAAAATAATATTTACAAACCTTTTTCATTTAGATTATGCTTTATTAAAGAGATAATAGCAGTCAGACTTAGTATTGTATTGACATTTTTGTGTTCGAAAAAAAATAATAATAAGTTGTCATTAATAATACGTAATGTCGTTGTATTGGATTCATTTATTGTATTATTACTCAAAAAGTCATAGAAGGTAAGCCATGTCGATGTATATTTCTTTGCCTGAAAAAAAATGATGACAAGTTACATATGTTTTTTGCATTAAACTAAAAATTTCATAGCGTATTCTCAAACCTTAATATTATTAAAATAAAAGCTACCACTTTGACAGTTAATAGATACGCACATTACACACACTGACAACAGATATTATATTTATTTTCTATGCAAATATTGCACTACATTCTCAGGCTGCCAAGCTTGTATATAGAAATATATTTGATATTTATTCAAATCGCTACATGTCGAATAACACTGTCTTCTTACAGTGACATTGAAAGATCAAGGTCACTAAGAATTTAGTGTTGGCCTTGGTTAGTTAGTGAGAGTCCAGAAGACACAACTATGCCTTATCCTTAAATACCATTCGCTTCCTTATATTGTATTCAATATAAAGAAGTGAATGGTAAAGCTATTACTGTATGGGTATTTTGGGTGAATAAATAATTATTATTTATTTGTGCTCTTTCAAGATCTAGCTATCTATCCGATGATATCTATATCCGATGTTTACCACACTTATTTAAATTACAAATCAATTATTATCTTTAAAAGATTGAAAGACTTGCGCACACTACATTTTGAAACTTAACTATTATCGCTCATTGCATTAAAATGATATAAAATGTACTCACATTAGAAAATATATTCAATTGTAAGGGCCATTTCATTGTATTGCATAGTAATTGAGGGTATGTAATGTATTTATATTTCATTATAGACTCAACATATGCTGTCCATACTATTAAACCACACTCAGTATTTGGCAAGTTTTCAATGTCAAAAGCTGACGTCTTCTGTGTTACCTCAAATTGTACTAGGTAATCTGTATATATCCTTATATTTTTTATTGTTTCTTCGACATCACAGCTGAAAACAAATCTTTATAATTTCGGATTCGGTATATAATAACACCACGGTTGTCTTTGGCATCACAGATGTATGTGAATTACCTTATAATTAACAAAAGCAACCTTTAAAGCTTGTGGAAACCATATTATTAAAAGACATCTGAATGCACTGAAGTACTAAAAATAGTAAATATAAAATAAATATTTACCTTGAATAAAAATTGTTATTACATGAATCAATCAATATGAACTGTATTTTTGGGAGAGCATCATTGTGAACTTTAAGCAGCGATCTAATGTTTTCATCTTCCTCAAACAGCACAGGTATCAGAATATTTATTACCACATCCGATGTTTCAAAACAGCATTCCTGAAAATTTTAGTAATTTTAATGCTACAAATTGTTGGAATCATTATTTTATCATAGCTTTGCTTTTTCATTTTTATTTATTTCTATCAAAAATAACCTTTCTGCATGTATTATATTATGTCAGTTTGTAATCACAGAATTTATGTGTCCTTTTGTTATAATGGTGGAAGCACAGATTAACATCATATTTTCTGTTTTGGGTGCGAAATAAAGTGTTATATCATTATGGTCAGTTATTTATCACAATAGTTTTAATACCTGTAAAGACTTCTGTAACATATCCAGAACTTCATTGAGAAGTTCATTCCTTGTATTGTCTTGGGGCAATTCAGCAATTGTCGCTATAAACGATTTCCATGCACATTTCAACTGCTTCTTTAACACCTCCCCTCCCACTTCCACACATAACTTTATAACCATACTAATGGAATGCAACCAATATTTCCAATGTTTTATCAAATGTGTAGTTGTTATCAATTTGCTCTCAACTTTCTCCAATTCTGCACAACCCATACATTTGTAGTGTCCCAGAATATTGACAAAACCTTGCATGCATAACTTCTTTGTATCGTTAGAAAATAAACCCGGAATAATCACAGATTTGTTAGATGATATTGGATTGCCAAAGCAGAAATAGAGAAAAGGCAATAATATTACGTCTGACAAATTGGGAATTTTTGGATGAAATTTCACTATGAGATGCCACCAAGTATCAAACTTGGCAAGTGCACTTTCCTCAACTTTAGCATTATTCGACATAAGTGGAACTAAAAGCAGCTTCATTCGTTTATTGCTATCCTCAGTGTTCTCACTGGAAAAATTGTCAATCAAAATATTCCAACTCTTAAAAGCGCGACTTCGGCTTTTGACGTCCATTTTAAATGCTTTTTCTTCAACCCGTAGCAAGGCATTTATGGGCGACCCCACTGAAGGTAAATTGTTTGTTATTTGATTTTTCAGTAACTTAATACAGACCATCCACAATCTATGCCAATGATCATGGCCTTCATTTAAAAGAGTTAACATTTTCACTGGATATCTGAAATGTTGCATTATTGATATTAAAAAGTATCCAAACAGATTTTAACTGAATAGGCTGAATTACCATGCCCTAGTGAAGCATGGGGCTGACCTATTTTTATGTCTGTTTCCCTAATCATTTACATTTACAGACAGGTTACCAGCCTTCTGTACCCTGCCTGATATTTTTTTTTATTATTTTCTTTCCCTGGGATTCAAACCCAGGACCTCCAGTGATAAAATTTATATATTATGCAATATTAGTTAGTGTCTTGGATTAACTAAATTAATGCATCATATAATTTGTCAGTACTACTGCCAGCTGAGTATGCTACTCAACACCATTCTAGGAGGCTCAGCTAAGAAAGAAATTATTTATACTGAGAAGATAATTATGATGCCCTTATTACTTTATAAATTCAGCCTACATATAGGATACTGATACAAAAATAAGCTGAGTATTAAAAGGTAAGCTTACTTTATAGATATGTATTCAAAAAGTTTCTGCCAGTGAATATTATCAAAATAATTCAGAGGTACAAGTACATCTGTCAGCTCTTCCAAACATTGTAATGCATTATCAAGCCCGTAAATTTTTCCTTGTGAGAAATTAAAAACAGTTGGTATCAAGCTTGAGAGCCAAGTGTCTATGCCATCTTCCACAAATTTATCCCTATTTAAGGGTGGCAAAATGTGTAGTAGTTTTAATATTATAGTCATTGGCTGTGAAAAATAAATGTCCCATTAAAAATGAAATATCGTCGTTGCGCCTGCCAAATTCCATATGTGTTTTTTTTTTATTTTTGGATTTTTCGCACAAAAAATACTCTTCGTTTTATTCTCTATGTGTTACTAAAATCATTTTTGTGATATTCGAACTGGATATGAGTTTAACTAATTCCATATATGTTTTGACCGGTAAGAAAAGCTCCGTATGTGAATTAATAATACGTTTTTCGTAGTCTCCCAAAACTATACAAAAATCACATATGGAACTTGTCAGGCGCAGCGACGATATGTTATTTCAATTTTTTAATCATTTATATGTATAATATATATTTTATATGTCAAAAAAAACAATTCAAGATTTACTTCTATTAACTATAAACTGAGTATACATACCTGAAAAACCAATTCAGGTAGTGACGATTCCTGGCAGTAATGATCCACCATTGTATAAAATTCACTAGCATGGTCTACAGCTGCTGATATTAAAGTTTCATCCGGAAACAGTACCAAAATTTCAAAACATAATGCTTTAAAAGCATCGATTTTCTCTATACATGTATTTTTATTCAGAGTATTCAAGACTGCTATTAATAAAGAAACTAAATCTGGAGTTTGAGAGCAGTTTTCATTCTGAAAATTAATCAAAGAAAATATAAATTATAGTGTATAAAGTAATTCTGAATTCATTTACCATCAATATAAGGTCACAGTTTACCAATTTTCATCCATTAATATAATTATAATTATGTGTAACAATTTAATCAAGTAGCTAACTCAATTGGGATGTTGCTTCTAGCAAGAGCTGGCAAGAAACTTGGTATGAACTCATGATTTTCATACTATTTAATAATAATATATAATTTTATAGCTATTATTAATTGGTCATAGAATATTTAAGATTATAATTTCCATTTATTGTATTATTAGTAATGTAAAGTAATACAAACCTTAAGTTTTTTGAGGAGAGCAGACACAATTTTCAAACTTAATATACCAAAAGTATTTTTTTTAATAAATTCTTTATAGCATAATGCTATCAATTTATCTAAATCTGATGATTTAATTGGTTCTTTTGATTCTAAAACTTTTAATATGGCATTATAGTTTCTCTTGTTTAAATTATAATCATCAATGCTTTCTAAAATATCACTTAGATTGTTTGAAGGCTGTTCTTCCGGCATGGCTGAAAAGAAGTATTTCATTATACACTAAATAAACAATCAAATATACATATTGCAAAGGCAAGGTAGATTAAGGTTAGGTAAACCTGCTGAATAAATTCTCAATGTAATAATATGATTATAATAAAAGCCCAAAGCGGCATCTAAAAAATGAAATACACAACGTTGAATAGGGTTCAAATTCACCAAAACTCATATTGTATGACATGTTTTAACAAACCTGCGCATTTAGGTGATCTAGATTTTTGTTCTATTGTATTGTATTATTAATAGTTTCTGTATTTTGATCAAAATTAATAAATATCTAATTGTTCTGATTATTTATTAATAATTGAAACTGAACTACAATTATGAACATTAAAAAATCAACATTAAACAAAATCTGACATTTCTCTTATTTCTGGCGCGAATTCTTTAGGGGTTGAAAGTTGAAACCAGGGTTGCCAGATTAGTAATTGAGCTAGTTGCGACAGATGGCGCTCAAGTCGCCTGTTGACCCTGGAGGTCGCCCGAAACTGTACAAACTGACGTGCCACCGAAAACAAAAGAACGACAAAATAGATAAATATAAATCTATATATTATATCTTTGACTCTTAGACATAGGTATATAGCAATCTGTCATGGTTATAGTGTATCCTCCGAAACGACTCGACCGATTATTATGTTTTTTTTATGTAATGGGTGTCTCAGTCAGAACTTGAACTTTAAAAAAATAAAGAAATATATTTATTTAATAACTTAAACTCTGGTTGAAACTTCAAAGTGTTAACTGACATTGACACTTAAGGTCACAGATTACCAGTTTTCCTTTTACCTGCCAGTAAAAAAATGGGATCTACCTTTTAGACTTTAGTTAGTACGCGAGAATGCCGTTCCCTGGCTTTTTACACCTTGGGTTGGTTTTAGTAGGAATTTCTAAGGATCCCTATTTTTTTCTTGTAATAAATATAGCTAAGGTTACTCAGCGATAATGTAGATTTCTATTGGTGAAAGAATTTTTGAAATCGCTCCAGTAGTTTTTAAGTTTATTCGATACATACAAAAATACAAATCTTTCCTCTTTATAATATTAGTATAGATGACAATCTCGTGCGGCAGCCCAAACCAAGGTATAGTATACGTTTTTCGCAAAACGCCCTTACCAACGGCTGAGTCATAGTCATCACCACATATTATGTCTGCATGAAGCTATTGACCAAACAGCAAGATTCCATACAAAATAAGCTTACTATTTAATCCGTTGAAAAATGTATTAATTGGAAAACATAATTTTTGCTACACTGTATAAACTATAGTAGCAATAAATTCATATTTTATTTCCATGATTGAATATTGCCAATAGATGATGCCCACCGATACGTAAAGGTGAATTTATTTCATCATAAAATATAATATTAGGTATATGCATGCAAACTTCAAGTTTATTTTAAATTTTTAAGGAAAAGTATTATTTACAAATCTCACATATATCTCGATATCTCATTTTAGTTTTTACCAATAGAAAATTGAATAATCCTATAATCAAAATAAATTCTGCCGAAACGAGAATAAACTTATAATTATTTTTTGCTATACAGTACTACTTAGATATAGTATAAAATGAATACTATATATATATAGCTACAGCTTATACTATTAATTGATCGTCTTATCTACTCCATTGATTTTGATACGATTTTCACTATAAGTCTAAAGTTTTAATTATTCCGGAAGAATATATTCTCCTAGGGGGCTGGAAACTATGTTACAACAGTACATTTAGCACATAACTAATTATTTAGATTAGAGCAAATAATAATTAATACGATTATTATAATACACCAAACACCACCCATATGATATTTGCTCAATGCTCATCGCTTGCTTATTTTTAAAGCTAGAGTCGTACTGTGCGCACGCGTGTACTTAAATTCCAATTGAATTGTACAGTCACATATTTTGTCGAGGCCCGCGCATTGCGTGCTTAGAATAACAAAAAGTGTTAACAAACCACGATTTTAAATTACAATACCTGCCATGTTTGGGTAGAACGTGTGGTTATGGAATTCAAACAATACAGTGCTATATTTGCAAGGATATAATTGCTACCATTAATTGTGAAATTAAGTGATAAAATGCCTGGACACACCAGCAGTCCATATTGGACCGCAGTGGATTTCGATAGTGAAGAAGAAGACCGTTCACCTCCGTCTAATAACAGAATGTATTTAGACCCATGGGACAACGATGCCTTTGCAAGAATGCCAGGTGATTCCCCAGATACCAGTCAAGAACATTTTAATTCGTTTGCTGGTGAGCCAGTCAGCGCGAGTTTTTATTATGTTCCCACAAAAAACTACGATTCCTCAGAGGAAAAGTCATCTCCTCCGAAACGAACTGTACTGCCTGAGGATATTATAACACCTGACCACTCAGTCTATAGCCGAAGGGCTTCTAGATGTATTATGCCAGACCATCAAGATATACCGATTTATGGTCAAAGACCCATGGGTAAGAATTTATTATACCTGAATCTGTTTCACAGAAAAATTGATTAAAATTACACCATACAGTACATTGGGCAAAAAATACATCGTTTGTAATGTAATTATTTATTTTTCTACTGCCTAAGTCGACAATTTATAGATTAAGTATTATAATTATGCAGTAATTGGTGTATTTTATGTATGCTAAGTAACTGTGACTTCTAGGCTCGTCGGCGCGCGCGTTCGGTAGAACACCTGCCTTGCACGCCGATGGTTCGTGGGTTCGAATCCCACCGAGACGACATGTTTATAATTTCCCTACTTATTGTTATTAGTCTTCCCACGTCTAGTAATTCGTCTGCGTTGATCAGGTGGGAGGAATATCGAAATTCCTACCGGGTAACAAACTGGAAACACAGTCAAAAGCATATTGCACGTTTTGGTCTCAGTCTATGGATTTCCGAATGCTCAATTTATTTTTCTTCTAAGGATGTTTGATTTAAACCAAAACGCGCACTTTACAGCTTTTCTACATATTATGTATTATCGACCCAATATCCAGACGGAATATCGATTTTATCTCATCCTTTCCATACTCTGAGTTCCAAATACCATTAATATTAATGTATTCGAGCCGCCTATGTAGCTTAATTTTTCCATTACCAAGTGCTTACGCACGATGCGTTTAGTACCAGAGTTCTTGGGTTCGAATCCCAGGAAAATAAGAAATAAAAAAAAATTTTTGGTTAGGCAAGCCACAGGAGGCTGATCACCTAATTGCCTGTAAAGAATAATGAAACGGACACATAAATGGGTCTGCTCCATGCCCCACTAGGGGACTCGGAAATTCACTATGTACCTATTCGTGCGGGTTTCATCACTTAATATCCTACGCTGGTAAATACAATTAAAATGAAAAGAAGTTACAGATAATAATAAATGCTATGTATAGAAATGATAATTTTTGACTTATTTCTTCAAAGTTAATTTAACAGCCGCAAACATTCCATTACAGAACGAAGACGTTCTATGTTCATAGAAGAACCTCAATACATGCCCCATCCTATGATGTATGAAAGCATGTATGGCCCCATGCCAATACCTCCGCCAGGATACGTGCCCCTCCAGAGAACTCGGGTGTCACTAACACACCACCCTGACCATATGCCAGTGAATGGGTACAGCAAGAATAGAAGACACTCTAGGTAAAGTCCGCCAAGTATTGATACTTACAAATCATAATATAAGGGCGAATAAACTTCTACAATACAAAAATGTAGACAGACGTGCCCTTCTTAGATCTAATCAGCACTTTACATAAGGTGAGATCGCGATCAAATATCTGATTATTTAAAAAACAATTGAAATTACGCGTGACATGCGTAATCTCTTACCAGTAAAATACTGCGTCACACGATTGCATGTTTAATTATGAATAAAATGCACAATTTATTCACGTTTAGAAATAAAAATCACTATTTCGTAATAGCTAACAGAATGGTTTTAGAAAATATTCGCATTAAAATCCTTATTTTTTTTTCCTTACGACGAAGGAAAGCTAATCTCTCTACGACTATTACTGTCGTACATCACTTTCACGTAAACTTAACCGTTTAGTAAATAGCGCATTTTCTGATTTCTCCCAAATCCATTCATAAAAATTAAATTTTTGGACAAAAAACAAAAATTTAACAATTCATCGCGTATGCTTTTTTTTGTGAAGGTAAGAATTATGATTAAAATCAATGAAAACAACATGCTTCATAATCATTTGCTCTTCAACAAAGTTCTTATGCATTCCTATTCCCATAACAAAACTGTACAAGTTCCACGGAAAACATTAAACAGCAAAAACGTGCAATGTTATGTTATTATAGGTCTTACGCGGTAGAGTTTGCGCTAAATGGCACCTTGTCTTAAGATTCATCGTGTGAACGTGCGTGAGTTTTTGTTTACTACAAATGAAAGTTGTATCTGTGAGAAATTCAGCTCGTTTCTTATTATAGTAGAGAAACTTGTTCCTAGCATTGACCTAGGCAATGTCCATTACATCATTTGTTATAATAATACAGGTTATACCTTTAGAGTTCATCGTGCGAACGATACCACAAATCTTCATAGTAATTTTGCGATAATGAATAAAATAATTTTATACTTAATTACGTAAACATAAAAGTAGGTTTAGAAAGTCACATCAACGGCCTTACCTGCTTACATTCATAACACGATCATAATGCTCGCGATTTACAGCCAAGACGCAAGGAAGTTGCTCGATGGTTATCTAATCCGTACTATCATATTGTATTGACATGGTCGAGAGATCGCAACAATTGCAAGCGCAAACTAAACATCTTCTCTAATTACTTTGTGGTATGTAGGTGAAACGCGAAATAAAGGTTGAATTTAACATGCAATGAGCATTAATTCTACGTTGCCATTTACCTGAATATTTAGTCAGCAATTTAGTATTTCACATGCAGTATCAGGTTAATCTTGCTTGCAGTTTTAATTGTTTGCGTAATTATACTATAACAGTACTAAACGTGAATAAAGTACATTCACAGATGGCATTCAGATTACTTTCATACAAGCTTACTTCTCTTACCTAACTGTGTTTTAACAGCTCAGTACCTAGCTAAACTGTACTTTGTAACTGAATATACAAATACAATTAATTTTGTATTTAAATACAGGATGGCAGATGCGTACGAACAATACGCGTACGAGAGCTTGCCACAAGACTATGAAGACTGGGCACATCCGATGCCTCAAGCAGCTCCGAACAATTTTCATCTGTCGAGGTATGGACATTTGCAAATCGACTATTCGTGCAGCTGGAATACACTTGATAGACTCATTCGCAACCATTAGAACCTCGTGAATACGTTACTTTTGTGAAAAGCGTCTACCATTTTGATACAAAATCGTGGTCTAGTAATTTCTAATATGTTTGTTTTTTAAAACAAATCGATGATCTTACCTATATCGTTAATTATATTTTGTTGTAGCTGCTTATACCAGATATTTTAACAGTCTCGTCGCGATAGTACAATGCTTGGGAACCGAAACCGCGACTCATTAAAACACCTAGATTGATACCTATCTATCTCGCACTTTGAATCGGATAAGAGTAAGATCAAAATTCCGTCTGGTTATTATCCGGATATAGATGTAAAATTCATGGGCAAGTCGCACATTTCGATGTCAGTATCTAGTGGATTTCGAACGATCGATGTAAAACATAATGACTCAAACAGCGCATCATTGTTCATTTTTAAAGACACAACCACTATAAAGCGATTCATGCCTTATGATTATACACAACTAACTGATATCCTGTGGCTGAAGTCAGGACCCTGAAGAGGATAGATAGATGACACCTCATATATTTGAAGGGCTCAAGTGAGCCTCACGCTCGTCTGTCGATATCAGGCATTAAAACATGACCTCAGTACTTAATATATTGTCATGAATACCTAAATTCTGCCTATAGTTATATTTGTTTTAATAAATATTATAAACTTATTTTTTACTGTATAGAATCTAGATTATTATTTTACAAAATTCCCTTTTAAAAGTCATACTCTTATAGATTTTCTTTAATTATTTTGTATTATGTTGATTTGTGGTGGAATTATGCGTAGGACAGGTAAATAGGAACTTATGACTATTTGCTCAATTTAATCTATGAACATACATACTTACCTTCTATACTTTAAATATAATATATTTTAATATAACGTAGGCAATTAAGACTAGGTAATGATATTGTAAGATTTATGCAATGGCCAAAGAAAAACCACACGTAAGTGTAGTTACACAGTATAACTTAAATGCTTTGTAATCATGGACTTATATTTAATATGTTAATAAATATGTTATGAAATATTAATCATGTGTTTTAATTGTATAATTTTCAAACCTAAAGATATGTAGGTAGTTAAATACTTTTGAACCACCCTTTTCAGGAAAAAATCGGAATCATTAAAAGTATTTTATGATAATATTATAATATGCATATATGTGAGTTTTCCTTGACAGTATTAGGATTGAGTCACTCAGTTGTATGATACCAAATTAATGAAAAGATGACGATATCGTAAACAGAGCTATTATATGCCTTTATAGTTAATGATTATCTTCATATTTCTTTTGTATGCGGTTATAAAAACTTTCCTTGAAGATTGCTTTGAAAGTTATCGCTCAATAGTTTATAAATGTACTTTCCACTATTATAGTTAGGTATAGTTTTTCTAAACTATACAGGAAGCTCACCACGCCAAGTAGGTACCTAAATTACTAACGAGCTCGTGGGCGCGTTCGGTAGATCACCTGCCGTGCGCATCGATTGGTCGTAGGTTTGAATCGAACCGGGACCACATGCTTATAATTTTGTGTAAGCGTGTCTTCCCTACGTCTGGTAACTCGGGCATTGAACGGTTGGAAGGAATATCGAAATTCCGACCGGGTTACGACCGTTCATAGATAGATAAACCGTGAAGTGCATATTGAGCGTTTTGGATTCAGTCTATGGATTTGCGAATTCTCGATGTAAAAAGTAGGTCGAAAGCGCATCATTGACTGATGTTCTGTGGCTGGGGTCACCTACCATAAAGTGAACCTCATGGTCGTCTGTCGATATCTAAAATAAAACAAAAACTAAAGTGTCTAGTAATGCGAAGTGACCCAAAAGAAGTCTTGAAGATCTCTACCCATCCTGCGCTATTTATCCCGCTAATTATATTTTCGGAGGCGCATTTATTTCCTGACTTCATCACTCAAGTGCAGTGGAATCGGGGATAACCAAGTGTTAGTGCTTGGGCCTCAGAAATCAATTAAAATTGCATACAAATGACAGATTGACTATGCTTTTAATTATTTTTATTAACATACCTCACAATTCAATAAAATACGCCTTACAGAAATAAATTTTTGGTAGGTAAATATCTACATAGAAATTTACGTATAATCAAACATTAATCACCAAAATATGAGAGTTGTTAATAAGAAACTCAATTAAAATGTTATAAACCACAGATAACTAAGTGATAAAATTATAAGTGATACGTATTTGTAGTAGGTGCAGAATATATACATACTATAGGTACTAAAGTATATACTTATGTTATAAATAATCTACAAATATAATATTTTATCAATATCCTATTGGATGGGTTGCTCTCTCGAATTCATCGAAAAATCTTACAGGATTCTTCACAACATTTTACTGTGTTTACTTTCATTCAATAAAAAATGCTTTAGAAAGTTACGAGTACGTTTATTTCCAAAACTTCAAATGGTCCAATATTTAACATTGTACATGACATAAAATTAGAATTTCTTGTTATTAATATACCTATTTTTGTTGCCACGTTATTACGATACCTTTCTGAATTCCATTGAAATCGTGATCAGAATAATAAAGGCATAGGTACAAAAGTCAATTCGCCTGATACCATTCCTACCTATCTTGTTGAGAGTAAACGTAGTATCAGACGTGTCTCGTAAAAAACAATGACTATATAATGAGTTACAGCAAAAGGTAATCATGCAACGTTAGTGAAAGTGAGGGAAATATGTAATAACTAATAAGATTTCTATATATTAGCTCTTAACATACAATGTATTTACTATTCAATTACCCCGCTAAAATAATACCTTCTTATATAACGTTTGTTAAGTGAAATTATCTAATAGTTCAAAAATTCCTTTTCGTTGTACAGTTTTCTCTTCTTAGTTATGTTAAAATGTCCTTTTTTATCGTTGTTTTTTGGTGGTTTGCCGTCACAATACATAACTTGAAGAGTGCTTTGTTTAAGACTTTTATTCTGGTTTGATGTAAAATGTGATTGAGGAGTGTCACATACGGTATTGGTGACGTTTGAATGCGAAGGCCGCGGCGACTGCGACTGGATGGGATAAGGATCCCTTTCCACAGAATAAGGTCGTTCAACTTTACTTTCGTATGGAGATGGGCATGTGCTCTGAGCCAAGTATTCTTTGAATTGACTTTGCTTCAGTTTCTCTTCGAGGTTTTCCAATTTCTAAAGACGTTTATTTGCATACATTAAAAAGTATTAATAAATAATAATACGAATGCAGTTAACTTAATATAAATAATTAAACATTAAAATAAAATAATTTATAACGTATTAAAAGCGATATACTATTTATATTATATTTTATGCTGACGTTTAGGATGCTTTTCAGCAACCGTGGTCGCGGCAGTTTGCTGCTGAAAAGCATCCGAAACGTCGGCATAAATATTATAAATGATAAATCCCGTTTTAATCCATTACAAAGTATTTTATTTAAATGTGTGATACTCGCGTTAATAAAAAACAATTATGCTAATTTTAAAATTCAGACAGACAGAATTAAACTATCAAACTTCGAGCTAATTGAATCCAATATCTATTTAAGTAAATAATAATCCCTTATAAACTGTATATAATATAGTAAAATTACCTAGTAGTAAGACAATTATTTATCAAAAAAATATTTGAGAATTTTACTAAAATTTAAGCTACTGATTATTTGTGTGAAATGAATAAACATAAAATACTTTATAACTGACTAGCAACCCAGGCTTCACATGGGTGCAATGTAGATTTTTTATATCAGTCTAGTAGTTTTTGAGTTTTTGTGCATAGTACATTTACATTACACCCGCCGTGTGAAGCCTGGACGCGTTGCTAGTGATTAATAAATTATCTATGGAAAATATTATTAAAATGGGTTGACGGAGTCGAAATTCTGTCCGGTAAGTAAACACCATTCATAAATATATAAAAACCCTGTACCTACAAATTCAACAGCGCTATATTTTCCAATATTGATGTCAAAAATAATATCTTTATTAAAAAAATTAGCGCAATACAATTCATAAACAAATTACAGACACAATTTTTATTCATAGAGAGAAGCAATATTTTACAAAATTGCGCTCAGTTTGCGAGTCACGCTGTCTTAACATTCCAGTGCAATTTGATGGTCTGATAATAATTTTGTTTTTTAATTTATAGGTTAACAGCTATAACTGGTTTATTGTTATGCACCAAACTAAACCAGCTAATTATTAGAGCGTATTTACATTTATTATGTCTTGCAAGTACTTAAATAGTTGCATAATCTTAACACCAACGCAAATATTTTCATAGAACTGCACTTACTGGTTGGTAATAGTTATTTCAAGGATCTAACTGGTTGTTAGAACAATTAGGTACTGTCCGCAAAATATAGGTTTGACAGATGCGGTCTAAGCATGGGGCTTAGACAATCAAATAATAATTAAAAATTTAATTAGTTAGATTGTTTATCACATTAAAGAATGTGGGAAATGATTTTATCATAAAATAATTAGAACGTAAGTAATATGAAAACTTAAAATTTTATTTTAATAAACAGCCAGCAAGCGCTTGTTGCGCGCTGTCGTTACATAAATTAAAAATTTAGATTTTTTAACTCGAAAAGCTTGCAATTGTTTTTTTATTTATTACGTTTATTTAGGTTACTAGTGAACTTAGTGAAATATAATATTATGATACTCCCGTGACTGCAAATTCACGGGCTATAATTAGACTAAGTTTGGTTATTTGGTTGGACTTACCCTACGATAAGCATCAATATTAGCGTCAGTGCGTGCAGTTTGTCTGGCCAATTGTTCTTGCAGCTGTGCGGCCTGGGACGCTTGTCGCTGGATCTTCTCTTCGTACTCCAGTACTACTACATTCATCTATAATATATGATTTAAACCGACTTCAAAAAAGGAGGTTCTCAAGTCAAATAAACAAACAAATATCTTTATTCAAGCTCCACATATTATGACTTATATCTAATAACCTCACTTAATAACTAATTGTGTGGCAGCTTAAGGCGGCGACTCAGCATATGCTGTGCTGCCGACGATACAACACAGCGCTGATATTCTGTCGCTACCTAGCGACACTTGTGGCTGTGAGTTACACACATTTATAATATATTTATAAAATTCGTCTGTATGTTGTTTTAAGAATTTACTATTACAATTAAAATAAAGAATACCTATCTAAATAAAATAACATTTATCGGATTACAACGCGTTTTATGTATTAAACGCGATTTAATCCGTTATAAAGTATTTTAGTCAAGCATCTTCTACATTCTTACAAGGCACACGAAGAAGACCTACATCCGAATACCTATATTATAATAATACTTATTATTACTAGACTAATTGGAGTATTATTATATAATAATATAATAATACTCCAATTGGGTCTGGGGGCCTGAAATCCGTAGGTATAGTATGTCGCTTAAGATGACGATGAAATTGTATAAACTTGAGAATACGACAGATATAAGAACAAAGTAAAGCATAAAAATACTCACTTTATCCCTATTCTCTAATTCCATTTCCTTGAGTCTACTTCGTAGTTCTTCAGCGACACATGTTATTTGAGCTATTTGAGTGTCCGAATCAATTTGAATCTGTTGAACTGTTACAAGGAGACGATTTTGAAAACATAATCGAACCTCTACATAGCATATTAATAATTAACAATAGTTACTAAGTATCTACTGCCGGCCTAGCATGACCGCCACGAGATATGTCGCGGACGAGAGAAGACAAACTAAGATGTAAGATATCTCGATATATTATATCTCGACATCGACAATTTTGATAGAAAACATATCTTGATCGACAAATATATCAATTTTTGATATTAAAAGTCAAGTTTTAAGTGTAATTGTCATGTTAGACCCGAAAGAGATAATCGATTAAAACACGAGAAAACGGTCGACAAAATTTTGTCGCGGTTGTCATGCAAGGCCGGCTGATCGCCTAATTATTATTAGTAGGATACGTACCTTTCCTGTCATTATTGTTTATCAATTCCTTAATTTCGTTTTCATGAACAGTTCGTAATTCTGTTATGATATCGTTGTGTTTTCTCACTATATTAAGTTTTTCCTACAAGTTGAGACATTTACCGAAGTGAACATTAATAATTAGGTAGGTATATTAAAATTATTTTACGTATCATATTAATTATCAAAACCAGTCAGTTACCCAACCTTGTAGTTACTAACTGGGACAAAAATATTCATTTAAATATATCCACAAGCTTAAAAAACGTACCTTTTCTAAAGAGTTGATGACAGATTCTTTAGAAACTATTTCATCTTTCAATTTTTTAACATCACGTTTGAGATAAACCAACTGTGAGACGGTTTCCTGCAAATTGGCTATCATTTCACGCGATGTAATTAAATGATAACGGTGCGATTTTTCTAATTCTCTTGCTTCTTTTAATTCTGTTTTTAATTTTGTGTTTATTTCCCTTAGTTTTTTACATTCCTCACCTTCGTTCATGAAGTTCTGTTTCAATACAATTCAATAAATTATTTTATATTATAGTGTAGGTAACATACAGTTATGTGTAATTAATCAAAACAAAGAGAACAAATAAAAAGCTCTTACTATTTTACATTTGGATAAGTTGTTTAATATATTCTGCAACTTCTCATTAAAGCAATTTCTTTCTTCTTTTTGCTTTTCATCCATTATTCAAGTGAATCAAGGTATTTTTTTTTCTGAATAGTTACGTTAATATATTACTTATTATTAGGAAATAATAAAATTATTGTAGATATTTCTTTCATAACCTTGTACATATTCTACTACAAAATTAAAAACAAAGAAGTAACTGGATAAACGCGGAACTAATGGAATTAAAAGTTATTTTATTAGCTATTAATACTACGTAATTATTTCCCGCCAAAATAAATACTGGAAAAAATCAATTCTTTTTTTGTAATTCCTCAACGCGATATTTATTGTGTACAGCGACATCTAGAGAATCAGTATCGAACTGATATAAAATTCAGCCCCTTCTGAGAGCATAAAATATGTATATTATATTATTGTGGAAGGAGGTGGACCTCCTTCCCATGGATGGTTAGAACTATAATAGCACTTCTATCTTATGATTTAAATATAGTTTTATGAAATAAAAAAATCGATATATTTGATATATATATAAATATATATGTGAGATTCGAATTTGACTAACCTGTAGCAAATGGATTTTTTTTTGTATATAAGACTAGGCGGTATGGTCGAAAGACTAGCCTGCCCTATGGGTGAAAATAATAATAATATAAGAAATTGCATATTGTAACTAAACAAATACATGTTTTATATAATATGGTACAGACCAGGGCTCGGAACCGGTTAATTTTTATATTCCAAAATACATGTCTGACTGAGATATCATGATATTAGTTTCAAAGAGTAATACTCACTAAACTAACCACACTAATTTTTTCAGTAAATATAGCTAAAAATAAAAGAATATTAACAAAAACCTTTATTATTTCGGTTAAGCTCCCATAGTAAATTAACCGGTTTCCGAGCCCTGGTACAGACTACAGACTAATAATGGCAGTCGGCACTGAGCACAGCAGTAGGTACACAAGGATTTCATTAATTATAATAACAATATTTTAGGATGTTTGTTAATAATGTGCCTTAACTGCATAGGTTTTGCTCTTAAAAAAGACAATAATAATTCTAATAGGCATTTATGAACTGTAAAGGACTAGGTCAAAAACACTAAAGATGACTAGATAATATGTATATTAATACCAGATTCAATGTTATGGCATAAATACTAAAGGACTATAAAAAAAAGAAATGTACAAGAAAGTATGTCATTTTATTTATAATAATATTAATATTTTTTAATTACTCTACTTGTAACATTAATTTTTCTTCTTGTAATGTTGCTTTTAATTTGAAAGGTTTATTTAGATTTTCTATATTAAATTCTTCTTTGGCAAATTCCTCACCATCAGGGTCCGAATGTAAAGAAAAACTCATATTTTTAATATCATTTGGCGATGCTATATCACAAGTATATTGACTAAACAGAGGAGTCCCTTCTTTAAAAAGTTTTACTGTCTGATCCATATATTTAAGATATATATCTTTATTTAAAAATTCAACTTCTGTATTGACATCTGTTAATGATAAGTTGGGAAAGTCCAAAATCATACCAGCTTGTTTAGCACAGCCCACTGCAATAACTTCATCAGGGTTGATTCCAGAAAGCACTTCAGCATTTGGTAGTAAATTTGCAATAGCTGACTGTAACTTAGGAATTTTCATACTGCCTCCACATAACACAATTTTACTTATAACACCATCAAAACTCTCTACAATTTTTTGGGCTGGTTCTATGTATGCAGATATTTTTGATGAAATTACATTTTCAAATCTTGCCCGTGACACATTTTGACTCCAATCCACACCATCTAATAATGACTCTATGAATACATGAGATGAATTTAATGTAGAAAGCACATGTTTACAATTATCAGCATGATGTAATAGTTTAGCCATAGCTCTACGACTCTCTTGAGGATCTAATTTCCATTTTTGTCTAAACTCTTGTGCAATATAGTCTGCTAAGTCTTTAGTAAGACACTGCCCTCCAAGGTCAGATTGGAAAATGTTCTTTTCAATGCTAATAAGACCACCAGAGACTTTAACTATAGACGCATCACAGGTTGAGCCTCCAAGTCTATACACTAACACGTTAATATCTTCAGATGACTCTTCAATGTTGTAAGCTAAGCATGCTGCAGCAGGTTCACTTATTACCTGTAGAACATCAAAACCAGCCAATTCTGCACATTTTATAAGCCTTTCGCAGCTTGAGTGAGACCAATGTAAAGGTGCGGCTAACACTAACTTTAAATCACCTTCATCTTTAACAGAATGACTAGCAATTGTAAACAATTTTGCATAGATCTTTGTAGTTATATTATCTGGGCTAGAATATAGCTTCGACTCACTTGTTTCAAATTCATACACTAACTTTTCTTCATTTTGTATACGACACGACGAAGAATTTTCTACAAACGAAAGGTCTTGTTCGTTCCAATCACAATTCATTAGACGTTTGTTGTGTTTAATGATAGCCTTAGATGATGGCTGTCCAGATTTTGCTGGTAAGCCGACCTCCCACTCAGAACCATTAAGGGCCACTATAGCTGGTGTCACTCGATCGCCCGCATCATTTGCCAGTACTGAAGAAGTACCATTTGTTAAAGCAGCTAAACTTCCGGAGCTGTTACCCAAGTGTATACCGTATGCTACTGCCATGTTGCGTTATTTGATACTCACTACAGTCAAATACATAAAAAATAGCTATACCACGATTCTTTAATACAATTTATTTAAATAATTTTGTAAACCAATTTAATAACCTCAAACTACAACTTATCTAATGTCAACAGTCAAAACTCAAACCACACTTGCCACTGCAGTGTTGCCGCTTAACAAAACTAAAATGTGCTATATCTTGCGAATATCTGGTTCTAAAATGCAATAGTTTCCGCCATTGACATAGTATTAAATAGACTTCAGGTCGCATACAAAATTCACGAAAAAAGTGTCCCGATTATTTAAGCCACGTTCCTTGTCAAATTTTGAAAAAATGACACTGATCAATGGGAACAAAGAAAAGAGTGAAGTCGAAATATGATTTTATTAGTTACCAAAAATTATATATATATATATATAATTTTTGGTAACTAATAAAATATATATATATATACATATATATACATATCTATGTATTATACATACACACTTGACTAACTTCGAAGACTTTGGTATTATTAGTATAGTTTATGAAACACCAATGTGTAAATTATCATGTATCTAGTAGGGTACAAAAACTATAATATATTTGATAAACAATAATATAATGTTTTATATAAATAGTAATTCGTATGTTAAATAATAATATCCGCAAAATGTTCCGAATATATACAGATTGGAATATTTTCTTTTCCGTTTTAGCGTGAAAGCGAAACAAACAAAAAAAAATCACTTTCGCATTTATAATATTACTAAGGATGCTTATCCTTAGATAGTAAGAATTATTTTAGTACTAATCTACTCCATGCATCCACTATTCTGTTACATAATAGTTTGCGGATGTGTTGGCCAACCTTGGCCAAACATTTGTAGCGTTCATTTAAAACAGATAATTTTGTTCAAATTTTCAATTATTTGTTAGTTTGAAAGCTTAAAATATATCTTATTTTATATGTACTAACCAAAAATAAGACTCCATCCATAAAATTGTTTTTTCGGGAATTATTTTCGCAATTTTTGAAGACAAACTGTATCATTGTGAAACGTCTTAACATTGGCCGTGCTTGAAGAGAACTAAACAAAATAGACTCTCACATTTCAAGTGAGCCGATATTTACCGGCACGGATTTTTTGCGTCGACCCGATATCTAGTATATTGTTGATCGAAGGTTTCCGCTAAACGATTTGTAAATATAAAAAAAGGTAGGTAGGTAAATAGAATTTATAAAAAAATATTTTTAAGCAAAAAACAAAAACCGACTTCAAAACCACAACTTGCACTAAAAAGTAAAAAATAATATTTTAATTACTTCAAAGCATTAGTTATTTTTGAAATCGGTGCAGCTCCATACAGTTCCAAAACTTTTTGCAAAAGCAGGATTAAACTATCCTTCTTGGCTGGCACCGACTCCAATGCTTTGAAGTAATTAAAATATTATTTTTTACTTTTTAGTGCAAGTTGTGGTTTTGAAGTCGGTTTTTGTTTTTTGCTTAAAAATATTTTTTTTTCAAAATTTTTGTAGGAAGTGTATGTATCTAAGTTAATTAATCCTTAGATAATAATTTAGTAGACCTACCACTAAACGTGCTGCTCAAATGAGACAGCGCCGTGATAAGAACCACAAAGCAAAACATCATCTACGTATAAGTACATTTTTGTTATTGTTGATTTCCTAAAAAAGTACCAAACCAATGCCGATAAAAACCACGGGACGGGATGGGACCACCTCTGAAATATCCCCTACCAAACAAAAAAGAATCATCCAAATCCATCCATTACTTGCGGAGTTATCGCGTAACAAACATGAAAAAAAAAACCTCCTTTTTTGAAGTCGGTTAAAAATAAAGACGTTTGCATGCATTATTTAAATTATTGTATATTAGTTACTAAAATCAACTAAATTAAACATTTCTACAATATGTTAATTGTCATCAACGCCAGCACCAGCTACTGTCCCTTTTTTTCATATAAATGGCCTTCTTCTTCAGTTGCCACCTCCATCTAAAATTTGCCGCTAAAACGGCAATACTGAACCACAAAACAAAACTAGATAGCAGGGTGAGGCCGTCAAATTGGCCTTATATAACATAAAAGTAACTTAAAAAATTAAGTTACCGGATAACATAAAGGTAACACAAAAGTTCTTAGGGCATGTCTACAAATGGGAACCACAAGTTTTTCAAAACTTTATTACATTATACATTCTTTTCAACTTAAGTAAAAGTCAGTTTTATTCTTTAAACTTTATTTTGTGCATGTATAAAACATTTTTTCAGTTTTACACACTTTTTTCCTGTTATAAAATGTATTTTTTTTTTCTTTTTTGTTTTTTTTCTCTCTATGATTTCTTATATTAGATTTGAGTACCAGTGTGTGTTTTAGTTTATCTTTTAATTTGTATTCCTTTAGTGAATATTTTTTTTTACAATCTTCTTTTCCGTTCCAGCATATTTCTTGTCTTCTTCCTTTAACGATTCTAAGAAAACATTGTGCTTCTTTTCACTGTTTCTTCCATTCATCAATATTCGTTAAATTTTACTGTTTTCAATGTGCATTAGGGTTTACATCACTTTTATGTTACGTAACTTAAAAAACCAAACCAACAATGGTAACATAAGTAACATAAAACTTAATCTCTTTTCAAAATACGCTCAATCTACGGCACTATTATGAATAATTAACAACTTTTAAAGCTTAGCTCTAATTCAAACAATATATTTACTAAAAAAATTGTCGATTTATGCAAAATGATAGAAACTAACCTTAAAATCGCGTAACATATATATATTCGGAGAACGAAACCACGATTTGGACCAAACTAACTGATGCAGTGCCTCAATACGGCCGACAATTAATTGAAATATAACATTAACAAGTTAGATACTGGTTTTGCCAATTATTAAAAATGAATTCTACTGCTCAATTGCTTTGTGATACACAAATTATGGTAACTTAAAATTGGTAACTTAAATGTATAAAATACTAGGACATAATGTTATTATTCAAAATTATTATAATTTTAATAACTAAACTGTTGTACAGTAAAAAAATATTATCTTAAATAGGTGGTGCTTCAAAGAAAATATTGTAATTGCCAGTAGAATGCACAGAAATTTAATTATTAATACCAATTGTATATGGGAGATCATTTGGGACACATTTTTTTGTTCTACCAGTTATGTATTCCTCGCAAAAAAATAATTTTAAAAAATAGAAAAAAGTTGTTTCAAAGTCATTCACATATTTAAAATACTAATATAAATTATACTTTTTACGAGGAAAACTATAACATTTGGTTTTTTTTAATATTTATTCCAAAAAAGTTGCTGGACGCTAAGTCATTTATCAAAATGGTCATTTTTTGGCGGCCTCACCCAGCAAACTATTCAAACCTTAATCTGAGAAAATTGAAAATCATTTCATAAATTGACACAGAATATATTTTACAAATAGGCTGTTTCTGCTTCGTTTCCAATTATATTTGGGTGCAATTCATTCCTAAGCGTCTTGTAGATATTTATTTAGAATATTTTTGACGGGATCGTTGGCGCGTTCGGTAGAACACTTGCCGGCGCACCGATACGATGGGTCGACAA
Source organism: Anthocharis cardamines (assembly GCA_905404175.1). Classification (NCBI taxonomy): domain Eukaryota; kingdom Metazoa; phylum Arthropoda; class Insecta; order Lepidoptera; family Pieridae; genus Anthocharis; species Anthocharis cardamines. Next base: position 5,696,281 of record FR989954.1, read on the forward strand.
TCGGGTGGATGGCATGGCAAGTGTCCCGGAACGACATGTTTATAATTTTCTGTAAGCTTGTTTTCCCCACATCTGGAAACTACAGGCATGGATCGAGTGGAAGGAATATCGAAAAACTGACCGGGTAACGAACCACATTTTATAGATGAAAAACCCGTGAAGTGCATAATGCGCGTTTCGGTTTCAGTCTATGGATTTCCAAATGCTGAAAAAATAGGTCGACAGCGCATCATTGACTGATGTTCAGTGGCTCGTATCGTCTGTCGATATCTGACATAAAAAAAAATAGCTCAATCGCATTCACCCCACACTCATTTATTAACAATGACTTTGAATAACATAAAATATGTTACCCTAATATGACATATAACTATGAACTTTCTGATATACTTAAACTAAATTGCTAATTTAATTTTCTAGTTACGTTAGATTGTACAACTCAATGTTATAATACGGAGATGAGAAATATCATAGTCGGTAATCCGTGATTAAGAAGTTAGTTCAGTTAATGCGTGTTTGCCGGAAAACTCCGACGATATCTCGTTGATTGATTGACACCACTAGACTCCGAAGCCGCTGGATATTAATGGTACTATTGTATTTTCGCTTTATTGCCTGTCGGTAAGCTCAACGGTGCGTACAAATGAGAGTTCTATTTGAACGAGAAGTCTGTTAAATGATGCTAAGAATACGCGCAAGAAGTAAAATTATTATTATAGCAATGAACTTGGCTGTGAAGGGACTCACGTATTCCTATTCCTGTTATATATCCATTTATTTTAGGTAACATGTATGTGTTCTTTCATTTTTCTATTACATCATATTTCACACAGTCAATCAATTTTCTTTGGCCAAGGGTGGGCTTGTAATTTATATAGACAGGATATCAGATAAATAATTGGTTTAATATTTTTAAAAATATTCTTGTTTTCCGTTGCATTTCAAACTTCCTATAATTTATTGAACAAAAATATAAACAATATTCATTCAATGAATTGAAATAATCCAACAATATTTTTTTTGAGATAGAAAATGCAATCATGTAGGCAGCCGGTCTGATAACAAAAAGTGACCTCTCCACAGGCATTGGATTTTTAAAATACAGATGCTTTACTTTTCCTTTAAAGGGATAGAAGAAAATAAGACAAACTTTACAGGTAGTGGTCGCAATGGATAAAATATAACCAATGCGTGTCCGACTTCGTTGTAAAAACCCAATCAATAATTACCATCGTAAATACGTGTAATTAAATCCATTGATAGTTTAAATAGTCAATTTGAAGGACCCTTATCTAAGGCTTCATTTAAATAGGATACTCGTCCCTTCAGTCTTTAATGGAAATCCGATTTATCGTATAATGTGTACTCATTTACTTTCCTCTGAAATACAAGTTAAAGGGTCAACTGGTTTGAAATTGAATATTTGATTATTATAATTATCAAGTGACTAAGTAACTGAAGTATGGTATAATTATAATGTAATTCAACAATACTTTTTACACTATGTTTATTATAATATTATTTTAAAAATAATTTAAATAGATTATAAGAACCAAAAGTTGAACACAGGTTTAGTGTGGTCAAATGACCGCTTTTGAGACTAATAAAACTTGTTAAACTCTATTTTTATTGTACTTAAAAGTAGCGCAGTAAGTTAAAAAATAATAATAATTGGAAAAAGTATAACAATTTTTATTAAAGTCTCGACAGCGGTCTTTTGACCGCTCGGTAGGTTTAGTGTTAAATGCATTTATTAACAACGAAGAAGAAGTAAGCTTAAGACACAAAATAAATAAAAAGTGTCATGTTCATAATAATTAAGAGTCATTTCTCATTGGGCTGTTATTCGAATTAAAACAGGATCTCTGTTGAGCCGGGTACGGGGCAGTCAGAACAGCATCTTAAAGACTGTAGCAGATGACCTCTCATCACCTATCATGAGACACTTTGTGCGTTCACTTTGTGCGTGCGCGTACACTCGTCGGATCGGATCGACTAGTGTACGCATAGACTTTCTCGTGATATTTTGTTCTTTTCAATAAAAAAAATAATAATAATATAGTCCTTGTATACTAACACTATTTTTCTAAGTCTCTCCTAACAAAATGGATTATTTTATGTGATAAATAAATACATAATAATACCTAAATAAATTTGTTAATTATTAAGTAAGTAAATATAGAAGCATTGGTTACCTACTAACAAGATCGAGACTGAAGTTTCTACAGGATGGTATTTATTTACAGAGACCAGCCTAAATGAAGTAAATAATCACTCACTTCAGATAGACCAAGTAAAGCTTAATTCTATAAGTAAGTATCTACGAAGTTTCACAAAGACAAGAGATGCGAGAAAAATACTTTTATACTAATATTAATAGGATAAAAAAGCAGATTGGTGTGTCTGTTACGTTTTCATGCCTTAACCATTGATTTTTATTAGGTCAGAGAAAAGACATAATATGTGGCTTTTGATGACGACCGACGACTACGATCTTCCACCATCACTGCGTCCGTGCTTGGATACTTTTAAGATGAAAGCAAAAGCTTATTTACTTTAATATAATAAATTAACGTTTAACTTCTCCACATTTGAGTTAAATAATAATTAATGTCTTCTTTTTTAATTTTTCCAACTCAACTGTAAGAGTCCAAGACACAGGTTTCACCTAGTTTAGAACCTACCAGTGTACGATATCTGTGTCAATTTGAGATAAAATTTAAATTTGTTATCTGTGCTTATTATTGAAACACTATCAATGTTCAATTTAGTTTGAAGAATTCTCTGTTTTAAAAAATAGTGAAGTCTTAAATTAAGTTTTGTTAAAAACAATAAATATTCATTGTAAAGTTGCGAAACTATTGTCTATCTGATCTAATGCAACAATTTTTACCGAATACGTACATCTGTATGTTGTTTAAAAATAATGTTTAATTACTTCAAAGCAAGAGCCTTAAAGGACAATCGACAACATTATTGATACTTATACATAATATATCTATTTAATATTTATGAACAGTTATTTTTGGAGTCGGTGCCAGCAAAGAAGGACAGTTTAATCCTGCCTTTGCAACAAACTTTCGAACGGTATGGAGCGGCAGCGGTTGGTCGATTGTCCTTTAAGACTCTTGGTTTATAGTGATTAAAACATTATTTTTTACTTTTTAGTTTAAGTTTGTACATACTATATGTAGTAATAGTTTTGAAGTCGGTTTTTGTTTTTTGTTTAAAAATAATTATAATTTCTTTTTTTTTAACGTTACACTTACACACATATTTTGTAGATGTGTTGTTGAATCTTTAGAGTGAATTCGATGGAGTCTCTTCAACGAAACGACTGAATGAAATTGCGTGTTCACGGCTTCGCTGAAAGCCAAGCGAGGCTTCAGACCCTTTCGAGTGTTCGTTCGAGGTATAATGTCTTCATTTTTTGTATCGTTCCATTTCATATTTTCAAATAATAATATTCATAAGAACCTTGAAAGTACTCCCGAACTTGTAAACCCGAACATAAGTACTGTAATAATTAATTTGTAGTTTCTAGATTTAAGTTTAGTTTGGGGGATGATTTCCTGTTAGAATGTATCTAAATAAAAAAATTAGAGGCTCGTTGGCGTCACCTTCCGTGCGTATCGACAGATCGTGGATTCGAATCCCACCGGGACGACATTTTCATAATTTTCTGTAAACATTCTTCCCCACGTATGGTAACGGGAACCACCGCTCATAAATGGGAAAACCGTATAAAAGTGCATATTGCGCGTTTCGGTTACTGTCTATGGTTTTATGAAAGCTCGAAGTAAAAAGTAGTTCGAGAGCGCATCATTGACTGATGTTCTGTGGCTGGGGTATCACCTACCATAAAGTGAACCTCATGCTCGATTGTCGATATCTAACATAAAAAAAATATATACTAATCTTTAGTATATATAAAAAAAAAAATCACAGTATGGGCATTGCGTTAAGCTCAGGAGGTTCTGGAATCCCAAACACGGATTTGTATTCACCCCAATAATATTTCTACTAACTTTAAGGGTCACTTAATTTGATGCAGGCTTGATAAATCCTACATAACCGCCCTTTAACTTCATTCAGTAAGCAAACTTATAACAGTATAGACAGTAATATTGTCTTTTATTAACGCGAGTATCACACAATTAAATAAAATACTGTATACCGGAGTAAATGTAAAATTAGAAGCATTTAATATGTATTTTTTATTGACGTTCATAAGTGTACATTGTGTTACCTAAATTAATAAATTATTTTTGAATTGCATTGAATTAAATATGGCATCTTTGTGACATTTCAAATATCAGACAACTGTCATCTTTCTGTCTCCCCGCGACCACGGTTGCTGAAAAGCATCCGAAACGTCGGGATAAATAATTTAAACAATATAAATAATAAATCGCGTTTTAATCCGCGGTATACAGTATTTTATTTATAAGTATAGACTATATCAAACTAGAGTATCTACATGTACGTATGTACTATTAAAGTTAAAAAAAACATAATTGATTGTGAATTTTTAAGGTGATAAGCTGAAAAGTGGAAATAAAAAATAAACCAAGTTGATGGCAGAGTAACCTACAATAAATAAAAAACCTTTATTTATTATTTCCTTACATTGTTATTACAGTTTTTGTTAGTACCTAGCGTTTTAAATCTTAATACTATTGTTAGTAAAATATAAAAAAAGTATAAAGGCAGGGTAACTTATTTAGAAAAAAGTATTAATTTTGGAATTCCGTGCGATCCGTGAAAGTATTTAAGCGGCTTTCTGTGCCTACTTTTTACTTCAAGCATTCGGAAATCCATATACTGAAACCCAAACGCGCAATGTGCTTCACTTCACGGTTCCATTTCTATAGAGACAACATTTCTGTTCCTCATCCAACCTAATTTTTCACCTTCATTTCACCTTCTTATAATAAATATTACATCGACCACGACGCAATGTGCAGAAGCGGAAGTCAGTTGATTGATTTAAGCGTTATTTAAGTGGTAAGATTGATAGGTGACTGTGAGTTATTTAGGGTATCTAAAGGACGGCGAAACTAACTTAACGAAACTTGCAGTGTTGTGAAGCTTTTTTAATAAAGGAAAAATATAGATAGAGGAAGGCTAGAGGTACTAAGATAGATCACCAAATTATAAAAAATTTAAAATTTCTTATTCAAAAGTGAAGAATTTTCAACCGTTCCGTCATAATTTTCATGAATTAAATAGACCATTGGTCTCCGTTATTAACGGCATAACGTTATATTATATAAAAACTAGTAACGCTATATATAATAATATAGAGCAGAGCTGTCCAAATCAAGGCCCGAAAGACTGAATTTATGCGGCCCGCAAAATCATTTTGTTTTTTATTTCTTTTTGTATAGTTCAAATAAAAATATTGCGTTTTACATTGTTTATTCGATTTTTTGTAAATTATAAATATTTGCGGCCCATCCAATCTATAATAATATCTATAATCCCTGATCTAGAGAAAATAACTGACTAATTTATAAAAAACACAGTTACAGCCTCTCCAGTTACGCAAAACTGTACCATCTTTTTGGTTTATGGATGTCTTGAGAATACGGAATACCTTACATAATATACATAATACATATATATATTATATAATGAAATAAAACTATACCATTCAACAAAATTTCTTAAGTATTAAATAAAGAATTACCAAAGTTCATAACAAAATACAGTTAAAGTCGTTCTTTTCGTCTCTAAGGGAATCTTATGAGTAAAAACTAACAGCCGTTTGACTGTAAATTCGTCTGCTTTGGGACTGAATTAAAGAAAGTTTTTACAATTAGGACTTGTTATTTGTGGTAGACTTGAATAATGGAAATTCAGAGGGTGAATGAAAGTAACTTGTAAGAGCGATATCCTCAAAGGGTTGGTAAAGTTAGCAATCAGATTACGATATTATAAAACTTTTATGTGCACGATCCTACGGTATTATGTACTCAGGTTGTTTCTGAAATATCAAGAGGTAGATCGATAGAGGACAAGTTATATTGACCACTTGTAAAAATTTGGTAGGTCTTTTTAGGGTTCCGTACCAAAAGGGTAAAATGGGACCCTATTACTGAGACTTCGCTGTCCGTCCGTCTGTAGGTTTGTCACCAGACTGTATCTAATAAACCGTGATAGTTAGACAGTTGTCACAGATGATGTATTTCTGTTGCCGCTATAACAACAAGTACTAATAACAGAATAAAATAAATGTTTAAGGGGCTCCCATACAACAAACGTGATTTTTAACTCGTTTTTGCTCGATATTGATAACGGCAACAGGTAGACGCTTGAAATATTCACAGAATATTTAGTTGTATATTACTTTAATCAAATAAATTTAAATAAAACAAACCCTTCGTGCGTGGTTTCGACTCGCCCTTGGTTTTTTATACACCGTATTTTAAACAAGAGCAGAGTCAGAGCCGGATTTAGGAGAGGGCATTCGGGACTACAGATAGATCCACAATAGAGACTTTGCGTTACAATATCGTAATTTCGATATGACTCCCGCCAATTTAATGCCCGAAGTGCCAACTAAAGTATTTTTACAGAAAATTATAAACCTGGCGTTCTGGCGGGATTCAAATCCGCGACCCATCGGAAAGCAAGGTATACTGATGCGCCAACGAACCCGCTATTACCAACCTGTTAATATCTCTTTATCGGTTTGCCTGTAACGTGATTAATTATATTAATAATAGATTTAATCTACGAAACAAAGGCATCTATAGCGTATAATGTAAGTCATCATTCATAACCATTCTATTGTCTTATAACAAAATGATAAATTCACAACAATCACCGCCACTACAAATTAATTAATATTGTCTGCAATACACAAGGGCTTCTGGAGCCCCAGACTAATACAATTTTGGATCCTGCCTAATTAAGGAGTTTCACCACCTTGGCGCACGGAAAAATAGGAGTAAAAATAATTATTATTGTGATGCTATTAATTATATAGAAATATATATTTTAATGTTTAAAGAAGTTTATTTTCAAAGAAGTTTTACACATTAACATACTAATTTCAATCAATCAAACATACCTACTACCAATATTGTACATTGCCTTTAATGGGGGATGGTTGGGCCCATATGCGCGAGGCCATGGATTGCAATCTAAAAAGCCCTTATATAGGTCATGACAGGTCATGACAATGCAACAAGTTTTTGATAAGTCATAGACTGTTTAAGTATTGGAGGCCTATTACTAAAACAAAATACGAAGTTTCGGCTAACGGATCGTACATTTTCCTATTACAAATCCGATGATCGATCCGTCATTCACAATTAGATATTATGTCTTTCGTTTGCAATTACTATGATCGTAATTACAAGTATAATAGTAAATAGAATAGAAAATGTTTTCTTAATAAGTTAAAATACGAAGTTGGTTTTTCTTTCGTTTCGTTCCGTTCGTAGCGTTCGATATAATAGTCTATATAGAGAAATATAATAGCGGTAATAGTCCTACAGATTATAATTGTCCAAGAACTTCTTGAAGAATTAATAAAAGTAATTATTTATATAAATAAGAAAATGAATATTCATTTTCTAATCACTTTCAACAGGCACATATAAAACATTAATTAACGAAACTTTTAACAAGAAGATATTTCAAAAGATTATTAAGAAGTAAAAATTATCTTTCTATCGAAGTATCGCTCAATTATTATATGTTATTGGTAAAGTCTTAAAATAAATCTGTGTTAGATACTAACTACACTAATAGATGTGTAATCACTCTTTATTAATTTTTGGGTTATATATCTCAAAGCTGGGATTATCTCATACCACAAATATTCGTAAAATCCTATAATACAACATCATAAGAATATAGAAAGATTAGTTATGCCGAAAAGTGTAAATAAGCCACAACACGTGATTGTGATTTGCGATCAACTGATTGCACAATCTCCCAAACAATGATAAAAAGATTTTTATTATGAGTATAACAGTATATAACAGTATGTACCTATTACTATAATATTATTATTAACAAACTTGAAAATTATTAATAGTACACACAGTGATAATGCAGTCAGAAGGTAAACTAACGTTATCATTTTTCGGAAGTTAAATTATGTTTCCGGTTTAAGATTATTTTAAAACATCTTAATACTCAACTCAAATTCTAGATTATATAGCATATATAACTTTACAATAATTCTCAAGCTGTTGCCATTTTGTAGGCAAACAGCTTCATAGGCGTTTAAATACGAGCTCATATGTTTTGATTACTTAATGTTTCTATATAGAGCGACACAATAAAATCTTAATAAAAATATAATACTACTATAACTACCTATACCCAACAAATACGGCTTACATTTATTTTTATTTTTTGTCAGGTGTCGACAGGCGAGCATGAGGTTCACTTGATGGTAGGTGATACCTCAGCCACAGACCATCAGTCAATGATGCGCTGTCGACCTAATTTTTACTTCGAGCATTCGGAAATCCATAGACTGAAAGCGAATCAATATGCACTTCACGGTTTTTCCATCTATGAACGGTGGTTACCCGGTCGGAATTTAGATATTATAGGAATTAAAATAGAACTATCTCTATAAGGAGAAATCATTATATTCCATAATAGGACCTAAACAATCCTAACCAAGGAAAATAAGTATACCTACCTCGATAAAGAAAAAACTTTCTTGTATTTGAAGAACGTAGTGACATGCAAAATCTAGGTCATTTGCTTTCAGATGCACTGACAACTTATGACTTCGACCTATTTATACTCACTGAAGATGGTTAAGTGTTCATAATGACGTACCTTAACAAACTTAATGATATAAATAAACGTATATTTTTAGTTTTTTATTAAATTACTACTTGTAAATATGCAAAGTGAGCGTCATAAATGTGATACCTACATCTCACTACAATCTAGATTCTAGATCTATTTTGGTAGATATTTTTGTATTTATAAGACTTTGCGTTAATTTGTATTTATAAGAATTTTTAATTTTAAAATCAGGATAAAAATTCAAAATAACAATAAATCACAACTGCTAAATATTTTTGAATAAATGGTAAAAGTATTTACTTGCCTTGATTATGGACAAGTAAATAAAGCATTTGCATAGTAAAAAGAAAAATCTCTCAAGTATTAAACACATTTTTCATAAATTCACTTATTCAGCTCTGAATTCGTTATTTACGAAGCAAGTGAAACGGAAATCGAAGGTTTTTATTGTGATCGCAGCGAACAAAAATATGGAGCATTTTTCCCTTGAGACAGTCAAGTCATCTGAACTTATATTCGTATACGTCGACTTATATTGCTGTAATCTGTATGTTTGCCATAGCACAATTATTTTCCTAAAAATCAAGTAAGTAGTTAAGTTGCATGCAAGCGGTCTAGGAGCCAGTAGTTGTACTAGTTTAGAAGAGGATATCTTTTACCGTTACTATAACCGTTTGATCAGCGTTCACTGGGAAGTGGGAATAGATAATTCGTTTAATAATGTACCAAATGTTTTTAAGCAAACGAGCATTTCATCTGATGGAAATCTGTCCTTGAATATCTGCAAGACTAAAGGATCTACAGATGCTTTGCAAACCTTTAAACTTAAAGCTATTCTTATTCAGTGAGATCACATAATGCGAAATTTTTATCATATCATATAATATTCCTGTGAATGCATATATCATATATTAATATTATAAATATTATTATTATTTATACAGCTACGCGATTCTACGCCTATATAGTAGATACGTACTCAATTACAGCTGAATTCATAAGTCAATTTCAATTTCGTATAAATACGTTTTATAATTATAAAACAAGTAATACGTACAATGTTTCCATTTCTCCAGGGATGGTAAACATGTCCATATCACGTAATATAGGTATAATTAGCATGCAAATGGCACACGTGTACGTATATATGTTATTAACGAATTGAATTGAGGTCCACTGAGATACTTCGACATTTTAATGCTAATAAAGACCCATGAAAATCGTTCGATTTCAGCTTCATCTATATTATATAGTTCTAGTTATATCAGTATATTAAATAAACTTCTCATTTTAAATGTTATTTCGCCACTGTGACACAATTAAACTATTTAAAAAATGATATAATATGTATAATGCCCACGATTTCTTATTATCCGAATATAAGAGCTTTAAGAACATATTCAACAAAAACTTAACATCAAATCCTTCTATTTATTTTGTAAAGTACGAAGAAATAATTGATTTTAGTTTTTTGGCAAGTCGTTGCTAGCTATAGATAATTTCAACATGCATGCAACATAATTAAATATGTATATACTTATTTAAATATAAGGCATTTTGTTTGTGTAGGGATAACGGTACAAAAGAAGAAAAATTTTATGACGTGGTAACAAACTCTTCTTACCGTTGGAGAACTTGAGTATTAGTTGAGTTCTTTTGTGTAAAGATTTTAGTGAAAAAAGTTTTCTTAAATATTTTGCTTTCCATCATATTATTTTATTTGGAGTTTGTACCTTTTTTTGTAAGTAAACAATTTTATTTTGAGAATAAGAAAAGAATCAAGAGATCTGGTTATTTTTAATTTTGACACTTATTTTTCATTGATTAATTTTTTGTGTTGTACCTAGTATTCCTGAATTTTTTTTTAAAGTAGCTGTGCATAATTTAATTATATATTTATATTTTGTTTTCTTTTTTCAAATTACAATAAGATTAATTCGTAGATTTTTTTTTTATTTTATTACAAAGCAGTTGGGTTACCCGATGGTAAGTCACCACAAGTCAAGTGAAAATCCGAGACCAACACGTCTTAGGAACTCAACAAGAATCAGTGTTGCGTCCAATTTCAGCGGCTTCCTGGACTGATGTGATATTGTTAAAATTAAATAAGTATCTTAAGTATTAAAAAGATAGAAGTTGAAACAAGTGCTAGTTTTGGAGATGGATAAGAAAAAGAGAAAGAAATAAAAGGATTAAACTGAAATGACAGCAAAACAGATCTAAGATATTCAATCCCTAGCAATAAAGTATCACCGATTATTACGAGATATTAGAACCAAAATTTAACAGCTTGGTATACCTAATGTGGAATATATTTGAGGATAATAAAAACATTAGTCGGCAATAAACACCCATAACCCCTGGTATAGGTATGCATCGATTTCTCGTTTATAGTTCGATTTGGTTGATTCTATTTATTTTTCTTCATCGTCTTGCTACCCTAATCCAATTACTTGGGGCCAACTCAACATGTGCGTTTCTTTCATTCGCTACAAACATATACACTCCATGCCTTATTATTAGCCTTCCTTTCTCTCTACATGTTTAACGTTTGCAAGAGTCAAGTTAGTTCCAAGATAAATATGAATATTTTTGTGGATTTATAACTGAACTCAAGCTGCGGAAGCGTAAATGAATCGCCCCCAGGGCAATCGTCGGTGTTCTGTAAATATTGATTTATATTTTGTTATTTATGTTGAGGTATAAACGTGCCCAGAGACAGCAATTATTTCAAGGAGCCTCATTTCAGAGTATTTGGCTATAAAACTGTCTTTATAAAATTAATTAAAAATCTTAAGAAGCATCTTGGTGTCCATCGAAAGAGGCAGGAAACCCAGACACATAATACAAGTGCTATTTAAGTCTTATCTTTTTTTCTATAGAAAGTCATTCACAGTAATGTAACTGTCATAAAATAGTTTCTTCTTTTTCTATGGGTAGTGCGATGATGTAGCCAAGGAGTCGCAACGGAAGATTAGCTGTTCAAAGCTAATAAATTAGATGATGAGTTGGGGCCTTTGGGACATTAAATTGATTTAAGAAGCCTTGTTATTTTTTATTTATTTATGAATGTCTTTTATTAAATTAAGTTTTCAGTTCGAAATTCTGAAATTTGTAAGTCTTAGGAAAACGCACTGTTTAGTGTTTGGCGCCTAAACGGTGAATTTACGTGAAAATTATGTATGTACCTACAACAATACGACTCATAAAAAAGCGACCGCGATGCTATAACTTGTATATAAAGTCCGCAGTAAAAGTTTTTATCTGGACGTCTGGGACACAGTTTGTGATTGTTGGTTTATAATAATGAAACATTCTGTTATTTTTAAGTGTATGATTAGAGACGATTGATTGAAATCGTTACAAATATAGCAAAACTTATTGTAGAATGTAGATTCACAATACGCGGGGGAAGAACCAGAGAGCACGAACGAATTGTGAATGAGCGGTACTAAAACTGATTCTGATTGTTGTTTTTTTGAAATGTCACGAATTGAGATGCCGTTATCGAATGGCGATGTATTTCACAATACGGCTAATTTATTAATAGAATTTGAATCAAGGTGATTAGTTTCACGCAGGCAGTGGCGTAGTATAGGTTACTAGCACCCAGTTCGGACCCCAAAGCCGCTTATTGCAATTGATTTAATATCCTAAATATTGAGAAGCCTTGGATCACCCATGCATAGAATAATGTATCTGAAAGGAGCAACAACAAAGTTCGTCGATCAGATCGGTGACGTTTTTCAAAAGGGCTAGGTGTGTATGCAAGCGTTGATGGAAATGGAAGAAGCGAAAGTGGTTTTCAAGGATCGGAGCATATAGAATTCCGTGATCTCACCCCAGTGGGAATGTAACAACAAAAAATTGACGCAAAAAGTTGTGGAGGAAATCTTTTTTTTTACCGCCAAATGTCGCCCTAGCCAAAGTGCCACCCGAGTCAAACCGCACCCTCTGTCATGCTACGCCGCTGCACGTAGAACTTTACAATATAATTATGTACTCGTAAGCTTTCGATAAAACTGCAACTTTTATGAGAATTTATAGCAATTATTGCACATAAACTATAAACTAAAGACTGAATTTCTTGCCTGCTCTCCTCAGTAGATAACATTACGAATCGATGGTAGCTTTGAAAATTAACTAGTCAAAAAACTTGACTAAGACTTGAATAAAGTTATATTTAAATTTGATACTGACTAACATCATAACATAATAGTTATTTCATCACTGTAGTTTAGGATAAATTAATAAATAAGGTTAATAGTAAGGTTAAATTAATGATACTCAGTATTAATTACAACTAATTTTATCTATACTAATATTATAAAGAGGAAAGATTTGTTTGTTATGATTTAACTCAAAAACTATTCGACCGATATTTAGGTGTAGGATAGTACCTATATCTACATTGCTCCCGTGCGAAGCCGGAGCAGATCACTAGTTAGAATATAAAGTAAGTTGTAATTATCCATATATTCTTGATACTTCTTTTCAAATGCAAAATCATTTATTCATTTAGGTAACATAATGTACACTTATGAACGTCAATAAAAAATACATATGAAATGCTTCTAATTTTACATTTACTGCCAGTTCTCAAATCAAGGGCGTAGAACGGACGAGAAGAACTGGCAATAAACTCGCCGTCACTCTTTTTAATTGCCAAGTTTTTCGCTTTACAAAATTTTTGTAAGGAGCTAACCATTAGCTAATAGAGTATTTAATTTGTTAAATATGTAATACTAAAAATATCCAATAATGTAGATTCTCGTTTCTCGTAGTCTCGATTCTCTATCAAACCTTTCATGAAAGATCAATATAAAAAAGCTGGTAGTATCTAACGTCGACACTCGACTAATTACAAGATATTTCCCGCGGGAATTTATCAATTTTACAAAATAATAAAATTATATTATAGTGTTATTGCACTAGTTACGTAACATTAGCCCGAACATTTTTAAGATCAATTTAATGACATATAGACGAATTAAAAATTCCTTTTGGGAACATGTTTTAAGATCCTATATAATATATATAATATATAAAACAAAGTCGTGTTAGTTACATTATATATAACTCAAGAACGACTGCACCGATTTAAATGATATCTTATTTGTTGAATTCATATACTTATGTCCCGAATAACAGAATTACTTTTAAAATATTGGAAACAATCAGAAAAAAGTATATGCATAAATTCATTTCGGAACTCCGCTATGTTCCGCAATTGATAGCTCACTTCACGCATACTTTTAGCTTTTTGTAATAATTAATTTCCACTGCAAATCAGTGACATACTAGAAGTAGGAAAATAGGATATTCAAATCTAAAAATATTTTATTTTTATTTTTGAAGCCTACATTCTGGTAGGACAATGTCTGTCGGGTCCGCTAGCTAATTAAAAATTGTTATCCTACTAATATTATTATAAATGGGTTTTTGTGAGGATATACGATGGATGTTTGTTACTCTTTCTCGCAAAAACTACTGAACGGATTTTGATGAAACTTTAGTGTTATAGTTTTTACATCAGAATAATATCATATACTATTTTATAACGATACTGAGTTAATTAGTCAAATAACGATGAGTGTCAACTAAATCGGTAAAAATTACTAGCTGATTATCGTACTTTCTATTGGTGAAAGAATTTTTAACATCGGTTCAGTAGTTCAAGAGATTACCTCTCACAAACTCACAAACTACCTTTTAATAATGTATATATAGAAATGTAAGATAATATTATATAGTGTAGATAAAAATAAAACACATTACAGCCGAGTGCGTAAAATTTTATTCAATATATAACGTAACGAAATGTTTTGTATTCTTAAAGGAATATTATTTACGCAAAAGCTCTTAGTATATAAACAGTTTCTTATCATAAAAATTGACTAAAGGTATCTATGAGTTACAAAAAATATTAAATTACTACTAACTACAAAATGTATAGGTGTTAAGATTCTCTTATTGGACCCTACATAGGTATATACAATATAACATATATTGACACAATATTGGATCTACTTATTTATAATAATTTAATTCTAAGTTCATAAATTAAGCTTAGTTTTTGCGTCATGGCTCAATAGACGCAAGAACTAAACTAGTGATCGGTAAACACGAGTCGATCACAAAAATGTCATAAATTAAAAAAAAAGTTTCATTCTTTTTTTTAAATTTATGACATGTTTGACAAGTTTCATTCTGAGAAAAAGGTCACCTAATATGCAATTGGAGTTCCATTAATTTAATGTCGTGTCTACTTTTTAAATAAACTATGAATTTATAAATAAAGAAATATTAGCTAATAGAAGGAAGTCCATTAAATTATTTGTGAAATTGTCAATACAGTATGAAGCTTAGAAGTTCTGTGAAAATACTCGTAATAATTACTACTATATAAAATATAAAGCTCTTAAATGATTTTACATAATTCATTTCGATTTTGTTCTTGGGAACCGTGGAAATGGTTAATACTTAATGACAATTCGTCCCGATGTTGTAACTTGTGAGTTATATATATATAATATGACTACCAAAGTAGGACCTGATTTAAAATGAGACCTTTACAATTAAAAAACTCTAATTTAGAATTTTCATCTCCGTCCCTAAGTCATTGTACCTATTTATCAAATAAATGCTAACTTCAGATTCAATGTTAGTAAAAAAACATTATAAAGTACAAATAATTAATTTAAATTGTATACATATATATAGTTATATTAAAATACTTACAAATTACAAATCGTTACTAAATAAGTATTAAATTCTTTAGAAATATAATAGTTAATTTTCAATAAATATTTAACTTAGACGTGAACTGAAGATTTACGTGCAAATCTGTAAAGAAAAACAAACTGTTATTAAAAATATTGGTAACTACAATGCTGATACTAAATACACTACAGAAAAACTGTTATTATTATACATATAAACCTTCCACTCTATCTATTTAAAAAAACCGCATCAAAATCCGTTGCGTAGTTTCAAAGATTTAAGCATACAAAGGGACAGAGAAAGCGACTTTGTTTTATACTATGTAGTGATGTATTTTTTTTATTAGTATTTAGAATTTAGATTGAGAAAGTCTTAAAGGCCGCCAACGATCTGCAATTCCTTTGGTGTTGCGGATGTTTATGGGCGGTGGTGTTCACTTTCCACCAGGTAAGTCGCAGGCTCGTTTGCCCCCATAGGAGGACAACTAGACTATGGAGGTATAAACTATAAAATAATAGGGATGCCCACACGTTCAAATGAACAAAATAGTTTGTCTTTTTATATTGGAACACCTTGAAAATTAATAGATAATTACCGAATCATATTCTACTAATACTACTCTCGCATAATAATTAAAATATAATAATTAATTCGCTAATTTCCATGAATATACGTAAAGGTCAATTATTGGAATATGTTGCGATATACATATCATGTAGACGTCTGCTTGTAGCCAACCGTGTTCAGTGTATATATGTGTGTAAGAAGCTTAGCAGTTCATTTGTACTTTCTTTAAACGAAACGTTTACATTGATTAATGATGTTAAGATCCACAAGCATTCATTTGTCTTTGTTATTATTACTTCTTTGTTGGAACATTTTAACAAAAATCAACTTGTGCTATGCAGAACTTAAAGAACTGAGTTGTTATTTTTTCCTAATTTGATCATTGTATACTTATGTCTATATAGTGGTTACGAAAGAGTTTCGAATGTTTAACATTGTCAAAATATACAGGTGTTTACTTTCAAAGAATATAATTAAATTACAGAGCGTTGAAAGGTTTGAATTTTAAGAAGAAAATGCGCATAAATCAAGGCTAAAACCGCCTGACAAAACAAATTATTTCTAAAACAAACCTGTACAATTATATAATACTCTCCTCCACCACCCTGATGAGGGCGGGGATTTGTCGCTATAGCGGTCCGGTAACCTACAACAAATTAGATATTTTTATAAATTAACTTTTAAGGCAAATACGTTTTCTCTTAGAAACATTTAGGGTCAGAAAATTAATTAATAGCAAAATTTTAGCGGGCGTCTATAAACCTTCGTCAATTTTTATTAAACCTTATTAAACATAGGTTAATTTAAGCTTTGCTTATCCACTTCAAATCTTCATAAATATGAAAATACGTATTCCAATAAAAAATTTAAACATACTATTTTAACAACTTATGACGAATATAACTAGAAATAAAAGATTTAAATGTATTGTATGTGTGTGTGTTATCATAATGAGGATTACAATTATTATATGACAATCATAATTCATTATAAAAATTATGAGTATAACTACACTTAACACATATTAACTGTTATTTCAAACAAGAATGTAGAAGTTACAAATTCCGAGGATAATAGCTGTCCTTGAGTAGTTCAGGGAGTATGTACGGAACCTAAATGGCTTGTATGGACCGTTGTGCCATTATTGTCTGAAAGCTCGAATCCTCTAATGTGTATTAATACAGTCTACTCTAAGAGGTTACTAAGGAAACGTAAGCGAAGGTCTCTCAATGAAACGTAATATCAGTAATGAAATCAATCTTATCTCTAAACAGTAATTAAAATCTTAGGATTCATTATATTGTATGTAGCAAATAATGTGAACGTACTTTGGTGTTTAGAAAGTGTTTAATTTAACATAATTTTCCATAGGGCACTCAGTTTGAATATTCATGTTACAGCCGGACAAAAAACTTGCAAACGTTGGTTTTCATTACATTTATAAATCTCGTTTTTTCAATGAAACGATTTCAAAGGAGCACCCCTTTCACATTTCCAATTATGAACAGAAACTGGCAACATTTTATCATAGTATTAAATGAAAGCTGACCCTTTAAAATACATTAAACATAAAAAAAATCATGTTAGGTAAAAATAATTTCAAGTAAGGCGATGCCATCGGGATTTTCGTTAGATTAATAGAATTTGTTAATATTGTTTTTGTAGCGACGACAGGCACTCAATCATTTCGTTTTATTCGTTTGACAAAGTCACTTGAGCCTTCCTTTATAACTCGTCTTTCAGATTAATGTTACAAGATGAAGAATGCTTAAACATCAACATTAAGATAGCTACTCAGACAAGCCTCATCATGGAGCAATTAAAACAACAAAGCTTGGTAGGAACAGATAATAAGTCATAATAAAATGTACCTACACTAGTAGAAGTTTTAATATGAAATACACGTACCCCAAAATCCCAGTTAAACATTAAATGTTGATAAACAACAAAAAATATTTATGTAATATAAAAAATGTTGAGCTGGATAGAAGCTACAAGAAATCAATAAATAGGAAAACAATATACCTACTGAGTTTTTTACGATGTTTTACTAAATTTACCAAAAAATATATAGAGATTATGTTAAATCAACTGTTAACCAAAATACGCGAGAAAAAATTATAATATTATGTTGGCTGGTTGTTTCTGTGATATTATGGAGAAAATTCATTGGAGTTCTTTCGATGCGGAATGAAAAGTATGAGACATCATTTTTGGCTATATTGTCGTTTGGCTTTGTAATTTTGTTATCACAACATGCGGCGTTATTTGCATTGAAACATAATTTTTACCTTATTCGTCGCAAAAATATCCACGAAATAAAATCCAGTGTATTAGGGTATAGGGCAGACATACTGTGGTATATTCATATTATAATCTCCAGTCAGGATTACTCCATAGCCTCCTAATTTAAAACTTTCAAATAACCGTATAGGTAAATGACCTTCTGCATATATGACAACTGGTAGTAACAAGTACAAAATAAATACCTGCGTTGTAGGTTCTTGTTTAACAGCAAACTTAGGGGATTCTTCAGCTGAAGACAGTATGCGACGAACCAGTCTCGCGAAGGTGCATCTAAATTGACGACTCATGCTGCAGTACAGCACGAAGTTAACAGAAGACGTGAATAATGCCAGTACGTCCATTAAGTCACCTAAAAAGAAAAAGGAGAATAAATAGTAATATTTAATTAACTTTTTCTTTTTATTCTCTTCTCAATACTCTCCGATAACTAAAAAGCTGTTTTATTCAATATATTTTCATTTTCCTTTATGTGTAATTGTGTAACATGTTTTATGACAACAAAGAATATTCTAGCTAATATTAAATACCAAGATTTGGCATTTAGTCTTATGTCTTAATATTATCGACATTTTCTTGAGAATACAACACATTTTGATTCATTTTAGAAAGCCCATGTCTTACTAAAACGATTTGTATGAAATTTTGTAGTACTTCTAAGATGTGATTTAATCTTTACGATGGGAAATAATATAAATTAAACTTTAAAGTGTATTCTGAGGCCCCTTTGTGGGGTGTGGGTCAGACACATTTCTGTCGATTTCTAAGTATAATTTTTCTACACAGACAAGTACGTGATCAGTCTTCTATGCCCTGTCCGACAAAAACATTTTTTTAAAGCATTTGTCTAGGACTGGAATGGGTTAATTTAACCCTGAAAATCCAAAAAGTAAGTACGATACTGACTGTCTGCCTTCAGAGGCCCTAGGCTTCGAGGCTCCTAGGAGGCCCCGTAACTTTGATACGTCAGTAGCTACGCCCATGAATATTTATTTATTTATTAGACGGAAACATTACAAACACATCACAAAGAACAGAACATATAAGAAGAGATACAAGATATAAATATAGATGCACCTAACCCACCTGAACGCAGCAGGGGACCACGAAAACATGTCGACATCGAGGTTTATAATATACAATATTATACGTATTTGATGAATTTATCAACTAAGATCTATTCTGGGTATTCACAGGTGCAGGATCATTTCCACATCCCCAGTAAAAAAAATAGAGTCAGTGAACTTCATTGTATAAGAAAATAATTTTAAAACTATTGTGAACCCTTTTTCAATTCAAACAAAGATAAACCTTGCAAGTAAAATTCTTAATACGAAATAGAATTCACTCCAACCTTGTATAGAGTGTAGAGAGCTTCGCATACTTGTTAATTGAATTTATTGGCAGAACTTTTATCCTCTTTCACAAGGTTTTAGTGCTATGAGTATATTTTTTTTAAAATAGGAGCATTTAGTGTGATAATATCAATGAAGATTTATATACAGTACAGAGCCATAATATGTTATAGTACACTTTTGAGGAAATAATAAGTAATAATAGCCATGAATACATAGTAAATGATATTGTACAGTGAAGTAAAATACACCCTCTCTGCATTTGCCTCACCATTATTGAATGATCGCTGATTTTCAGTGACTGCTCAGTTTCAGCATCAAAAATAATTATTTAAACTAATCTCTTCGACGATAGCAACAAGTAAGAGTAGATAAAATTGATCATGATCGATTTCTTGGCACAGTTTTCTTGAATTTAGCATTGTTTATTGTTTAAAGAATTTAGGCAGGCATGCTAAAAGCGAATGATTCGTTTCAAAGAACATATAAACATTTCAGATTGATTAACGAGGTAACCGACATTTTCTATGTTGAAGGTGATCCTTAATAAGCAAGATTGGCTAGTCTAGTAGAACTAAAGTAGACATTTTTAATATTAAAAGTTTTTTTTTATATTTCCTTAATGGCACATTTACGTTCAAAAAGGTGACATTAATTACATGAGAAATGATTTAATTAAGGAAGATTAATTTAATTAGTAAAGTATATACCTAATAATATCTATTGTATGTATATACGCATGCCATTATACTATGTAGTAGGATAGCGTATAGAGCGTTTTCTATCTTCGGCGTAAATGAGTATAGGGATTAAGTAGTCTATTGGATTAAAGGAACAACATGATGTCCTCATTCTTAGCCGACCGACATTCTCCCTTTAAATATAGAACAAAATGCGTTCTTTCAAAATGGCGCTTCCCAAATTCCGGGATTTAATCATCAAAATTGATTAAATGTGAAAAGCCTTGACTATTGTCGAAAGAAGATGGTTGTTCATATTAAAGCTAGGTCTGTTTTTAATTTGAATTTTTTTTATAAATTCACTGTTACTAATACTAACAATACTAATTAATTTCAATAAACTGTATTTTGCCTCCGACATCGTCCGCATGAATCGGTATAAAAAGTAACTCCTGTCACTATGCAAGTTTCTAACATCATATTAGGAACATTGATAGTTCGGTCAGACTGTTTCTTGTATATAGTATATACACAGACAGAAACTTGTGAAGTGCATAAATACTAAAAGTTCATTGTAACTTATAATAGTGCTAAGGCTTTGTTGAAACTAACGAGCGATGTGTCGACTCCTTAGAGACTATCACTCCCAAAGTCCTCTAGGATCCATCTTACTTTTATTAGCTTCGTCCTATCTTATCTTTTCCTTTATGGGCTAGAAAAACATCGGCGTGTGAAAAACCATTTTGCCTCCAAACTTAATTAGATACTAATAACTTAATAAATACGATTTGTTCAGCGCAGATATAATTTTCTCTTTATTCTTATGATTTATTTAAAAATCTACTGACTTTTAGTCCCTTCACAATTAATATGGACTTGATTAATATCTGCAGCATAACTATCATAGATTTTTTTAAAAATATCGCTGAAAGAAAAACTGTTTAATATTAATTTATATCATTTTCTAACTATCAGTCGTCTACTACAACCCAGTTGGTAAAGTTAACTGCAATTTTAGTGTTGAATATAATAAAGCAACTTATTTAGTACACAAAAATCGCAAACGCAAATAAATTCAAGGCGGAAAACACAAAAGAAATTGAACTATAAACAAAAAATCGGATATTAAAAAAAAAACTGCAAAGTCCAATATCTTTAAAACGGTAAGGTTTGGGGTACAGTGTTTCATAGTCAAATCAGTCAGGAATTATGGGAACTACAACGTCTTAAAGGATCTAGGTCGACTTACCCGGTAACCCTGTATTTATTAATTTAAGAATAGAAAATTTTAGAGGGGCGGGGGGGGGGGGGGGGGGGGGTATTTAACAGCCTATAACTTGGATCCGCCACTGCATAGACTATATGAGGTTTTTATTTATTAGTTTGATTACAAAGTAACAAATAGGCCTGATCTGAGCTTCCGTATACTGTGTATCTATTTCATAGCTGCTTCTATTTAATATATCCAACAACAGCTATACCAACGAGTCCAACGACAAGTCGCCTTTCGGGTCAATAGTTTTTATCGATATTGAATAATAGTATCTTAGTAATACGTATATTAGTATACTTCTAGTATCTAAATCACATCTACATCTAAAGCCATTTAAGACTTAGTACATTGAAGGAAAGGTTACAGAGTTACAAGTCGTAAAACTTTTAGTATCATTGATACAGTACCATAACCCCAGCAGTTGAATATTGCATAAAGAATGAAGTCATGTACCTATTGTAAAGTAATGAATAAGGTTGAAAAACCTTTCTCATTTTATTACATACATATATGTAAAAAAAAATTAGAAAATGGTGTAAATAAAATTGTGCATATACATATTAAATAATACTTTATAATTCGTAAGGCAGACACAATAGGAAAACATAATGTGTTTGCGGCTTATTTGTTTATAGCGATCCGCCCCGTCTTCGAACGGGTTCAAAAATGAAAAAACATCCGTCGAGTATTTTTTGAGTTAAATCGTAACAAACAAGTCTTTCCTCTTTATACTATTAGTATAATATATAGAATATAGATATAATATATGCAGTTGGTATTATAATTAAATTATAACTTCTGACTAATAAAGTGATCTTTAAAACTTACTAATGTGTCTATCATAGGTAGGGAACACAATCCCGAGCATGTTTTTCAATCCCGGGATTACGGGATTATTGATGCTTAATCCCGGGATCCCGGGACTATCCCGGGATTAGACTATGTGGTTTCTAATTGGGCTCACATGAAAAAAAATTCGTAATTTCTTTAAAAAAAGTAGTAGTAAGAAAATAAGATCGACAAAACAATAAAAACAAGAAGAGAACTTTTGCAAGAAATCAGAAAGAACACATAAAACTATTAAGAATTTTAAAATACATAAAATAGAATCGCAGAAATATCAAATCCATCCAATGTTTGACTTCCAAGCCTACGAATCCCTACTAATATTATAAATGCGAAAGTAACTCTGTCTGTCTGTCTGTCTGTTACGCTTTCACGCCTAAACCACTGAACCGATTTTGTTGAAATTTGGTACAGAAGTAGACTAGAGCTTGGGAAAGGACATATTTTTATTGTGAAATATAGGGTTGGAGGGGTTGAAATAGGGGATGAAAAATTGTATGGAAGTTCGTTAAATATCGAAGATGACACCATGAAACGTTGTTTTTAGGCACTTGATAAGACATAAATAAATATTTGTTCTTGCGTTTTTGAAATTTCGACCTATGTGGGGATGAAATAGGGGATGAAAGTTCGCAGGGAAGTCCAACCAAATCTTTTAATATATTTACTATACGTATATTTATTGGAATCATTTATACATATGATTAGTAAAAATGCCGTACAATCAAAGATTTCAAAGTAACCAGGGTATCATGAGAGGGATGGTGGTAGTTTTTGAAGCAAAAACGTAGTTTATAAAAATGTATTAAGAGAGATTAATATGTAAATGATATATTATATAGCCACGATCAGAATATTACAATAGTAAGGAGATTGATGAAAAAATAGCTCGGATAATAAATAAGCTACCCGTAGTACTAATTCTACGCAGACGAAGTCGCGGGCAGAAGCTAGTAGTTTATATATTATACAATATTATGATATGAGATGATTCGCCTGTTCGCCCGTTGGGTAATGAACTAAAGAATATCATATTGAAGTATTCCGAGATGGAAAGTCCCTTCTAAGTTCTACGAAAAACATATTATTAGTGCTGTAGGTACCTGTGTAGTAGATAAGTATCGTACGGCGTATCTAAGAGTTGTTTTTGTCGTTATGTAATAAATGCTATTAATATAATCTAGGCAAGGTTATTGTCAAGGCCCAACAGACTACGGAATGCAAAATAAACCTGTTTGTGGCAATCCCGAAAATCCCGGGATTAACCAAGTACAGTCCCGGGATTTACGGGACCAGAAAACGGCCGGGATCCCGGGATCCCGAGTCCCGGGATTGTATTCCCTAATTATAGGACATACATATATTTACTATTACAAATTCAAAATCATTTATTCATTTAGGTAACACAATGTACACTTATGAACGTCAGTAAAAAGTATATATTAAATGCTTCTAATTTTACATTTACCGCCAGTTCACAAATCAAGGGCGTAGAACGGAAGAGAAGAACTGGCAAGAAACTCTTCGTCACTCTTTTTAATCGCCAATTTTTTGTTTTACAAAATATTTGTAAGGGGCTGCAACCATTACACCATATTCATACATACACACTTACTCGAAAATAAATGAAACATATTATCAATTTCACCAAACTCACCAATTTGCAGATTAACAAGTTGGTGAACGAGCATAGCAAGAATATTGACATCCATTTTGATCCTCTGTACAAGATACTTGGAAAGAACGTCTAAAAGCTCGTCTGTACACACACGAGCTTTTAGACAAGTCGTTGTTAGTTTAGTGTTGTATAATAAAATCAATTAAAATTTGTACTTTGTTTTTCGTTATGTTTAGTGTATGCTGTGTTTTCCTTTAAATGTTTTCTACATTTAAATGGGTTCGTTTTAGGTATTATTAAACTGTAATGTAATAATGTAAGTAAACGTTGGCAGACTTAAATAAATAAATAAATTTGTAGGCTGTATTATAACTCTTACCAAACATGCTATAACAGCTTTTGAAGAAGTCAGGTGCTAACGCGCTGACTAATCCCAGCAATCCCTGTGGTACTTCCGTTGACAGGAAGAGACCTAGAACAGCCAACAGCATTCTGGTCGTTCTGTCTGTCCGACTCGATCGTCGCGCTGAATTTGAATCTTCTGCTAAACACTGTTTTTCTGGCTGCAAAAATCATGAGTCAATTGTAAATACGTCAATGATCTATCTAAATATATCTACTAACATCATAATATTATATCTTCAATATCGATATAGCCCACGTAAGTTGCTGTAACCAGAATAGTGTATCTATTCATTTATTTTCAGAGTTCACTATAATACATAAGTACTTTTTTTTTTAAACTTAGAAAACGTACAAAGTTGTATTATTTTAAAAAGATACATGAAAACGGACATAGATCAGTTGTTTGAGAAATTGAATACAACTCCTCTCGCCAGTTTTTCGTGCTAGAGCCTCTGCATAGTATAGAATACGTAACGTAACGAACAATACTAATTTTATTGGTCACCGCAAAATAGGTACTTGGAAGGCATCAACATTTTTATTTTTTGTTATAGAAATTAAAATCCTTATACAGAAGTGTATATATCTAGAAATACGGTTCTGAAAATTATTTTAATTATACCAAGACTAGCGTCGAGTGTGTACATAGATATAGTAAATATGTACATTGGTTTCTATGCGGGCACGGAAAAAATAGAATCCCAAAGTACTAATCGATTTATTGATTGAAATTTACATTTAACATTGCTAAAGTGAAGGTTATTTATAGCAACTAGTGATGTGCCGGGTGTCCATAGCTGTATCCGCGAATATCCAAGGGAGAAGATAATTAAAAATATTATATCCGTTATTTTTTTGCCGGTACTTTTACCTAATTAAGTTTAAAATGAATTTGAAATTCTATATATATTTACGACACCTATTTTCTTTTTATGAAGAATACTTAAGCAATTGACTTCAATCCTGCCTGATGGTAAGCGCGGATGCGCTGTAAGATCGCTCTGGCTTTGAAGGCATCAATATTCTAGGAATCAAGAACCGATTGAGTAGTTAAGAAAGTTAAAATCCGCATCCGCGCTCTAAACACCAAATATCCGTCCACGTTCGTGGATATTCATTTTTAATGATTTAACACATCACTAATAGGAACTCTATGATATGTGATTACACGAACTCGTTATATCGGTTTAAATTAGTCGATTATATTGCCCTAAAGATAGTAGGTAATTTAGTGTGTACATTTAGATATCAGACATATTATCTATTTTCAATGAAGATATACTTCAAAGACTTAGCAAAGAATTTGGTTTAGTTAAAAGTGTACATATATACAGGGTGGAATGAATCAATGGGCCCTGGAGGGCAACCACTTTAAATCCTTAAGTATCGATTAGTGGGATAAAATATCGAATGTTTAAATTTTGAATTTTTAGCTGGTTCGATTACCGGGTGAGACAAGCTAATTTTCTAAAATCTTTAAATGCACTTTTGTTTCTTTTTAAAAATAAAGGAATGTTACCTTTAAGTAAAAAAATCTATCTTAAGGATTTAAAGTGGTTTCCCTCCGGGGCCCATTGATTTTTTCCACCCTGTATATTAATTTATTCTGTGAGCAGAATTTCTTTTTAGTTAATCTCTAAAGGCACCTACTGATCTCGCCGATTCGTTTCTAGTTACTTAGCGCGGCTTGCGTATAAAGGATTTGGATCAGATCAACAGGGCTTCTTAAAAGCATCGATCTAATTTGAATAAAGACGAAATTCTATAGCAAATACGTTTCGTGATGATAAATCTTTCGTTGCTAAATGCGAGATAAAGACCTGAGTGTTTAAAAGAATTAATGAAAGTTTTACATGAACAGAATATCTATCTAAAACATTTTTTTATTATTTTCTAAACATATAACGCAAGCACGCTAGAAATAAAAAGTAGGCCGACAGCGCATCATTGACTGATGTTCTGTGGCTGAGGTATCACCTACCATCAAGTGAACCTCATGCTTGTGTCGGTTTATATCTATATAATCAAAGAGAATATCTAATCATTTTTTGATTTATTTCTAAACATATAATATATCTTGACCACAGAAAACTTAATAAAAGGTTAAGTCTGTGATCTTGACGGCTCGTTGGCGCGTTTGGTAGAACACACCTTGCTCACCGATGGGTCGCGGGTTCGAACGCCGTGCCGACATGTTTATAATTGTCTATAAGCACGTCTCCCCCACGTCTGGTCACTCCTTGCATTACGGATGGAAGGAATATCGAAATTCCGAACGGGTAACGAACCACTTCATAGATGGAAAAACCGTGAACGCGCAGTTTCGGTCTCAATTTATGGCTTTCCGAACGCTAGAAATAAAAAGTAGGCCGACAACGCATCATTGACTAATGGTATGTGAGGTATGACCTACCATCAAGTGAACCTCATGCTCATCTGCGATATCTAACATAAAAAATATATCTCTTAAAATATAGAAGTGTTACTGTAACAATAAGAGTTATATTAATTTCGAAATTGTTGAACCTTTAAATGAAGAGTTTGCATTACTAATAAGATGAGAAGATCTTTGTTCTGTTTCTCTCAGATTTAATTGAATTGTTGAATTATTTATTTCCCTTTCCTTCATAGAAATTAGTAACAAAAGATATTTTATAAAGCGCAACTAGCTTTTGCATAATTTTAACACCTACATAAACTACCTTACCTACCTAAAACAACATTATAGTAATCAATTTAAGCATATTTAAATAATATCTATAAAATATATGAATCTTTAAAAAAACCTAACAACTATTACTCTTTTAAATGCATTGTTCCCGGGTTATTAATTCAAAAAGATTCACAAACTTAGACAAGTCTGCCTCAAACATTTAAAAAGTTGAGACAGTTTTCAAAGCTCGTTTGAGCATCAAATTGTTCATCCCTTGCAAGTTTGAGAAGTTTATTTACCATTTAATTAATACTTGCCTCGTTGGGTCCGACCATCGAGCGCTTGAGTAGTTTCTGTCTTCTCCTATCCGTGGTCGTTAACTTCGATATCAAACACGTACTTAGTATTGATAACGCTATACTTGGAACAAGTTTCAATATAACACTGTAAATCCACATTATGGCAGTCACAAGTTCTTTATTCTTAGACATTTCTAACACGTAAACGGTCCTATTTTGCGGTAGCGACAGATCTTGCGCGAATTCAGAATTGTTTTGCGGAGTCACTTCACTTGACACTATATTCATTGCAAAATAAATAGGAAGACACAGAAAGGGGCACATTATGTAAGCGCTTACGATTGCTGCAGTTGTATTTCGTTTACTGCACCACGTTCTATTTCTATGGGGGTAAGCGATCGCTATGTATCTCCATACTGCAAGTGTTACAGCCAACCAGATTGATATCGTATGAAATGTCTGACTAAATATGGAGTGGAAGTAAACAAACACAGCCCAAGCGTAGGTGTTTTTATTAACCTGAGGACCGATTTTGATATTCATGTGTAAGACGTATGGTATATACTCAAGCATGACTAATAAATCTGCCACAGCTAGTCCTGTAAGAATAGAGTTAGTTGGACTAATCATTTCCCGTCGACTTAGAACTGCGATGTTGATAGAATTCGTAGCAGATCCAATAATGCATATTACAATAGCAATGTAACCGTGAAGACGACTGTAAGCTTTATTGAAATTTGTTGCTCCCGACACACAATAGAGGTCCGTTTCATTAGCCATTATCAAATCTTCTCGTTTGCTTTGAATTCAGTCATTGATTTTTTTGGGTCTTCACCCCGTCTACACGGGTTGGCGCCCCTTTGTACTTCATTGATGTCTCTGAAACAATCATATTATAGCATAATTTAATACACGGTTTTATTATGTTACAAAATATATAATGCACTAGCTGTAGCATGCATTGTACTGCCACGGTAAGTAATAAAGTATGCCAGGAACCATCATGGACATAATATATAAAATAAATCACCAAAGTTTCATCATAATCGGTTGAATAATTTAAGAGTACATAGAGGACAACATACATGCAATTTAAAACTATTTTATGAAAAAAATAAAAAGGAAGCATTTGCTCTTGGTACTAGTTGACCGTCGCATTATTGTTTGATCCTAAGTCTCTAGTGTTTTTTTTTAATGTCCGATATCGACATACGAGCATGAGGTTCACTTGATGGTAGGTGATACCTCAGCCACAGAACATCAGTCAATGATGCGCTGTCGACTTACTTTTTAATTCGAGCATTCGGAAATCCATAGACTGAAACCAAAACGCGTAATGTGCACTGTTTTTCCAGCTATGAACGATGGTTCGTTACACGGTCGGAATTTCGATATTCCTCACACCTGGATAATACCAAACGTGGGAAAAAACATGCTTACAGAAAACTATAAACCCGCTTACAGAATCCCGGTGGGATTCGAACCCACGATCTGATGGGATTAGAACACCTGTCGTGTGCATCAATACGACAGGTGTTCTATAGAACGCGCCAACGAGTCCGTCAAAAGTGTTCTATATTTCCGTTAACAACTGAAATTAGATACTATTCAGTACTCGTAATTAGCCATTCATTTAAAATCGTAGGCGTTTGATGTTACGCAACCTTTGCTTGATACAAGGGTTACCCTTGGAACAAGGGTTGGTTTTGTTAAATTCTTAATCCAGAAACCTTAATTAAAAGTGGCACCCACATTCTTCACCCTTTAATATTTGGAAAACACCCGATTGGCGATGTACATTGGCACACCGCAAAGTGCGATTCGTTATCGATCGGAGTTCATTCTAATGATGGGTTGAGTAACTTTAAAGGTTTTAAAATATGAGACGCAATTATAAAGGTTATTTAAGTATATATATAGCCTACAGATTAAGTATATCTATAGCCTACGTATTAAACAACTAAAATGGCGATGGGTAGGACATATGTTGAGAAACAGTAACATTAAATGGGCTAAGGACGTAACAGAGTGGTGTCCAAGACAACACAAAAGAAAGAAAGGGAGACAACGTCGCAGAAGGGAGGACGATATCAAAACAATAGCGGGTATTACCTGGAGAAGGGAGACGAATAATCGTCAAAAATGGAAAGCCTTAGGGGAGGCCTATGCTGGAAAGCAAGACAATCTTGACCGCAAAACCGGTGTCAAATAATTAATTACTATTTAAGTTTTTTTTTATCATATAATATGTAAGATTGTTAAATAAAGGCTATTATTATTATTATTATTATAGCCTACAGATACATTCATATCAATTAAAATATTAGATGAAAAAAAGATCTAGTAAATCGCCAAATAGAATACCTACCTCCTTACCTACCTAGGCTAGTAGGTAATTAGTTTTAAACACAGAATTGAGAATATTTTGAGCTATTGATTATGGACGTTATTTAACAATTGATGATGATGATGATAAGGCTAGCCTTAGCTAGTACTAGTACTTCATCCATAAAACCCTCCATAAATACCTCTTCTACTTTAAATGAATTACTTACCTTAAATATAAATTATTTTAAGTAACAATTTTCAGTTTGCAATATCTACGCTAATGAGCGTGTTTGGTCATCTATAGAGAATAATCTCTGAAACTTAGTGGTTTAGTAATCACTAAATATATTCAGTTCAAAATTTTAATATTTAAATATGAAGTCGGTATAAAATGGTGGCTTTATTGGTGGGCGCCAAATGAACAGATGAGCTTAGGTACGTGATAGTGCTCTACAACAATATCATAGGTTAACCTATAATAACTTTAAATTATGTATATCTATTTTTTTGTTATTTGGGCGCAAGTGACATTGCATGGGGTTGCTACAAATATATATAGTCTGAATAGTTATGTAACGAGCACTATATTCATATAGCAATAAAACCTTACAGTGTAACTGAACTTATTTAATTTTATTTATTTTGACATAGGTACCGATCTTGTCATAACGATATAGTCTCAAAACATTACTAAAAATGAAAATTTTTGGTGACTTGAGGTGAATAAATATAAGATGCCCCATCTGCAACGATATTATACAATATTCCTAAATGAAGGAGATATCGCTCAAGGTTAATACTTTATGTTTGTTATAGTCTCAAAAAACGTTAAAAGACTGAAAAGAAATGTGAGACAAGTTTCTTTGCAAGTCTCCAAGTAGTACTTTGTTCCAAAGCGAGTACTTCATACTGCTTGAGAATGGTGATATCACTGCCAAAAATATATTAATATTCCTCTAAAATTCCACAAAAATATACCTCCGAAAATCCTATATACATAGAGTTACGAAAATAAATAATATAGTCTAAAAAAACGTTAAGAGACTGAAAAGAAATGTAAGCCAAGATTTTGCAAGTCTCCAATTAGTAGTACTTTGTTTCAAAGCGGGTGTATGCTTCAAACTGCTTGCGAATTGTGATATCACTGAATCATACACCCATATGACAATAATAAATAATATTTTCCTCTAAAATTCAACAAAAAATAATTCTGCAGAAAATCGTATTTATGTATATAGAAATAAGAACAAAAAATATTTTCCAACTGGAGGTCAGAGTGTCAAGAGCCTAATTTAGAATTAACGTGACGTACGCTTATGACGTTTTAGGCACAAATATTTTTAACTTTAAACACGCAATTATATTTTTACAACGGATTTTAAAGCAGGGATAATATACGTATAATGTATGAAAATCATTATAAATACTTTATCAATTCGATTTAAGTACCTAAAGAAGGAATGTTCATGCGAATAATTTTTATTTCTAAATAGAATACAACATACTTAAAGAACTTGTACGGAGTACAGTCTGTAGGCAACACATTTTAATATTCCGCTGACATTCGTCGGGATAGTTTTATTATACGATAACTATACAACTAGAGGAAAATATGTGTAGTGATTTACGGAACTCGAGTCAGGAAAGTAATGTCTATCAGTAAATAAAGAAAAGAATATGAAATAAAAATTCACAAGACTTTCACTCAGTTTAGGTCTATCAGAAACTACCTAACAATAAGGAAGGAATTTTTGGAAGTTCTTAGGGACAAAGGGTTGACTTTTATGTCATATGTTGACAGATGAGGCTCACTTCGCTATACCTCAATCAACTAAGTATATATGTTCTTGACCAAGTTTTTTACTTCGAGCATTCGAAAACCCATTGACTGAAGGACATTGGATACCCTTAGGGGCGCTAAGGCGGACAGAAATGGCGAGCAAATTTTCGATTATAATATTCCTTGTACTAGTGTTATTATCAAGTTATTTATCCCCTATAACCATTAGTAGATAATAGTCAGCTGAACTACAATCGATTCTTGCATTCCAAAACACCAGTCAAAATCTTTACTTGGGAATTTAAAAAATAATAATTTTGCAAATAAGATAAGAATCCGTCTTAAAATTGAAAACTTAACTTTTTACCCTACCAATAGATCTATATATTCCGTTATGTAGGTCCTTATATATTTATAATGCAATAAAGTTGTTAAAGAAATAAATATATAAATAGATCACACCTCAGTTTCCTTCTTAACCCTTATGTGAGTGACCAGAGTGACGAGGTTGTAAGTTGTAACTCTATGTTGGGTTTTAAATATGTCTTATTTTACTCAAAATATTGTAAACGGTTGAATGTTTGAAACATTTAAATACATATTATTTCGAAATAGTTAAAAAATCTCAGAAAATCACAGCAATTTGAAGATACTAAAGGTGCCTTGTCACTCACATAAGGGTTAAACATATATCCCGAATGTCTCCCTAAGTACGTACATATTTTCCTTACATACGAATGAAATTACCAAATGTAGTTTTTATTCGGATCTGGCAAACACAAGGGTCCTTTACTAGCTAATGGTGCGTAACATACATCAATCTTTATAAAAACCTAAGTAACAGGTGCGTAAAAATGCTTTCATAGCAGCGACTAATATTTTTGTGTAGTCACGTGCGTTGAACATTATGTGTATTTTATATTGTGATGACATACTGGCCACTTGAGTTCAATGTAATGCCTTCTTTTTGGTTTGCAGTATAGACGGGCTCGTTGACGCTTTGGGTAGAGCCTTGTGTACCGATGAGTCACGGGTTCGATTTTTTTTCGTCGGGATTCGAAACCACTGTTATAATTATCTACGAGCATGTTGTCGCTACGCTTACTCACCCATTATCACCTTTCAAAGATGAACACCTAGTGAAATGGAATTTCCGCATTTCGATTATGTCAATGGATTTCCGAAAATTTAAAAAAATAGGCCGTTAGCGCATCATTGACTGAGCCATGTGGCCGAGATCACCTACCATCAACTCAGAAAAAAAGTACTCGGCCAAAAAAGTCGATGCAATATGTATATAATTTATGACGAAGCTGTTATAGGTTAAGCGCAAGTGAAAGTGTGAGCTTGCAAGTAAGATATAATTTAAAAATTTAAAGGTTACATATTTTAGTATATATACCTACTGACTAGCTACATGTTTTTGGAACCAACGAAGCAATTGCGCAACAAGGCCAGCAAGCACTTAAGCTACCTACTACTAAGGTTTTATTTCAATTCTTGATTGCATAACAAATTCTAAGATAAATTTGAATAGGTTAACTCGGAGTTACTTTGAAAGAGTACACTTTGAAACAGTACTTAATAATTATGTCAGTTCTTGGTAGGTATACCTTAAAACCAAGAACAAAACTTTTATATCATAAAACAATTCTCATTATTCTAATAGTAAGCATAAACGGCATCATCCGACGAACTAACATTAAAATACAAATTAATTTATTTTTCAATGCAATTTATTCATTATGTTATTAACTTACAGTAAAAGAATTTACAGTAATACAGGGTTTATCACATTTTTTTTCAATTTCGTCGTTGCGCCTGCCAAATTCCATATGTGTTTTTTTTTGATTTTTGGTTTTCGCACAAAAAATACTCTTCGTTTTATTCTCTATGTGTTACTAAAATCATTTTTGTGATATTCGAACTGGATATGAGTTTAACTAATTCCATATATGTTTTGACCGGTAAGAAAAGCTCCGTATGTGAATTAATAATACGTTTTTCGTAGTCTCCCAAAACTATACAAAAATCACATATGGAACTTGTCAGGCGCAGCGACGATTTACTAATCCCCATATTTAGGGAATTACTACAATGAAAAATAGCTTAGCCAATAATCATTCTGATTGATTATAAGGGGATAAAAAGACAAAATACACAAAATAGGGAATATTCTCTTTTGTATAAGTCACGTTAAATATAATGGACTCTTTCGCGATATTTAAAATATATATAATTTTCCGAAATATAATATCGGTCTATTGGAAAGAAATGTGGCATAAACAATGTTTATTTCATCTGACTGTAATAATTAACGAATTTAATTTAAACTGTAATAGAAATTTGAATAGAATTTAAAAAACTATAGTATTAATGATAATTACTTAATTATACTATATATTGGCCAATTTTCGACTAACGACATGGCTCAGTGCTAAATCCGTTAGAAGCATATTATAAAAAAAATTGTTTCGTCCGGGCAGGGCATTGAAGACTTGGCTGCAAAAAAATAATCAGTGATACAGATACAGAAAAGTGTCTGCCTTATACATACTAGAAAACTAGGGAGTTCACACAAACATTAACCAATATTACTGTAATTAAAATTTATTATGCGATTAAACAATTTAAGTTATTCCTTCCTAACTTTTCTTTCTTAAAAGAATCATGGAATTTAACTTTCATTTCATAATGATTTTAAAACAACTTGAAGAGATTTAAACATTTTAATTTAAAGTAATTTTGAACTTTTATACAATGAACTCGTATGATGAGACAAGTCGTAGACAATTTTGAAATTTAAATTTAACCATACGACTTATTCGAATTAGCTTTTTGTGACATGTAGGAGACCTTTGATATATCTCGATCTTGTATCTACGTACCGTCAGCAGTAAAAGTCACTCAGGATTTCGAGTTTTATTTTATATTATTATCTTATATTTCACTTAATGTTTTTTTAAATAATCATCACACTCGAATATCAAATGTAATAAATTATATAAAATTTATAAAATCTAGTTTTTTTAACTTTGAATAGTTGCGGATTCCTTACATTAAATGTTAGAAGTGTTAACTATTGAGGTATCCCCATAGTATCAAATCCCACTAAAATTGAATTTGTACTTCTGCAAAAATCATCTACTTATCTAATAGATGATTTAACATAATAATTGCCATCATTAAAGTTCTCACCCACAGTAGAAAAGGTCCTATAATTCAACAGGCTGACCCCGACTGTGGCGGATGACACATTTCTTTTTTTGAAGATTTTATGGCCTAGTACCTATTTTATCACAACATTTATATGGACTGCATATTATATTATATAAGCCTTTATGTTATTAAAACATAATTTCTAAAGCTAACCAATAATTACTCTTATAGATATTATCTTATACCTCGATGATAAATAAGTATATTTTGAATAGGTAATCATGGAATTTGGTATAATAATATTTCTGTAAATAGATGAGTCGTTTTATAAGTTACTTTGTTTGAAAATCTAATAAGCGAAGAAATTAGATATGAAGTACCTAGCTAATTCGCTACTGTTCATGATACTCATTCATCTATGACCATATTATAAATGTTACTTATATAATAGCATAGCAGAATGAACAAAGTATTTCCTGTCCATTTAAGGTAATAATGTTAAGGCCACAACGCATCTGAGACTCTTAAGTCGCAGATCTGAATATTACTAACCATCAAAACAGCTCGGTTGTCTGCTCCGTTATAAAAAAAAATATTGACGCTTGTTGACGCGTTTGGTAGAACACCAACCTTGC
Organism: Anthocharis cardamines; assembly: GCA_905404175.1. Taxonomy (NCBI): domain Eukaryota; kingdom Metazoa; phylum Arthropoda; class Insecta; order Lepidoptera; family Pieridae; genus Anthocharis; species Anthocharis cardamines. Next base: position 5,731,693 of record FR989954.1, read on the forward strand.
GCTCCGTTAGGTCACGGATTTGAATCCCGCCTGGACATGTTTATAATTTTCTATAAGAATGTCTTCCCCACATCTGGTCACTTCGGGCATTATACGGTAGGAAGGAATATCGAAATTTCGACAGGGTAACGAAAGGGTGGAAAAACCATGAATTGCACATCGCTCGCACGTCTCGGTCTCAGTCTATGGATTTCCGAATGTGTTCCAAGTAAAATGTAGGTCGACAGCGTATCATTGACTGATATAATTTACTGCTCTGTGAGATTGAGGTTGGTTTCCTGTTTTGGGGTGAAAATCGAAGTAATTTCGAAATTATTGCAATAACGTCAAGAGGCAATCCTCAAATTGTGTCACCGAAATCCATCTTGACATTTTCCATATGCAGGTACATCCCGACAGATTGCTTCATACATATTTATGAAGGAGATATGTTGAGGTTCGAACTGATGGCTTCCACGCAATACTCGCAGACTAGCGTCTATGATGTTCCGTGTTCAACATAGCACCAGAGGTATTCTGAGTGTGTTATCTGAACGCATTTTTAAATATAGTTATTTTTAAATGACAGCGATGGTTTTGTATTTCTTTTAAATGTTTGTATGTGTGTGTCAAATAAATTATTCTTATATTTAACTAACGGACCCAACATCTTCTTCTATTTATATTTTCTTTGATAAGTAGAAGAAGTTGTTGTTCCTGTTACATTAATTTCAATGTCAATAATCATAGATTATAATCTATAATTATTGTCAATAATTATTGGAAGGACTAGCGAAGAATTAACAATTATTTTAGACTACTAAAAACTATTATAAATGTATTTTACAAAGAATTTGGATTGGTACCAATTGTTGTGGCAACAAACAGATACAGACTAGACTCCTTACCGACGAACTATTTTAGAACGAAATTGGATTTGCTGTGACGACAAACAGACATAGACATCCTGAGACCGGTTTCTTGTTATCTATATATATTGCTGTCATAAGCTGAAAAAATCCGTAAATGCCATAATATATTCTTAGGAGCTTTTATTAATATTTAAAGCAATATCGCCTTTTGGCTTTGAATTTGAATGAATTGGAATACCAGACTCATACAATCAGTAGCACACGAAAACTAATTTTTTTTTTCTTAATAATGCTTTTTTGCTTATGGCAGCAGTAGATTTGTGTTAAAATGTTATAACTAAACGGTATAAAGCGTTATTTAGTTATAACTAGATTGTGCCCACGTCTTCGACCGCAATTATTTTTAAACGACGATTTCCCAGCATACGATTTCGATGATCCATCTTGTATCGTCCCCTCACAAATCGATTCTACGAATTTATGTACAAATAGAGCAGTATCTAAGATATTATTAATTCCGACATCCTGACTGCTAAAGACAAAAGTAAATTATATGAAAAATACAATACATACGAGGGTGAATCAAAAAATTCTTGGAATCAATATTAAAAAATGCAAAGATTTAAATAATAATATTTTATTTTTCTACATAATCTCCCTCCAATGCAATGCATTTAGAATAACGCGTTTCTAACTTCCTTATTCCTTGTGAAAAAAAATTATTTTCTTGACTCTCGAAAAAGTCCTCTACGGCAGCTATAACCGCGTCATTATCGTGAAATTTTGTTCCACGAATTTCCTCTTTTAATTTTGGAAATAAGTGAAAATCACTTGGGGCTAAGTCCGGAGAATATGGTGGGTGGTCAAGGAGATTGAAGCCAGCACAGCGGATTGCGTTGAGCGCAACTTCCGATCGATGAGCAGGAGCGTTATCTTGAAGGAACAACACGCCCAACGACAGTTTTCCACGACGTTTTTCTTTAATCGCTTCACGCACTTTCGGGATTAAATTTGCATAATAGGGTCCAGTAATCGTCTGGCCTTTTGGCATGTAATCAATAAAAAGGATTCCTTCACTATCCCAGAACACAGAGGCCATAACTTTGCCAGCGGTAGGAGCAACTCGAAATTTCTTGATGGATGGAGAGGATGGTCGTTTCCAAGACATGCTTTGTCTTTTAGTTTCAGGATCAAAATGGTGGACCCACGTTTCATCCATGGTGACAAGACGACGGCAAAAATTATCCGAATCACGCTGGAACATTTCGAGATTACGCTTGGAAATTTCCAAACGTCGCTTTTTGTTTTCGTCGGTTAACATTCGTGGCACCCATCTTGCAGACACTTTTTTGAACCCCAGTGAATCAATTAAAATGGATTGAACGCTACCAAAAGATATCTTTAGGATCTCAGCTATATGTTTTATAGTCATTCTTCTGTCTTCCAAAACCAGATTCTCAACCTTTTTGACATTTTCTTCTGTAACGGAGGTTGAAGGCCGCCCAGAACGCGGGTCATCTTTACAGCTTGATCTACCTCTTTTAAATTCAGCCACTCAGTACGCAACCGTAGAATAGGGTACAGCATCACCCCCTAATGTCTGCTGAATGTCCAAAAAAATTTCCTTCGTAGACATTTTTTTCAAACTGAGATATTTTATCACCGCACGTAACTCACTTTTATCCATAATTTTGACTTTTTAGCAACTCGTTGCACAAAAAAAATTATTACATGCGAACGAACTGACAAAAACAAGTGACAGTCTGCATAAATATAGTGTGATAGACACTCTTTAATTTGAATATCGAACTTGATCCAAAAAGGTTTCATATATATGCACTTCTAAGAACTTTTTGATTCACCCTGGTATACATATAATATGTATATGTATTATCATATATTATTAATAAGTCCTTAAAGATCAGTAATTTAATGATTATTCTCTCCTCGCAATATTTTCCTATTCTGTCAAGATTATTGATTACTCTTGAATTGTTGCCAAAACATAAAACAAACCTCTTTGAATAACTTTTCCTTGAACGTATTTTATAGCAAAGTCGACGTTGTTTGATGAGACGATTATTGATATAGATTTCTTATAAAAATCCATTTCATCTTTATTTATAGATCGAGAGAACGTATCGCGAGATAATTTTATTTAATTATCAAATCATTTTCAAAGCCAAACTGAGTCACTATCATAATTTTGAAAGAGTAAGGGTCCGAGTAGCGTAGCTTCAATACGATATTAATTAGTAGCTGCGTCATGAGGATGTTCAAACATTAATCTGAAGAGGAGATTCACTTATTTAGGTAATTCATGTTCGAACTTCGATCAACAATATACTAGATATCGGGTCGACGCAAAAAATCCGTGCCGGTAAATATCGGCTCACTTGAAATGTGAGAGTCTATTTTGTTTAGTTCTCTTCAAGCACGGCCAATATTAAGACGTTTCACAATGACGCAGTTTGTCTTCAAAAATTGCGAAAATAATTCCCGAAAAAACAATTTTACGGACGGAGGCTTATTTTTGGTTAGTACATATAAAATAAGATATATTTTTAGCTTTCAAACTAACAAATAATTGAAAATTTGAACAAAATTATCTGTTTTAAATGAACGCTACAAATGTTTGGCCAAGGTTGGCCAACACATGCGCATACTATTGTGTAACAGAATAGTGGATGCATGGAGTAGATTAGTACTAAAATAATTCTTACTATCTAAGGATAAGCATCCTTAGTAATATTATAAATGCGAAAGTGTTTTTTTTTGTTTGTTACGCTTTCACGCTAAAACGGAAAAGAAAATATTCCAATCTGTATACATTCGGAACATTTTGCGGATATTATTATTTAACATACGAATTACTATTTATATAAAACATTATATTATTGTTTATCAAATATATTATAGTATTTGTACCCTACTAGATAAATGATAATTTACACATTGGTGTTTCATAAACTATACTAATAATACCAGTCTTCGAAGTTAGTCAAGTGTGTATGTATAATACATAGATATGTATAAATATATATATATACATATATATTTTGCTAACTAATAAAATCATATTTCGACTTCACTCTTTTCTTTGTTCCCATTGAGCAGTGTCATTTTTTCAAAATTTGACAAGGGGTGTGGCTTAAATAATCGGTACACTTTTTTCGTGAATTTTGTATGCGACCTGAAGTCTATTTAATACTATGTCAATGTGTTCGAAGTTCAAACATGGAATAGATGGCGCTTTTGAATTAAAGCTTAGAAATAAAAAAATACATTTGAAAATATACAGGGTGTCCCAAGAAGTAGTGTCAAGCGGTAGTCCCGAGATAGAACACCCCTTGGAGCATTCGAAACACCCCCATGTATGTTCCGCGATTTTTTATAGTTTTCGAGTTATGAATTTTTTACTAAATTTTTGAGATTTGTTGACCTAAATAACTTAAAAATTAATTTAAAAAAATGGATAAGACTTTTTCGAGATATTTTTTTTGCAACTCAATTTGCACGAATTGTACTTTTATAATTAAAACATTTGTCTTCGTAACTTTGATGGAAGTTAAAAAAATGATGGCACAAAGTGAAAAAATTACGGTCAGTCAATTATGTCCTAAGATTTTAACTTTAAATTTAAAATATTAATAGGTAGTTTCATGGCTCTTAAGTAAGTTTAAAAACTGCGCCGGCTTTATAATTATTAAAAAAAAAATGTACTTAAGGGGCTACTTTTGCTAAAATCAGACTTCAAAGACAGAAGGATGAAAAAAATCTTCAAATTAGCCATGTGGCATTGAAGTTTTTTTTTGGCCTTTTATCATTCCTAAAGTTAATTAGATTGTTAACTAATTAAACTTTACTGCGGGAACGCTAAATGTTAACATTTGGATGTCCTATTGTTATTTAAAAAAATGCAATTCCTACTTCCGTCCAGTCGTTTGCCTGCCTTTGCGCCTTACGATACGCTCGCTGTGTACGCTCCTCATTTGTAATCGCTTGACGAACTTTGCTTTCTTTACGGACTTTTGATACGGAATTTGACGACTTTGGCTTTCTCAATGGACTTTTCGAGCTCATTAATTTAGTGAGCCATGCCTTTTACATCAAGAGATTATGCTCTCATGCATTACCATTACGGCTTTGCAAGAGGAGGTGGACCACAGCCTGAAAATTGGCCTGATCATCGAATGATTTTAAGAGTCCATAACTCTTACATAGAAGGGCGTCTACTAGGCACAAGATCCGGACGTGCACGTGAATTCCAAGACCCCGATACCGTCGAATCAGTCCTCGAAGAAGTGGCGGCAGATCCATCAGTTAGTGTAAGAACCCTAGAACGTTGAATTGGAATCTCAAATTCACAGGCACATCGAATACTGCAGCAAGAGGGTTTTCACCCATATCCCATTCAAATACAAAGTCCATAAAGAAAGCAAAGTTCGTCAAGCGATTACAAATGAGGAGCGTTCCTAGCGTTCCCGCAGTAAATTTTAGTTAATTAACAATCTAATTAACTTTAGGAATGATAAAATGCCAAAAAAAAACTTCAATGCCACATGGCTAATTTGAAGATTTTTTTCATCCTTCTGTCTTTGAAGTCTGATTTTAGCAAAAGTAGCCCCTTAAGTACATTTTTTTTTTAATAATTATAAAAGCTGAGAGTCCGGCGCAGTTTTTAAACTTACTTAAGAGCCATGAAACTACCTATTAATATTTTAAATTTAAAGTTAAAATTTTAAGACATAATTCACTGACCGTAATTCTTTCACTTTGTACCATCATTTTTTTAACTTCCATCAAAGTTACGAAGACAAATGTTTTAATTATAAAAGTACAATTCGTGCAAATTAAGTTGCAAAAAAAATATCTCGAAAAAGTCTTATCCATTATTTTTAAATTAATTTTTAAGTTATTTAGGTCAACAATTCTCAAAAATTTAGTAAAAAATTCATAACTCGAAAACTATAAAAAATCGCGGAACATACATGGGGGTGTTTCGGATGCTCCAAGGGGTGTTCTATCTCGGGACTACCGCTTGACACTACTTCTTGGGACACCCTGTATATTTATAATCTAGAACCAAAATCTTATTATCGATAATATTATACCCTAATTTCTATATATTTTATAATATGTTACGTTTTCAATGCTAGAACTACCTGGAAGCAATTGTATTAAATAAGATATTTTGTATTTATTTTTTGTACAAATAAAGATTTAATTCATACATTCGAGTTAAGACATAGGCCTTCGTTGGTATATACAGGCGCGGATCCAACCCACAAAGAAGGTTGTGGGTGACCACTTGTGGGGTCTTTAAGGGTTGGATCCGCTACCTGAATTGAGCCACCCGAAAATCGGTCAATTCTAAAAAGTACCAGGACATCAGAAATATGGAGCAAGTATGTCAATTTGTAGGTACTTTGCTGCGTTCCGTATCACGCACGATTCATAGCTTTTTATTTTTACTTTGTTAATGCATTGGATTTGGGTATCATATTATTGGCCTATCAATCTCAATAGACCGTGAAAGTGTGACACCAAAAGTATATTAGGGTGGTGGGCTTGCCCACGTGCTCACAACGGATGATTCGCGCTTCGGCATATAAGTAGTTTATAAGATTCAATTCTATGCAGTAACTGGCTATACCATTCTGACTCCAATCAATCATTTTGTGGGATCATCCTCTTAAGGACCCTTAAAGATGAAAAGGATAGTTACTCATTACTTATCTGTACTATTATATATATACTTATCTCAAAAAGGTTTCTCTATACCCAATCTAAATAATCTTTCTTTATTTATCTCTCACATATAAAATAATACGTCCCTGATCAACGCCGAGCGGATATCGTATACAATTTTGTCAATAGATTTGAAGAATAAACGAAATTAGGAATAAAGAGTATGTAAGATATATAGTTATACATCAATGCGTAATTGGAGTGCGTTAATAGGTTCTTATAAAAGTATATAAATAAATATTAGAAAAAAAAATCTGGGATGGGATTTAGTGGTCTCCTATATATATAAAATATATATAATATATGGGTTAAGTATTATATACCTATGTAAAAATCGTCAACGAGGGACCATCATTAAATTTTATTAGAAAAGTTATAGGTAAACGCTGGATAATATACTGTATTATATTAAAAAAATCCCTAAATTACTAAATAAACTGACCAAAATAAAATCCTTTATATTTAATTACATGCATAATAATAATTATACTGAAACAGTGACAAAAATGAGACTCGTTAAATTTAAAGAGGTCTATGCAACTTACCGATAACTAAAAAGCATTGAAAGTTATTCCGTCATTTTTATATCACTCGCGTCTTAAAATCCAACTTATTCTTCCCACATAGATAATAAAGCAAATATGCATAACTTTATATAATTTTGAGCGCGACAAAAAAATGTATGAAATAAACACGTGCGCTAAAGGCCACGACCGAGCCCACACTGCTACGGAGTACGGCCTCGGGCCTACGGACTTACGGAGTACAGGCTTACGGCATAACGTACGCCGAAGCGTCAAAGCTAGTAGCAACTTACCAAATAATGGGCTACGTCTGATGTCTGAACTATAACACCCATAATTATTTTCCCGCAGCAATTTCCATATTTAAGGCACTTCAGAGAACTTTCGAGTAATATTGCTTTTAAAATTAATTGTCCTCTCGCTTAATATAATCCTCTGTCATAACACCTTGTAAAACTCAAGTCATGAGACGTCTTAGTACGTAGTAGTAGTTATCACGATAAAATAATGAGGGTAACTCACACTATGGTTAGAATCGGAATGTGAGTGGGAACTAGAATTTTATAAAATAATTAATTTCTTTTAGTTTTTTTTTTATAAATTCAAATTTTCCGGAACCCTTTAATTCAATACGACTCTACCACTTCACAACTCATTCTTTATTTTAAACTAATAATTATTATTATTATAAAAAATTAATGAAGGGAATGTACAGATTCTCTTCGTGTAATATCTAAATATAATTTTATATCGTCAAAGGAAAACGTTATGATACCGCTCAAATGCCTTCCAGCGCCTACGTATTAATGTATTAATACAGGAATATAATATTCCAGTAAACAGCTATTATACAGCATAGATATAAGTTCTGAGGATTATTTTGTATAGGTAATTATTATAATAATAAACGAATCTGACTTTTATTTTTAATACTTATGCTTATATAAAGAAATAACATGATACAGAAAAACCAAGTGCTGTGAATACCTGAGTAAGCATACAAGTGAATACTAACGGGACTTTTTTTGTTTGATGATGCTTGTTAGCCAAATCACTCGCTAGCTATCAATCTGGGTCAGTTCAAAAATTGAATAAACATAATTCTTCATTCTTTCTATTATACATTGTTACTGTTTAAAATTTAGAATATACAGTTTTTGGAAATAGTTACTGTAACTGTCTATGTGCGTAGTAAGTACCTACCTGTAGGTATATATCCGAAAACAAACATTCATTTTTAAGCGGTTTTCTCTGTAATTCTAATAATTTGTTTCAAAGAGTTTAATTTAATATATTATCTATATCTATACTTCTATACTAATACTAACATACTAATACTAATATACTAATATTATAAAGAGGAAAGATTTGTATTTTCGAATTTTTGTATGTTATGAATAAACTCAAAAACTACTGGGCCGATTTAAATTATTATTTTACCAATAGAAAGCTAAATTATCAACAAGTAACATAGGGGTATAATACATCTACATTGCACTCGTGTGAAGCCGGGGCGCGTTGCTAGTGTAAATTTTTTGAAATACGTAACATATTTTAGGTCAAATTACAGTGTGTATGTGTGTGAGTGAATTACCGTGTCTTATGTGGGACATAGAGCTGATCCATTTATATATGCTGGCGTAAGACACCACAAGTGAATGCGGACTGAGAAAATTACAAGGAATTTAATTACAAGAAAATAAATGACCATGTGTATTCGAATGCTACCTTCTTAACGATAGCACTTAGGTACCTCCAAAAAGTCTCGTCCTCGGCTCGTTCTAGCACACAAAACAACGTTCACAAAGCACACGATTATTACATATAGTTGATATATGACGCGGTTTTTGTTGAATAAAGTATATCGTAAATTAAAAAAAGATGCGGTACTGGAAACGAAAGGCGTCTATCAAAGTGATGCTTAGCGCGTATTAAAGATCGACACTCGACAAACGAAAAAGAGGCGTTCGCGCATCAAATGATTTAGGCCCATATTCCAAGACGTGTCTCAGATTTGAATTTAGGTTTGAGACTTGTCAAACCATTTTTTCTTTATTCTAAACCTCAATTTTGTCATACTGACAGTTCTCAAGAATAGATTACGACTTTAGTTTAATACGGGCCTTAGAGTGCTTGTTGGTTCGTGCATCTCGCAATAGGAGGCGCCACGAACACACAATGGCAAGAACACTGTGTCTGTTTCACTGATCATTTTTCATTACAGGCAAGTACATGATCAGTTTTCTATTACTTGTCCGAACGAATTTTGTTTAAATCCCAATTCCCTGGGATTCGAACCCAGAACCTCTGGTGTATAATGCGATGCCCTTACAACTGAACCACGGAGGCGGTCCGAATTACGGTATAGATGTATGTAATTAATATTTATCTATTCATTAAAGTCCAAACTATTTCTTGTTTCAATATTCAATAAAAAAGTATTATAATTACGTTTATAATAATTACATATAACCGAAGATTGTACTACACAATAATGGATGCCGTTGAAGATCCTGAGTCGGTGACCCATTTCCCGCATAGCTCAGGAACTACTCAATTAATGTTACTTTTTATTATTTATTTCTGTTGGTTTCTCTTATTTCCTTTAAAGAGCTTTTATTTTATTTCAACGTGTGAGTTTTTTTGAAATAAATGCTTTATTTGTTTCTAACTACTAGAAGTGGTTTTTAGGCGTGTTATACTATTTTTATTATTTTTTATAAATATATTGCTATTAATAGATACAACTTGATATATTTAAAATCTAAACAATGTCACATTAATAGTTCCTGCTCAGACAATCGAGTGGTTCTCGTTCTATAAAAACCCACCGTTCAAGTTTTCACAAGTTTCTGACTGAAAACATTACTCCAATACTCATACACTCGCTTTTTTGATGCAATATAAAAAGTAACTTTTTGTTTAAATTTGATTTTAGCTGAATTAATTTTGATTTTAGAGTTTTGTTCAATGTATTTCTATATATTCGTATATAAAAACATGAATTTTGTATATAAGAAGTTTCTAAACTCCAGCGGTCACCGTTGAAGTTTAGAAACGGGCTTGACACGTATATTCGTTCTAGTGATCCACCCCGGCTTCGCACGGGTGCAATGTAGATGTAACTACTACACACAAAAAAAAACAAATAAATAAATCTTTCGTCTATTTAATATTAGAAAGAAGTACATATTTGATTTAGCAGGTCATACTATCCGCTTTGTTGTACCTCGCCATCAGTCTACTAGTTTTATATACCTGAAATTTCAAAGATCGGTTATTGATAAAACTTTAATAATAAAGAAGTGCTTACTATAGTACCTAACGTAATTCCTTTGATAACATCTCAAATTTAGATATAGACAGATAAAACAAGTTCCCAAACAACATTTCAATACCAGATGAAGCGAAATACTAGCTAGGATCGAGTGTTAGGAATTCCGTAATTCCGTCCGGGTAACAAACAACCGTAATGGCAAAAACGTGAAGTCCAAATTACGCTATCGGTTTCCGTCTATGGATTACCCAACCACCGAAATAATGCTATGATGCCATGAATGCTAGAAGTAAAAAGTAGGTCGACAGCGCATCATTGACCGACATTCTGTGGCTGAGGTAACTGTCATGTGAACCTCATGCACGTATGTCGATATCTAATATAAAAAATAATAATACATATACCTACGAGTCTATTGTCCATTTCGGCTGAAATCGGAAAATCCGAATGAAGACTTTTATACAGCTATCGATATCTAACGGTTTGATTAACTAATCGCAACACCCAAATCAAAGGCATTTGCGCCCTAGAAAGCTTGATTGACCTTTTTGTGTCGTAATGAATTCGATAAAGTGTAATCTGATAACTTCATGCAGTATCACTGCACAGCGCAATATTAGTATTTATCTATAACTTAATAAATTAGATAAAAAGTCTTTTGCGTTTCAAATTAAAATATATATTTTTTTCATTTCAGTGCTTATGACATTTTATAACCATACTCTATTAACGTTATTTTTTGTGCTTAATAAATATACTCTTTAACCCTTCTCCTACACACCTCTGCCCAGGACCGAGAACTACATACGGGGTCCAGCGGCCCCCATCGATTTTTAAACTCTTGCTGTAGGCAGAGTATTGGCTCAATTTTGAAAAATAAAAAACCAAAATGTAGCTGTAACCTTATAGAAAGAGATAGGATGCAATAGAAAAAATATTTTTTTTAAGGTAGTGAAAAATGCAAGGAAACGAATGAAGTTATGAAAAATTGCATTTTTTACCAAAAAAATCATAATTCCTGTAATTTTATAGATAATCAAGTGAAATTTTCAGGGAAGGCCAGTCACATATGGTAGTTTGATAAAAAAAATAGCGCAATATTGGGTGTTCCAAAAAAAGGTATTTATTTTGAGGAATGAACATGGGCCATGTTGGCTACCCCAAGTAGACCATTCGAACTATTACTGAGAGTGGGTAGAACTCGGTCTATAGAGTCTAAATGTTTCAAATTTAGCTGATGGCGTTGGCGTCCATTGGACCCAGGTGTTGACCCACAGCAGGTGAACACTTGCTAGGATTATTTTTACAGCTACCATATAATATACTGATTACATTAGACAGCAACACGTCGAAGTACGAGTAATGTATCTACATATTATGTTTTTTTCTAGAGCTACTTAACCCCAATTTTACAATTCAGTTACTGACAGAAAATCTCTATTAATCCGTAATTAATATAGGCTAGATTATATTTAAATTGACGGGCTCGTTGGCGCGTTCTGTAGAACACCTGCCAAATCCCACCGGGACGACATATTTATAATATTCTATAACCATGTCTTCCCCACGTCTGGTAACTTCGGGTTGAAGGGGTGGGAGGAATATCGAAATTCCGACCGGGTAACGAACTACCGTTTAGAGACGGAAAAACTGTGAAGTGTATATTGCGCGTTTCGGTTTCGGATTTCCGATGCTCGAAGTAAAAAAATAGTAGGTCGATAGCGCATCATTGACTGATGTTCTGTGGCTGGGTTATCACCTACCATCAAGTGAATCTCATGCTTGTCTGACGATATTTTTTTATGTCAGATAAAAAAAAATAGTTTACAGTTCGATATTTTAAAAAAATGAGCTGTTCGGCTGCTTTATCAGGGTGTGCTTACTACAAAAGCAAGTAGAAAGCATAGTATGTATGTACCAGGTACCTATATCTGTATATACATATGTATAGTATTGAGTTTACATGTAAGTGATTACAATATAATTTGCTTTTAATTAGATCTATACAGAGCTAAAATTCAATTGTTTTTTTAAACTGCTATTATTGTTTCAATTTGGCCGCGAATTAAGCCGCGTGAGACTGCTAATGTTTGAAGAGCTTATGTAAATGTAATGTAAATAAAAACATTAATTAGAAACCATTTAATCTCACTGGGATACTTTGGCGACAATGTTGAGTTTCAAAATCTAAAATCTTGTAAATTATTTACATCAGACTGAACTAATATGAATAATTTCAGAAAACAAAACTATCTTTATTTGTTAGTACCGAAACGGTTTGGCAACTACAAACAATTAAAATGAAAAGCTTATAACGCAATTATTACGTACATATTATTTATTCAATGTTTTAAACGCTTTACAACAACCGTGGTCACCACGCATATGCCAATATTTTTACCTCCTATCCTTCAATACAATAAAGTAAAGCCCAAACCTTTCCATATCTATACCTTTATACTAATACTATAAAGAAGAAAGGTTTGTATTTTTGAATTATTATATGTTATGAATAAACTCAAAAACTACTGGACCGATTTTAAAAATTCTTTCATCAATAGAAAGCTACGTAATCTGCGAGTAACATAGGCTTTTTGTATTTTTATATATCTACTTTGCACCCGCGTGAAGCCGGGGCGCGTTGCTAGTATTGTTATAGTCAGCACGGACTTGATGCTGACTCGTTTTCATAGCAAAATACCGACCTTAATTAATTTTTTAGCCTTCTTATCAATTACGCAATAACCTTTATCAGACTTTATCGATTTTTTGTTTTAATATTATACAACAGTACTTGAAAAATGTGTAACTCTCGAGAGATTCTTTATTGTTAAAATTTATCAATGAATGAATTAACCTTATTGTTTAAAGTGTAAGCAAGTTTTATGGATAAAGATTTTTACTTTATAAGTGAGGAGTATTTTTGTTTCTTAAAAATACTACTTAGGAACACACAAATACCGCTGCTGGACGTAGCCTGACCCCTGCTCTTCGCATCCATTGTCTTCCCGCGACTTTTCGATGATTGTCACTCCAGCGTGCAGACGGTCTTCCCACACTGCGACTACCAAGACGTGGCCTCCTTTATATAATACTGCGATTCCACCTGCTTTCAGCATTTCACTAAAATATGCCCACTGCCACTTCAGTCCACTCACTCTGAAAGCCACGTCGATGACTTTAGTTCTCTCACGGATAATATTATATCTAATCTTATCCCTAAGAGAATCCCTGAGAATGGCTCTCTCTATAGCGCGCTGTGCTACCCTGAGCTTATTCAACAATCGAATCGTCTGGGTCCACGTCTCTGCGCCACACGTAAGAACAGGCAGAATGCAGTGATCAAATACCGCTACCAAATACTAAATTGCACACAACTGACAGATTAAACTTACCTTACTTACTAACCCTAGCGTACCTTTTCTGTTGACCGTAGATATACGACTATAGAAATATAGTTCACTTGTTTCTACCCGCGATTTCGATTATTATCTATTTTAGGACTTTTCTTCATACTATACAAGTATACACTCCTATCGCACCATTTTTTCGTGTAACTCTAACGGTTTATGTTTATGAACGTCTAAATAGCTCTCAAATAGCAATACTTTTCATGCTTACTTCACACTTTTCGTTGTAAATTATAACATATATATTATTCTGATGTATAAACAATAATATTGTATAGTTTCATCAAAATCCGTTCAGTAGTTTTGCGTAAAATAGTAACAAACTGTTAACGTTATTGAATAAAGGACATAAATAAAAATATTACGTTTTTATTAAAATAACTTGATTTATGAAGGTACTGTGTATTGCTATCAATACCTATCGAATTCGACTGCCGAATATTAGAATATGGAATGATTTACATAACTTTTCTTTTTTAAGGATTCCTAAATATAATTTGATATATTTAGGAATCCTTAAAAAATATATTTATTCTTTACCAGGTCATAGCCAATTAAATAATAAATATTTCGTAGTCAATTTTAAAAGTAATCAATGTTTAATTTACATATTATAATATTATAATTATGAATTTGTCGCCAGATTACCAAATTACTTCTAACGTTGTACAAGTTTTTGACGTTTTTGATAAAATGAAGGTTCCTCAAATTACTCACTCACACAGCAAAATATAGAGTCATCATCGGGTCATCGCATCATATTAGGGAAAATAAATAATAAACATTTCTCGGTTTTCGTCTTCATTTTTTGTCTTCTTCACAAATCTTTATAGTTTCACAGTAAGCACAAAATATTTATAACAAGTTAAGTTTAAAGCAAAATTAAATATACCAAGTAGTAGAGCGTTTTAAAAAAGTTTTTAATTATAAATTGCCAGTATTAGCACTTGTTTAATAGGTCACCCGCATACAAATACATAGCAGCATTCAAAATCAGTACGTATATTCAATAGTTAACTGAGTGACACTCACACCTGGTTTCCATTACCAATGTTCTCAAATGTTAGTAAATATATTTTCGCTTAACTTTCAGAAGCCTTTACCTGTCACGTACCTTCGTAGACATATTGTTATTTCTTTCATTTTGTCCTTCTTTTCTTTTCGTGCATATAAATGAAAGATACTACTGTACGTCCCAGTTCAAATTCAGAAGAAATTCTTGATGATTATTATAATTAATAATAGAAAACCGGTAAAATACGGCCTCTTTCACCACAAGGTATCTAAGATATCCCTTCCTTAATTAATGCGCTACATTAACGCTTAATACTCTCCCAACTTTGTGATATGAGACTATTACATTTACTATGAATATTCAGCTGTATGACCTGCCGGCATGACAACCACGACAAAATTTTGTCGACCGTTTTCTCGTGTTTTAATCGATTATTTATCTATGTCTTCCGGGTGGAATATGACATTTACTATTAAAACTCGACTTCAAATGTCAAAAGTAGAGATATTTGTCGATAGATAGGTATATCTTGTCTATCAAAGTTTGCGATGTTGAGATATAATATATTGAAATATCTTATATCTTAGTTTTTCTTTACTCGTCTGCGAGATATCTCTTGCTTAATTATCACCATCATGCTAAGTCAACACTATTGTCTTAAGAATTGCATATCATTCATTTTACATTATATCCTCAATATTTACTTCAACATATATTTTATTTTTACAATTCGAAATATACTAAGGCACCCATATTGGTTGAAGCGATTCCTCCCAAGGAACCCGAGAGAAAGGAATTTGATAGCACCATGCGCACTCCACAGTGCACACTGCATGATGTATAAGTATTAGCATATAACTTCGATCAACAATATACATAATATTATAGTTTTAGTTAAATTGTTGTCATGTTAACAATGTACTAAGCACACGTGACAGACAAGTGGCATACCGTCACGGTATAGATAGCCAACAATAACTCAATTTACAAGATAGTGGGCATGTCTCGATAGTAAGTGGCCGGCATTATATCAATTGTTATTCTTTTATCCTTGTTTACTCGAGGCTTCAAGTGCGTGGGAGGTTCGGGACATGAACCTGAAATAAATAAATTATATTCTGCGATACGGTCTTGTAAATTATTACTTGCTCGTAAATACATTGAGTAGAATAAAGTCTCGATCGAATTGGTCGGGGGTTCGATTCCTCCTTGATTTTTATTTTTAAATTTCTTTTTTTGTTCTTCCTCACATCTAGCCACTTCGGTTTTTAAATTGTTGAGAAGATTTTGGAAATTGAGACTATTTAACACCGGCCAAAGATGTGAATTGAGAGGTGCATTTGCGTTTTTTTGATTTCCATATGCTCGAAGAAAAAATATGTCGACAGCGCATCATTGATTGACGTTATTTGGATGAGATATCATCTACTAGCTTTCAAGTGAGTCTCACGCTTTCTATTCGATATTTATAACGTAGAACTAATAAACATCCATTCCTATCGATTTGGTTATTACACTGGTGTTTATTTAGACGTCTATTATGAAATATCATAGCCTGGATATATTTTTGCAATACTTTATACCGGATTAAAACGCGATTTATTATTTATCCCGACATTTCGGGTGCTTTTCAGCAACCGTGGGCACGGGGCAGACTGAAAGGTGACAGCTGTCTGATTTGAAATATCGCGTTCTAATCCGGTATAAAGTATTTTATTTAAATGTGTGATACTCGCGTTAATAAAAGACAACATTACATGTTTTATGCTTTATTTCAGCATCAAGATATGACGTGACAGGATCATGTCCAATGTTTTTAATCCATTCAATAAATAACACGATACAATGAATGTAGCATTCAGATTTATTGCACAGGTATAAACAATATACTAACTGACGTATTATTAGTAAATATAGAGTTAATTTGACATTGTAATATTGACATAATATTTATCACTTGTAATCTTGTGCACTACTAACTAAACTTCGATGAGTTGTTCTGCCGGCCTAGCATGACAACCGCGACAAAATTTTGTCGACCTTTTTCTCGTGTTTTAATCGATTATCTCTTTATTTCTTTCGGGTCTAACATGACAATCACACTTAAAACTCGACTTTTAATATCAAAAATAGATATATTTTTCGATCGACATATCTTTTCTATCAAAATATTCGATGTCGAGATATAATCTAATTTAGATAATATATGTTTATGTGTATCCTTTGTTGAAGACTCTATTAAATAAATAAATAAATAAATAATATATCGAGATATCTTACATCATAATTTGTCTTCTCTCGTCCGCGACATATCTCGTGCTAGGCCGGCTGAACACGTCTGCGAGGGTTCCTGGCCAAATAAAAACACATTTGTACGTAAAGTACTGCAAAAATACAATGCATGCCGGATACATTTAGTTATTGTATAAATGCCACTGATATATTAATTTATTTTTTTAATCCATATTTGAATACCATCCATTATTGACTGAATGTCACTGATCACTATTTATTTCTTTCATTTCATATAAATGTATTTTCACAAATTAACAATTTGAGAACACTTGCATATTTATGAGAGATATATTTTTTGTAGTAAGGATCCGTTTTATCTCGAAGAATTACATTACTGTGTCAAACTTGATTCAAATCCATCCAGCCGTTTCCGCGCGACAGACATCCAAAATTATTTATTTTAACAAATATAATTAAAAACCTCTTTGTGTTTCTAAATAAGATACTTGTTTATTGGTTGATAAAATGTCTTGTTGGAAAAAGCATGGCAAAAGCAAATCTCATTTTGTAATCTTATATACCTCATTGATGTTTTACTCTGTAATGGAAAAAAGTTGATAATACTTTCGATACAAAAACTCAATTTAACTCTCTAGGTGTTGATGGTGCACGTGCCAGGATACCCAAAAGTTTTGATCGTTTTGGAAGCCATAAACGGAACTCAAATTGCGTCATATAAAATAACCAGCCTGTTGAAAATCTCATCCAAAACATACATAAAAACATTTAAACTATCTGACTAAATCGGAAAATCTATCGGCATTCTCCTCATTCAGAATTAATTGTGTGTTTTAGAAAAGTATAAACAAGACTTTAAAGTACTATCATAACAAACAAATAGGAATCTATATATCTATACTAATAGTATAAAGAGGAAAGATTTGTATTTTTGTATGTTATGAATTAACTCAATAACTACTGGACCGATTTTATAAATACCTTCGATCAACAATACACTATGTCAATGATAAATACCAAACCGATTTCACCAATAGAAAGCTACATTATCAGCGAGTATAAACATATGCTATTTTTTTGTACGTGTGAAGCCGGGGCGCGTTGCTAGTTTATTATAATAATAATATTTAACATATTATTATGTTTACTTATTAAATTTCAGTTAAAACTTAAATAGCAGCGTCAAATTTATGTCCCTATATATTATATCCTCCATATTTTAATAATTAGCGGATTTGAAATTATTTCAACAGTATATTTAAATGAACAAACACGTTAGTCAAATTCCGTATTACAGAAGAAAATATTCAAAATCTTCAGCAAACTAAAAATTTTATTTCATTTTATGACAACACTTATTATTACAATAGTAATTGTTCTCTATATTATTAAATGACATATCTACTGTGACATTTACAGATTTACCACCACGCATTGGGTGATGCTTCTTCTGTTTAGGTAAGTTCTGTGACGTAATTAAAATTTAAAGCTTTTCGCTTAAAGAGACAATTCTAAATAATTAGCAAATCATTAGTAAATACATCTTCTGACTTTAATAGAAAAAGATTTCCTTGATGCTTATCTTCACAAAGAACATAGAGACATAAAAGCCCTTACAGCCCATATCCAGCCATACTTTATGCAATTGACAAGTTATTTCCTATTATGTTTCCCATACCCGCTTCATAAATCGTTTCTAAATCACAAACATTAAACGTGAACGTAAATATTTATTTCTTTGCAGTAAAAATAGACGATATGCGTACATTCTGTGGCGCCTAAGTATATATATCACCTCTTTGACAGAATATTGATGAATTGATGAATGTGAGTGTGTTTTTTTTTAAATTTAATTAACAAAAAGTAAGTTTAAGGTAAGTGTAGTTGTTTATTTTTCAATTTATAATGGCTAAACAAAATCATTCAAACCTATAGATAAGGGAATATAAGCCACAGAGGTAATTTATTAAATTAATAAAATTAACTTGTTATTATGGTACCAACTCACAAAAATAGAGTAAAATAAAATTAAAACAGCTTGAGGAAGTTCGCCTATGACGTTGATAAATGGTACTTTTAAAATTTTTGCAAATTTTTTATGGATAATGAGTACTATTGCAACTTACCAAAGGATATAGATGAAATGAAGAATTATATTTTAAAGGGCGTTATTTCTAATGAAACGGGATCTAATGACATTTAACAAAACACACATGCTGTGCTTACCCCAAATAAATGGGACAGGAAGAAATACAAATACGTATATAGATCAAATAATAACAGGACTCATGTAAACAAGGAGGTCAAAAATGTTAATAGGAAAAATATAAGGTAATTAATTCATAAGCGATAACTAATTGACTTTATTATATCTTGATAAATAATCGGACGTGAAAACTCAACACAATAGAACAAAATTTTGACGTTTTGCGCGTTTGGTAGAACACCTGCGCACCGATGGGTCATAAGAATCCCACCGGGACGACATGTTTATAATTTTCTGTAAGCATGTCTTCCTCACGTCTGGTAACTTCGGGCATTGATCGGGTGGGAGGAATATCGAAATTCCGACCGCATAACGAACCACCGGTCATAGAAAAACCGTGATAAACATACTGCGCGTTTCGGTTTCAGTCTATGGATTTCCGAATGCTCGAAGTAAAAAGTAGGTCGATAGCGCATCATTGACTGGTATTCTGTGGCTGAGGTATCACCTACGGCCTACCATCAAGTAAACCTCATGCTCGTCTCTCGATACCAAACAAAAAATCAACGGGTGCGGTCGGTCGGTCGGAACCGTACAAAATTGTTAACTCCCCAATTTACACACGATTATGACTCATAAAATCCGATAAAAGGGAAAGGTAAGAATCTTATATGTAATAACGTCGCAAATCTCAAACATTAAGTATAGTTGACGGTATTTCAAAATATGCTTTAAGTAACTCTTTTAATACACGTGTATCTAGTATAAAATTTAATGTTAATATGGAATAGCCAGCTAATTATTCATACATTTCAACTAGATTTTAGAAGTCATTATGAAACTAGGGGAACTTTTTGACGGGGTCGTTGACGCGTTCGGTAGACCAACTACCGTGCGTATCGTTGGGTCGTGGGTTCGAATCTCACCGGGAAGACATCATTATAATTTTCTGTAAGCATGTTTTCCCCACATCTGGAAACTACGGGCTTTGAACGGGTGGGAGGATTATCAAAATTACGAATGGGTAACGAACCACCGTTCATAGATGGAAAAACCGTGAAGTTCTTATTGCGCTTTTCGGTTTCAGTCTATGGATTTCCGAATGATCGAAGTAAAAATTAGGTCGAAGGCGCATCATTGACTGATGTTCTGTGGCTGTATCACATACCATTAAATGAACCTCATGCTTGACTGTCGATATCTGACAAAAAAAAATACTTATTAAAAAGGAGTTTCTATGCAACAAATGTGTTCATCAATATTGAAAGTAAAACAATACCCGCAAGGTTATATCTATTGTCTCGCCTAGTTAAATTTATTACAATGGTGAGTGTCTGAAGTCGTGTAAGGGTTAAATGTAATTAACTTAGGTATCATTAATCATTTCTGAATAGGTCCAAAATTCGTCACTTTCACTTAACGACTCGCATTTCGTACGTCGTGTCGGTCTCGCGCGACTAATTAACTATTAAATTATCATTAATTAATAATAGGTACTTGCTACGTTTATAACTTTGGATAATATAAATAATATAGCTGATTATATATATTAAATATATATATATGATCATATATATTAAATATATATATATGATTTCCAGTCCGCCTAGCATGACCATCAAGAGATATCTTGCGGACGAGTGAAGACAAACTAAGATAAAATATAAGATATCGAGATATATTATATCTCAAAATAAACAACTTTGATAAACAATATATCTCGATCGACAAATATCTCTACTTTTTACATTTGAAGTCGAGTTTTAAGTGTGTCATGTTAGACTCGGAAGACATAAAGATAATAATCGATCAAAACACAAGAAAACGGTCGACAAAATTTTGTCGTGGTTGTCATGCTAAGTATTCTGCTCGTGACCACTTTTCCCGGAAAGCATTCGAAAAATTGGGATAAAAATATATCGATTATGATATGATTATACCTTATTATGAAAGTTGCTTCCCAATATTTTGTTACATAATTACGACGCAATGATTACGCCATTTTGGCAACAAACATTTAATGCCCTAATAAAAAAGTTTATTTCTTTTTCTTATCCAAGCTATAAGCATTATTAGTTCCAGATTAATAATAATGCTTATAGCTGTAATCATTTCTTATTCTTAAAACTGATATTCGTAACATCACTAATGTATATCCCATCATGTCCAATTACTTACAAAAATGTAAAAAATCCTTGCTTACTATTGTAATCATCTGTTCTTATTTAAAATCTGTATTTAAATCGAGTTTAAATTCTGGGAGTTGCTGTAATATAAAATATCCATTATGTGGCACTATTTAATTTTATTTACCATAAATATTAAAAAAAAATTATGGTAACCAGTTATGAGTTTGTGCTACTAATATTAAATATATTTAAAAAAAAGCAATCCGCCTGACTGACTAAAAGACCTTTAAAGCCTCTTACCTGTTCCATCGCAATCATGTCGAGGAAAACGGAAGGCTTAAACAAATCAATTAAAATAAGGAATAGCATTTGAAATGGTTCACTTTATCATAACAACATTCTTTTAAATCAGAATATTCTCAGTGATGTTTTAGCTTATATAATATACAAAGATCTGTTAAATTGAAATATAAAAAACGACACTTCTATCTTATATTAAAGGTTTTATTTAATATAGTCACAACTGACTCCATGTAAAACCTATTGATAGTTATAAATAAACAATTATAACCAACAATATAACTCTAAAACCTTTTGAATCAGTTAAATGGGATTTAAAAATTAGTTATTTCTTGTTTAAAACTATGCATAAACGTAAATCACCGTTTAAACTTAGGGTAAATAGACGTCCCTAAAAACATTTCTAGGGCCACCTACATGTTATCAGTTACAATCTCAATGCATCGTTGTTGCAACGAAAAAATATAAGATTATTCGATACGAATCGGAAATGTGTGTTATGCGTAAAATTTACAAGGTCAATAGGTGACAGGATAAGACAAAGCTCTAACCAGGCCTGAGTAATGTTCATGTTACTAACGGCATCTATAAAAATACTCTACATTCAAACCTGGCCATTAGTAAAACAGTGCCATCTATGTCAGAGTGATAAAACTAAAATATGTTTCTGAACGAAATAATTATTATAGCAAAGTGCCTCATTAGTGTAGATAAGGGCTTTCAGATTCGTTATATTTACAAGCCTGGGAAACAAATCGAGACTCAGTCTCGTCTCGAAATTTCTGGGATAAACGAGACTTTTGATTGATTTGAGATGAGAGAGGATCTGACTTTATTACAAAAGTAATTCACGTTAGAAAGAGTTCTCTCTTCTTCTACGCTACTAGAGAGGATAGATATTAGATAGTTTTAGCTATAGTTTAAGTATCTCTCTCTGTTTCCAGCCCGCCTAGCATGACCATCAAGAGATATATCGCGGTCGAGTGAAGACAAACAAGTTATAAAATATCTCGACATCGACAACTTTGATTGACAAGATATCTCGATCGACAAATATCTCTACATTGACATTCGAAGTCGAGTTATAAGTGTAAGTGTCATGTTAGACCCGGAAGACATAAAGAGAAAATCGTCTTTTATTAACGCGAGTATCACACATTTAAATAAAATACTGTATACCGGATTAAAACGCGATTTATTATTTATATTGTTTAAATTATTTATCCCGACGTTTCGGATGCTTTTCAGCAACCTCCCCTCCTCCGCTGTCTCCCCGCGACCACGGTTGCTGAAAAGCATCCGAAACGTCGGGATAAATAATTTAAACAATATAAATAATAAATCGCGTTTTAATCCGGTATACAGTATTTTATTTAAGAGAAAATCGGTTAAATCACGAGAAAACGGTCGACAAAATTTTGTCGCGGTTGTCATGCTAGGCCGGCAGGTTGCAGTTTCCAAAGATTATCTTAAGTTTCACTTTACAGTGTTGCCACGTAACCTGAATAAAATAATACTGGTGTTTATTTTTTGAAAAATGGTATTTATTTAAATTTAGTCTCTTTCTTGTTATTCTCGAGACTGGAGGTAGAAGTCTCAAGTCTCGGCAATACGAAAAAATCGAGACTCGACATTTTCAAGACCGTTGCTCACGACCCTAATAGCCCTAGTGTTAATGTATCATAATTGCAGGTTACGCAGATACTAATTAAATACAATCTACGTCTATAATCTATTTTAGCATCGTTACAAATAATGTTAGACACCTAAATGTACCTACTGTACATATGATGTATATATACGCTTTTCGATGTGATGTGAGATATCTAGTGGTTAATCTGACGGTTCAAGGAAATACAAACATTAGTGATGATGAACATTAGACAAATTAGTAAATGGACCACTCAAGTGTTCTTTGAATCAAAATACCATGCATATAATTTAAAAAGGAAGTACATTCATGCATATAATATATTTAATAAATAACCAAATGATATAAAACAATTTTATAACTACAAACAATATTAGTATCTATATCTATACTTAATATTATAGAGGAAAGATTTTTATGTTTGTTTGTTACGAGTTCTTATAGGAGTATTTATACTTACTTAATATTTCACGAATCTTGCAACCGCGGTAAGCGTGATCTGATACATTTGTATATTTGAAATGAAATTAAATACAATAATAACAATAACAAACTCAAAAAAATACACCGAAACATTTAAGAAATATAGAAAAAGTGCCGCTACGAAAAAGGGCATAAGCTCTGACGATGTTTATTATTTCTGTAAAAGTCATAGAATTTCTACGACTGGCTTCTACGAAATCTAAAACGAGTGGGAGCAATATGGTAAT